>CM049796.1:4904527-5589305 GCA_027422405.1 Ptychobarbus kaznakovi | reverse complement strand
TAAAACAGATGAGCGTGCACCAGCAACATCAAGGTCATGGGTTTGATTCTCAAGGAGTACATAACTGACGTAAAATGTCAGCCATATGCATACAAATATAAAATGCATTACTGGTTTTGGGGAGTCGTTTGTTAACTTAACATTGATATAGGGTATGACAATAATTAATTACATTTATATATGTCATACAGGAGTCAGAAACCTACACCAGACCACATCATCTGGATTTTTTTCTTCAGAGGACACTTTTAATCGACAATAGATTAAAGTCTAGAAAATTAGAGCGTCTCCACTGACCCAGGAGATGAAAAGAACGAGCAATAAAGAGAGAGAAAATGATGAATCCAGGGCTCTGTGGTCTTCTATCAGTGGATGAGGTTAAGCTCAGATTAGTGGCCATGTCTGCTGACCCTGTTCACAGGCTTGGAGGCCCAGAGGAACATAATGAAGAAAGAAATCACACAGACAGCAGCTAGCCTGCTGAGCCGAACACAGAAGCTGATGTGACAGTTTAACAGCGAGAATACAGGGACCTTGAAAAAGCACTTCCTCTACCTCAGCTCCTCTGGTCACTGGCCAGTCAGTTAGGTGAAAATCAGTGCTTGTAACAGTACGATAATGTCACAGCATGTAACTGAGGCTTTCCAACCAGGTCAAGCAAGGTCACAGTTGCTGGTGAGAAATGGAAGCTCTTATGGCATGTGAGCTGGCAATCGGGCGGCAATCTCACCTTCTGATTGCGGGGCAAGTCCTGCATCCGTGCAGGGGGGGAATAATGCAACACCAGCCTCTGGAACTCCAGCAGGTTAAAAAGAGACTGAAATATATAGATAAAAGATAAATATCAGTATTTGAGAACAGTGTGCAACAGCTCTAATGTCAACACGACCTTGTGATGATACAGTCGCGGTCAGAATTATTGGCACCCTTGGTAAATATGATCAAAGAAGGCTCTAAAAATAAACCTGCATTATTAATCCTTTTATTTTATTTTTAAAGCACAAAAATCTAACCTTTCATTGAACTAAAGCAATTGAAAATGGGGGAAAATCTCATCATGAAATACATGTTTTTCTCAAATACACGTTGGACACAATTATTGGTACCCCTAGAAACACTTATGAGTAAAATATATCTGAAGTATATTCCCATTCATATTCACTCCAGGGTGTTTATGAACATGATATTTTTCAGCCATGGCTTCCTGTTTCACAGAAATATAAATAGGAGTGAAAACAAAGCCCAAAATCCCTAAATCATCCATCACAATAAGAAAAACCAAAGAATATATTTCTGATGTGCAGCAAAAGATAATTGAGCTCCACAAATTAGTTAAATGGATTTAAGAAAAGAACTAGAGCAGTGGAAATTCCCATTTCCACCATCAGGGCAATAATTAAGAATTTCCAATCAACATAAAATGTTACGAAACTGCCTGGAAGAGGACGTGTGTCTATATCGTCCTAATGCACGGTGAGAAGGAGAGTTTGAGTGGCTAAAGACTCTCCAAGGACCACAGCTGGAGAATTACAGAAAATAGTTGAGTCTCTTGGTCAGAAAACCTTGAAAAAAAATGTCAAACATCACATCATGAACCACATGTTGTTCAGGAGAGTTAAGACAAATTCTCCTAGCTCATCCAAAAACAAACTCCAGCATATTCAGTTGTCCGACACGACTGGAACTTCATATGGGACTAAAACATGAGCTTTTTAGCAGCAAACACTCAAGATGGGTTTGGTGAATACAGGGATAAAAAGTACCCCATGTGTACAATGAAATATACTGCTGTATTTTTGATGTTGTGGGCCTATATTTCTGCTGGAGGTCCTGGACATCTTGTTTAGACAGATCTATCAAATACCAACAGATAAAAAAATCAACAAGTGACCAGTGGTGGAAAGAGTACTGAAAAAACATACTAAAATAAAAGTACCACTACCCTCCAAAAAATGTAGTGTGAGTAGAGTAAAAGTACTTGTCCAAAAACTACTATAGTAAGAGTAAAAGAGTAGCCTATTTAAAAGTACTCATGAGTATTGAGTAGTGAGTAGTACTGAGCTGTGAATACTACCCGTCATAAAAAATTGCAGTGTACAGCGTTTATTATTTAAAAAACATTGTACATTCTGTAATTCACTTTTTTCTTGTTTGTCATAAAGAATATTGAATCATCATGCAACAGAAACAGTATTCAGTTGAAAAGAGGAAAGTTATTCTCAGTACAATCATCCCCATTTAAATAATGAAGCATTGAAATAAAATTATGTAACAATGCATGTGTAAAGGCACACTCACACACCATGATGTTGTTGCCACATACAATATTAAGGTTAGAATGTACAATATTATTGTTTAGAACAAGTTTTCTAATTGTTATGCTAAAAAACAATTTGTAAGGAAAAATGCATTTAATGGCGAAGTATTTCTGGGGAAACTTTTTCAAGAGAAAGCAAACGCACGTCTCGTTGCTGAGCCGCGGCGGTCTCGGTGAATCAGCAACATCCACAACTGAATGGAACAAAAGTGTTGAACTTGAAATTGTTTTGCACGAGTGCACTTGCTAAATGAAGGTGGATTGTATAAAATGGATAAAAAATATAATTATTAACGAGCTGCAGTTTTATTACATCACGCGCTGACACAGTTAAAGTTTTCTATGCACAATTTGATTTGATGAAAGTCACGAGACCGATTACTCTCTCTCTATCCAATCAAGTTGATGGATACAAATAATTAAAATAAGCATGTAACGACCACAAACTGAGGACAATAGTGGTGTAAAATTACCAATAAATCACTTAAAATGTACGTAAGTAAAAGTACACAATTTTGAAACTACTCAAAAAGTACAATTACTGCTAAAAACTACTTAGTTACTGTAACGTCAGTATTTGTAATTCGTTACTTCACACCCCTGCAAGTGACTGACTGAAATCTTATAATGGGCCATGTTTGAATCGTCCAACTGGACAATAATCCAAACAACAAAAACAACACAAAAATGGGTCACTGAGCACAAAACCAAGCTTCGGCTATGGCCATTCCAGTCCCCTGAACGGCAAATAATCTAAATAATTAACAATGCAGATTAATTTTCACAGCCTTCTTTGATCATATTTACCAAGGGTGCCAATAATTCTGACCACGACTGGTCAGAAATAAAAAGACTGCATGTGTTTCCCGCAAACACATTTGCCATTTTTCTCAGGCTTAGTTGAAGTGTCACTACAGTTTCATTGTGTGAATGACTGACAGATTGTTTTCGGTGACAGATTCGCACATTTAAGTGTCTCCTCGTCCAGACCTATAAATTCACAGAGCTGTGAGCGCCAGAGCGGCTGCGCTTCTAACATGAGCGGGGGCTTCTTCAGGCGTCAGGTTACACACAGGAGGTAAACATCATGTGACAGTACTCAGCTATCAACATGGTTCATGTTCTGACATCATATAACAGACACAAATAATCAGGTCTTAGTAGGACCTGAAGTCACCTTCAAAGTTGTTTTAAAAAGCAGACATACAAACACAAAAATGAATGCTATATCAATGTGCTAAGGTGCTTGTTAATAGTAAATAACTTATAATTACGCTAATAAGCAATACTACATTTGTTTAGTTTTTTTGTAGACACCCATATACACACAGTTCAAACTTCTGAGGTCGGTTAGATTCCTTTGTTTTAAATATCATTACAACATTTATAAATAACATTTTACAATATAATTGTATTCCTGTGATGCAAAGTTGATTTGTATCATTACTTCAGTTTCAGTGTTACTTGATCCTTCAGAGAAATAATTCAAATATCAAAAAATTATACTGCTGATTTGCTTAACATTTCTTTCTTTCCATTCATTGATGAACAAAAAAGAAAATTCAAGTTGAAATTAATTTTTTTTGTTAAATGTAAATGTCATAAATGTCTTAGTCACTTTTGATCAATTTAATGTTGCTTCTAAAATCAAAGTTTTATTTTATATAAATATACATATATTATTACTGACCCAAAACATTTGAGTTTGAGTGTTGTTTTATAGTTTCTTGGCCTATTTCATCAACCCCAGTGCTCTAAACATGACCCAGCACCATCTAGATACACATATTTCATTTCATCTTCTCCTAATTAAATATACTGATGCAATTAAGAGCACTGATACAGCAGTATCTCTGCATTAATGACTGCAATACAAGCCCACTCGAGTTGATTCAGACTGAAAACACACGTGGGACTACCGAAATCAAATTGTCTGGAGTATTATGCAAGCAATAAGACACAATTAAAATTAATTAATTAAACTGTCATTTGTTGTTTTTCAGTTCATTAAATAAGCAAATGTGTTTCTAATTGTAAAGCTATCACAGCGGCTGACACTGACCTGTATAACTGCACTGAACCAGCACGTGTTCCCCACGTTCTTCAGCCCTATGGGACAGTTCACCTGCCGCTTCCTGTCGTGAGGGTTGGGTGAATCGCTCCATACTTCCGTGTGTGTGCGCTTCAGGCTCGCCTTGTTCTCGGCGATGCTGGCCTCCAGGACTCTGAAGCACAAAGACACCAAACTTTACTCCTGTCTGTTTACTCCACATATAAAACCATTATAAAATATCTCATGTGGTACGCTTTTTTGTACTAAAATCTACAATAGTACAAAACATTCAGCAGGCTTTAAAAACCCCACCTGCTGATAGCCTGCTCTTCATCAGAGATGCCCGTCTCCCTGAAAGCCCTGCTTGACTCCTCCAGGCTGAGAGCGATGGCCCGCTGAAGGTCATCTTTATCATCTCCAGTGAGATCTACATTGAAACAATCAATGAAACAATGAAAGGAACAGAACAAAAATGAATAACTAGCAAATGATGAGTGTGTGTTTTTATATTTATCTACCTATCCAACAGCTGTATACGTATATATGATATTAAAATAAAAATATTTAGAATTTTAGTATATAATAAGATTTAATAATGATTAAACTTAACAACATTGAATCTAAAAATACATGCAAAAGCAACAACAGCGTGATTTTTTATGTTTATTACAGTAAAGTTGCTCTGAAATAATATGTATTGTATAAAGTGCTATAGGCCTACAAATAAATGTGATTTGACTAAGTTTTCTCCACATATGAAATTGGGATAGGAAAACTACATTCAAAATATTACATGCTCCACAGTTAAATTAACTGTAAATTTTACATAGCATTTACACAAAATTCACTCAGAAATATATAAAAAATTGAGGCAGACACTGGATTTTGAACACTTTTGTCGAGAACATTAAAATAGTTCAATATCACACAATTAATCGGCTGGTCAAGAGGTTATAATATACTGTCAGTGTCACAGCAATGCAGAAAATCCTGAATATCGCTTAAGCGCATGTCGAGAGCTCAAATAAAAACATGAGGCAACGTGCCAAACTAACATTCCCTCTGTCAGCATTTTCTCAGCAGTAGGACTAGAGATTGTTTCATCATCATTTGAAGCAAGCTGGGAGGAGTGGCAGGCTAGCTTTTTAAAGGTCTGGCTCTCTGAGATGATGTGCTTGTATTTATAAGAGATCTGCCAGAACTCCCACTGTTATGAGTTACATGATGTCTCATTTCAGTATCTCTTTCCTTTCAGCAGGGCATGTGGAATAAATATTAATTTTCTGGTTTGACACAGCAGTGCTAATTTACTCCTGCAGTTTTGAAGTTAATGAATCAATCCTAAACTCCCACTCATTAAGTTCAGGCACAGATTGAAATCTAAAGCAGAGAAATCGTTTTTGCTGTCAGGAACAGAGCATTTACAGCTGGTTCTTCACTCAGCTTTCATTTGCGTCATGGCTTTTGATTGCACTGCATCACAGAACAGTGTAACCTTCCCCTGGATTTCAGCCAATCATTGTTCTGAGATTTAAATACGTACTTGTGTCAGCCTGGCTGCCCACACTGATGTATCTATCATTGGTGATTTCGGCCGTCTGGTAATAGGTGGCTTCATCTTGCTGCGGGACCTTGGCGTTCTTCTCGGTGAGAAAGGCCACCGCCTCAGCTAGGTCACCATTACTGACCTGGACACAAATACAGATGTTCAAACACCTGTCATTACATGCACTATAAAACTACTTGTCTTTGAGCAAATAATATCAAATTTGCATCTACCAAATCTGTTGCAAATAAAGCATACGAGCTATACTATACTAGTTACTGAGTTTATGAAACCGATAGTTCACTGCAGTGCCTGCTGTAACAGCTGAACATCTGTAGTTCCAGTAACTTCCCTCAGCTGGTTCAGTAATGTCTGCTGGTGCTGGAAGAAAAAACAGGAGAAACACATTTTTAAACAAACAGACAAAATCAAAACAAATTGATACTTTGCTGTGACTGTACTGCTCCATATTGAAGGATATTTTATATATAATCTGCACGTTTATTTTCTTTTTTACATTCAATTATCTGATGCTTGCTTGAAGTGAATCATCAATAACACTTAGAAATTAGTGACTAGTAACTAATAAATTAGTAATAAATCTCTAAAGAAAAATATATATTTTTTTTACACTGTACAGCATAATGTTGTGATGCTTAAATTTAATTTGTATTGCTTTTTTATTTATTTATTTAGCAGTCGCAGCATTAAAGTATTCAAGTTTATGATCTTTGTGTTATCAAACCCTGAAAATAAATATGATATCCATGAGCACAACTGTTTTATTCTCAAATTTACCCACTTCTAAATGTCATATTTAAAAAAGGCAAACTGTATTGGTCTTATTTCATCTTTCTTCCTGTCTAAGAGGATGTTTTTAGCAGAATATGCAGCCAAATACTAAAAGTACGGCTCTGCAAGACCAGGATCCAACTGGTTGCTGTCACCTACACCACTCAGGAGCTAACAGAACAACATCTCACACCTCTGGCTGGGAAACGGAGTACTGGCCCTTTATCTCCGTCCTGACTGTCATCAGGAACGGCATGAGTCAAACACAGACTGTGCCAGGCCAAAGAGGGAGGAGCGGCACTCCTCCCTAGACCGAAATACAGTATGACTGATCTGTTTCTTTCTACTCATTTGGGCTCTACCGAATCTTTCACAAATGCTTTTCTGCTTGCCTCACGAGTCTGAGTTAGTGACATCATTACATAAACTAATGTTGCTAACGGATGCTGCAATGTCCTTTTAATGCATTGCATGCTTTACGTTCAAGATATGACATGAAATGTGGGGAGCGTGCACGTCCTAACCCTCTGAAGGTGGCACACCCCTCCCTGAGATGGGCTATGTAACACGCATTTCACAACAGTAACATGATAAAGCAACACAAGCTCATAGCCAAATCAAGGCTGCTGAAACTTACAGCATGTTCACTTTCAGTTCATGCGAAATACATAGTTTTATATTCCCCACCACCTGCTGTAACGCATTCGGTTTCATGAAGATCACTTCTTCAGTTACTGCATAATACTCTGATAAATTATCTGCCTACTTAACTAAATAGATAATTATACTATTTAAAGCCAAAACAACCCCTCCGTGAGCACTTAAGACATATTATGAACAACCACTTCAAAAAACAGACGTGTTTACATACATATTTACATACAATCTTCAAAAACACTAAAACATAACACAAACTAACAAGAAAAGCCTATTTTTTATAAACAAATTAAATAATACAACAAAAAATGAGATACATCAAGAGCCAATTTACAAACATATGACATTTAAATGTAATCTTTAGGGATTAACTTTACATCGAAGAACAAGAAACGACTAATGTTTACAAACAAATAAAATAACGCCACAAAAATCAATAAGAATGTTTATGAACTAATAAAACTGAAAAAAACGAATTACACATCTATTCAACAGTCTAAACAAGTTTAAAAACAGATTAAATAAACCGATAGCAACACAAATATGTATCATACCAACAAGAAACGCCTAATGTTTACAAACAAAAGGGCAAAAGTATGAATCTATTTTATGAAGCAGCAGTGTGGGTGTCAGAACATAAACAAACGCGATTACCAAACACAAACTCAACATGAGGTATCCTAACACTTCTGCACACTCAAACAGAGACTTTGTGGGGTATTTATTGAGATTTAAGTGTTTTGATGGGGAAGTTTAACGTTAGTAGCTTTAGCCCTGTTAGCTCAAACGCGCCTGGTTAACGTTTAGTTTAGCGGGCTTATGCCCTTTTATGTATAGTAGTTTATTGTTTTAAACTGGTTTAGTGATTTAAAACTCATACATTTACGTGCGTAATCAGAAATAGTCCAGCAAATAAAAGTAAAACACAGAAAAGTGAGGCGCGGCTAATGTGAAGCTAACGCTAGGCCTTATCAATCAAACTGAGCCACTGGAACTTTCAACGCGCCCATTAACCTTCTTATGACACCAAACGAACCGAGCCGAGACGGGCCGAACCGAACAGAACCCGGTCTGCGTGTTATGACAGCGCGCGTTACCTTCTGAGAGTGCTGCTGCAGGACATTCTGCTCCACGGTCATGGCCGGTTCCGTTCCAGACGAAATGGACTCAGGTTCGAGGGTAAAAACGGAGCATATAGGAACTAGAGGAGTTTAATATGGTAGAGTTTGAAAAAAAAGAAAAACCCTGTAACGTTACTCATCCGCGCTGCAACGGTGAACAGTACAAACACATCTGACATCTCTGACATCCATTAGCTGGGTCTGAACAACACGCGCCCGCGCCTACGTCACAGCGATGGAGTAAACACACCCCTACACGCACACATTATTAAACAAAACACAACACACAATAAAGCAATACAAAATCGAATCAATAAAGTCGTAACTAAAAAACTCGATATTATTTCCCAAAAATAAAATACGATGGTCTGTACACGCAAATATATACTGTCGCGCTGTGTGGGGTGAGTTGTCACAATGAAAACCTTAAAATTATAGGTTGTTTTGTAAAACGATTATGAAACACAAAATAATTCACAAAACTGTAACAGTAAATTTACAAAAAACAAACATTGCCTTTTGCCAACAAACATTAGGCTATAATTATTAAATAGTCGTGATTGTTAATGCGTTTTAAACATTTACAAGGCCTACATGTAACAATTTGTCCCAGGTAAACACTGCTGCAGAAAAACAGGCCACTGTCAGCTGACTGAGTTCTGTAACATTCCTGAACCGAAAGTGAAAGTTATCACACAGGAGAAACCGTGTTTCTGGTTCTGTTTTGGGGAAATTGTATGACTCTTCACAGACTGACTATTAAAGCAATTCATTAAATAGAGTGTGCGCTCTGTTTGATGCGTCTTAATATTAATTTCATATTGGGCAAAGTTTTTCTTCTGCAAAAGAGAAAAGTGTAATATACAATTATATAAATATATATTCTGTATATATTAGTATTAATTATTATTAAAGTGTAAGTATGACACTTCACAGACTATTAATATTAATTAATTAGCGTGCAGTCTGACAAATGCATCTTAAAATGGATTCAAAAAGGTCGTTTTTATAAATATTAAATAGCCATGTGATTATTAATAGCATGTCGAAATGATAGATAGGATGGATGGATGGATGGATGGATGGATAGATGGATGGATGGATGGATGATGGATGGATAGATAGATAGATAGATAGATAGATAGATAGATAGATAGATAGATAACTCTGTCTCCTGCCAGCAGGTGGCGCTCATGTACATGTTTTCAGTAAATGTAACGTTGCATAAGCTTTGACCCAGCTAGGCAGTAGAGCAATGGCCAAGAAGACTCAAGAAGTCATTAATGAGAGGTTGGGATGTTTGTGCTTTTTAGACCTTGTTTGATGGAAGCTATGAACTTATCTTCAAGAGCAAGAGAAGCACAAAGCACTGAATCTGAAGCACTGAAGACCTACAGCTGTTTCTGCATTACCAGTGTTTACTCCAGGTGTCGTTTTACTAACACCTTAACTGAATGTCATTTTGTAGCCCTGTTCCTGGTTTTTATTTATTTATTTTTGTATTTGGAGTTTGGTCTCTCGTGATTCTTATAGTGTGGGATATTTCACTGCAGACAGTCTATATTGTATCTCCAGTTATAACCTGAAGAATATCAAAACTGTTTCCTGTACTGTAATTAAGCACAGCTCTCTCTGGTTACATAAGATCTTTATTTACAGGTCAGAGGTCACTAAAATGTAACCGTAATGCAATTATGTGCGTTATGTGAGTTCATGTCACTCACAGCTGTAAACTGTAGGGTTAATTAAAAATAACATTCATAGTAAGTACAGTTGGCATGTTACTCACAAAGAATTCACAGTGAATAATTTGTGTTTTTAATCAAACTAAATCCGATAAGTCTGACCTCCACCTCTGTATCAACTCTCATCTCTTAACATTTATATGAAGCCTAATTCAAGGTTCCGCGGGTCAGTCTGGGAAACGAATCTTCGGCAATATTCTGTAGAAATGCTTTGGTTACGGCGGTCGGCGGTCACTCTCTGACCTTTGCACTCAGAACCAAAAGTTCTAATCTCGATCTGGCCCCAGTGAGATTGCTTGACACTAAACACCCTTCACATTTAAAAGTGATTTGTGGAAATGTTTGCAGTGAAAGTCCATGACCCATGATGCTGAATTTGAGCTGCTCATACATAACATCTTTAAAGAAAAATTACGTTTCTTAAAAATCTGATTAAATAAAAAAATAAATCACAAAAAGAGAAAAATATATATATATATCTATTGTATTATTATATCTTTATATTTTCATATATTTGAATTGTTCTAATTTGTTAAAATTATACAAAGTTGGGTTAATTATACATATATAATTACAAAGATATATTTTATTAACATTTTTATTTCCATTTAAATATATAAAAATAAAATAAGTTTCTTCAATATCTGCAGTCATAATAAGAGAAATATGTAATGTATAAAAATATTCTAATATCTTTTCTAATTGGTTTATTAAAGTTTTAATTGTTATAATTTGAATAAAAAATGTAATATTTTTATTTCCTTAATTTGTTAATATTATACAAAGCAGGGTCAACAAATACTGAGACCACCATACTATATAATAATATATAATAATATTTTTCATAAAATGATACATAATAAACCATACTTTCTTTATTTATTAGTTTGTTAAAGTTTTAATTATTTTAATTTGAATATATAATAACCACTTTCACCTTAATATTTAATTTCCAATCTGCTCTCAGACTTAATAATTGTTCTATTCTATCTATTCAAATTGAAAAATCTTCCATTAAAAAGATCAAACAGAAAACTAAAACTTGTTTGACTGAGCTTGAATGCATATTCAATGTTTTCTCATATCATGAACAAAACCTTACATTATTAAAGTTCACAAGACCACATCTGTTCCAGCACTGAACTTGAAGTGCCAGTCCACTTATCGTGCCATTAAGCCATGCAACGTTTACTCCAACATAAGTTAAGTGTGAATCAATTTTAAGCTCTTTTATGCTCCGCGGCACGAGGTCAACACACCAGCAGTTGCCCGCGATCTACAACCGGGCTCAGTGAGCTCTCTTAATGAAAGGAGAAGTTCTTCTGCCAGCTGTCACATTTCTGGTGGCCTTTGAAGAGGGGGCTGCTGGGAAATGGGAGGGAGGGAGGAAGGGGGTCACAGCTGCAGGGCAACTGCAGATCAACCACAGTGAGTGAGCTGAAGATGTCAGAGAGAGAGACAAAGGTCACAACCCCTGAGGCTCTGGCACAGACTTCAAGAAGCTCACCTTCACCAGCATCCAGCACAGGGGAGAGAGAGCGACAACGGAAACAAAGAAAATCTCCAGCACACAGCACTGATTAAAGAAAGAGGCCAGACCAAGACATGTGTTAGAGTGATTTTACCACAGTTAATGGCTGTTTGTGTTCATACAGAAAAATGCCTTCAGATGGGGGGAAAAACTTAGATGGGGAAAACTGCTATAATGCACAGCCTCTAGTGGCTTATTGCTCAAATAAAATCAAGTTGATTTCATTTACTCAGGCTTTTCACAATGTACCTTGTTTCAAGCCGCTTCTTGTAAAAAAGAAGAAGAACGTAATCGCAACAAACCATCTGGGTTGTGTTGCAGATAGATAGATAGATGGATAGATAGATGGATGGATAGATAGATGAAGCTTTGTCTCTTGAATGGCAAATTAACATTACACAATTATTTCCTTGTCAAAGACCATTTTTTTCAGGAAGCCGTGAGAATTTCTGCAGCAGATGTAATTAAGCACCTGTGAATGAGTGTTTTCTCCACCAGCAACTGTGGATTCGGGTTAAACATTGACCCAGGAGGCCGTGCTGCGAAGCAGGAAATACACACAGCGGCTCCAAACCTCCATCTCAACCTGCTGAACCTTACTGACCCGAGTACTTTGTCTTCCTGGAAGACCAAACCATTTCCTTTGTGTAGTGGGCTGTAGTTAAGATTTCTGGTCCACCGGCACAGTCCAGGATATCAGAGGATGTGAGACAGACAAACGGCCATTGTACACTTTAAACGCTGACCTCGGCTCAGACGTGTGACTTGTGCGTTTGCCCTCTCCTCTGTTTTGAAGCCAAAAGGAAACTGGGGGTTACTGGCAGTTCAAGCATGATAAGCATCTCTGGATGGAGAAGTTCACATGGAGGAAAGGTTATGTGAAGTTGAAGAAAAGAAACCTCATTAGAGGATTAAGGAAGAGGAAAGAAGACAAAAGCCTCTCCTTCAAAAAGAGTCTGGAAGTGGAAACATGCAGTGAAATGTAAAATCACTTTAATAAGTTTGACATTTCTGTCACATTTAAAAATGGTAACAAAATAACAAAGTCATTTTTTGCATGTATTACAGTTTTATATTGTGCAATTTAAAACCTAACAAATTAATTCCGTTTAATATTTTTCATAGAATGTTTGCTTGTGCAATTTTTTTTAAAATAAATGCCTCTAGGTTTGTTGATTTTTTTTAAATCTTAGAAATGCATGTATAGGACAAAAGGCAGATGTCATAATCCATATGCATGCAATGCGACAATTTTGGCTCGAAATGTTTATTCTGACATTTGTTTTAAGTAACCCGAAAGGAAGTGCAAAATTGAGATCAATGCATTTCTCTCACAATGGTTGGACAAGGCACTTTACAAAATAGAAGCCAACTACCTGTTTTCCCATAATTATGAAAATGTTTTCCAAATCCTCCTTATACCATCTCTTTCCTGCTATTGTTGAGAACTGGCAGTCATGCAAATACCAGTTTGGAAAGTCTTTTTATATATTGCGCACACTTACACGGAGACGATTGTCACGATGAATGCTGGTGGTTCAAATGTTAAGTGTTGGTTAACCTGACTCTCAAGTTTGTTTTCGACTGGTCCACTAATGTTCATCTGTGAATCTGACAAATGAGTTGAAGGGTTAAAATTTGACCTCTGGCCTCATCGTAAGGTTATTTATTAAAAAGGCCTGTAACTTTGCATATGTAAATATAGACAAAAGATGACAAACATTCATTCAGTTCTGTGCATTTCAATATTTTATTACGCTATCAGTGCAAATAAACACCAAGGACAGAACATAAGAAAACAAAAGACTCCAGTCATCACAGGAGTATATGAAAACAAGTTTTTTTTTTTGTTATTCACAATGCAGAGCCACAACATTGCAGAGTGTCTCTAAATTAAACAAAGCAATGTTGTTTTTCATCGTTTTGTTTTTTTAAACGGAACAAACAAAACCATTCAGGAAAAAATATGCACATATTTCCGCAGGTTTGAACAGTCAAGGACTGCGTTCGCAGATGATCATGGTTTAAGTACCCATCTCTCCATGATAAAAACATCTATTTTAAGACTTGACATTTCCCCATAACCCAGGGACTCCCCATGCGTGTGCATGCTACAGGCAGCAAAGAGCCTCGGACAGAGCAGTAGATGTGAACAAAGATTATCGTTAGCACAACATAGACATGCAGAAAAGTGTCGTCCTCCAGTACCCATATTTACATTATTACAGTTCTTATGTACAATGCAAGACATTCAAAACTTTTTTTTTGTCTTGAACAATACAAAATAGTCATCTTGAAAGCAATATTTACATAAATGTATCTAATCATTGTCAAAACATATGAATCGTACAGAGAACATGAAATAAAATCTGTATTTTTTTTTGGATAAGGTTTAAGACTCGAGTGATGGGCCTTTGTCTAAAAAAAAAAAATGAAAAGATGCAAATAAAGTGAACATAAAAAAACAAACAAAAGAACCAGATTGAATTCCAATCCCTTCTCACAGTATAGCATCTGATTCAAAACAGTATCCATAAATATCTTAATTACCCCTCATGGCTTTGGTGGACAAACTATATCATCTCTTTCAATATTCAATTCTCAAAATCGACACAGTAAATGCGTGAATGCTACATACAGGATTTTTAGATAAGATACAAAACAAAAATTATACGAAATTGTAAAAAGACACATTTCATTGGCTAAAAATATGACACTCAGTTTTTTTTTTACGTCATGCCACTATCTCCACATAACAGCTATAGTTTCATTCCTGATGAAAAATAAAGCACTGTAAATCTGACTAAGCTACGATTATAGAACATTCCAGTAAATGTTGTTGCCTTGCGATCACATGTGAAAACCCTCTTGACCTCAGCTAGCTTTACAAGAAAGATACCTGATAGATTACACTGACGTTCCTTTAAATTCTCCTGTAAGAAAATATACTTTATAACTTTTCAATGCCAAAAATCCAATATTGTGCTTAGACTGTACAATTTTCTTTGCCTCAATAAAATGAAAAGGGTCCTGATTTGGCTGTAGATAAATATAGTGTGAAATTAGCAGTAACATTTCTGGATTCATCAATAATACACATAATAGGATGTTCTTCATAAATGTTTTAGTTGTGGAAAAAGGAAAAGCTTTTCATGGTTTACATTTTACATTGTGCTGGACAAAGAAGTTAGCTTACAAAAAAAAAAAAAACATTCCAATGTGTATACAAAATAATTATATCACGGAGAATCACCTTATGACATCAATAAAAATAACAAATGGACAAAATAATTATTTAAAGCAGTGGCAAAAAGCCAATGTTTTAAACTGAATTACCATGTCCCATGGTTACATTTATTCACTTTCTGATATTATAGACAAATCACCATACACACAGTTCTTCAGCTTCTCGCAGTCTTTGGCAGTTCATACTACCATTTCTCCATAGAGCCGTTTAGGCTCTCTTCTATCTAGCTGTGATGCTGTCTGTGGACTGGAGAGTTTATCCTGTGCTCATAGTCAATAGAGGACTCCACTTTTGTACCCATGACGCAGTGGGCCGGCTGTACCTGATCCTGGATTTCAGGTCTGAGCTGACCGTTCCCCCGTTGAAGCATGTAGTAAAGAATCGGATTAGACCTGGTTAAAGGGGGTGAGTCTGGACTGGATCTCTCCTGCCTGCTAAAAGTTTCTCCAGGAGACCACTCAGGTTCTTTATTGACAGGTTTAGGACTGGATTTGGGAGAGCCAATAGCCCAAACTAGCGACCCCCCAGTGGTATCAATAGGTGCAGGTGCTGTTTTGGGATTTGTATTGAGAGAATAGGGGTACCACGGTAAGTTCGACAACTCCTGAGGGAAACAAGACTGGGTCAAGTTCCCATTGGCTGCACAGTTTGCCTGAGGGATGAAGGGACTTGGGGTCCCTCTAGGTTGGGATAGCTCTTTCAGACAGTTTTCTGACAGGAGGAGTTGCTTAAGAACATTGAAGCCTTGGCTTTCTCTGGAGAGAGGCGTTTTGCTCCTAGGACTCCCTACCAACTCTTCTTTTGGTTTTGCCAGCCCTCTACAATTAACTTCATGTGTTCCAGACAACAGATTGTCACTAGTGGCATCTCGTGACGGCTGACAGAGTTCATTACTTAGGTGCTCAGCTAGCTCAATGCACAGTTTTCTTTTCTTAGGAACGGGGCTCTGAAAATTCACAGGCTCTTCTTTTACAGAGTTCCCGAAGAGCCTGGTATGTGGGTTTGAATGGTAGGTAGCACCCTGCTGTTTCAAAAGCTGGCTTAGAAGTCCAAATTTAGTAGCTGTTTCTGAAGGACATAGTTCAGATTTTATTGTGTCCCGTGCATCAGCAATAGGTGAGTGTTGTGATGATAGTCTCTGATGGTACAGTCCATCATCGGAGCTATCTGATGAAAGATTCTCTACAGGCTCAGTTTTGATCTTAAGGTGCGGAGAAAGTCCGTTTGAGCCGTCACAGTTGACAGAGCCCCTCTGAGGATTCTCCAGCCCACTTGAGGTCATTTCAAAGGCTCTGTGCCCATTGGTTCTTTCCTTCTGGGAAGCTGTTCCCAGCAGAAGCTGCAGTACCGTGCGCTTCTCGAGAAGGTTTTCTATCTGGGTTGATGCAGAGGGTGATCGCTCACATTTGTGAGCTGGGAGAGCAGGAGGGGAACCTCCATCTAGCATGGAGGCTCTGTTCCGTTTGTGTGGAACGACAAGTTGATCCAAAAGTGCCCGAGGTCTGTCAAGCTCAAGTTCTGGGCTTTGCCTTCTGCTTGTCGGCTTGTGAGGGGGAGAGGGTGATAAGCTGTTTTTACCACTCTGGGCCATATTTTGTAGTAGCTTGCTGGCACTGAAAGGAGGCTCCAGCGTCTTTTCACTTGAGTGAGCTTTAGACTTACACAGATCTAAGGGACTGGACTGGGCATGGGGTGAGGGAAAGGAGTACGAAGGGGAGATCGAGCTGATGGTAGCTGTTTGCCGGTCCAGAGGACTCCACCTTCTGCTGTCCTCAGGTGTGCCAATCCGTTTAAGTGGGCCTGCAGTCAAGCTGCTGATTATTGCGTCAGGCCGCAAACTAGGATTATCTGAACTTTTGTTTACCTTCTCATTATTTCTGCGGTCCAGCAGTAACTGCATTAGAGTGACCTCATCATGGGATTTCACGTCTGGGCTGGTATCCAGATCGGTGGCCTCACGGACTTTTGGCACACAAGGTTCCGGCTTCCACTTGTTTATGAGAGACTCTGTGAGCTTATCCACACAGGGGGTTAAGGAAGAGCAGGCCTCAATTTTTGGCTAGGTGCTCTGCTTTTCATGGAAAGGTCGATGGGGGAACAGCTGGAGAAGCTCTCAGCATCACTACTGTCTTTGGTCAGGCTGTTATCCTGGCTGGAGTACTCGCTGTCAGACTGCAGGGAGGAGGCCTGGCTCGGGAGGATGCCATAGTCATCCTCCAGGTGTCCATTCCTGGTGAGCTGCTGCTGGGAGTTGTGATTGTTCAGAAGTAGGAGCAACAGACTGCTGCAGTTTTGTGGCGGTCGACCATTTCTGTCAAAGGGCCGTCTCTCTTTGGGGGTTCTCATGGAGGGTGAGGAAAGGGAAGGGCTTTTTTTGCTGGAGTATACCGCTGGTGGGGGGAGTGTTCCGTTTTGAACATTTAAGGAGCTTAGCATGTCTGGGGCAGTTGTTGGCTGCCCCATGCTGGGAGGCCTCTTATCCTGTGTTTGTTGAGTAGCCATGGCTGCTAGCCTCTCACTGGCTGATCGACTTGTTAATTGTGCTTTTATGGCCTGCTCTCTGGAGTACTGCTGTAGATGAGCCTCGCTGGACAGCAACAAAGCCAGCTGACTGCAGGCGACACTGGGCTTGGGTGAAGGGGCCGGACTGGACCTAGTCCATACCATGTTGGCAACAGCCTTGAGTCGCTCAGTGCAGGACATGGATTCAGAGCTAGTGGGCTGGGCAGAGCTTTGAGAAGAATGAGGAGAATCTGAGCTTCGGTTCTGGTTGCTCTGCCGACAGTAAGGCACATTGTTATGGTTCTGTTGCTTGCTTTTCCTCATGAGGCTTTTTAGGCGGCCTGATGCTGTGTCGTAACTCTGGTAGGTTTCCTTATCAGCAGGAGCACTTTCACTGCTATCCCTGTCGAGGGGTTTGTGGCTTTGAGAAATGTGCTGTGACAAGCGACACTCTGCAGCCGAGAGCTGAAGGACTGCAGCAGAGAAGCCAGCAAGGTGCTCTCCCCCTGCTCAGAGCCATTCAGGCCTCCTTTGTAGTGCTCCTTTCTCTGTCCATTCACTTCTGCTACAGTGCCTGTTCGTTTCTGGCTGTCATCTTCACTCCATTCTCCTGAGCGAAGCAGCCTGGCTTTTCTAAGGTGCTGTGAGGCCGCACTAGGTGGGCTACCCTTGTCTTGTGAGAGGGAGCCATGGTTAGGGAGCTGAAACACCCTAGTCACCCTGTTGGCATTCTCTTCATTGTTTTGGACAGGTTCTGACCTCTGTGTAGCAGTGGCAGCAGGTCCAGTGGTGACTGGATGCATTAGCAAACCTTCCAGATATGTTAAAGCAGCAGAATCCTGGTGAGTTTCAGGGCCAGACTCCACCCCATGAGTCATGTTCAACAGTAGGATGCCCTGATGTGATGTTTTACAACTAATGAAAATGTCTTAGTTAGATCTGTACCATAAATTATGTGAGCAGATAACAACCGTGCTGTGGATTTTGTTCCTTTTCAGTCAAAGAGTTTTACATACAGGACCAGTGGGCATTTGTAATGTCAAGCAAGAAAACCCAGCTGGCATCGCTATGCATTCTATGAGTAAATCCGCACTGCTTTAAAATATGTTGTAAGCACAACCAGAGGAACGAGGATGTTTCTCTGTCCTGATTAACCATAAGCTCTATATTTGGGAGATCCTTTGGGAGGAACCGAAGGCTCAGCGTTGCCTGTGTGCTCTTCTGATCACAGACGTGGCGACATGGGAACCTACAGCACAAGAAAAGAAAACACTATATGAGTGACAGGCGTCAACATCCCAGCATCATCAAAATAACCACTGTAACTTTCTTTGAAGTCTATGTCAAAACCAATTATCACAGAATAACTCATTAAATTCAAGCAAAAAACGAAAACTTCAGAGTGAACATAAAACGTGTGTTTGACAAACTCTTTATAGGAACTTCAGCACCTGTCAATCAAACTGCTCTGACACCCAACTTTTTAGGACCTCTCAATGTTTGTTCTCATGTGTGAAGTGTGAAGTTATCTGTTCACAGAATAAGGAGAGTAGATGAACATCTTAAGTTTTTTTTTTAAATCACAGACAATGTTTGCTCAAAAGATAGATATTTGCTTAAACTTTGTTAGTAAGATGGACACTTCTTGCCTGCTGTGCTTAAAAATATCCACATATCACAAAAGTCACCCACAAAATTCACTTGTAACATTTAAAACTACTCTCTTTCACATATGTGCAAATACCAAGTTACATAATGACAGAAAAACATTAAGAACTATTGTTAAATTCAGTAAAGTAAGTTTAGATATGACAGTCTCCCTAGCATAACAAGATTAAAGAAGTGAATACCCATTCAAAAACTGCTGTCAGTAGCCCTTCACGCTCAGGCCAGTAGTGGCTCAGCAGGGCTGGCAGGTGTAGAGGGGCACACATGGCACACCTGTCAGACCGCTCCTCCACAGAGCCACGGCATCAGATAACATGACAGCACCGCTGGCTGCTCGCTCGACAGGTCTGAACCCTGTCAGAACTGCTTTCATAAATACTCCTGGCTTCCCACTGTCAGGGCCACCACCACAAAGGTTAATTAATACAGGATTCTAGCTCCCCTAAAGCAGTGCTCAGCTGCCAGAGAACATCTTACCCTCCATGTCCTGCCCCTTCAGCAGTGGGGTAACATGTTACAGCGGTTTGCCGAGGAGTTAAGCTCGACCTTGAGCTGGGGATGCTGTTACAGCAATTCAACAGCACGCTCATGCCTGGAATATACTGAATGTGCCGTAGTAACTTAAGATCCTCAAGATGACGTGAGAATCAGCACAAGGTCACACGCATTTAAATTTGATGCAAACTGCATTAAGTTGCAAAGGTCGGGTGCAACAGGTTACGACTGCAAGGACGGCAAATAGGAAAACTAATTAATTAATCAATTCGGTCTCGGTTACAGGATCAGCCTGGGCCACTGACCTAAATTTAACAACAAAGAGGACAACCTGCTAGAACGGGGCCATCTGACGTCTCACGCTAATCTTAATGTGGCAGGTTAAGATTAATTTCCCACCAAAGGAGGTGCTGCTACCCTACAAATAAAAGTTGAAACTTGGGACAGGTGGAAAAAGAAGATAAACAGACAGGGTGAAAAACTGGACCATAAGAACAATGAAGTAAACACATCATTCAAGACAAATCAATACTGGGCTACAATCAGATCATGCTAGATTAGAGCTTGTCCATGAAAACAAAAAGGAAACTGTTAAAGGATAGTTCAGCCAAAAATGAAAATTCTGTCAATTTACTCACACTTATGTTGCTTTAAACCTACATGACTTTCTTTCTTCTGAGTTTTAATCCTGAAATTGGGGTCCAAATAACATGAGACCCTTCGACTGAATGATTCTAACAAGTAAGACTTGTATTTCCTAAGACCTTATTTTGAGAGGAACCAGGCATACAAGGGACAGAAAATACAGGTCTAAGGTGCGATCTCACAGCATACCCTCCATTCGCCTTTCCCAAACATTACCCTTTTGCACAAGAAATACAAAATATGTTTTCTCTCTCCCTCTCTCTCTTTTCCCCTCAGTCTCTCTCCCTCCAGCGGTCTGCAAGTGATTATCCATTATCTCTGACAATGTCAAACATTCACACCCAACAGCATTTTAAGTGATATCACTAGCCAGTGGTGAATGGAACAGCGGCAGACAGGAAGCTTTATCATGGCAGGGCGTCTTTCTTTGCTCACCCAGACACCATGAGCAGGAAGGTCAAACCATCATCAGTGGCTGAGAGGCAATTTCCCTTGAGGAACTGGACAAAAAAAAAAGGCCTTAACTGCGAACGCTGGACTTCTTGACGCAAATGTCAGGGATTTGATATCCAAAGCCAATCTGGAAATCCTCGCATGTGGGGTAGGAAACTAATTGGAATTCAACCGGTCCCACAAAGTACTCTAACAAAAAAAGGTTAATGAATGATCCCCATTATAAGGAACCATAATCCATTTGCACCATTTAAAATGCATGATTAAAAATAGGGTGAAGCCGCAGGAACTGTGCTGCGAGTCAAGGTCAAGTACATCTGAGTCTCCGTGCATGCAACAGCTGGAGTCCATGCAAAGCGCTCAGTGTTAATAAAAAGTGACAACCCAGTCCTTGCTGCGCGCATCGCTAATATCTGACACCAGACTGGCAGACGCTTCCCCGGCGTTAAAGGTAAGCCAAGGTTAAAGAAATTTTAAAGGAAAGGGAGCTGCGTGAATCGCTTTCCATCATGTTATTGTAGGCAGCTGGTGTTCACTCAGACACGCCGGACAGAGTTTGTAAATCCAATATGGCTCGAGAAAATTAAATAAGGGGAGCGATGTGCTACCTCAACAAACACGACTGTAATGTCCACATTAGTGAACTTTTGCTCTTTTGAAGAAAAACATAGCAAATAAACAGCCCCATGGTGCTCTGCAAACAGAGGCTGCTATAAATTTAAAACCAAGTCAATCAGAACAAACAAACTGGCTAAGATACAAAACAAAAATGCCCTTTAACAATAATCTTATTTAAGAGAAACATTAGTAAACACCAAAAATTTTAATCATATTTAATAAAAAAAACATTAAAATGGGAGGAAAAAAGAAATTAAACATAAGTAAAAGACTTGAAGACTGATTGTGCGGTTTAGAAAAAGAGGTTGTAAATGTAACAAATAGAACAAAATATAATTATCCTACATAAAATGCACTTTTATGGTACATTAATAAAATCAAATAAAAAAAAAGTCAAAATTTTATATAATATAACCGCAAAAGGTCACTATTGTCTTTAGCTCATTAAATTCTGCTGCTCGGCTCATAAGGAACTCCAGTGCTTTCATATTTATAAACTTCAGCGTACGGCTAGAAGTTACATTCAAAACAGAGATTCTATTAATTTTCTTAATCGATTAAGTGCACTAAACCAATGTAAAGACAAAGCATCAGGGTTCCTCCTCTTGGCACATCATTCCAGCAGAATGTTGGCAGAACTTGCCAACGAAATGCCACCAGAGTACAATTACAGCATCTCATTCACTCTCCACTCTTATCACTGGGGCTGTAGAGCGCACACACTCCTGCTACACACAGAAAACACTTTGACTCCACCTGCCAACTCCTCCATATCTACTCACCCGCTGTCTCCTTAATCACAACACAGGCAGTTCCAAATCGATCTTACCCTGCTCCTACTACTACTACTACGACTACACCTCTAAGCTTTGAATTGAATTGGCCATTCCCACAAGAAGATAAGCTGGAATTTGAATGGCAAATGATTAGGAAGTGGAATTTACAAAATCAAAGAAATTTAACAGCTAATGGCATGAAGGAAATTATGTGTTCTTCCATTTCGATTTAGTTTTTTTGGAATGATTTGGGTTTAAATTCTACTATTTAAATTCAAATGTTAGTCAAATTCAATTTTCAAATTCAAATTCAGATTTCAGTCCTAGTTCAATTTCAGATTTAATTTCAAATTAAAGTTGGAATACTGTTCTGAATAGCATGCAAATGTGGTGCGTTCAGGTTCATTCTTCAGCACTTCAAAAGTGTTTAGCACAGATATGAATTCCCATGCTACTGCAGCCTTAGTCCAAAAGGTCACCTAGACGGATGATTCAATTTAAAGCACACACAAATGCTCAAACGATCCATTCCACTCCAAGAAAACACCTTTAACAACTAATAAAAATCTCCACTTCAAGAAAGCCCTCAGGACTATAGCAGCAATCTTCACACTTGCTAGAACTACGCAAGACAACAGTGTCCCAACTATAAGCTTTGTTTAATGACGGCTAATGAGAGCGGCCCTCCGTTACGGAGACGTGAGTGCAGACAGAATGGGTGTCTTCACTGCAGATCTCAGGAGGCTCAGACAGGTGAAGTGTGGTAATCAATTTGCTCTACCGGCAGGACTCCTCAGCAGAATACTAATGAATCTCTCTCTCTCCGCACACACACATGCGCACACAAATAATCTGCTCTCACACATTCACTCAAACACACATTTCAACTCTTTCCTTGGCTGGAGGGAATGAGAAAACAGCTGGGCTGATCACTGCTGCCCTCAAGGCTGTGTGGGTACAGATTACATGGTCGTTCCACTCGACACTTTCAAAACAGCTACGGGGGGAAACGAGGTGAAAGTCAAACCTGAGTACAACCCCAGCTGCACAGCCCCATTTGAACACAAAACACACACACGTGGACACATTTACAGCCAGGAATATACAAAACAGAAACCAAACACGCACCTGCAGCCGCCACACACAGGTACAGATGCGCCAGAGGTAAACACCAAAGAAACACATGAGCATTGAGCAGTCACCCATATAAAAACTCAAGGGGAAAGGTATGTCAGAGGAGAAAACCAATTTATCATAATTTAGGGATGGAGATGAATCTTTAAACCCCACCTCCCAGACTCACTCTATAACTATGCACAAAAAAAAAAAAGTAAAAAAAAAAAAAAAGTGTCATCAACACAAATTTAAATCAAGCTCATAGCATTTCCCTAATCCATTCAGTCATCATTTCCTGTCCTCTTTCCACAATCAAAACAATAAAAGTGGGGGGAAAAACATGCAGGTATAAATAAAGGCCCTTTGGAATACAATTATTATGTAATCCTGATGGACTACTGTACACTACCATTCAAAAGTACTATTTTTATTAGCATTTTTTTTACAAGTACTAATAATACTTTTATTCAGCAAGGACACATTAAATTATTCTTTTGAACTTTCAAATAATCTAGGAAAAACCCTTTTCCACAAAATATATTATTAAAACATTAAGCAGAACTGTTTTCAACATTAATAAAAATAATGAGAACAATTTTCATGCAAATCAGCATATTAGAATGATTTCTGAAGGATCTTGTGACACTTAAACAATTCTGTTGACAATTCAGCTTTGCCATCACAGGAATAAATTACGGTTTAAAATACATTTGAACAGAAAAGAGTTCAAATTTGTAACAATATTTCATACTGTATTTTTGATCAAATAAATGCAGTCTTAGTGAGCATAAGAAAATATTTCAAAAACAAAAAAAATCTATTTTATAAAATTGTTTTTAATTCTATTTGTATAATTTTTTTATTAATCTGCTTTTACACTTTATCCTTATTTACCTTTTTTAATGGACGATGGAAAATCATCAGGAAACAACAGGAAGACGAGGGTGGAATCAGAAAATGACCCGAGATTCAAATGTGGTTCACATGCACACCAGAACTACTACCCAACATGTCAAAGCATCCCCTAACTGCTAGGCCACGTCTCTTTTATTGATATAACAATGAAATTATGAAAGAAAATGACTGGCAGAAGAAGAAACAAGATGTGAAATGTTGACTTGATGTGGTTGAGCGGAATTCAAAACCACATCGCCACATAAGCCGTAGGGCTCAATGTGTGAGAGTATGTAACTAACAGCTAGGCCACGGCTAGCCACTGTGCTGTTAGTCCCCTCCGCTCTGTGGTCAACAGGTCAGCGGGACAGTAAACCCAACAGCACATTTTACATCAGCAGGAATAATTCACTTTTTACACATCCAGTATCATTAATCGCCTCTAACAAGAGGACGCAACCTCACCTTGGCAGTTTCACACACAGCTGGAGAGTAGAAACAGAAGCAACACAGGAACACACAGGAAGCTGCCATCCTCTCCAAACTGATGTGTGAAGACAGCCAGGAGCTATAAAGCTAGAGTGAAAACCTCAAAACAAATGAAGAGGAAAAAAAGAGGCTGCCGCAGCGCTGCTGGTGTCTGCGCCCTTGACACACTGACACTGTCATGTGACACTCTGTCATCCGCCACCTGGCAGAACCCCACCCTCTTCACTCCTCCTGGTAACCCAACGGCATTGAACTACATCACACCGTCCCCCCACACCAGCGGAAGGTAGAGAGGGTCAACATGTCCTCATCTGTAATCCTCTGCCATTCTCCAGCAGCCCGGCTGGAGGAGGCGGCACCTGCCACAAGGGGAGAATGCCCAATTAGGCAGCTGTCACGCAAGGCAGAGGCTCCAAACTCATCCCTGTCAAACTGGAGAGCAGCTGTGGGTGCCAATTATGGCGAAACATTAACCTCTCTGGTTCCAGGAAAAAGCAAAAGCCTGGGCAAGACATGAGGTTTGACGATTCCAGGTATCTAGCCTGCGGGCACTGGAACCTGATTCCAGCATGCCCCGTTCATCCCACCCCAGACACCAACATCTACTCCAAAAATACCCAACATGGTGAACAGAGATCATCCAATCATATAATATATAGCAGGGTCTATGCATTCAGCATAATTTAATACAAAATTTAAATTAAAAATAAATACAAATATGTATATATTGGTTCAATTGTTAAATATATCCTGATTATTTGCAGAAAAAGCTTTTCAATCAGTACAACAATATTTACTTATTTTTCTATCAATAATATCAATATCGACATGTACTTATTTGCTCGTTCATATAATTTATTTAATTAAAAAGTAGATCATCTAAATCAGAGAAAACTCAGAAATTATGCAAAACAGTTCTGATCCAATCATATATTGATATATAGTACAGTCTAAAGGCTATTTTGCATAAAAAATTCTAAAATTGTTTTAGATAAATTGTTTAATTAATATAAATAAAATAATAAAATGTGTATATAAAATTTGAAACACCATATACATACACACACACACACACATTTATTTTGTTACATTAAGCATTTAATTTTTTTTTTTTTAATTCATTTTAAAATCATCTGTTTATTTCCTGGTTTAAATTTACCAATTTCCAATCAGTCTGTATATAAATACTTTTTAATTTTCGCATTCATATAATTTCATCAATTAAGGAAGAAGCAGATCGTCTAAATAAGCAATAACTCAGCATTTATTTACTGGAAAAATAGTGACACGAAACATGCAATTGAACCACAGTTTCGCTTCCACACATGCTGCGGCTTCAATCGTGATACTGTTAAGCACTGTGATGTATTGAATCATGACTTTTGTATCATAATACATAAATTGTGAGGTAGTTTGTGGTACCTAACGCTAATGTGGAAGACTGGAGGGCCAAATCATCTTTTCACTTCCTCTCCAACATTTCTCTGCCAAAAGAGCGACAGTAATGTAACATTTCCATGTTTAAATCAGATCTTCACAGGCCTGGGGCCTCCATAATCTCCCAACTGTTA
This sequence comes from Ptychobarbus kaznakovi, assembly GCA_027422405.1. Taxonomy (NCBI): domain Eukaryota; kingdom Metazoa; phylum Chordata; class Actinopteri; order Cypriniformes; family Cyprinidae; genus Ptychobarbus; species Ptychobarbus kaznakovi. The sequence continues at coordinate 5,563,069 of CM049796.1, read as the reverse complement.
ATTAAATGACGAGGGAGCGTAGGCGAGCCGAGAGGAGAGAGGGACAAAGCTGCTGGGTCTCCTGCTACAGCAAGACTCGTTAATATTGAAGATTTATGCTCTTCCCCCTCCATCGCTACAGACCTTCCTGTGCTATGCGTGTCTGTTTGGGTATGTGTGTTTTTAGGACAATGCATTGCAATGCAAACTAGATGATCATTTTGGTCTCAGCAGTGTGTCAGGGAGAATGGAAATTGTTGACAAATTTGTTGTGATTGTATAATTTATCATCTCAAAACACTTCTGTTTTGAGTAAGACGGAAACTAATCTGCAACTACGAAATGAAATGAGCTGGATGCCAGCCGGCGGAAGATTTACAACAGAGCGAATCCAGAATCGTGACAGTGGTTATTGATGATTTAGTCTCCATGGTTTCTCTGTTTAATCGAAAAGTCGCAAAACGCTGATAACGGACGCCTGAGGGACAGATTAGATTAGCACAGATACCTCAAACACACAACCACTGCTTTTTCATAGTCTCTTTTTCGAAGTCAACATCAGGTCAACTAGGTTCACTCTAAAATCAAGAGGTTGTATCAACTGTACTCTGACTTCTTCAAAACATGACTTTCTTTCTTCAGTGGAACACTAATTGGGAAATTTGAAATGATATACTGATCAAAGAAGCTTTCAAACTTTAAAAAGGACAAAACAGCATCATATAAGTAGCTCATACATTTGTACAAATGCTATAATCTAAGTGCTCTGAAGACACATAATTGGCTCATGTAATGAACAGTCCAAAATGTAAGCTGGTATTCATTGACAATGTACCCATCAAGTAGGCTGGTAACCTCTGTGAATGGATTAATGAGCCAATTAGTTGAACTAGAGAATCCAAACGGTACCATTTGTGATTCATTCATAGCAGTTCTGTGAATTGGATCAAATGATTCATTGAAAAGATACGGCTCAAAGGAATGATTCACTCATGAATCAGCAAATGCTACTTCTATTATGAACATGCCAAGTAAGGACAGAGGATGTCAAATCTTTCAACTTGTATTTTGTCAGATTTTCACAAAAAGCAATTGTTTGCTTTAGAACACCTGACCTGACTGTGTGTGTGTTTGTGTGTGAGCACTAGTGACTATATTACATTTTATTTATAATATGTATTTTTTGTATCTCTTTTTTTTTTGCATGTTGCTTATTAAAGCTTGATAACCTCTAGTTTCTATTCACTTCCATTAAAAAGTCGCCTGGATATTCCTCAAATTGCTGTTCGCCAGAAGAATGGAAGTCATGAACTAATTCTTTAAATCAGTGATGCCCAACCAGAGTCTGGGATGACCTCTGTTTCGAGCCATGCCATATCAACAAGATGAGGGGGGTGCCATTGAACGCAATTTTAATGTAATATAATTGAATATAATGCAACATTTACTTTTGGCCCTCAATAAATTTAGATTTTTTTGTCCAACATATATTAAAAAGTTGGGCATACAATATATATATATATATATGTATGTATTATGAAACCATTTTTAAATGCTCTCTCGACACTACATTTTATTTTTACTAAATAATTTTAGATTTTTCTAAAAGCAAGCATATATAAATAAAAATAAAATCCTTTAAATGCTCTCTCAAGACTAGTAAGATGCTGCCAATCCAAACTACTCAAACAAACAGCCGTGTGACGTGAAACAGGGGAATTTTACACCAAGCTTATGTTTGACCGCAGGGCACTAGGGCAGCGAGACTGTAGACTTAACGGAGGTTTAACCGTTAATTGTCGCAGATAAAAACGGATGCACGAGTTGAAAGCACAAGAGGAAGCGGTTAGCATGCCCGTTTGAATGGCTAAGTTACATTAAAACCTCTCTCACTCCATTTCAGCCCCATTTTCAAACCGCGCACACCCTCTTTCCTGGCTGCACCGGAATATGTGGCACTACAGAGTCGTTTCAAAGCGTCTGAGGATAATCGAAGACAGCCCTTGACTGGCGCCTCAACGCAGCCACAATATCCATGGTCGCAGGAAGACATCGATGGGTTAACCGGGGTGGGGTGGGGGTAAATTAAGGATTTTACAGTGCCCCCAATTCCCCCCACTTCCCCCTCTTCCTGTTGTTGCAGAGAGTCACAGGGTGAGCGCATGTGACCTTGAGATGCATCGCTGGCACAGTCAGGGCTGCCTTGCCTGCAGGCGTCCTTGAACTGGATCTGCAAGACAAAAACCTTCACACTGCCAGATAGACATCTCAAATCCCCCACTCCAACCCAACCCAACCCAACCCAACCATCTCTCTCTCTTTTCAATCTGCGTGCCTGTTATCTCCTCCCCAGCGGGGGAGTCTTATCTGAATGCTGGATCTTTAACCTTAACACTGAACTCAGACAGAGGCGGAATTTCAAAATGTCTCACTGGTGTATTTTTAACCTTCATCCACAGATTGTTTGTCTCCGTTTCAGGGGATTAGATGACTCTCCACGGCATCTGAGACACTAGCCAGGCCGACTTGGAATACAAGTTTTTTTTTTTTGCAGAAACACTACATGACGTTCCCAGCAGCCCCCCCAACAAACTCTGAGACAACATCCATCCTAGTGAATAGCAGTATGAGCTGGTTTTGGTTTTTATCATCTTGTGTTCTGCATGAGTGTCTTTGTAAGAAAAAAATGTGTCCTAGCATGTCGTTATCCCCAAAAGGCTTCTTACAGGAAGATTCTGACTTCATTACAGGTTAAGCTCATTTGACAGCATTTTTGGTATAACGCTGACTACCACAACATAATTTTGACTCGTCCCTTGTTTTATTTAAAGAAAAGCGAGGCTACAGTGAGGCACTTACAATGGAAGTGCACGGTGCCTAACTTCTGGAAAATTGAAAAGCAGAATTATAATGTTATTAAAGCACTTATCAATTTTTCTATTAAAATGACGTATTATTTGAGCGGTAAAGTTGTTCTCATCATTTTATGGTCGTTTTAGTGTTTTAGGAAATATGTTCTCATGGCAACAAAGTTATAAAATTGAATATAACGAACAAAAATGCATGTTAACATTAATATTGCCCATGTATTTTGTATTTTATACTCACTGTATCTTTATACATTGACACCTTTCACTTTCGTTGCAAGTGAATCACTCACTATAACCTACATTTTTGCCTCTTTTATTTAAGGAAAGGATTATATTGTTATTCTTAAATAGAGCTATTAAAAACGTTTCCGTTAACTGAAATAAAATATAAATATTAGATAAAAACTTAAATGAAAAATAGAAATATTGAAACTGAAATAAAATTACTGAAATAAGATAAGCTCACTGTAAAAGTTGAAGCACTATTATTACTAAAACGAATTACTGAAATTGTGAAATATTGCCTTTGCAACTAACTGAAATAAGCTTCCTGTAAGTTGTAAGATAAAAAATAAATTAAATGCAATTAGGAATTGAAAAAATAGCAAAAGTGACAAAAGCATGACTAAAACGTATTCAAGTATTAATAAATACTATAATAGGTGAACATCATGGCTTTCTGGTCCACAGCTAGATCTGCACCAAACTAGCATTCTGCTATGTGTCATTTCACTCCTCGTCTCCCCATCACTTTAAGTCACTATCATAAAAGTACAAAAAACTATTAAAAACAAACTGTTTTGGACAAATATGCATCTCCAGTGCCTTTCTGAAGAAGAGAAAGGCCACAAAAAGACAAGTGACACATTGCAAGTGTTACAGGAGAGCATGAAGCTCCTTTTATCATCATGCAAATGCAGTGCCCTTGGTTGCACAAGGTTCATCACTTTAAACAAATATTTGGACTGTCCTCTGTACATTGACACCGAGGTGGGGGAAGAGGGGAGAAATGTCATGTTTAAACACTAAACCTGCCTCGCAGCTAACAGGAACACAACGCGCGCACATGCATCCCGCCCGACCGGGAACGTGCGGATCGTGTCCTTCGCGGGAGACTTTGCAGTGCCGTGCCGACTGACCTTTCCCGACTGTAACGTTATCGCATGTCATATGTGATCCTGCTGGAAACCATCTGCCATGGACTCCTCTGGCAGCACGCAGGAGTCCGAGACGTCACCGCTATCCTCACCTTCGCTGGAATTCATCAGATTACCGCGGGAACACCCACCTGGCCCTGTTTGGGACACGATCCCTGCGCAACACGATATGCTCAATTAGACCAAAGGTCATTCATGCCAATGCATCAGTCCGGGCGTTATTAGATCAGACTCAAACTAGGGAAGTGAGCAGGGAAGCAGTAAGTCATAAGAGATGTTACAGTGATTATGCCATGGTTTAACAGCGCTGTAGACATGACGAGAAATGGACCAACAAGAAAAAGAGACACTATAGTGGTGGGCAATGAAAGAAAAATCTATAACAAAAAATGCGATAAAAAAATCACAATAAACGCATTTTAATGAAAATGCTTTTTAAAAACAGTTTACAAACTAATGGTAAAATGATCACAAATTGTATGAATTCTGAGTTTTACATTAAACACTATTGAAACAACTTTAACAATTACACTTGCTGAAAAAGTAAAGCTCAAGCAACAAAAGCTGACGAGTTCAACAGATTAATATTAATATAATGATTAACAAACAGATTTAGTTTAAAATGAATTAAAAAGCATTTCGGTCCCATTACAAGGACAATTCTACCACTTGAAAAAGTAAAAAACAAAAACGTTTGAAACATTTAGTTTGAACACGCAGAAATTGCAAGTAAATTACAAATAATTACAAAGAAATTCAAGTAACAATTTAAGTAAAAAGACTGAAAAAGTATTTTCTTTTACTAAGAAAAAGTATAATTTTTCTTCCTAATAATGCGTTTTATTTAGAATTCGAAAATCTAAAAAGTATTTTTTACAGTATAATTATCTCAATTAACAAGAACACACCATCATTGACATTAACATCATTGATTTAATAGTTTAATAATACTGAATATATTTTTTATGTGGTACAAATTCTTAGAGCAGTCAGGAAATAATATGCATGTAAAGCAAAAGTGACATGAGCATTATCATGAATTGAAATTGGTTCAGTCATTTTAATAACATATATTGAGCAGCTAATAAGACCCGTCTTCAGCTAGATATCAGATATGATGAAATGTTTAATCAAATAATTTCAATTCAGTCAATTCAATTCAGTGTTAGAATTGCCCCCAACTTTGGAAGCCAAGATAACAACCAGTGATAAAACAGATAATTAGTGACATTCAAACTTTTCAAAACTTTGCGCGCAGGATCTCCATTGCAGCGCGTCCGAGGAGAGACGAGACAACAACAATGGTACTTGATTTACTGTAGTTAGTAAACTTTATTTAACATAACAGCCATTAATGCACAAATTGGATGTGTTACATAAATGTCTGATATGCAGTTTATGCAGCTTGGCTCTAAGAAATAGAGACGAACTCACAGAGTCACGTAAGTTAATCCGTTAATCTTTCCCAATAAAGCCGAAACTTTGCCTGAATGAAATCATATGCAGTTATGAATGAGCGCATGTTGGAAATAAAAGTGCTGAATTTAAGTCTCTCTCTGTTGTCTATGCTCTTTGTTAGTCTGGTGAAGCAGATTTCATATTGCTGTCACTCAGCGGTTGATGCTCAGGAGAATGCTCCAGCACGGCCACCCCATGGAACTTTTAACAAGATTCACTTGTTTGAAACACGCTAAATTATATTAACATTTACTATACAAGCATTATTATTTCGCCAATAAACATCTAAATAAATACATCTCTATCAAAATTAATTATTTATCATCTCCGCAAGCGATCGCAGTTTGAATTAACATTATTCAGTGAATTATTCTTCACTCTTTAGTCTATTAAACACTTATAAACCTAAAACTGTAGTTTAAAATGAAGTTGATATGACTCCTGCCCTTTATTTTCTCCATTTGAAAACATTAGACATTCTTTTGCTTATTGTTAATATCAGTGTTGCTGATGAAGCTTTTTATAAATAAAATGTTTTAATTGTTGTAATTTGAAGATTAAATTTAACATGAAAGACTGTAAATTTGCTACCGTTTTTGTTGTTGTTGTTAAGATGACTGAAAGGAGGAAAAACCAAAGTGAAGTATGGACTTACTTCACTCAGTTATTTATTTACTTTATAACAGTAAATAAATATCGGCTCTGCATATCGGTTACATAAACATGCAAATAATTGGTATCGGTTATAAAAAAAAATCTATATCGGTCAATCACTAGTAATGTGTCATAACTAATATTGAGGTTGTTCCAGCGCAGGCTGACCTGCTTTCCATTACTCACAGCATTCATGATAAGAGCCGTGGCCCGTGAACACAACTCAATCTCAAATACTCAAACTCCGGGTCGGGTCAAAGTCTCCCTGTGCCTGTTAGATGCAAATAGCTTGCCTAAATCAAATATTGAACTGTGCAATATAAACGGTCATTGTTCAAAATGAAACGCTTTTTGGTGTCCAAAGTCCTGTCTCCTGCTCTGTGTCTCTCTCTTAGTAGGCTGAAGGATCCGTTGACCTTTAACGTTCTACAAAAACAACAATCAGTCATAAAAGGCCACGCCCACTGGGATCTGTGTCCAAGAGCGTAATAATGATGCAGTGATTCTCCCATGACTTCTGGCTTTCACCCGTGTGGCGATACCAATGTCATCTTAATTACCCTGAGCCATGGAAAAAAAAAACTCGTAAATTCAGCGACTTTGAGGAAGCGCTTAAGGAGACCAGGGAGAGAATCAGTTCATGATCTCAGATCTGTCTCAAGAGAGGCACTTTACATGAATCTGGACTGAAGATTTCTTTACCGATTTGAAAAAAAAGTCCATACACAATAAAACCGCTACAAAATCAGGATCATATCTGTTATCAGCCAATATTTGAGTTAAACATTTTTTTTATTATATACCCACACACACAATTTTTAAAAAATTTTTAATAAATAAATTTAGATTTTAATATTAAAAATAAATATTTAATATTTACATACATAAAACAAAAACTTATTATAAAAAAGACATAATAAATTAAAAACTTCTGAATGGTAAGTGAAATTATATAGTAGTCGGCCAATATTTCAGTTAAGAGATTTGTAAACAAAAAATATTCAAATAAAAATAAGTATATATGAATACAATTATATGCCTATAGAGATATACTCCTAAAGAGGAGTGATTGTCTCGTAGCTATTGTTTCTGAACTGTAACTGATACCATATTGTATTTTCTCAGCTTTTGTCCCAGTGGAGGCAATGGGTGTGAAGGCCCTGCGAGACCTCAGACCTCCACGGACAGTTTTGGGTGTATAATAAGTGCTTCATTTGCAGTTTTCCCTACTTTTTGACAAGCCGTTCACAAGACACAGCTCCTGCCGTTGACCCACTTCTGTGTGGCTGCGTCTGGCGACAGCCCTGCACCCCATCTGACTGACTGCAGCACTGCAACCCTCGGCCACCCTGAACTGTGAGAAAAATAGGTCACCATGGCCCACTTTTCTTTCTTTTTTTCCTCTCAAAGAGAGTGCATGAACGAAGACTGCTGCAGAATCTGATCAGGCAGCTCAGAAAACACTAACACAGGAGAGAGAAAGTCTACAGTAGGATCATTAACCCCAGTATCCAGTGAGCACGTGCTCCTCGCATCTTATCAGATGGCGGGAACACTCGCAGCACATGCCTTCATTAAACACGGCGACTGAATCACACAAACAATTTATGATTCAGGACCTTTATAAAATGACCTCACCAGAGAAAACAAGACAGCAACATGCCACCAACTCAAAAGCTGAAGGACCCAAGTTTAGCTAGGTAGGTAATATATATATATATATATTTATTAGGGCTGAACGATTAATTGCATTTGCGATAATATCGCGATATGAAAATGCGATTTTTCAACCGCAGAGGCTGCGATTACACTCTGTCACGTGACACGCGAGAGTAATGGGCGCGTTCGACTTTAAGCGGCGCTGCATAGAATGGTCAGTGTATGACATCAAAGTACCGCAAGAGCCATTCGAAAGCATAAGAACCATCTGCTCTCTTATCGCTCTCGTGGTACTTTGATGTCATACACTGACCATTCTGCGCAGCGCCGCTTAAAGTCGAACACGCCAATTGTATGGCATTAAAGTATGGTGAGAGAAAGCATTAGGAGATGTCCGCTCTCCTATAGCTCTCGCGGTACTTTGATGACACACACACCGATCTGTCTAGCTGCGCTGCTTCAAATCCAACACATCTAAGCAGTTCAGAGGAAGCATCAAGTTGGCACGCTGCTATGTTGCCAAGTCCACAGTTTGCCGCGGGTTGTTTTCGTGTCCGCGGGTCTTTCATAACATGCGGAATGGACGCGCTACATGTAAACGATATCCTTTGTTGTTTTTTTCCTGTCAAAATAACGGAGTTCCTTTGGAATACTTCAGCTTTTAAGAACTGCCGGTTTCTCCTGTAGTGGGCGGAGCTAATGTGCAAACAACAATCTCATTGGCCGGCGCTCACCTATTATCATCCCTGTTTTGATTTCAGCGAATCAATTTGAGCGAACGCAGACTACCCGATTAATATTCATGAACCCAGCAGCTCAATAATACTTAGTGCGTTTTATATGGTTATTAGCAGGGCCGCATTAACCATTGGGCTAGGCGGAGCTGAAGCCCCGGGGCCCAAGCAAGGAGGGGGCCCGTGATTGGCTGTGGAGTAGATTGACAGGTCATTGGTAGCACTGATTGCCAAAGCCTCACAACGCCCCCCACTTATTAGGGCTAGTATTTAGTGGCGCTTTTCCATAAATTTAATTCACGTTTGAATTTGTTTTAATCAAGTGCATTTATTTTATATTTTGCATTTGAACGACCATTTATCAGGTAACTGCTGCATCCGCACTCACCTTTCTTCGCTTCGTTCTGGCGTAGTCATGGAAATGGTCAGGCAAAGAACAATCTTCGATAAGTAAAAATGTAAACTATTCTAAAAAAAAATTATAATAATGTGAGAGGGGCTATTCTAAAAAGAAAAATGAGGAGAGAGGGAAAAACATGAGTTAGTCAGTAAAATTCCCATATATCAGGTGATTTTACTAAAGCTGATGATGGAGTGGAAGTGGAACAGCAAGCTGACCAGACACATGGAGTAGATAAAAACATAGCGTCATCATCGCCACAGATTTTAGGTTAGTTTGATTATTAACTTGATGGTTGTATTTGCAGGTTAGTTTGATTATTAACATGGTTGTATATTGCATATATTCGTTGTGTTTGAACAAACTAATCTATAGGCGGTAGAAATATGTCTATTTCGCTTTTGGGTTGAGAATAATCCGTAGAAATATGTCAATCTTTTGCGCATCATTATGTTAGCTTATAATTTAAACTCATTTTAAACATTGTGGTTTAAAAATAAATTGAACTGTTCAGGGACATTAAGAAGCGGGGCAGATTTCATTTTGGCAAATGCACGCATTACAGCTTAAAACGCGCAGATTAATTGGATTAAACACAATTATTTTATTTTATTGAAAAAAAAACACTATTCACATTCTGCTCAACGTCCTTCAAACAAACTGAATGCTTAAAACATACAGCTTAATTTATTAGACCACCTGTCAACAGAAACAACTAAAGAGAAAACAAATATTTTAGGAATCTGTCAAAAAAAATGTACATTTATTGTATTGTCATTTATTGGGCAAATAACAAACAGTAATTTAATATTTATAATAACAAAAATGGCCTCTAACAGCTGCATTCTTGATTGCTTGTTTATGTACTTTTTGACTTAATTGGGTATCTGAAAAAACACTATAAAGTGCTCTGCCTTTCTTTCATAGATAACAGCAATAATTATATTATAGCATGCACTACTGTTACTAAAGAGCCCGGTAACCAATGATTTTGGTAATCACCAATTCGTTAGTTATTTTAAACTTAATCATTTGTCACACTGTAATAGCTGTCAGAGACGCAGACCACGTTTTTGATCACAGTCAAAAAAATTATGGAAATTTATATTCAGCTCATGCTGTTATCCCTTTAAAGTTCCTACTCTCATAAAATATTCACACTGCATGTTGACATTTATTGATAAGGATATCTTTGACCGTAAACTGAAAGTTTTTCGCACACGCATGTGTCACAGCGCCTGACAGGGCAAGCCTTTACACTAATGTTTAATACTGTTTATTTTATTTGTATCTTTACTCTATTGTATTTATTTGTGCTGTTGCTTGTAGTTATATAGATTATTCTTATTTTCATTTGACAGTATAGTTTTTCCCTAAACATACCGAAACTGTGACTCGAAAACCGTGATCCAAACCGAACCGTGAAAAAAGTTTAACCGTTCCACCCCTAATACACACACACACACACACACACACACACACACACACACACACACACACACAAAGTATATATAACCATTAAAAATATAAAGATATCATATGATATATGAATTATGCAATTATATAACAAATTGTTATATGATAATAATATAAAAATTATACACAATACTATTTTAAAACATATAAACTAAAAATAATATTACACAAATGTAAAAGCTTTTTTAAATGTTTTAATTTTATACTTAGCCACATCTCACTGGAGGAACTTGAAGTTGTGTTGTGCAGACAGTGAGGTATTATGTCTCATTACTGTAAGGCGAGAACATATTTTCAAACAACAAACACATACATATGGATAGATATCGATCAAGCTCACAATGACAACAACTCAAGCTCGAATGTGTTTGTCTCTGACAAAAAACAAGTTATATTTATAAAAACAATTGTTATATAATTGTATAATTAATATATCTTATGATATCTTTATATGTTTTGCCAGTTTAAAACTCAAACACCCTGGACACATCTCAGCAAATACTGTAATCATATTTAATATGTGCAAAATTGCTGACAATTTCTCAAAATGTTCATCCCCATTAACAATTATCTGCCTTTTTAGATAATCTTTTTTTTATATTGGCCAGCCTGATATTTTGATCTATCACTACAAACAACCACCTAAACAGACAAATGCTGCCCATAAGAATGACTCTAAAATGCAAATAAACACTTTATAATGGGTAAGCAATGAATGAAGGTAAGCTAAAATGAAAATCTACAAAATGACATCAACACATTCACGTAAACAAATCTAAACGGCAACAAGTGGCTGAGTCAAACTGACTATTGACCTTTATTAAACCTATTTAAGTGTATTTAGGGCAAGCCATACCTTAATATAACCGACAAGGGCAGCCCTGGACAGAGAGACAGGTGGCTTAAAGAATAGATCTGCTCTATTTGAGCCGTCTGGTCTTTGCGACCGAATCAGCCATGTAAACGTACTTACACAAGCAGAGCGACAGCACATGTAAACATCTACCACAGGTCAGCGGCCACAGGTGAATCAGTTTCTACATGGCCCTCATCCAGCCTAAGGACAGACACACAAGCGTCCAGGACGCAATAGCTCACTCAAATACTCAATTCTGGCTTCAGCTCAAGCTCCACTGGAGCAGAACTGATTTTGTTAGAACCGGGTGAAAAATACCAACTCGCACCACAGCGGCTTTGTGAAAAAGGCAAACTTTGCAGATCCCAGTGCGCCGGGAGAACATGAACCTTATACCGGCTACAGCAGCAAAAATGCTGACAGATTTGGGAAGTTCAATTAATTTCTTTGAATCTTCAGGCCATTTCAACAAATTAGCTAAAACAAAAAAAAAAAGAAAACCCCCACAAGGATTTTTTATTAATTTAGGATATACACATAAAATAGATTTAACCATACTAATTTATTATAATTTTTTTTAAATATTAGATTTTAAACTGTTAGATTTTAAAATATTATAGTATTTATTATAATATTGAATGATTTATTTAATATTGATATATAAAACAAATATATAATAAATACAACAAATAATAAATATAGATAAATAATTATATAACGTTTATTTGTTTATTTTACTTTGTAACAGTGATTAATTAGTTAAAATTATGATTCCTCTGGTAATTAACCTTTTAACTGTCACCCCCCATTTTTTAAAACGGGCAAGAAAGTGCACTATTCAAACTTAAATTGTTGTAATTTATGAACACTTCGGAATACAGACCTAAGGTTGGTCTCTTTTTAAAGAAGAAAATCAGCAGATTATTGCAAAAGTGGAAATTTTTCAAAGAAATTAAGTATTAAAAAGTTATAGAAATTTACTGTAAAGAAAATGCACGGCATTCATTTTATTTTATATATAATAATACATATATTTTACATAACTTTTACTCTAAAATTGCCATAAAATTAAAGCCTTATGTCTAAATAAGTTATGTTCCAAATTTGAAGTTGATATATAAAAAAAAATGAGGTTCCTGTGACATTTTATTTAGGGCGTTATACCACAAACAGCCACCGGGTGCCATTCAAACTCCATTTAATTTTTTTATGCATTTTGCTGTCACAAATGTCTAGATTTCTCTGTCAATATTACTTCTATCACAAAATAACAATATGCAATCCTGAAGCTCGGACCATTCCAATGATATGTCAAGATTATGAAAAGTTTAGATTCTAAAAGACTGTAATGCATTGTGTAATATGACACTTGACACTGCCCGCTAAGGGGAGGAGACCGCCAAAATATTTTAAAAGTACCATTTCCACGGTAATGCAATATCCGATTTTAAAATAGGTTTCACAGGATTAATCTTGAGCTTTTAAGCTTTCAAACGATATATAATTTATGAAAATTACTCAAAGATTTGATAGAGAAAAAGGATGACAAAAAAAGAGCGCCAAGCGTCCCACAGGTGGGACGGTGACAGTTAATTAATAAATGTATTACATTTATTGAACAAATTTGTTATTATTATTATTATTTATAAAGTGCCTTACTAATATTCAAAGCACTAATTAAAAAAAAGAAAAGAAAAATCAGAACCAAATATAATATATAAATATCAACATTAAATATTTCTAACATCCATATTTGGCTTATGTAGCATGTTGCATAAACAACTGAATTGTATCTAACAATATTTCTTTCCACCAGATCAGACTGAAACCAGGCAAAGTCTTTGTCCACCACAATTTGTCATTTCTGTGTTATGCAAAATCAATCACTGAATCAATATTCATCATGCACAGCGGCGAAGCTGTTAATTCATAATATGAATGAAAAATCCGTCATCCACACCTCCAGTCAAGTGTGACACGTAAGCCCTTCACATAGTGTCACATGACCGAATCCTGTTTTAGAGAGTTACTTAAAAGCTTTCAGGTCAACTCAGACAGGTCAAGGTCAGAGCGGCGCATTAATGCCAGGAAAGCAGGCGCTGCCTCCATAAGCCCCAAGCGGTATTCTAGGACACAAGGACATCTGTCCAAGGGCATCTCCCAAACTACCAAAAGAGACGCGCTCAAACTCAACTAATCAAAGGACCACGGCTGATTGGGATGCGGAGAGCGTGAACGTGAACGCACAGGAATTGCATTTCACATGGAGAAGGTCTTAGTTCAACATAAAAATCCAACACTTTCCACTCGTGTCTACTTCTTGTGGCAGAAGTGCATACAAACAGCAGTCTATAATAATATATCCCAGCATGCCTCGCTGCGTGAAGCATTAGAGTGCTTTGAGAGCAGGGGCATGTGGTGAGAATCTTTCAACGCTTTCACCACTGGCTGTGCGTGAGGGACGGATAGCTACACCCCGCATCTAGTGGCTGCTGCGGTGTCCCTTGTTGCCTGGCAACAGCTCAGCTCGTTTTAACCCCTTTAAGTAAGTCTTAAGTGATTCAGCAGTCTGAGGCCAGTGACGGGTGGGCTGCTCCAAAAGTGACAGGACTTTATTACTTTCCGGGGTTTTAGCGTGCAGCTCTGTGCTCAAAAATACAAGGCGGTGTAAATCTGCTCCACTGTGTTTGACCCCTGACCTCTGCATGAAATGAGTCTTAGCAGAAACAGCCCACATGACAAAGGCCACATGACATCCACAGAAGCAGGAAGCTATTAGATCAAAGCTGCGATAAATACAAAGACCCGGTTTACACCTGGTATTAACATCCATCTTACGTGATCCCATCACAAGTGGTCGCAGCTTATACCAGTCACTACTTGTCATCAGATTTTGTCGAGGGAAGTCAGCATGTGATTTAAAGGAACAGTTCAGCCAATAATGACAATTCTGCCATTATTTATTTAACATTGGGTCGCTCCAAATCTGCATGACTTACTTTCTTCTGTAGAACACAAAAGAAGGTATTTGTGACTAGTAACTGTTTATTCGCATGCAATGAAAGTCAATGGGGACCAAAGCGAAAAAGTGACACTGGACTCAATTTACTTTCATTATAAAAAAAATATATATATATTTTGTCCCCACAGCTGGAAAAATATATACAGGGTGACTCACAAAACAAAATATAATAATAAATAGATTCATTTTCTTTTGCATTATTTATCTAATATATATATATATATAGCGTAAAATGTTCCAATAGTTACCTGAGAATCATGGTACAAGACAACAACAAAAAATATCGCTAAAAACCATTAAGACCTTAACTGACGCCTTTGAAACCCTTGCTTACAAAACAAAGTTTATTAAAATGGTTCAACCTCAAGCAGCAGTCTTCATAACCCACGCATCCATCTTTCATTCATAAATTCTAAAAACTCCTCTTTAGTTAATTACTTAGGACTGTGCGATCTGAAAGCTTTCAGATGAGAGAAATAATGAAGCCGGGATCATTCCTGTCGCCTGCTCTGTGAACGTCGTACTGATGCGCTGATTGCAGATCGTTCTGAGAGTGTTCATCTCTTCAGCATTACTGCAGGGTTTGTGTCCTTTTCAGGGCTTTGAAGGTTTCTGAAAGGACAGGCCACTAATACGTTGTGAAGGACAGCTTGGCAAGCTGCGGCCTTGGACTGCGCAAATCTGCATGTATTCATCTCGCAGCTCAGAAAGACAAACGACTAAGCCTTACAACTCTAGAATCACTGGCGTTTCACTTAGCGCAGCATATAACCTACTTAAAATAAGACACCATTCGTAATGTCCCCAAGAGCAGTAAAATCTTCCTGAACCCAATTGCCTGGATTCCTTGACCTCCAGGTCCCTCTCGCCTCAGGACATAGCGGCCAATACAGAAATACAGCTGGCAGTTAGAGTTCAGCTGGGTAATTATATTAAATTAACTTGCGTGTTATACAAGTTGTCGATATCACGTTTCTCAGGATCAGCATTTGTTCATTTTGGAGGCGTTTACAAATGACTTGCATGCTTTTCATCCACTGTTCATGGTTATCTACTAAATGGTAAAAAGGCCAGATTAACATTTAGTTAAAGCCAGATCTAGATTATATATCTGCAATTGTATTTATTTTTTTACCACCACATTTAGGGTAAAATGTGTTAAAGAGTGTAGTAGTACTGCATGAATTTCATTTGGCCCATAATCTAACTATGCCAAATTATGTTTACAAAATGCAATGAAGTATACGATATGAATTGCCCAAAAATGAATTGGCTGTTCAATTGGTTGGTGTGTTGAGGTCACAGTTGTTCTAATGTGTCTTGATGCTCAATTTATCGGAGTTGCATCTCCCAGCAAACCTCCACCGCAAATTCAGCAAACTATAAATCGTTAACAGTAAATCAATCAGCAAAAATCAATCCATCGCTATAAATGAAAGCCCTGCCTCTGTCCCAAGGCTGAGGGGAGAGGAACCTGTGCCTTGTATTTCATACGGTCTCCGCTTTAAATTCCCTGAGCCAGACAACCACCTCCATGCCTTCTTTTGATGTACAAAACCTCTCGTATAAACAGCACAGCTTCCTGTTGATCTCCTGGCCACCTATTATCACTGATATACCCAGTATAAAACAAGATTCATTGCACAAGGAACAAACATGCAACCACTGTATCCCTGAGCTGTCAACTGACCTGTTAATGAGTGTAAAGCGCCAGTGGCTTCTATGGATTTATGACACGTTACACCATGCAAGTTTATGTTGCACAAGCTAAAAACACGAGCTGGAGTACTACTGTAAAAAAAGCCACTTAATGATAAAGTAAAACATCATATAAAAGGTCTAAGGCAGAAGGTGGTGAACAGACATCACACAATGTTGATTTTGATATTTAGGATACTATTTTAAGATGATGATGACCCAGCACGGTTTTAACCACTCTCAGTACATTGTATTGACATCCCCTCTGAGAAATGAGGTCGCCGTGTTCATTTTCATGTCTCTAGCAGCTATAACATAATTTCAAGTCAGTATCAATCTTAAAGAAGCCAGATAACAGGTCACAGTGCTGTCAGCCTGACTCTATTCCATCTTGTTGCAATGTCAGGAGAGTATTTGGAGACAAGAATCATTTTGCACCTCTATTGTATATCTAACAGACAAAACAAATGCCTGATATGATAGTCAAAGATTTTTGATAAGAAAACTGAATAACTTGTTTCTCAATCAACTTCTTCAAAACACATGCACATCTATGCTCTTTGCACAGACTAAGACAAACACTTTTCAGTAACTGTTTTTTTCCTTTACCAAAGAAAGCCACCTGAACCAACACTGAACCCGAACTATGATCTCTGACCACCTTTAAACTGCAACCCTTGACCTCCTCGGCCCCATTTTTATTGACTGAAGCCACAGGAAACCTTATAAAAACTATAAACAATGCAAAGTCCAAAATGTGTGTCAGGTAAAGGTAAGATCTTGTCCTGAAGAGATTAACCAAGATTAACCAAGAGTATTGATGACTTTTATGACTACTAATGACAGCTCTTAAACATAACCTTCTGGCAGACACTAATATATATATATATATATATATATATATATATATATATATAAAATCAGTACAGGGAAAAGTCAAGATCACTACAGTAAACCACATTGAAGACTTCTTACACTCCATTACATAATATTAAATTAGGCCTATAAAATATTATAAAAGATATGGCTTGCATAGAAATATAAATAACCAGTTTTCGTGTATGAATAATAAACCAGATGATAAATGAAAGGGTAACATCGCACGGACTGTAACAGAGAAACAAAATGGAAACTAAATGACAGGAGCGACCATTGCGATTCACACAGGCTGCGTTCTTGCGTCTTTGGTCTAGCTGTTACGTTTTTAAGACGCGGTGTCAACTGTAGTTAAAAACAGTTCAACTTTTAACCACCGCGTCCTGATTATGAACCAAAGAACGCGTCCCGTGTGAACGGCGTCTCACATTCCGTTTTCCCCCCTCAGCACCTATAGAACCACAATAAACACAGAGCAAACACCACAGTCATATATGCAGCGGAGTCTTTCCAGCTGCTGGGCGGGCATCGAGTGGTCTCGACACGTACCTGATTCCGCTATCCGAGCTTGAGCGTTTCCTGCGCGCAGACGTGCGCCGCGTCAAATGGAAGTAGAGTCCAAAAACTCGTCGGGCTCCAGCACCGACTGTCGGGTCTGAGTCGGAACTGTATATTCTCGGAATCCCCGAGAACTCCGCAATGTTCGCACTCCTCCTCCTTCTCTCTCTCTATCCCTCCCTGGCTGAGTGAATGAGTGAGTGAGTGTGAGTGAGCGCAGCTTAAAGCTGCAGGAGACGCTTTGTGTGTACGTGCGTGCGCGCGCACAGCCAGACGTGCGTCACGTCACCTCTTGCCTTTAATCATCTGGAGTAATATGAGGAAAACAAAGACTTTATGGCTTCAGACATATGGCATTTAATGGATACATATTTATATTGTAACTTATTTGACAGAACAAAACAGAAAAGCCATATCACAGAACAAAAACGTATAATTGTGCAGGTAATCTCGACCTTCCAATATTCTGTACAGTATAACACGAACAAGAAGTTTACACAGTATATTGTTTAGATGTTTTAGATTTGAATATGAAGGTTGAATTTTTTTTCTTCTGCCAATAAATTTTTCCAAAATGTTTTTTTTTTTAGCATTTTTGTAGTAATTCAGCATGAATCCACATTTTTCAAGTGTGATTAAGCTAGAAGTGTCTAATCCCGGAGACACACCGGATCAGCAATTTCAGTGCTATCACACCAAGTTGACCTTTGAACTTAGGGGACCTTTCATCTTTGAACTATGACCTCAAATGCCACATGAATGGAGATACAATATCCGCCCTTCATTCCTTCACCATCTCGACCTGTGCTCCAAAGCTTTTCACAGAACCATGGTTCACGGAACTTCAACCTTTGACCTCAGAATAGAGACGCGTGAGTTTAAAAAAAATCCCAGTCATTCTGTACATTGGCCTCCATCCTCAACATAAGTTTTATGGACTATATAATCTGCAATTCAGCCTGTTGATAATCATCTTTACAGCATCAGGTATTTGACAGATTTTGGGCACATGTACTGGCAGGTGTTGCTTTTAGTGTTAACATATATTTATTAGGTCTTCCAATCAATGTTTTCATCTGCTATTTACATGGATACAAAACCTGTTTAAACATGTAACCCATGCGAAAGAAATGCTATAAATGAGATTTCTCAAATGTTTCTCCTTAACAACAATGAGAAGGAATGGAGAGCAGATTTGCTTAAATTGTCCTGAGAAGAAAAGAAACAGGAATCTCAATGTTGCCACTGAAATTTTTGAAGAGATTTTGTCTCAAAACACAAAAATATTAAGCAGCATAAATGTTCTAAATATTGATAACAAAAATAATGATATATTGCGCATAAAATCAGCATATTAGAATAATTTCTGAAGGATCATGTGACACTGAAGACTGGAGTAAACATCAGCTTTACCATCACAGAAATAAATACGATTTTAAAATATATTAAAATGTAAAACCGTTCTTTTAAATTGTAATTATATTTCACAATATTTCTGTTTTTACTATTTTCTATCAAATAAACGAAGACTTAAGAGACATCTTGTAAAAAAAAAACTGTAATTATTTCAAACTTTTAACTGCTAGTGTCTCCTCAAATCCTTTCAAAACCAAATTATGTATAGATTTATACTCTTAAGTGTACTTTCTAAATCATATT
The DNA here is from genome assembly GCA_027422405.1 of Ptychobarbus kaznakovi. Classification (NCBI taxonomy): domain Eukaryota; kingdom Metazoa; phylum Chordata; class Actinopteri; order Cypriniformes; family Cyprinidae; genus Ptychobarbus; species Ptychobarbus kaznakovi. The sequence continues at coordinate 5,544,013 of CM049796.1, read as the reverse complement.
TTCAACTGATTGTTGCAAACAAGTGTCGGACTGAATGAAATATAATCCAGTCTTACTGTACAAAATGATTTCTGTCATTGAAGTGGGGATTTGAATTCTCTGGTTCCACATCCAGCAGGTCGTCCAGGGCATTTGAACTCAAGACGCCTGACTGTCTCAAGGGGAAGAGACCGCTGTTTCAGAGGACATTAACCTTTGACCCCTGGCCCCATCCATGCATTAACCTCTATGTATCTGGTGGCCAAAAAAGAAGAGAGACCAGCAAGAGCAAAAGATATGACATGAGATGAGACGACATGGGAAATAAGCATGCTGCAGCGAGACCTCACTGATCAAATGCATATCAATACATCTTGTTAGACAAAGTTCTACAAACCTCAGAAGCATAACAGGTGCGACTGATGAAGCAGTGTCATTCGAACCTCTTGAACCTCAAATTACCTTTGTGTTTAGACACATTAGAGGGCAGTCACTGTAAACACACACTTAGGAGTGTATTTATGTTGGAAGGTGTTTGCAATAGCAGTTTACTTTTACTTACTCTTAGATCTGTACAAAACCGCTTGTGCCAACCAAATTAGGTGGAAGAATGGCAAAAAGTCAAAAAGCAGTGAGGTTAAGTAAACAAGAGTCAAGTTTCTCGCAGCTTTCATTGGTGGTGGTTGAGGAGAGGACACCCCCCCCCCCACATGATTGTAAAGTGCTTTGGGTGTACAACAATACACAATAAAGCGCTATATAAATGCATCATTCATTCATACACCTATTCAAATAAGATTCGGACTAAAATAAAACATAGAAATGTGAATTTGATGTTAATGTGTTAAACATCTTGAGTAACGTCTGACTGTAGTTTTCAATGGGTCAGGCTAACTGACACTATTTTATGCCTTCATTCTTGCAATTTGCTCTTCTGATTTACTCAATATATGATTGTTATTTGTTGAATTATTTCATTGGAATACAATGTTGCACTTTGAAACTTGCCTCCTCTTTTCTTCGCCTCATTAACATCCTTTACTTCAGGTTCATAAAGAAATGAAATGCAAAAATTGATGGAAAGCATTTTAAATTGCCCATCAATATTTTTACATTTGGTAAATATAATTGTTTTTGTTTAAACAACATCTCAATTTAATATGTAAGTGATGATTTAGCCTATTTTTTATTTTTGTTTGATCACACTGGAGGTGCATGGATGTAAATGCAATATGAAGCACACAATAAAATTAAAACTAATATCTAATTATACATGGAAAAAACAGAAAACAATCTGACAATCTAGTAAAAAAACAACAACACAGAAATAAATATCCAACATGCAAAAGCATATGAGAACACAACACTATCTGGCATTCTAGTTAAAAAACTAGAAACTAAAACTAAAAACTCTAGTTTTTTTACACAACATGAACCAGGATACAAAATGTAATAAATAAATAAAATAAAATAAATACAAAACTTTATTGTAATTTTTACATGCAAAAGCATACAAAAAAATAAAATAATACATATATATATATATATATATATATATATATAGTGATCACCACAGCATCCAAAGTCTTGACCTAGATAAAGATGTATTCATAAATAATCAGACAGGCGTGAAGGCATGAGATTTAATATTCTGTTTTTGCAGGGCTCCAAATATACGTCTAAAAATAGCCCTCTCAGGATTATATCTTGAACAGGAAGCTTTCAGAGCGCACAGTGACTGATCATCGCAGGTATTAAAGTCAGCGTTACACTCGCAGATGTTCAAAGTCCGTCTGAGCACCCGTTAGCCTCTTGATATCTCCCAGATATGTGTCGGAAAGAGGCGGGAGGTGATTTCATCCGATTTTTAAAGTCTTGTTTCGCTCCCTTAGGCTCAAAGACACAAAACGTCTGAGAATCCAAAGGCGCGAGACGAGACGAGAGGAGAGTCTCTAGTGCATTCATGCCATAAAAATGGTTTCCAAAACCACGTTCCCTGCGTTAATCAAAAGTGATGAGTGATTTAAGCTTGTCGTTTCATGAATAAATAAGTTTAAAAGCTCCCCGGTGACTGACGGGGAAAAGAGTATTTACTCTAGATGTCCCTCTTTATATCTCCAGCATTTAACCTACATTCACAGACTCTCAAACACTTTGGCTGTCACTTCTGTTTCTTTGCTCAAATTTGAAATCTAGGTTGCCGCTGGTGTGCGTATGTATGATTAATGCGGCGAAATCTAACAGAAGGACAAGTCCCGGCCTGTCACAGAGAGGTGGTTCATGGTCTATCCTTCCTTGCACTTTAAGAGCATGTCTTCTTGACCTACTTTGTGGTCTTTGGTTAATCCCTGGACGAGAGAGAGAGAGAGAGAGAGCACGAGTGGTCTGGGAGGGGCTGCTTTGCTTTTCTTCTGCCTCATTTGACTATCAGATGGAAAGGACTGAGCCCCTTGTAAAAACATTTCCACGCAGCCGTGGGATTTGAATGTGCCATCACAGCACTCTCTGCATGCCGTTGTTATTCTTTCCCTCTCTGATCTTTTCCCGACTGCGATCCCGAAGATCTTTTTCTCGGAGGAGGCATCGGAGTTGTTAGTGACACCGAGACATGGTTCTCATCAGGTGACAAACACACTCTGACATCTTTCTTGTCATGTTGCGTCTGGCCTTGTTTCTAGCTTAACACGCCATTCTCTGGAGAAGTCACTTTTTTAGTAGGGCAGGCTTTTGTGCAAGAAGCCCGCTTTTCCTTGTGGACTTTGTTGCTCATCAGAATCCTTCCAGATTGAGATAAACTCATTCTAAAGGACAATGTATTGCCTTTCTAAGTGACACAGTTGGGTGAGATTTTATTACTGAGCGTTAAAAGAATCGAGTTATTGAACCTCTCTTGTCGACCTGGTCCGTGTCGGATTGCTGATGTTGTGGTTGATAAGGGATCGTGTTTGTGTAGGACATGTGTTACAGACCTCAGCTTCACTCTGAATGAAACAGAAGGAAGTCTGTTTGGAGGTTTCTGCTTTTGAAGGAATAGTTCACCCCAAAATGTAACCTCTGTCAATATTTACTGGAGGTTGACTGAACTTGGCCTGCAAGCCAATGGTTTTCACTGCATAACATAAAATGTCAATTACATGATCAAACATTATTGCTTCTCATGACCAGACATAATTTAAGTCATTTTTGAAGCTATTCTATAGCTTTAAGACACTTGAAATACATCAAATTGAATTGAAACTGCACCAGTATTAGATTTTTCATGTTATGAGACAATAACTGATACATTTAGTTATCAGTTAATTTGATGTTAAAATTAAACAATTAAAATAAACAATTAAAATAACATCACATAAAATTTAAAATAATTAAAATAATTATTTTAATAATAGGTCAACTGATGTATCGGCACCGATACGCTAATAAAAAAACATTGTCAGTGTGTGATAAAGCACATTTTAAATTACATTTATTTAATAACTACAAAGCGTTTACATAGTCATTTTTGTTAATGTTGTAATGAAGTTCATCAATAATTATCAATTAGTTTAGTTAGGTCGCTTTAGTTAAGTTTTTATTTACATGACAGATTATAAAAAACTATCAGCCGATTAATGGATTATTGACCCGATTTTCCAAATTCATTATTGGCAAAATCCATTATCGACCCTTACTAACTTTAATTATTGTATATTTTATATGAAAGTAAAATAAAAAAATATATATATTATTGTTATATATAAATTTGAAATATTATACATTATTTAGTCTAAGTGTTGTACACTGAAAACTTAAGAAAGTGAATTTGTTTGCATCACAACATAATAGTGTACAGTATGAAAACTGAATGTAAGATTTGCTAAATATTGCATTTAACAGTGTTAGTAAATTATCAGTTAAAAAAATTAACTTTAAAATTAAGTGAACTTAAAATTATAGTAAAACGAGAATGCACAGTTAAATATGCTATATTGCTCGATACAAATCTTTAATATCAGCTCATAAACAATATGGTATTGACTTTTGCGTTCCACAGACAAAATAACAGCATTCAGGTTTGGAACGACATGAGGGCGAGTACAAAATGACAGAACTTTCATTTATGATTAAAATATTCCTTAAACACGTCTGGTTGACGCGACAGAGCTCTGAGCACCAGAACGACCAGACACAGAAACCGTTTCTTTCCCCAAGCAATCCGTCTCATGAACACTTGATATTAAACGTGGAACACACAACACTATTATATAATTATTTATTCATCACACACACACTTATTTTTCATTTCAAATTTGCACATGTGAGACCTGTACACACATAATTGTCTTTATTGTATATTGTGTTTTTGCGATTTTGTACATTGCCTATATATTATTTAATGATGTGTCCTGTCCTGTTGCTGTCATTCTGTGGCACTGTGGAGCTTCTGTCACTATAACAAATTCCTTGTATGTGTAAACATACCTGGCAATAAAGCTCATTCTGATTCCGATTCTGAATATTCTAAACCAAATTGAGGGAACTGAAATATGTCAACACATGTCTAGAATGATAAGTACACCCAAAGGTCATGTCCTAATGAAGTTCTGGAAGGTCAAAATAAGCCTATGACTTTAAAACAGCCCAATCTGCATTGTTTGCATGAGGCCCACCTGTGGGAGAAACTCAGCTGTCAGCGAGACCACCCCTTCACCCAGTGAGCTGATCAGAGGACAAAGAGACAACTCCGCAAGGTTACACTGTCTCTCTCGCTCTAGACCGGCCGCTCAGGGAGTGGAGGGGGGGAGGAGGAGAGCAGCCATAGCCCCCCCGGGCACATTTCCTCTGTTCCCACGGGGGCATTGACATTCAATTGCCCCTGTTTGCTCATTATCAGAGCAGCATGGAACAGTATGAGGCCGTTTTAACAGTCCGTATGTAGTAGAGATAAAACTCCCTGTTCAAGGGGGGAGACTGCAGTCCACAACAACCATCTCTCTCTCTCTCTCTCTCTCTCTCTCTCCTCTCTCTCTCTCACACACACTCTCTGTATTTCACACATACTCATTGTATCTTTCTCTCTCACGTGTCTATATTGAAAACAAGCAATGCTATCCAATGAAATCAGAATGCCCCCTGGGCATTCACACTTCTGGGTATTTACAGAAAATATAAATAAAAAATTATATAAAAAACAATTGAAAATCTAGTCAGGAACACCTTTAGAACACTCACCCAAACAGAGCCCAAGCAGTGATGTCTGATTTACAAATAAATGAACCAAATCTTCTCAAACCAAATCTTTTTCATGAGTCAAAAACATTTGTGAAACAGCCCTGATCTCACTTGTGATTTAGAAGTTTAAATCAGACTCACTCAGTAAATGAATCAATTAACTTAAATGACTCTCGATGATGAATCATCCAGAGTCATTACTCAAATGACTCCTTCACTGAACCGGTGATAAACCTATTTTTATTGCACTTTTCAGAATACATAATGTTTCAAAGCAACCTTACAAAAAAATGCTTGTTTTAGTGTCATAATTAGGAAGTATTATTATAAGCAGTTATTATATGGCAGTTATATACAGCTATAAGATAATATGTTATGTGATTTGTAAAGTCATGTTTCAGTTGAACAAACAGTTTTAGGCAGCAATCACTTAACAAATACTGTAATACAATATAAGGATCATATCTAGAGAACAGCATATAAAGATATCATCATACTGACATGTTGGAACCGTAATAATGCATTGTATTACTTGCAATAAATGTAAATCAAAATAGGAGAGGAGCTCATATGATGCGCTCCATGTCACAGTCATTTAATAGGTGCAGTCTAGTTGTGTTGTGTCACACCATTTACTTGCTGTGTAGATACGGTGATACTAGTGCACTTGGACAGCACTGCAGTCCCAGACGTATTTCTGGTCTCTCTGAGACACTCACCGGCAGTCGGGTTGATTCACTCCGGGGAAATCTCAGCATACGGCACTGCAGATCCATGACTGCTGACTGCACTGCTACACAAGTACTATTTCCATGACTCTGTGATATCAATGACACATTGCTTTCAGTGTGATGTCCTCATATGCCCATAAATTAAGCATTCTAGATTAGAAGTACAATGGAAAAATGAATATACTAGGTTAGTATTATGGAGTAAATAGATGATATGAGATAGAATGCATTGAGAAGACAGATACAAATGGAGTTTAAATGAGACACATCAAGCATGCGCTTTAGTCAATAGCAGCCGTGACCCTTCATAGTGTGAAAGTGATGCCCTTTGGACCCCTCGTTGCCTCATTGTTATCTGTGTACGGCAAACAAATTTAGCCTCTACTGCGAAGTCCATGTGCACATTTTTTTTAATAACACGCCTGGTTACAAGACATCTGGTCATATACAAATATTTAGCTATTAAAAAATGAGGCAGATTGTAGCTCCCCTATAATTTATGCTGCTAAGAGATCAAATGTTGATGTAAGGATGACCTCTACGATGCCGTCTGTGATTAAACAGTTTCCAACTGCTGAAAGCAAATTATGGAGAGCAGAGAGATAAAATATTCAGTCTGACCTTCAGATGGCCCTGAAACACAATCTCCTCTGAATAATCTACGGGTCACTAACTTTGTCCTTCACACTGTGAAAATCTCACCCGCCCCTCACTCACGTACTCCTCTCTCACTGTCTCGCTCCGTCTCGCTGTATTTATCTTCCTCCTTGGCCTTTAAAAGGAATAGTTCATCCAGGAATAAAAATTCTGTCATCATTTACTCACCCTCATGTCGCTCCAAACCTGCATGATATTCTTTCTTCTGTACAACACGAGGAGAAATTTTGAGGAATGTTGATGCTGCTTGAATGCAATGGAGGCATATTGTGACCCGGCTCCTTCAAACAAACACAAAAATGCACCATTAAAACACTGTAATACTAGTCAATACTGCTGTGCTATATTACCATTCTTTTAGAGTAAACTGTTCATGAAGTGTCTAATTTCTGTGCCAAAACTATTAATTATTCATTGATAATCTTTTGAACGAGGCTTTGTCAAGCTAATGATGTCAGGCTATGCATAATTATAGTGTATTGATTTCAATTTCTGTTTAATTCTACTTAATTTTAAAATCTAATTTTGCATCCCATCCTTAATTCAAATTCATATATAATTTAGAAATATATGCACACAGTTTTATTGTTAAGTAAGACTCTCTTTGAAAGTTCAGCATTGATTTACACTAAATTTAATTGAAAAATGTTTAATAAAAAAATAGAATATGTTAATTTATATGAATAAGCTAAAAATACAGTAATTAACAGCAACATTAAACAAAATATTCCACTAGGAAATAGAAGACCTAAAATGTTCTGCACAGATTCAAATTGGCGAATCCTTTTGTGAATTACACAAGCTTCAGTCTGGATCCAACCCTTAAATGATCTGAGATGACCAAACACCTGAGAAGAGATGATGCCAACCCCTCAGACAGTACACAGAATTAACCACATTTTGCCATAAGTTAAATATATTACGTTTCTGCAATATATAAATCTATTGTAGATACTTAATTTCCTGTAAAGCAGCTTAGCAACGACATATCGTAAAAAGTGCTATACAAATAATCTTGAATTGAATCATTTAAATAAACTGAATGAACTGATTCACTATAAGGAATCAGATTTTCCAAATCTATGTACATATGAAAAAGAACCGTTTGAGATGTGCTAAATGTGTAATTATTTCCCCAAACCGGTCAAGTGCAAACCCCAGATCGAATTCTATTGTCAACTAAATCATGCAGTCAGACTTCATGGATTGAGTTCAGAATTCAGAAGAATCATGGATGGATCTGATCACGACACATAGTAATGCTAATGAAATGAAATGTTTACCAATCAAAGCCATTACCAATGAAATCTTGGAGTTTGTGCTTATTTGAGAGAGAGCTGTTTTGAACCAATTTAAACTGTTTTGAAACGATTACTATTAAATGAAATTGCCTTTAAAGTGCTATGTTAAGAGAACCCTTTGGGATTCACCAATTCAGTAAAATCAATGGGACATTTTCCAGCACTACATATGAGACAGAACCGTTTAGGTAAGCACTTTTTCTGGTTTCATGACACTTGTGCATTTACACATCCTCCCAGATATCACAACTACTGGATCCACAGTCATTACTGCAGACAGACTTCGTCCAGGAGAAATATCCCGCAGAGTGCTGCCAGGTGTGAGCAGCTTTTGATGCATGTAACAGCTACAAACCCTCTGCATCTGCTGTAAAATACTGATGTTTCAGCAGCTTTGAGACATCAGTTATGCAGTGTATGATTACAGAGTGGCACAAGGCCAGCGGAACCGCTGAGGCCATCCTGACGCAGACGGGAACTACATGGTGACATTTGAGTCCATCTAATAAACACCTGTGAGGAACAGTATCATGAATTAGTCATTATCTTGGAGACCATACACTGACTAAGTCATATGGATGTATTTGCCTTGACGTACCTGGTCCAAGGGTAAGTAAACATATTTAATCTTTAGTGAGTCTAGTGCCATATGGAAGCCAGCGCCTGTTTAATCTAATCTTCAGACAAACCCACCTGCTGGGGTTGGCCACGGTGATTCAATCATAGTAATACACTACACCTTAGTTATATCAAAACAAGGATGCATTGGGACCAACACAAACCACACCTCTTGTTTAAAAGAGTACAACGTCATTTTTATTGCTCATAACTTGTGGAAAGAAATAGTGTAGACACTGCACAAAGATTGAATTATGTGAGATAGAACAACAACAACATCTACCTTATAAGCGATACTTGCAACTCTACTTTAAAAGTTTAACTTGTGAAGAGAAATAGCACAGACACTGGACAAAGATGAAACTTTCAGTAACACTTTAGTAGGGGCCAATTCTCACTATTAAGTATTTGCTTATTATTAGTATACTTATTCTTAACATATTAGCTGTTTATTAGTACACAAACATTTGTTCTACATGACCATATTCTACATACCAAATACCTAATCTTAACATCTACCTTACTAACTATTAATAAGCAGGAACTTAGGAGTTAGTTGAGGCAAAAGACATAGTTAATGGTTTGTTAATGGCGAGAATTCGACATTAAAGTAAAGTGTGACAACTTTCAATACGCCTGTTTCGACCACTAAGCGTTTGCTAAAGTTCGGCATAACTTTGAGATTAAGGCTGCAAATAACAGGCAAAATTTCAGGGCAATAAAGTTGTTAGATAAAAATATCCTTTTACCTTGAGATTTTCTTTTAACAATTTAACAACACATTTGCATGTTATTTCTATAATAATTAATGCTAGTAATAGTAGTATGTTTTAACTCTAACTATAAAAATAAAGACCAATATAATTCTGTTGTAAACTTACTATTGTACTGCAAAATTAAAAATTATTATTATTATAATTATGAAATGTGCTGCATACTTCACTCTGAACACCCAGTGCATCAGAATAGTTATTTAATAAAAATTGCAACCTTCAATTTGACACTCGAAAACAAAGCTATATCACAATTATTGTGCAGACAATAACGACACAGGGAACACTATTTTTGGAATCACTTTAAGGATTTTTTTTTTTTTTACAATGGATGAACTATAAAAACATTGACATCAGAATCTACCAGACTAAAGAGCCTGAGCATTTAAAGCGGCAGACAGGAAAATTGCAACGCACTCTTATACTGTAATAAACACAACATTATTGTTTGTTGATTGGCACAATATTCTATTTATGGTTATTTTATACATATCACTCTTTGTACAAATGGGCCTTTAGTTTTTCTTCAGTTCTGTCATGACAACTCTCTGAAGATTTTAGCATGGTAAAGGATAAGGCAATGTTAATGTATTTGGGCTTGGCAGAAAAGATCTGCTATGCTTCTGCTGCTGAATTGCTGTGGCTGATGTTGGTTATTGCTGTAGTTGTTAGATTATTGCTGCTGCAAAGCAAGTACAGGAACTGCTATTCTACTGCCAATACATCACCGATACAGTGCTGTGAGAATTTAAAACATACAGTACTGCTGCTGCAAGTAAAATTTCTACTGCCATACATAATAACCGTCCGTCCTTAGCTGACGCGGGGCCCAGTGTGAGGTAGGGAGTGGGGCCCCCTCGGTCCGATCGTGTTCCGGGGTGGGTCCTCCTCGGTTCATTCACCGCGGGCCCCTCAAAGTGCGACCGCACCAGTTGCACTGGCCAAAGGACGGCCCTGCCAGTAGCAGATCTATACAGGAGGAGCTGGGGAAGGTGGAGGGTTTCAGAGGAACTCTGAAAGTGCGCTGAAAAATGCTCAAGTGGATGCTAACCAGCCATTTAAACGTAAAGCAGCAAGCTCATTGGCTGCATATGCAACATGAACCAATCAGCTTGTGCCATGTCGTTTAACTTTCTGAATATCATCAGTTACGTTAACAATCCGTCAGCCTGTGCCATCTAGAGTTTCATGAAAGAACTAGGCATTTACATTTAGGTTACCCTGCTGAGTTAAAAAAATAAAAACAAACGTTTTTTTTACCACTCAGACATAACAGTTGGCTAGCGATGCTAATAAATTATTGGCCATTAACACTAGCAAATGTGTTTTCTGTGCTAGTGTGAATTGCTGGCACATTTTCCTCTCATTGGCTACCGCCGTTGATGTTTCCATTCTTAACATAACCTTTAAAGCGTGACGTTTGCCTCTCTTGCCTCATGCATATGGGAATCTTGTGTGATCTGGAGAGGCTCGCAGCTGTAGACTGATAACTTCAATGATCATAATTTGTTAGCACAGACATCAGTGCCAAGCCTCGTATCATCTCTGCCAAATTTCTGAAGTTAGTGTACACATCATAAATGCCCTGCATTATCAAATGCCACTAAATGTTTCACATCAAAGTCATGTTTAAATAATTCATGAGGTGCTCATGTCTGAGAGGACAAAGAAATCAAGCATACGTTCTGTGTCACGAACGTGATCGAAACTGGATCAGTGCTATGAACCAAGTCCAGCTGCAAAGGAGTTACAGATTTGTTGTGCGTTCAGCGCAAAGCGAATAACCTTTGTGAATTATTTAGTTTATTGACCTCCGAAAGGTCGTTTCCTGCTGGAGGAGAGAGCGCCAGCTGGTTCGCAGGTGACACGTTCAAGGTCGCACATTCCCCTTGGTTCGTAATGCATTTGTCAGTTGCCGGGAATGAGGGTGGCAAATCGTTCACTTGATTAGCACGACCAATAAGGCCTGCCAAAGATAATAAAGCACACAGTGGCTTAAGGAGATGTGTCAAATACCCCCACTGTCTCGCTCTTTCACGCGCACACATTCGCTCTATTCTTGTTTTATTGTTCTGAGATGAAGGTTAAAATGTCTGTTGAACAAACAGAGCGGGCCAGACCCCGGGCGCAGGAGGCTGGCTGTGCAGGATCCAGGCAGTTCTCGGGCCTGACTCCATTTTGGAGTGTCAGAAGACTGACCGCGGGGCGCCACGGGCACTCTGTGCCTCTCAGAGGGGTGAAAGTGAGGCTAATTCCTGACCAAGCTGTCACACATAATCATCGAGGAAAGCTATGAGCCTTATTAGCACCAGTGTTTTGGCAGGATGAGGTGCGGCGATGAGAGAAAGGCTGGATGAATAATAGATGCATAAGGAAGAGAGAGATAGAGAGAGAGTGCAGCGGGTTTTGTGATCTGGATATGAGCTCTGTAGGTTTGAGGTGTCATGGGAATGGTTCAGGCATAAGGGAACATTCTGTCATCATTTACGCAGCTTCATGTCACTCCAAACCCATACGACTTTCCTCCTTCTGGGGAACACAAAAAGGGATTGTCAAGCTCCAAAATGATAAAAATGCACCATGAAAGTATCTTAAAAGTGATCCAAATGACTCAAAATAACAGGAGAATTAAACACTCTAAAAAACACTGGGTTAAAAACAACCCAATTTGGGTTGTTTTTAACCCAAGGGCTGGGTAAATATAGGACAGAACTCATTTGGGGTTAATTTTACCCAGCAAATTGGGTTGTTTATTTAACCCATCATAAAATGGTTGATTTAACCCAGCTAATTGGGTTAATTTATTTGTATTATAATACTAGCTTTTTTTTTACTTTATGCATGAAATAATGTTTACAGATTAACTTAAATCCACTAAACTTTTGTGAAATACTCCACAACGACAGGTTTACATGATAACTTCCTTTATTTTCCTTTATTTCTCGTTTACAGCATTGTTTATCTAATTTTTATGTAAGCTATACACATTTAATCTCATTTAACAAACATTAGAAGTAAAGATTAAACATTAAACAGATGTAATTCACGAGTAAATCGACCACTCTGTAATTCTGTTTCCACCGTAACGGCGCCCGAGCTGGAGTCGTGTTCGGCGGGAACTGCTCACGGATAAGACCGCCGCCCTGCGCTTCACTCATAGCCGAAATGTACTGCGATTGCCTTCATAACCTGCCCAAAAACAATTAATTATTGTTGGAGAAAAATTGTTAATTATTAAGTAAATAATAATTAAAAGAAAAAAGTTAAGTGAACTTGACAGTTCAGTTAAATTATTTTTGTTAATTATTATTTACTTAATAATTTTAATGAAACCGGTTTCTTAACTTTTTGAGTAAAGTCAACTAATCGCTTTTTACAGTGAGTGTGGACAAGTTTCATTATACTTTTGTGTGATTTTGGTACTGAACAGCCATAGTTTTTTATTATATGTAAAAATATTAACTGCAAAAAAAATGTTTTCTTATATATTAGGTCTTATTTTAAATGATGTCAATGATGAGTAAATGTCGACTACTATCCCTTTAAAACCTAAACGCTTCATTATTGACTGCATTACATTAAACACACTGATAATGGAAGATCATTGCAGTGCCTGAGTCTGCAAAACCACATCCTGTGCATGCAGAGGTCACAGTAAGGTCACATTTATCAGGCTGTGTGATGATAGGGATCTCACACACACACTTGCACGCACACACACGCACACGCACACACACACGCACGCGCGGGGACTCTCCGTAGGCGTAATGGTTTTTATATGGTACAAACAGTATTTTCTATCGCCCTACAACAACCCTACACCTAAACCTACCCCTTACAGGAAACTGTGCATTTTTATTTTCTCAAAAAAATAATGCTGTATGATTTATAAGCCTTTTGAATAATGGGGACACTGAAATTGTCCTCAAAAATCACCTTCTCATTGTAATACCTATGTCATACCCATGTCATTATACAAATTTGTGTCCTCATAAACCACATAAACATGCACACACACACACACACACACGCCACACACACACACACACACACACACACACACACACACACACACACACACACACACACACACACACACACACACACACACACACACACACACACACACACACACACACACACAGATGCATTGAACCATTTGTGCCATTAACCCTGAGCCTTCCTCAGAGACAAAAGAAACAAGGTTTGAAAAAGATCTAAATGGACTGAGACAGAGAAATATACATTACTGTGATGACATCTTTTGAAACTTACAATTGATTTTATTTGCACCAAAGAAGTTTCCTGAACCCAACAACAATGCAAACATCATATAATTTTTTTACTCTTGTCTACTTACACAGACACAACCATTCTCATCTCAGCCACACAAACTTGTACACAGACTCCTGATGGATCTCTTCAAGGGAAAATGATCCTGTCTCATCGAGGGGCTTGCGGTAAAGGTCACTCAGCTGGAGAACGCCTCTCACAGTGAGCTGAACTCTCTGACTCCAGTTTGATTCATGAGCTCACGACACACTCATGTTTCATTTGATTTAGAGGCAAGATACCAACAGAAAATCTCATTTCAATCATTTACATTTGATAGACTTTTCGATCCAGATGTCATGTTGTCTTGAAACGCAATGAACTGTCTCTAGTTTTAATGCACATGATTCATCAGTGCAAGAAAGTTTTATTTATCAAAATGTAGTCCTTTACTTTTCTGCTGACACACTGAATGTGACATGCAAGAACAAATACTAACCAATAATGTAATTATAGTCAATTGTATACCATGATATATTAATATTTACCAAATCAAAACTAGATGGATAAAATCCTAAATTATTTAATTTCAATAACTTACTTTTAATGAAATAAATGCAGCCTTGGTGAGCATAAGGGACTTTCAAAAACATGAAAAATAAACCCAGGCTTTTGAATGGTAGTATGTTAAATTGCAGGAGTAAAATGGTAGCAAACAGCAATTTGTGTTGATTTTAATGTTTGTTGGTCATATTGTTCTTTCAACCTTCATTTTCTGGAACAAGGGAACACAAAGAGCAGCAAACAGTGAATATAATGACTGTTCTCGGTGCAGACGGCAGCAGTAATGGAAGCTGTTGACCTCTTTATTACTCTGAACTTCTGCAGTTGCTCTGCTTCGACATCTCTTCCAGACAACTCTGTTTCAGAGCTCATTTGCAACAAGACAGCCCATTGTAATAGCAAAGAAAACTGTATTGATTTTGCCACTAACAGCGCAGTGGCTCCCATTGATCAGGACTAAACACGTATTATTCAGAGTTCCCAGAATGCTCGGGTGGCTGACACAAGCTGCAGGTCTCACTTATGGGCTCTGAATGGGGCTTGTGTCCTCATTTTACCAGTGGATGTAGCTCTTAAATTTTACAGAAAAAGAAAGGAAGTCAAACGAATAGTTCACCCAAAAATGAAAATGTGGTCATCATTTAATCAACCTCAAATTGTTCCAAACCAGTTCTTTCTTCTGTGGAAAAGGAGTTATTCTGACAGGTGCTGTCCAGATTCAAACATGACAATAAAATAAATAAATCATAATATGTCGTATACTGCAAGTTTTCTGTAGCCATACAATACCTCAGAACCCTAATAAATACATAAATAAATATTGACTTAACTTTATTAACAGCCCCTTTAGTGTTGCAGGAAAAAAGTGATATTTATTTTGACATGAGTGACATGAGGCTGGATAGAATAAAATGTCCCTTTTCTTTGTTTTTTTTTTTACCTTCAACAATTGTGCAAATTAATTTTCAAAAATAACAATAAGTAACAATTTATTAAATAGAAAATAAACACATTTTGGGGACTGTGAATTAAAATCTATGAACTCAAAAAATCCCTCTGCTGGCCTATGTAATGTAACACTCTCTGCATGTTGTCTTTCTGAGGGGTTAAGCTGTCAAACGTCAGGCCTCTGTCGGTCAGCTGATTCTTTCTACCTGCTGTGAGCTTGTGAGAAACAAAAATCAATGCGCCAGAGTAAAATCACTCAGTGGAAGACACGAGACAGCCGCGGGCCCCCGCGCTTACCTGAGTTCCATTTCATGCATCAGCTGTCTTAACACAAACACAGTGAACTTACACACGCACACACACTCACACGCTCACTTCTTATGTTTCAACAACACAGTTCTGTACAGCTGCGACCTGTTCAGGCCCTGAGGGAATCTCCCAGTTCACACAAGAACAGCAGTACACACACACACACACACACACACACACACACACACACACACACACACACACACACACACACACACACACACAGACCCTCATATGCAAAGCATTTTCTTAACCGTAAACTCTTGAGTCAGATTGTCTGTCTCAGATCGCCCAATTTCAGCTGTGCAGGGACTACACAGGAAGCTGTGCAGACAACTGCAATAAAACTGTCCAAATAATGAAAGCTGGACCCGAATTAATGCACAAAACCTCCCCTCACCCCCGCCTTAAGATCAAACTTGATGCTTTTATGACCACCTGGAGGACATTTTTCATGTTCAGAGTTTGCCCTTTCATAGCTCAGGAGATAGAGATCTCAGTTATTTATAAGTGTCAAGTGTCAATTTCTACAGACATTATTATGATAATAAAAATAGTCGTAAATGAGACACTTAGTTTCAGGATTGAGGCATTTTTGAGATTACTAGGGTTAGACTCAAGAAAAAGTCTTTATTTGTTCCAATTTAATCTCAACTTTCTAGGAAAAACTGAAAAATAAAATTATACTTTTTAAATAAATAAAAAAATTTCCCTTGCATTAAACAGTTGTTTAAACTCATAAAAAATAAAAACAAAAAACAGGCCCATATACTCATATCATTTCATTCAGTCAGATAACAAAGTGATGAACAAAGACTTATCAAAATACACTGTATTTAATAAATAAATAAATAAATGTTTCAACTTATAAAGGTAAGTGTTTGTGCTGCCTTAAAATTTTAAGTGTATTTCAACTAAAATATCCAAGTTGTCAATGAATACATTTTAACATTTCAAGTTAACAAAAAATGTAGGCAGCACAAACTCCTTATTTTTGTAATTAATTTTTTTTTTTTTTTTTTTTTACAGTGTATCAACAAATTAAAATATCACAATTGTTTCTCCTACACAGCAATTATATTAAATGGAGAACAAAATGAGACTTTAAATCTCCGGCTGTACACATTTTTGTCTTCTGAGAAAACTAAATTCTCATTATGTCACCTCAACAATATCACAAAAGTCTCAAAATACAAAAGCCTGCAATCAAAATATTCTGAGAACAAATTCTATCCACAATAATTTCATAGCACCCTCTGAGCAACAAGGTTTTCTTGTTGTAGTACAACCGCCTCACTTTAGTTTCTGAACAGAGCCACTTTGAAACATTAAAATGATCTCTAATGATTTATGGAAAGTTGAGTCTTGACTAATTTAAACTGCCCACTAAATTTACCTGAAAATGATCTACTGAAAGCAGACAAGTAAAATCGAGTTTAATGAGACAAACTATTTATTTCCATAAACCATTGCAAAGCCTGCGTCCTTGACTCAACAACGTCTCTGTAGTATCTATCTATCTATCTATCTATCTATCTATCTATCTATCTATCTATCTATCTATCTATCTATCTATCTATCTATCTATCTATCTATCTATCTATCTATCTATCTATCTATCTATCTATCTATCTATCTATCTATCTATCTATCTATCTATCTATCTATCTATCTATCTATCTATCTATCTATCTATCTATCTGTGGTTTCTCTCCTGCATAAGTGAGAACAAACCCCTGCGTGCCAGGCCACAGCTGTGTGTGTGTTCACGTGTGTTGGGGTCACAGAGGGGGATAATAGCCTGCCACGGTTGACTATTTGTTAAACAATTGTAAAATGCAAATGGATGTTTTCTCTAGGCACTGTACCAACAAAAGACCCATACGAGAGGTCATCCACGCTGTCAGGGAAAGGGCAGTGGACTCTGCTTTTAAGAAAGCCATGCTATTGTAACCAGTCAGCTGGCAGAATTATCACCTGTTCTGATTACTCAAACAGCTTTATGAGCCCAATATGGAACATCAGGGTAACTAGTCTTACAAACAATCATAGCTACTACACTTTTGAATGTACATATAGCACATGTAATCTTTGTCAAACTCAAAAATATAAGGAATAGTTTACCCAGTAATGAAAATGTACTCACCCTCAGTCAATCCTAGATGTAGACGAGTTTGTTTCTTCATCAAAATTCGAAATTAGCATTACATCAAGGGATCCTCTGCAGTGAATGGGTGCCGTCAGAATGAGAGTCCAAACAGCTGATAAAAACATCACAATAATCCACAAGTAATCCACACGACTCCAGTCCATCAATTAACAAATTGTGAAATTAAAATCTGTATGTTTGTATGAAACAAGTCCATCCTTAAGACATTTTAACTTTGAGCCATCACTTCTGGCCAAAATATAAGTCCATAATCCTTAATAACACTTCCTTCAGTGAAAAGTCCATCCCCCGTTGTCCTCTCACATCAAAATCCACCAACATATATTTTTTTGAATTGTTTTTGCTTATAAACAGCACTGTGCATATTTCTCCCTTGATTCAGACAAGACACCTTTTTTCAACGGAGAAAGCAACATTATGAATAGAGGACTTATTTAGCCGGAAACAACAGTTTGAAGTTAAAACTTCGCAGCATTTCACTTTACAAGACATTAAGTGATGACTGGAGTTGTGTGGATTACTTGTGGATTACCGTGATGTTTTTATCAGCTGTTTTGACTATTGGTGAGGAAGTGATGTAATGCTAAATTTCTCCAAATCTGTTCCAATGAAGACACATATTTATCTGCATCTCGGATAGCCTGGGGTGAGTACATTTCCAGAATTGTTTTATTTTTTTGGATGAACCATTCCTGTAACACAATGCTGATTTTCAGTGAAAGTGAATGAAGGGCTGATATGACATCTTGTCAGGGGAAGTATTCAAAGCTCTTACGCCACACAAGCAACATTTTCAGGTACATATTTACTCTTTGTCTAGAGTAAATTTAGATGTTTTGATCGAGTATCAGGCTTTTTAAAGACAATCTCTTCAGAATGTGAACATATCCGTGTTCGGCAGTGGATTTGACACCGTGCCCGACTGCCGTGCACAAAGATTACAAGGTGGCCTGGTTTCCTTTCTCCGGAATTTGGCAGGAGATGATTGCGTGCGGCACAGGGTCACCTTGATCCCTGACAACTTTCTCTCCTCCTTCTTCATCGTCGTCCTCTCGTCCCCCCTCCTCTTCCTCAGCTCTGTTTGTTTTTGTTCTCTTATCTCTCTCCGGCTCTGCTGTCCCCAGAAGCTGTCTAAGCCATCGCTTCGTCCTTGTGCTGCCAAAAAGAAAGCTGAAGGATTGGCTGGCACTGGCTGAGTTTGCAAAACTCCTACGCTGGAAAGTAGGACAGCAACGTGTAGTGTATTATAATGTCTGATAATCAAACAGAGCTTCCAACTGTACACGTGATGTCCACACTTTAGCTGTGACTAAAGATAAACTCATTATTATGTCCAAAGATTCATGTTTGAGCATTATGAATATACTAAAACAAAGATTTACATGATTATGGTCTATGTAATATCATAATATGCATGATTTAATATTGAATGAATTGTTGTAATGTAAATGATCATTTTACAATTCACACACACACACACACACACACACACACACACACACACACACACACACACACACACACACACACACACACACACACACACACACACACACACACACACACACACACACACACACACACACACACACACACACACACACACACACACACACACACACACACACACACACACACACACACACACACACACACACACACACACAATATATATATATATATATATATACACACTCACTGGCCACTTTATTAGGTACACTTGTTCATTTGCTTGGTAACACAAATTGCTATTATATATATATATATATATATATATATATATAATATCAATTTGTTCAATATATTAAATAAAAAATTAAATTTGCAGTATCTGAAATAAAGATAATATGAATATTAGATGAGATAACCTTAACAAAAAAACTTGACTAAAACTGACATTACAATGTATTAAATCTATATAGAAATACTTAAAACAAAATTACAAAAAAACACAAAAAACACATAGCAAAATTACTAAAACATAATAAATTTAACTAAATAAATAATGTATCTAAACAAAATCTAAACCATTAAAAGCTAATTAAAAATATTAATAAATACTATAACTTAAAAAGACTTCAAAATATAGGTATTATTATTACTTAGGCTTCATGTATTCATTAAAATATATTAAGTATGAATAATATTAATTAACTGTTAAACAGTATAATAATCTCAAATGATTTAATCTAACATGACAAAAGAAGCACATAACAACATTTCTAAAACTTAAAATTCTAAAACAATACATCTAAATAAATAATGTATCTTAAATGTATTATTTCAATTATTTCAAATATATTATTTAAGTATGACTAGTATTAATAAACTGTTAAACAGTATAATAATTGCAAAAGATTTCATCAAAATAATTACTGAATAAATTAATTAATAAAAAAAAAAAATGTGACGTTCTTTACCAACTTGACTTTGAAGTTCTCGACTTTATGGACACTCAGAATCACATTGCAGGGGAAGGTATATTTAGCAGCCAAAGACAAGACAACATCCATAAAGTGAATAGCTGCATTGCCATCGTGTTCAGGTCAGAAAGCAGTCCTTCTGCCCTGTTCACATGCTTCATCAGACATCATACAAATAACAGCCTTGAGAAACAATGAACATCCGCTCACCTCACACGGAAAGGTGATAAAGAGAGAGACAGAAACTTGCCCGTCCTCAGGAGGGCTGTAAAAATTGATGTGCCCTTTTGGCTTTGCTGGCGCTGACCTCCACATCAGACACAGAGTGATGGCTGCAGTTTTACAGCACGTCCAAGGCCCGATCGACTGGTTTTCAACAGTTATCAAGGATTCCACAGAGGGCATTTAACTTGGACGTTACCCAGAAGCTCATTTAAGCTTGTTATGTCTGAAGGGTATGTCATGATTTTTAACTAGCGATAGATGTCCGACAGCGTAAAGCACAATTAACTCTTAAAAGTAACAAAAAAAGAGGCATTTTGGGAAATCAACACCACCTAAAACTATCCTTTCCCTGATCGAGGCAATGAGAGCCTTTATCTATCGCATGCCAGGAAATAATTACTTTTTTTTTACCTCAGCCATTTCGTTGCTAGCTGATAATAACAGTGGTCTCTGGTGCATTCTTATTAGGGTGTGTTGACCTTGAGAAAGCACACACACCGCTGACATCTTAACTAAGACCGGAACATTCTTCAACAATCCTTCTCGCTTTGTCTGCTTGCACCAACTGAAGTGGAAAAACCAGTGGAGGTTCAGGAAGTATGGGTAAAAACTAGACTTTTATAAGGTGTTGGAGGGACAAGACGTCTCCTGATACCTGCCACAACCCCCTCAAACTCCAGCATTCACTCCCTACAGTTGTCCCTCCATTTATCAAGTAAAACCAACTCTTGTTGGTCTTGGACACCAGAATTGAATGTCTTTTAAATTCTAATTCAGTTTCTACAATGTGATGCTAACAGGATGAAGAATTCAATTCAAATTTGAGTTTAAAGAAGTACAGGTGCATCTCAATAATTTAGAATGTCGTGGAAAATGTTGTGGGTTTTTGTTAAATGTGAGCCAAAATCAACCCAATTAAAAGAACCAAAGACTTAAACTACTTCAGTCTGTGTGCATTGAATTTATTTAATACACAAGTTTTACAATTTGAGTTGAATTACTGAAATAAATGAACTTTTCCATGACATTCTAATTTATTGAGATGCATATATATATATATATATAAAAAAATGTGTTCCGAAGATGAACAAAGGACACGGGGGTGATTAATTAATGACAGAATTTTCATTTTTGTGTCAAATATCCTTTAACTCATCTTCACCATCCATCTGGACAAGTGGAAGTGTAAAATGTGAAATCAATTGTAAGTCAGGCCAAACAAACATTCCCTAGAGGCTAGAAAAGATGGAATCAAAAGCTTCCAAAACTACATTCTCACATTGATCTAGTGTAAAGCAGCACGTTCTCATTGAGAGAGAGTGAGGAGCTTCTTGCAAGTGTCTCAGTACTTCATAGTCACACTGTGGAGGTGAGAATGAGTCTTCTGTCCCCCCTTGGGGTTTGAGAAATCAACAATACCGAGATGAGGAACAAACACAAGTAAAACTAATAACTTGAGGTTCAACACAGAATTCCCACATCACAGCTGCTAAGACCCTTTTCCGCCGGCTTTCCAGATTCTAGAGAAGAATGGGTCCGTGTTGACCAGAAAACAGGTTTAACAGTCAATCCCATTAAAGTATATATGAAGACAACTACAGCCGACCATTGAGAAATCACAAGTGCCAGCACAATAACGCACACACTGGGAATTAAGTCTGCCGAGCATATTGTGCTACAACTAGCAGTCTTTCGCTGAGGGTCTGGATATTCTCCTCCCCTCTGAGTGACGGCATTCATTTCTGCCTGGCTTCACAGATACAGGCCTCTGGAACTGATGGAGACTGTTTAGACGTTTCTGCATCTGGGGAAATGTTCTTATTACTTTTTGTCACAACAGCACCCCAGCTGAGACTTCTTAGTTTCACGGCAATATTAACTGATTTTCTGATTGCTTGAAAGATTTTTTTTGTCACTGTG
Organism: Ptychobarbus kaznakovi; assembly: GCA_027422405.1. Lineage (NCBI taxonomy): Eukaryota > Metazoa > Chordata > Actinopteri > Cypriniformes > Cyprinidae > Ptychobarbus > Ptychobarbus kaznakovi. Next base: position 5,521,912 of record CM049796.1, on the reverse strand, counting down.
ATATTATTTAAGCTCATATTTCTCCTATGTTTCATTAATGATGTAAAAAATATATATTTTTATTTTTAATTAATACTGAAATGGATGGTTCACTCAAAAATTTAAATTCTGAATTACTCACCCTCATGTCGATTCAATCCTGTAAGACCTTTGTTCATCTTCTGAACACAAACTAAGAGCTTTCTGACCCTCCAGAGACAGCAAGGGTCCAACCACGTTCAAGGCCCAGAAAGTTAGAAAAGACATCATTAAAATAGTCCATGTGACACCAGTGGTTCCACCATAATTGTTATGAAGCTACGAGAATACTATTTGTGCGCAAAGAAAAAAAATGCCTTTATTCAACTATTTAAATATGGAAGGGAAGAATTGTTGAATCAATTCTTTTCTTAAAAATTATGGTTGAACACTGATGTCACATGGACTATTTTGTCGATGTTCTTGGTATGTTTCTGGACCTTGATCATAGTAGTTTCCTTGCTGTATGGAGGGTCAGAAAGCTCTCGGATTTCATCAAAAATATCTTAATTTGTGTTCCGAAGATGAACAAAGGTCTAACAGGTTTGGATTGACATGCGGGTGAGTAATTAATGACAGTGAACTATCTCTTTAAATAGTTCTTCTAATTTCCAAATGGTAGGGCATAATCATATATCATGCATCAGTTAATCATTTATCTAAAGCTTTATATAATATGTATATGTGTATTATTGAATTTGCATGCTTGTGTCCATCTATTCCACATTTAACCCTATTGTCAATTGTCTATGTCCAAGACTGTTCTGGTGTTTTCGGCAGGGTTTCTGTATGTTTTACGACCAATACTATGCTAATTGTTCTTCTAAGAGTTAAGAGGAAGTCATGCACAGATGCTTAGTGCCTGCCTCAGCAGAGATAGTGTTAACTTGTTAAGAGGTATCAAAACCACAATAGTTCATCTTGCTCCTTGACATATCAGCGTGACCTGCTACACATTCACATGACCTTTAAAAAGTCCCAATAAATTGTGCTTTTCAGCAGGTACTTTCCCATCATGCATTTTAGCCTAAAGTGTTTACGTAACTTCATGCATATCCTGGGGGCGCCATGTCTTTATTTTTCCTTCAATTTAATCTTTTCATCTTTAAACTTGAGAAAGAAATATGTAGTTTCTAGTTGAACATTAGAGTTAGTTTATTTTTCTTTATTTTATAATCGTTTCTAGATTGTTGGATACTGCTATAAATGATCATCTTTTAATTATTAGTTTTCTATTATACAATTTGGACATCATTCTCAAATGTTTGACCAATGCAATATATAGTAAATATAAAAACACAAATATATACATATTTAATTAACAAATAGAAAACTTTGTGTGTACATTTATGTGTGTCTTAGTATTATGTGTATGCTTGACACAATGTGAAATCTCCACTATGATCTATCTAACATCTATTAATGATGTTAAATAATAAACCTCTGAAACACCCAGAGAGCTGCCTGAGGCCTCACAGAGACACTCTCTTGTAAAAAGGGAAACAACAGGCCAAAATAGACCAATTAAAAGAGAACAAGCATTGCAAGTGCTTTGTCATCATTAAACGGGAACAGTTTTACGGCGCCTACTTGCACCCTCTGGAATTAGCCTTACTGCCACCAGCCCGCTGGGAATGAAAGGGCAGTTCACGGTTTAGGGTCACTGAAGGTCACGGGTCAGCGACAGGGCAGCGAAAAACCTGTGGACATGCACAGACACGCAAACGCACTAAAGAACTGCAAGCTTCTTAGTAATGCACCATAAAACCTATAAAAACACAACAAAGCAGGCTACAACGCCAAATGAAATGGAGTGTGAAATGCTGATTATAAACTGGCAGTCATTTTGTCTTTGTCTTGATTAGAGGGGTGAATGCAGGCCCGAGGCCAGACGCTGTTGACTGACATTTGAGTGTAGAATGACGTTTGTGTCCCGCCCTGTGGCAGTCACCATAGCGAGCGCAAATGTTGTCACACTCGCATGCCGTCCTGAGACACACGGCACTCTATGAGAATCACGTGTCAGGCTTACGAGAGATTCATGGAGCTTCAGATGTGTTCATTCAATGATTTAACCCTACAGAGGAAGAGGGGTCAGTACACAGCAGATCAGCTCTCTGTGGGCTTTTAGCACTACTGTGAAAAAATGATTCACACAAAGGTGAAGAATATGTGTTGGCGTAACACACCTCCCCCACAAAAACACACCTCATCAACAGTTTGGAATAATCTCTGATTTGAGAGCAGGATCGGAGGTGAGAAACAGCTAGCATGGCCACGAATGACATGAAACGGTTGGTCTATTAGCTTTTTGCAAGTCAAAACTTTCTAGAAAACATTTAGTCTGAGAAAATTGGCAAGTATTTTTTGTCGGTTTTATCAAATAAGTAATTTTAAATGTATATATCTGCTAGAAGTGTTAACTGGTGTACACTAATATAGGCAGCCTCAAAGCCTAAAATAATATAAAAAATAAATAATAATTCATTGGAAATCATTGGGGCCTAAAAAAGGTTTCACAGCCAGATACCAAAGAGGATATTTAAGTGCTTTAAAGAACCCAGAAACAGATTATCTGGAGCGTAATGTAACATCAACAACTTCATCTACAAGAACCATATGACACATAAAGCATATGCTGCACACAATTCTTCATAACAAGAGCACGTGGCATCTAATGTTCTGCCAAAAAAAATATAATAATTGCAAGAACATTTAATATGGAGTCTGGGGTTTTGAGATTAAGTCGCATGTTTTTGTTGAAGTTGTCGTTGTTGAGGGAAATTAATACTTCAGCAAGGTTTAATTAAATTGAAGAAAGGTAAAAGTAGGAAGACGGATTTATATTTCAAATAAATGCTGTTCTTTTGAACTTTCTACTAATCAAGGAATTCTTAAAAAGTATGACATTTCCACAAAAAACAACAACAACAACGAAAAAAAAATCAGCAGCAAACTGTTTTCAACATTGATAATAATAAAAAATGTTTCTTGAGCACCAAATCAGCATATTAGAATTAAGATCATGTCACACTGAAAGAGGAGTAATGACTATTAAAAATGTATCTTTGCCATCACTGGAATACATATTTTAAAATATATTCAAATAACAAAATTATTTTAAATTGTAATATTTCACATTATTACTGTATTTTTGGTCAAATAAATGAAGCCTTGGTGAACATAAGAGACTTTCTTAAAAAACATTATAAAATCTTACTGACCCCAAACTTTTGAACAGTAGAGTATGTGACGCTTTTATGAAATAAATAAATATAATACCATATTATAGCATACATTTTTACACATTTTAACTTAAAAGCTTGAAGTTAAAACAAATTCTGTTCATTTTCTGTCAGAAACCCACATGGAGAAATGTTTGAAGTTATTATAGTGTACCACCTATAGCTTTATATAAATAGAGTCTGGTGACCCTCAGCATGTGGTCCAATCTTCATGGGATTCACTTGTCTGTGCCGATAAAAGCGAATCTTGACTTTGAAGGCAACATTTTAAAGCAGTCCATCTTTGAAGAACTTAAAATTCAAGATAAAAGCAGCGATGACGGTAGCAATATTCTGTCCTGGTGTGCTGCGAGACTAATATCAGGCCGAGCTAATAAAGGCCACAGAGGTCAGTGTGCTCTCATACCTTAGCAGGATGAGAGGGGTGAGAGGTCATCCGGCGCAGGGGCAAACTGTTTCACTTTTTGACTAAAGGGCGTCAAACATTCAGCGGGTCAGAAAGGAGGGCGAGAGGTCGCGACCTCTGGCTTCAGATTCCGAGCACACCGGGGTTCAAAGGTCAGCGCAGGCATGCGAGGTGCCCGGGGGAGAGATGTCCCCTCCTCATCCCGCTCACCTCCTGAAGGGTTATCAGGACAGAAGCCTCAATACACTCTAAATCTTCCCCTCCAACAGAAAATAACTCTGTGTGATGCCCTTGAGGTGATAGATGATGTTGTTCCCCAAAAATATTGGTGATGGATTGATGTTTTTTCTTTCTCTCCCGCAGTCCGGCTCACGAACGACAGCTCGAATCGTTCCTACCCATGAATCTTTTTGACACCAGCACAGATCAAACTGCGGTCTGTGTGTCCTCCTGAAACCATTTCTGCTCCATCAGGATCCAGCTAGACTGCGTAATCCTTCATCACAGAGACTAAACACTGCCAAGGATCCTCGGAGACATGCATTATGTGTGACGGGGTAAAAGAAGAGCGTTGAAGAATATAGACTCAGTTAAATCATGTTGCATATTGAATACGCCTGTTTTACATTACCTCATGCTTTAAGATGAAAGAACATTTGTCACTTTTTAAAATACAAATCAATATATATAAACATTATATATGTGTATATATATACACACATATATATACACTTCAAATTATTTTAATAGGGTTCAGAGAACATTCAAAAGTAACATTGCCATAATGTTTGCAAAATTATAAAACATCCCTGTTAACAAAAATATGTTCTATTAACGTTTGGCTAATGTCCCCAGCAAGTTGTAAAAACAACTTGAAAATGTTCAAAATGTCCAGTTTTTTAAATGTTCTCAAAAAAAAAATTCTTGGTTATGCGAATATTAAGGGAAAATTTCATTTCATCACTTTGCAAACATTATGGAAACATAACTTTTAAAAGTTCACCAAACATTCTGAAAGAAGTAGTAACATTTAAAAAAAAAAAGTTTCGGGAAAATAAACAAATACAAATTTCTATGACCAATGTATGAATTCCTGCTCATTTTAAAATGCATATTCTAAACGCATGACCAATAAACAATGTTTTGAGAATATTATTAAAACCAGATAACCTTGATCTAACATTCTATCAACATTATTGGAATAATATTGTTTATAACTTTGAGAGAACCTTGCCAAAAGTTCTGATAATATTCCCTGTTTGCTGGGATTCCCTTAATGTTGTCTCTAACCTTCACAAAATGCTTTTTAAACATTAAAAAGAGGAAAAATGTACGTTTGAATGCGTTACATTCAGAAGTAATGTTTTTGTTAGAACATATTTTTGTTAGCTGGTGATAACTGGGCAAAAAGGAAGCTATCATCCATAATCACATCTGTTTTTAGTTGATCTTTAATTTCTAAAACATAGTGAACACCTCTTCATCATCTGAGAGAGAGAGAATCTGACGCAAACAGACTTCTTCTCGGTTCAGATCTGAGTCAAGGCTGGGGCTAATGTGAAAAGCAAAGGCCAGACTGAACAATTTACGAATTCTGAACAAGGACAGACAAAATCAATGGCACGACGGCTCTGCACATCATCTGTAGCTGTGGGACCGCACGCCTGGGTGCATATATCAAACTCCAGAGTCACCTGTCTCACTCAGGATCTTTACCACCTCTCTAAACATCTCTGGCGGAGAGAGAGATTCGACCAACGTACTTTATATACCACTCATATTTCATTTTCATCTTGAACAAATAATGGGCAAAATCAATTGAATAAACCAGCACCAATATATTATCCCATGCAATTTGATCAAAAGCGGTCATTACAATGACATATAGCAATGTATTAAAAACCAGAACATAACATGCTACATGCTACAGCTCTGATATGAGTGGATTTGGTGCGACGTTAAAATGATGATAGTAGGAGCAACAGCGTCCTCAAGTGGGAAAGAGTGTAAAAGACGAGGTCGAATTAGCTTCCTCCTCACAAAAGTATTGAATAAATAAACGAACACGTTCCTCAACTTTTGCTGCTGACAGTTTTGCAGGTGCTAGTGCAGATTTTGGAGCTTATTGGGAGGACATTTAGAGTTTTCGCTAAAATTACAATACTCTGTGGTGGACATAACTGTGATGGAATTCTATTTTAAACATTGTGGCTGAAACCACTTGCTATGGCTAATTTCATAGCTAGCATTTGATTTATCCCCAATACACAAAACATAAATATTCTCACACGTTTTGTGTAACTACTTGACAAAATAAACAAATCTTCAAATTCCCTCAGAAATCTGTTGAGGTATCTCCTTCTATCACAGCCAGTGTGTTGGAGATTCTGTGCCCAGAGTGTTCAGCTTTGTTTACCCAAGAGCTACATGTTGTGGCCTGAATATGTCACTCGCTTACATTGTGATTTTGTCACTCGTTTACATTATGATTTGCCCTTCATGTTCAATGCCTCCAGGCAGGGGTGTGCGATATTGACACACACACAAAAAAAAAAAAAAAAAAAAAAAATAATATATATATATATATATATATATATATAAATGTATAAAATCCCAGAATATTTTATCAATAACGATAATTAGATGATATTTTGCTGGAAGTGTTATTATGCTGATATCGTAAGGATTGCCATGGACAGCTGACTCTTCATATTCTGTGTGGTCAGTTCACAGCAGTGACATTAATGCATTTAATCTGCAGTTAAAAATGCATAAGCTTTAGATATATAAGACACAAAAAGTTGAAAACTCATATTTGAAATTATATATATATATACAGTATATATATAAAGGAACGTTTCGTTATCTTGATCATCCTCTTTCATCAGCATTATTTTGCTAATGAATTTAATGCACGGCAATTTCTATTTCTTCTTGAAAGGTTATGATTGTTTTGCATTTTTAAATTAAAATTTATTTTAATATCGTTTTCAAATTTTCAATAAAATGTATATTAGTTTTTATTAGTTTAATTCATAATTTTGTTAGTTTTAGTTTAGTTTTTATTTTGTGAACACATTTCTATTTAGGTTTTATATTTTAGTTTTAGTAATTCAAGTTTAGCAGAATTAACAGAGCATATGTATTTAAGCCCATATATCTTATTAACAAGAAACCATGCTGCTAATCACAGGTGGAGAGCTGTAGTTTCAACCATGTAAGTTTGTGACGCTGATTGTGAACGTTCGTTTGAACTATGGTTTCGGGAAACACAGAATCATTGAACGATGCTGGTAACGACGGAACTTGCGACCATAGTTGGCAAACGATGCTTTTGGGAAAAGCACCCCAGAGCAGGACTGCTTAAAGTAATTTATGTTAGACTGATAAAGAAACATGCATGAATATCCTAAAATACACTTAAAATATATTTATTTTTAGTAAGGGAATATAGTTTATGTTGTCTTGTAATATAATGTATTTCATCATGACATTACAGTTTTATTTAACAAGCAGTTAATACTAGTTTATATGAAATAGAAATGGAAATAGATAGTATTCTTGCACTGGCTACCAATAGCTGCTAGCATCAAATTCATGGCATTAATGTTTGCCTACAAAAGCGCCTCTGGGTCTGCACCCCTTTACCTAAATTCATTACTTCAGACGTATGTGCTCTCTAGAAGCTTGCGTTCTGCAAGTGAACGACGCTTTATAGTACTATCCCAAAGAGGCACAAAATCACTTTCTCTGACTTTTAAATTAAATGTTCCCTCCTGGTGGAATGACCTGCCCAACTCATCTTCAAGAATCAGCTAAAAACACATCTCTAGGAACTCTAGCACCCTCTATTCTAATTCTATTCTTTAAAACAACAACAACAACAAAACGTGTACGACATTAAGCTAACTGAGACTTGTTATGGCACTTGCATATCATTGCTCTTCTTATGATTTTGATTGCTTCCATTGTCCTCATTGCCTCCAATGTCCTCAAGTCGCTTTGGATAGAAGTGTCTGCTAAATGACTAAATGTAAATGTCTTGTACATTGAAAAAAAACAATGTAACGTCTGAACAAAAGAAAACGATTACCAAAATCGCAAGTAAAATCATGATATCATTTAAAAGAGTAAAAAGGTGAATATTTTTGTCCATATTGCACAATACACACACACCTTCACAGCCAGAGCATTCTTTTAGAACATGCACAGCTCTATAGATGTTGTTTTTTAAATTGAGATTATGCAAATGATCTATGACATCACAGCCAGGATTCTAAGCAGAAGCTATAAATAGAGTATGCAAATGATCCATGACATCACAGCCAGGATTCTAAGCAGAAGCTATAAATAGAGCAGGTGTAACCAAGAGCCTCATAGCAGCATTCGAGAAAGATCAAATACCAGTTTGTGGTTTACAAATACATAATCAGGACCAGTAGATAAGTTCAGATAAGATTGGACCTCTGCACTGATTCTGAATATTCAATGGATTCCCTCAGCTCAGGCTGTTCCAGTTTAACCTAAGTGCAGGTCGTCAGATTGAGATGAGACGGGGTGTTAAACGAAAAAGAGAGAATTCCAGCAGTTCAGAGAGCAGAGAACGGAAAAGGATAAAATTAGACCTCTGCTCTGATTCTGATTATTCAGTGGATTCTCTCAGCTCAAGCTGTTGTTCTCCAGCATCACCTGGATATATGTCCAAGATTGAGATGAGACTTCACCTAAGTGCAGGTTGTCAGATTGAGATCAGAGACGGGGTGTTAAACGAAAAGGGAGAATTCCAGACCTCTGCTCTGATTCTGAGATCAGAGAACGATTCTCTCAGAAACTCAAGATAAAAATAGTTGTTATCCTCTGCTCTGATTCTGATTATTCAGTGGATTCTCTCAGCTCAAGCGGTCACCTGTTCAGCATCACCTGGATATATGTCAGATTTCACCTAAGAGATGCAGATCAGATAGAGATTCAGAGAACAGTAGATCTCAGAGAACGGAAAAGGATCTCTCATTATCTCCATTATTCAGTGGATTCTCTCAGCTGTAAGCTGTTGTTCTCTAGCTCATTATATGTCAAAATAGTATTCATTCAGGTCAGAACTCCAAAGTCAGGCATTATTCAGAGATGGATTATCAAATTAGACCTCTGCTCTGAGCATTCACCTGGATCAGATATTCAGTGGATTCTCTCAGCTCAAGCGTTGAAATTCTCTAGCATCACCTGATGGGGTGTTAAAAGAAAGAGGAAGAAACTGGCAGATCAGAAAGCATAGAAGATTAGACCACAGTCTGATTCTTTGAGACAGACGGGGTTGATTCTCTCACATATGCGGACCGTCTCGCCAGGGTAAGATAGATCAGGGTAAAAACAAAAAGGAGAATTAATAGTGAGCAGTGAACGGAAAAGGATCAAATTAGACCCCAACTGGATTTATCCTCAAGCATTACATGAGCATCTGACCTGGAGAGTGCAGGATTGTTATATAGTTGCAATCCCAAATCACGTACTATGCACTATTGTATGACGTTTTGTAGTATAAAGAATGCAAATAGTGTGTTCACAATGAAAATAAAAAATATAAAAGTGCACTTTAGATACCTGGATGATGCACTCAAATAACCGAAAAAATGAAGTGCGGAATGTTGAACATAAAGGGGGAGGGGCAGAGACTACGATTATTAATGACAAAATAACCTTATATAATTAATACACTACATGGTTGTAGTGCAAGTGCAGATCATAAAGCATTAGTATTAGAGTGCCATTTGGAACAGATCAGGTCTCTACATATGCAGACTCTAGAGAAAATTAAAGAGAGTAAATACAGATATTAGTGAGCAGAATCAAATATTTTATAAACTACTAAAGAAGTCAAAAGCAGTTAATTAACTTTTGATTAGTTTACAGGCGGTTTTTTATAAATGGGGTGGCACTAAAGTTAATTCAGTATAGACATGTTATTCATAACTAAAAAATTTTACTATTGGAAATTTGGAACTTATTTCTCTTATTTGATTTTGATTAACCAGCGTTTGGAGCAAAAGATCTAACTTGGACACTTACACAGTAAATAAATGTTGTTTGGGAAAAATACAACTTTAAATGGCTTTGAGTTCAGCCTAGAGTAAATTATTCAAATAATTAACAAGCTTTCAGGTTGTTATTTTTTACTCAATTGTGCTTTAAAAAATGGGTATTCAATTGTATTAGTATACTTCTTTTAAATAAAAAAATAATTCAGGAAAGTATTCACTTACAGTCTACTTTTTTATGTACTTCTAACTTTATGTACTTCTCATAAATATACTTAAAATGACATTTAAGTATGCTTGACTTTTTTTATTTAAGTAAGTCTAAATTTAAGCTGTACTTGTGCTCCGAGAATCCATGTTTTCATTGTTATATGGTAGGGGGCGATATTATGCATATGCTGTACAGAATTTCCAAAACACAAGCGAAGAAGAAACCGAAACAACAGATGCTTCCACACTATATATGTCTATGCTTCCACATGTAGGTTGTTTCTCAAAAGGAAAGCTGCATCCCCCAGAGATCATATTTGTAGGCTGCATGCGTCATAAAGAAGAATTAAAGAACAAAGAATTATTCTTAGTCAAGTGTAAATTGTTGTAATATGCCTTTGACTCGCAAATGGCATGATGATGTATGCAGCCTACAAATGCGACCTCCGGAGGATGCAACCTTCCATTTTTAGAAACGGCTGTAATCTAAGGCGATCATCAGACATACATAAACATAAAACGTTATGGAATAAAATGTCAAAGTATAGTCTCAGTAAACTACTAATTTAGTAATTTTATACTGAAAGTATACTCGTAAGTTTTTTTTTAAATTAACTTTACATCATACTTTAAGTATACTACTACAGGTGCATCTCAGAAAATTAGAATATGGTGAAATAGTAATTTTTTTATTGTAACTTATTTCAAAAAGTGAAACTTTCATATAATTTAGATTATCAGTCTCTGCACTGGCTACCTATTAAGTTCCGTATCAGTTACAAAATATTATTACTTGCCTATAAGGCCCTAAATGATTTAGCTCCTGCGTACCTAACTAATCTTCTATCACGCTACAATCCAACCCGTTCCCTAAGGTCACAAAACTCTGGACTCTTGGTAGTACCTAGGATAGCAAAGTCCACTAAAGGAGGTAGAACTTTTTCATATCTGGCTCCCAAACTCTGGAATAGCCTTCCTGATAACGTTCGGGATTCAGACACACACTTTCTCTATTTAAATCTAGATTAAAGACTCATCTTGCCTTCGCACATTATTATGCTTTAGCTTGGGTTGAACAAATAATTTTTGCTTGGATGTAACAACAGCTACGCTAATTGTCTTTATTTGTTTCTCTGTTTCTGCTATAATACAAATAATAATAATAATAATAAGTGCATGATATAGCCAAATAACTAGGAATTGCACAAGCTTCAGTCTGGATCCAACCCTTAATGATCTGAGATGACCAAACACATAAGAAGAGATGATACCAACCCTCAGACAGTATACAGAATTAACCACATTTTGCATAAGTTAATTATATCAAGTTTCTACAATGTATAAATCTATTGTAGTGACTTAATTTCCTGTAAAGCTGCTTTGCAATGATCATATCGTAAAAAGCGCTATACAAATAATCTTGAATTGAATAAAAAACAGGAAGAGATCACATACTAGTGTACTAAAAATTATTTTACTGTAATAACTGGTGTTTTATTTATTTATTATTATTTAACTTATTACCTCTGAATAACCTTGCATAAATAAATAACATAATTTGTAATTTTATTTAGTTATTTTTATTTTATGTTATTTTATCCAGAAGAGGGCGCTAACAGATGAAAAATGCAATGACCTGTCAGCAACACTGTCAGACCTATAAAGAGAAGGCACAATTACCACAAACACCTCTCAGACCTTGTTCACAGTTAAGCAGGAAACTGACTTTCAACATCAGCTGTTTTTGTCTGCGGCCAGTCGAGTTATTTCACGTGCAAGCGTCCAGACATTACATACTGTACATACTTCAAGTAGCCTACCAGCTCAAAACCTGCATGCTCAGGAAACATTTCCATCTTCTCAGAACAGATCTTCTGTGACCGACTAACCTTGAAACTTTTCCAGGACGAGTATAAGTCCATGGGCAAAAATAAACCTGCTGGACCTGACTAGTGTTGTGTTGAAACAATAAGAGCCAAATGCAATTAAGAACCATGGAATTACAATATTTTTTGTGGACATTTTATGGATCCAGTATTTGTATTTTTTAATTACAATGGTAATATCTTGTTTTTACGACATGTTAATTGGAGTATAAAGTACAATCCATGGTACACTACTAGTCAAAAGTATTTTTTTGTCACCGAGGCTGCATTTATTTCAAAATAAATGTCATATTTGTCAAAATATAATTTTACCAGTACTTTCCCTGTAGGCCAAACTCACTCTGGAACTTATCATTACTCTGGTAATGCAACTAAAAACACAACAGAAATCATGTCAAAGGGGTGTCCATCTCTGCCACGTGTCCTCCTGTCCCCCACTGACAGCACGTAGACAGCACGTTTGTTTTGATGGGAACGTTCATTAGCAGGCAGGGCAGGGCCCACTGCCGCTATTGGATTATGGGAGGGATTTTCAACTTGCATTAATCTGTGAGGCCACAGACAGTACAACAGACACTCAATCTCAGCGCTCTTTCTGCGTGAGAGCTCACACACTCTCTCACACATATGCAACTCTCCGATCAAAGTGTGTGAACCAGCAAAGACGCAGACTAAGACTTGGAAAATGAACCTCTTCTGCTTCACTCTGGTAAGAGAAAATGTCCTTGTTTGCTCATTTATACACTCTGACAGCAGGGTAAGGACTTAGTTTTTATCAGCTATTCCAGAAGATTAACAGAAATGAGAGTTTGATATCTCATGATCTGAATTGATTCACGCTGACGCTGTTTGCCGTATCAGATTGAACTGGTTTTCTGTCTCAATCTGCCGGTAGAAGAACAAGATTCGATTCTTGATTCCACTGGTGTTGGTTCAACTTGAGCTGTACTCTAACATTTGTATAACACCAGTGGTTTAATATATTCAAGTAAGTACTTGAGACTTTTATATTACAAACCGATATTTCAGAAAAAGTAAAATGCTCATTTTAGCTGCAGATATTATGAAATGATCTTGTGGCAGGAGAAAGTGGGATTGTAATTGTATGGAAACATTAGGTAAGGATTACCGTGAGACAGAGAGCTCCTTACAGCAGATCATGGAGCAGCAGAAAGGAAAATATCCTATTCATAGATTAGGGGCACGACCACAGCACCTCTGATTCATTCCCCGAATCCAGATATATCATCCAACATCAGCCTGGAGCTCCTGAACATGTGTGAAAAGGGTCTCTCGACAATCCATACTTCATTTCATAGAATTCAGATCTGAAAATCTAAGTTATCACATAGTTATTGTATAATTGCAGAAATGTTGTGCATGTCGTGAAGATGTTGATGATTAATAATAATAACAATAATATTAATATGGATAATTATAAAATAATATAAACAATAATAAATTAAATGCATAAAACAATATAGTATTGTTACAAACAATAATATATTATCGATATTATTAAAATGGAATTACTACAAATTAATCTAATATTAATATCAATAATATATCAAGTGTGTGTGTACATATTTCTGTGTGTACATAACATATTTTTACTGTATGAATGAATCTATACATGTGTGTGTGTGTGTGTGTGTGTGTGTGTGTGTGTGTGTGTGTGTGTGTGTGTGTGTGTGTGTGTGTGTGTTTGTATATATATATATATATATATTTAATATATTATCACACAAATGAATGTTATGATTTACAATAAAATACAATTTTTTTTTTTAATTCAGTGTGTTACTTGGTGCTTCTATTTTTTGTTATCTAGAAAAATTATATATATATATGTACACACACACACACACACACACACACACACACACACACACACACACACACACACACACACACACACACACACACACACACACACACACACACACACACACACACACACACACACACACACACACACACACACACACACACACACACACACACACACACACACACACACACACACACACACACAATACATGTATGTAAGAATCTAGACAGATCTTTATTCACTTTGGTAAAATTGTTCCTTATGTGAATCAAAATTGTGATTCATTACCTTTGACCTGTCATAGATCACCCCTAAAAGCTGCTTTAGAGGTGCAATTTAACATAAACTGTTAAAAATGAATGTCAATATGGATGTTTTGGAGGTATTTCCACAAAAAGGCTCACATTTCTTAGAATAAATATTCTTATTTTGTGTTTGGTGCAGGATGGCTCTACAGACAGCCTGTACGAGCCGGCCCAGATTGGCCAGAACACTCAAGATGTATTACCCAGAAGGCTGCCTAGTCCCAACACTGTGAAGAACATTAGTGCGTGGAGTGGATCTGAGCCCTGCATCGCCATGGTGGGTTCATCCGCATGAAATGCAAGGGAAATCACATGGTCTGTCATGAGACTCTGAGCTGCGGTCATGTCGAATGTGACATTGACGAAAATATTAATAAGGAAAGTGCAGCCACCTGTATAACCCTGATTAATCTGTGAGTGACGTGTGTGGGGTAGAGCAGGTCGCACTCATTAGGAAATTACCAAAATCCCAACATGATTTTTCATCCAGATGAGATGCCGCATAATGCCATGGACATCTGATGTATCAGATATCACGATGCACTAAATATATTCTTGTATTTTATTCTAGAAGCTTCCAGAGACTCACACAAGTAAGACTCAAGAAATTAAGATTTTGGAAAAGGCAAAGAGAAAGTAAGTTGTGGACCTTTTGGTCTGTTAATGATACTTCAAGACCTGTATAACATGTTATTTATTTGAATACAAAATTACACCTTTTATGAGAATGATAACGAATGTAGACTGTGACGGTGGTTTATTTGCATCAGGGCACCCATTGGATCATGATGTGCCATATGTTGTGTTTTATGAGAGAATGAGAGAGCTGGATTAGGATTATATTAATTGGGACAAGTGTGAGGGACTTAGTTACTGTTCCAACTCACCTGTTTAAACCAATGCCTGACCTGTCCCTGCTTAAGCATCATATACTGGTTGAGTTGCTTGCAAAATAGCAGTCTTTCCAGAACAAGTCATGTAATAGTTACAGAAAAAAAGAAGAAAATGAATACTGACTATCACAAATTAAAAACTGAGAGAACTGACTGAGTGATTCAATCTGAAGCACAGTCTATGTTCTGAATCATGAACCGATTCAGACCTTTTTTTACATGGTTACATCGTAGAAATTCAAGAAGGTCATTGTGGAAAAGAGTCCATCGATTGCCTAGTTTTTGACAGAAAAATACTGATTGCATCATAGCTATTTTAGCCTGATCTGCACGTTATAAACTCTGTGATTCAAATCTTCTCCAAACGGCTCAGTGCTATCTGAATTATTCAATTTATATTGTGAATTTACCGAAACCGTTTCGATACACTGGAATCGGTTCGACTCACAGTGATTCATTCACAAAACAAGCACCGATTTGCTAGTTCTATTTCTAAACAGTCGACAGAAAAATACTAGTCAAAGTAATTTTAAGGTGTTATGTATGTATTAGTTCTGTTTACCTGACAAGCGTTACTGTCCATCGTGTTTTCTTGAGCTGCAGCACCTTATCTGCGGAATATTTAAAACGAAGGGCCTGTTTTTATTTTGGTGTCTGTTTCTCCCATTGGCTGCCTTCCAAACGTTAACCTTTATGGCCATATAAGTTATGGTTATGTTCTTTGACCATAAAAACAAATGTAACGTTATGTAAGGTCGGATTGAACTGCCGTGCAATCTAATTTAAACCGTTCATACTCCATAGCAACGGTGTTCATTCAATTGTATTGCATAGCCTAAGCCTATGGTAAAAAGAGTTAAAAACTGAAAATAAACCTGATGAATAAAATGCATTTATAAAAAATATATAAATTTTATGATTAAAAGATTTAAGGATTAAAAGAAGCAAAAAAAAAACGTTTAGAGCAGATAGCTTTCCTGTTATTATAAAACAACAGAGACAAGTTTTTAATTTTTTTGAAAGCTACAAATAAAATTTAATTGTTGGAAAATGTCCATTGTGTGTAAAATGTAACTAATATAATTATAATATGAATTGAATATGCCTCCATTTTAATATTATCATTACACTTTAAATAACCATTATGTAATGTAAACATGTACACATCCTTCCACAGGCCTTTTTCACAGTTTTAGAAGTTTGTTGTTGGAATGTTATGTTTCTATATTTATTTATCTTATGCAGTTTCTCTTTTACATGACAGGTCCCGATTACTATCCACATCAGAAGATGAGACTACAGGTTTGTTTTGAATGAATACCCAGAATTCCTTGCTGATTTCCCTCACAGTTCATTAAAAACTTAAACCACATGCCTAGGACTACATTACCAATAATACTGCTCATCATAGAACAAAGTGTCATAGAGTTTAAAGGTCTGTCAAATTCATAATCCGAGGGTCAGTTATTCCACCCAGGACTCATCTGTCTGGAGCCATAGCATTAAGCTTTATGCATCTGAATTATTATTTTCTTCTGGATTAAGGATTGATTTTTTTTGTATTTGACCCACTGAATTCCAGCAAAGCTCTTCTGCCTTGTATTTTTGAGCACTGTTAACCAAATGATAGCTCTGCTGACCTACTTGGTGGCAGCGCCTCTCTATGACACTATTTCATTTGCCTTCCATGTTTTGCTCTTAAAATAACCCGTTATTATCTCTGACAGATCATACAGAGTCTGATGCCCACTGGCCGTCCACCAGGAAAAAAGATGGCTTGGTACATAGCAAGAACCATTTGAACACAGGTAACAGGTCCAAAGAGACTGCAGTGTTTGTGTTTTTTTAGCCGAGGAAGTGTGGTGGGCTCGGGTCAGAGAGAGCCGTGCATGTCAAACAGTCTTAGTGGATTAGATCAGTGATGACACAAAGCAATTCCAAAAGCCCATGTGAAACAGAGGATTTGATTTGGGCTCAGACTGATTCACTGACAGTCAGATAAAATGTGATCAGGGTCACACTCTCTTCCCCAGACTTCCCAAGTTTCCATCTAAATCTAAAGTCTGAATTGTCATAAATCCAGGTCTTGAGCTAAATTGTGCTGTATTTTAATCTAGGGACGGTCAAAGATCACCACCGGTCAAAACTCAGTAGAGAAGAGAAAGAGGAGCGGGTGAATTCAGAGAAGACAGTTAAACATCCTTCCATCCAGGTAAATCCCAGCAGCAACACAGAATAAATATTGTGCAATATTACTTTAATGAGACAAGCACATCAAACCCTGCCATCCAGAAAATGTGTCTCTTGATAATACAGGATACATTTCTCACTGATTAAATTCTCCACTACACTAATGCGATTCAGTCATCTGTGTATTATTGCACTTTTATCATTCTTTCAATGTCAGCCATGAGATCTTTACAATAAGAAAATATCACGTTCAAACTGATTCAGCATTGGTGTTTTTATTCACAGGGTGTGAATTTTGAAGCCTGGAATCCCAATAGAGAAAACTCTGAATGCAAACAGCAAGACTTGGTGAGTTTCTTCTCTGATGACTGCCTCAAACCTTAAACTTTTCAATAGTTATTGCACTTTATTGTGCACAAGATGTCTGTTATGATTTTGTATTGATTACTGCCTTCACTTATGGCTCAGTCCATATATATATTATATATTATTTATTTATTTTTCCATTTCTAAGCCTGCTTTTATTGCTTCTGGATAAAAAAAGGATCCTTTAAAAGGATAAAGAAAGAAAAAAGTGTCTTAGGTTTTTCATGGAAATAGAGGTCAGATTATGAGGAATTCAAATGTCAGTGTAAAAATGCATATCTTTGAAAGGCTTATAATAAGGTCAGAGCCTGAGGGCAGGGCTTTAGTATTACCCAGAATCCCCAGCAGAATGTAGAATCTTGTGTGTGTTGATCTTGAGGCAGATTGAGAGAGGTCAACTGTACACAGCATCTCTGACCTCCATCACATGCTGTAATTACCCAATGCCTCTTCATTTCAGACCAGGAGGTCAGAGAGTGAAGATGAGGCGCAAGGTACACTGAAGAAGATCCAGAAACTGGTGGGAGGGAAAAAGGGGGGTCAAAGTGCCACAGAGGAGTCAAGAAACAACACAGAAACTGGTGGTGAGAACCTAAATAATAATTTTCTCTGCATAATAAATAATAAAGCTGCATCATCCTTATTGGTTCCTTTTTACATAACTTTACAGAATCCAATGGCAAAGGAAACAGTCCTGTCATAACCTGCATCAATCTGACCAAAAAAGCTGAGAAGAAGCACACAAGGGCATCCACACGGCAATCCCAGCAGCCCCTGCAGGATAAAGACATTGATACAGCAGAAACAGAGGGTTCTCGGAGTCTAGGGCTCTTTCAGGAGTACTGGAGCCCCATGGCGTATTCTCCAGCGTGGGACACGTCCACACACACCTGCCACAGGTCAACAGCTGAGCAGGTCATGTACAACTTCAACTTCACCCTCCCCAGAGACACGAACTGGGAGAAATACGAGGAGCTCTTCCACCGACTGGACCCCTACAAACGAGACCAGCAAGACCGGTGGATCACCCACTCCGTCATGGACCTGGACACGCCGGACCCTCTGGTGAGACGCTGATGAGAGCTGCACTTCCTGTTGAAAGAACACACAAGATTAACAGCATCACCTGCTGGAGACAAGCTTTCCAATGTGTAATGTGCTGGTGATATGGAGATTTCAGGCAGAAGAGCTAAAACTACAAAATATGCAAAACCGATAGCTTTATTAGCCAAGGCGTACAACAAAACAGTCTTTTTAATATTTTTAAAATAGTAATTTTAATAGTAAATAGTTTTCCTTGAGCCACAAGATAACAAAATAAGTTTGTGGTGCATACTGCTAAAAAGACAAAAACTTTTAAAATGTGTATATATATATATATATATATATATATATATAAATATATACTAAACAAAATTATAAACGCAACACTTTTGTTTTTGCCCCCATTTTTCATGAGCTGAACTCAAAGATCTAATCTATGTACACAAAAGGCATTTCTCTCAAATATTGTTCACAAATCTGTCTAAATCTGTGTTAGTGAGCACTTCTCCTTATAATCCATCCACCTCACAGGTGTGGCATATCAAGATGCTGATTAGACACAAATGTGCAGTGTGCCTTAGGCTGGCCACAATAAAAGGCCACTCTAAAATGTGCATTTTTTCACACAGTACAATGCCACAGATGTCGCAAGTTTTGAGGAAGCATGCAATAGGCAGCTGACTGAGGAATGTCCACATCGAACTGTTGCCCGTGAATTGAATGTTCAAATGTTCAGAGAATTTGGCAGTACACACCAGCCCAGGACCAAATCCAATCGGCCTCACAACCGCAGCCACACTTGTGTGGATGCCATTCATCAGACACAGACCATCATGTCCTCGATGCTGCAGCATTTGATGATGGTATGCACGGCCACACATGGTTGCATGTCAGCATCCCATGTTGCAGTTATGGTATGGGCACATGCTATTCCTGGAAGCTGAAAACATCCCAGTGAAAACATCTTGCAAGGCCAGCATACTCACCAGACATGTCACCCATTAAACATGTTTGGGATGCTCTGGATCGGCGTATACGACAGCGTGTTCCAGTTCCTGCCAATATCCAGCAACTTCACACAGCCATTGAAGAGGAGTGGACCAACATTCCACAGGCCACAATCAACAACCTGATCAACTCTATGCGAAGGAGATGTGTTGCACTGCGTGAGGCAAATGGTGGTCATGGATATGGACCCCCCCCCCCAATACAGTAAAACTGCACATTTTAGAGTGGCCTTTTATTGTGGCCAGCCTAAGGCACACCTGTGCAATAATCATGCTGTCTAATCAGCATCTTGATATGCCACACCTGTGAGGTGGATGGATTATCTCGGCAAAGGAGAAGTGCTCACTAACACAGATTTAGACAGATTTGTGAACAATATTTGAGAGAAATAGGCCTTTTGTCTTCATAGAAAAAGTCTTAGATCTTTGAGTTCAGCTCATGAAAAATGGGGGCAAAAAAAATGTTGCGTTTATAATTTTGTTCAGTGTATATATTAAAATGTGTATGTGTATATATATATATATATATGTATATATATATATATATATATTATATAAGTGTAATAATAATTGATAAATTATAATAAATAAATTATTTGTTAAAATATTTGATATATGTTTTTATATCATATAAATATAATAATATAATAAGAATATGTCAATATAATATAATGTCAAATATAAAAGTTGTAATATATGTATTGGGGTCTTTAAAAACAATTACTTTTATTTAATGGTTGCTCAAATATGTAAAATTATTTGTCAAATTTTGAATGCTTTTTTGAAATTTTCCTGATGGCAATGTTGGTTTTATGGGCATAATATTTGATATGTTACAAGATATACAACACACAATCTCATGTAAAATATTTGTCAAATTAAAATGATATTAGGCATGTCTGATCATAAATGTTTCTGGAGCATCAAATCAGCATAATAGAATGATTTCTAAAGGATCGTGTGACACTGAAGACTGGAGTAATGATGCTGAAATGTAGCTTTGCCAGCATAGAAATGTATTACATTTGAAAATATATTAAACAGAAAACAGGTATTGTAAATTATAATAATATTTCACAATGTTACTGTTTGTACTGTATTTAAAATTCAGCCTTGGTGAGCATAAGAGGCTTCTTTCAAAAATAAAAAACCTCACTGACCCCTTTTTAAATTAATTGATGATAAATAAATGCTCAATTAAAGATATTTCTTATTTCTACAGATCATATAAATTACATCAGAATGACCTTAGTTACGGTTGTTGCTCTAAAAGATTGTCATGATGATAAAGACTCATTATTTTCTGTTGAAGAGACACTTTAAAGTCACTGATTAGAGATGTCAGAGTAGACGCACACATCCTGTGTGCGGTTGAGGAAGTGTGTTTAGACTCGACTGCATGTGTGAGCTGCGTCAGGCCAGTGCGGGTGTCTTCAATAAGAGCTGAGCGGCTTTCTGTCAGGAGAAATTAAGAAAAACATTTGACATAGTTGGCAGAATGCTTCAAAGAAAACCATCTAATGTCTCTGACAAATCAAGGAACAAACCCAAGGTAAATACACATTTTTTATATAAAAAAATAAAATAAAAAAGACACACTTCGTCCATCTGTTGTGGTGAAATGATACATTACGCAAGTACTGTGAGTGCTCAGCTAACAGTTATTCTGTTTTAGACTTATGAAAATCTGTCACCTTTAGTGACCATTAGTGATCTCTTCTGTGACCGCAAGATTATGGTGTGAAACTCAAGATGCAATCAAGACAAAGCTGCAGACCACTTTAACCTATTTTATCTCTTCATTTTGGTTCAGCGTTCCAGCAGTTTTGGGATTTTCGACAGACAGCAGCCCACCCAGGTCAAGGCAGAAGAGAAGGTAGAAAGTTTGGTGAGTTTGGTTTCTTTTGTCATTAAAGCACAAATAAAAAGCTGGACTCTGAAATCTCCCATACTGAACTCCATGTGTGTCTCTGTAGCCTGTGGAAGCAGCTGAGGTGGATCCCAGTAAATCAGGAGGTCTCGGGAAGAAGATGAAGAACATCTCACTGACCATGCGTAAAAAGATGGGGAGGAAATACACTAAAGCCCTGTCAGAGGAAATGGTGAGCGCTTGCTTGACAGTTCAGCAACCTTTACAACAGCATCAAAATGTACCCGCCGTGTTGTTACACTTTTAAAAACAAAGGTTCTTTAGGTTTAGCAAACAACGCTCTTCTGATCAAATAACGATGTTACATCACAGGTTGTTCAGATCAGCGTATTGGCTTTTGGGTTCTTTAAAGGGATAGTTTACCAAAAATAAAAATAATGTCATCGTTTTCTCACCCTCATGTCACGTCAAGCTTGCATTTCTTTCTTCTGTGAAACACAAAATAATATATTTTGAAGAATGCTGGTAGTTCCCATTGACTTTCATTGTATACAATAGAAGTCAATGAGAAGTGAAATGAAAGTTCTCTCATTATTTACTCACTCTTATATTGTTCCAAATTGTATGCATTTCTTTGTAGTGTGGACCATAAGACAAAATAGAAAAATGTTGGTTAACCAAACAGTTTTGGCTTCCATTGACTTCCATAGTACTTTTTGGCCATTTAATGGAACCCAAAACCATTTGGTTTACAACATTCTTCAAAATGTCTTCTTTTGTGTTGCACAGAAGTCATACAGGTTTGAAACAAAGTGATTGGGAGTAAATGATGACAGATTTTTGTATGGTAATCTCTTCAAAGTGTACATTTTACAAACACAAAAATTAGTATTTTTTTTATAGTGGGGTATATAGTTGAAGATGTCCCAAAATGAAAAAGGTACCATAAAAGTAGAGCGCATGAACTGTAATGCTATATTCAAAGAGTTATAAATTAGTTTTTGTGTAAAAAAATGACCAGCATATAAATCTTTGTTCCTCAACAAGAAGACATTATATCATGTATGTGAGGTTTTTGGGTCATTTATGGAGCTGTTTTTCTAAACATCAACACAAAAAGATAGTTAAAGAGTTAACCATGTTTAACCAAGTTTATATTAGTAAATGTTGTGAGTCTGAGGTATTAAAGCAAGACACCGCAATGTCTCTGTAGTTTTCACATTTATTTCATGCTTATTTACAAAGTAGTGAACCTTAATTTTGCTGCTGTACTATAAAGAGCTTCTGAGGAGCTCGTGTGGGTGGATTACATGCAGCTCTCATGTCTGAGGTAAAAATGGCAGTGCAGCTCTCGCGGATTAAAGACTTTGCTCCCTCGAGCGACCCGCGGCCTGGCACGACCTGATTTGCTACCTGAAGACCTGTCACGCATCACTTCTGGTTGGGACTCTTGCCTGAGTCTCTCTCTGATGTTTTTCACAGGGTGAGGAGAACGAAGCTGTGGTGGCTGAAGTCGTGGACGGCACGTTGGCCAAAGGTTGTAACCACTCCAGTAACTCCGTAGAGAGTTTGTTCAGCTTGCACAGCGGCCAGAGTTCATCTAGTAAGCTGAATAAACTAGTAGACCATTATTATTGGAGCACGGGTCTAATTTGTCTTTTAAAATGTAAAACAGAGCAACCACATTAGTCGAAAATGTGCTGCTTACTCAATTGACATTTCAGCCATGTGGTTTGAGTTTCACTGGTTGTTTTTGCATTTCCTGATGCGTTAGGTGGTGTGACCAGCGGCTCTGAAGGTTGTAGTAACAGGGACAGCCTGCGTTTAGAAGAAGATGTGCCCTACACGGGCCAGTTCTGTGGAAGAGCCAAGGTCCACACTAACTTTGTTCCCAGTCCATATGACACAGAGTCTCTCAATCTTAAGGTAAAAACCAACCTGAGATGTTCAGGAATAAGAAACTAACTCAACTAGGAGCTATTAACATGTGTTTTTTTTTCATTTGTAAGGTGGGAAATGTGATTGATATCATCAGCAAACCTGCAATGGGAATCTGGACTGGGATGTTGAATGGTAAAATAGGAAACTTTAAGTTCATCTACGTCGACATGTTGGTGGAAGAATGTGCACCTGAACCAAGGATTCGCTCTCACCGGAGGAGCAGAAGAGCTCGACCCAAAACTCTTCTGGAACTTCTGGAAAGACTCAATTTGGAGGTGCTTAAAATGTCTAATTGACTACTAAAGCTGATTATTAAGCTTGTTATACCCACATATTCACATTCAAACATCTCAAAAACAGGATGTAAGGTATTATCTGATGTAGTTGGCGTTACTTTAACAGACAAAAATATTTCCGCAGGAGCACATTTCATCTTTGCTGTTGAATGGGTATCAGACGGTGGAAGATCTTCGGGATTTGAAGGAGCAGCATCTCGTAGAGCTCAATGTGACCGACCCAGAACACCGACACCGGCTGCTGTTGGCGGCAGAATACCTGCAGGACCCTGAATGTAAGTGGTTGAACATCGGAAGTCATCAAAATAGTAATAAATTCCAGGAAATTGCACATTGATGATGCGGTCTTGTTTCCAAGACCTTTTTTTGGCATTTTAGCTTTTATATAAAAGTTCTCACAGTTTAGGCGACATATCAGCGCTGCGATCATACAGTGTTTTAGAAGCTCAAAAACAAACCTCATCAAAGCCACACGGGTGAAGCGACAGGTTGAAAACTCTTCTTTTCACACATTTTCCCTCAGATAAAAATCTAGTTCCTTTACACTCAAGCGTCTGATAACTTTAGTGACATTAAAATAGAAAACAAAACAAAGATGAGATAAAATACATTTAAATGATAATAAAAAAATATAAATACATAAAATATATTTTATCAATTTAAAATGTAAAATATTTAAGAAAATTAAAACTATTACACATTTGAACAAAATGTCATAAATGGAACACAAAACAAGAATTGAATGGTAAAATATATTTTAAATTATACAATTAATTTGTGCGTGTATGAATATAAATGGTTGTCATAATGGGAAATTTAATTAAACAAAGATGAGAGAAAAATACATTTAAACATTTTATATACTGTATATTGTATTCAATTAGATGTTGTTTTACACACACACACACACACACACACACACACACACACACACACACACACACACACACACACACACACACACACACACACACACACACACACACACACACACACACACACACACACACACACACACACACACACACACACACACACACACACACACACACACACACACTTAAATTAATACAATATTGTAATCTGTTTAAATGAATTATTATATCAAATGATTTTAGACTTTGTTTTAAAATTTGAGTAGCTTAAAAAACAACACTGCTAGTGGAAAAAAGTGAATGTCATTGAGGCCAGTTTTTTGTAAGTGATGAAAGACCCAGCAGGAAGTGTGTTGAGCAGTGAGTTTGTGTGGGTATCCGTCTTTTAATTTCAGAAGTTTAATCACACCTCACAAACAGCATCAAACGCTGCAATACACAGAAAAACATTGCGTGTGTTGCGTGTTATGAAAACATACTTCCAAGTACCATATGAATATTCATGCACAATCATCTGATAACGTTATCATGACGTCTGTGTCTGTCTTCTTTTCTTTTAATACAGATAATAATCAGAGCCAAGGAGAGAAAGATGAAGAGCCCAAATCTCCCTCTGAACCAGTCAAAGCCGAACTAAACGACTGTCCCAGAGACTCGGGCTGTTACATCGGATCTGACTGTTCAGACACAAGTAAAGAGGACACCGAGACCCAGCCGGCCCCTCTCAGCCCACCTGCAACGCAAGCGTAACCACAGCCCTGCATAATGCCGTTTATCTCGTCCTCGCCTGACTCTGGTTGGTGCAAAGACTGTTACCCGCCGGCCACAACCTATATTGGCCAGAGTTTTTGACTGTAAAGCAGCCTTTGTGTTTCAGAGCTGTTGCATTAAGATGTCTCTGATGACACTGGATTCTCACATCATGGACACTGTGAGAAGTAGTTATAGATATTAAAGATGACATGTAAATATACTGTAAATATTGTGAAAGTGGTGAAGCTTTGCTCTTTAAAACCATTTAAACTTTGCCTTGCAGATGCTTGACAAAACAATATATTGAGATTACAAATGCATTATTTTCATGCAATAAAAATTATATCTTTATATCCTAATAATTTCATTTGTTACATATCCAGTCATATTAATATAGTCATATTTACTGGTACAGATGTTAGTGGCTTCCTGAAACTAAAGTGATGAGATCGGTAACACTCAATAATAACGTGCTGCCATCTAGTGTGACCACTTACTAACTACAGCCATAAACAATAAGCAAACTCCATCTTTTACATGAACCATGCACATGGAACTCAAAATTGTTGAAAAACATTTGGCAAAATATAATCTCACAGCTTTTTGCTGAAGTCTGTTTTAAGAATAACTGGTAACACTTTATAATAACATTCACAAATATAACACTGGTTTATTAATCATTTGTTAATGCACATTCAAATAGGTAAAAAATGACTTTTTAATGATTATACACTACCGTTCAAAGTTTTGGGGTCAGTATTTATTTAAATGTTTTACATATCGTGTTCACCAACATTGCATTTATTTAATCAAAAATACAGTAAAAATTTGAAATATTACAGAAATGTTTCTATTGTAATATATTTATATATTTGATTTCTATTTTCTATATATTTTCAAACAGTTGTGCCGCTTAATATTTCTGTTAAGAAATCTTAACATTCTAAATATTTTTAAGTCACATTTGCTGAATTTAAAGCATTCTTGCTGAATAAAATTATTAATTCTTTTAAAAACATCTTACTGATCTCATGAGCGATTTACACCCATTTGTTCTGCTTGTTAATAAATATATTCAATGTGTTACCCAATAATATACAATAAAAACCTGTGATGTGTTGAATTACCATAAGTATCATTATTAATGACTAAAACATACTGCAGCACAAAAGCGGCTCAATTTACCGCACTTCACCTGATATACTGCTTCATTTCCAGAAATAATTACCTTCAAAACCCATTTGAACACCTCATGAAAAACACTCTCGACGCAATTCAGAGATTTCATTACAAAATAAATCACTTAAAAAGACATCGATACAGCAAGGTAGAAGAAAACTGATCTTAAGCTAGTGCATTGAGATATGAATCACCAGCAAGCAACTGATATGTTATAAAAATAAAATAAATACAAAATAAATAATATCAGCCCACAGTCAAGCTTTACAGGAGCTAGTTTGAGGCTAGTTTAATCTTCAGTCTGTTCTTCACAAACATTAATAATAGGACACTTTTATTACCTGTTTTCATCAGATTGGACTCTAAAATTTACAGTGCATATTAACTCATCTCCATTTAAATACGGTTTGATACAGAAAAAAATACATCAGTACATAAGGCATCAAAGCAAACACTGAATCAGTGGAATACAGTCCGAGTGTCCGTGAACGAAAACCATTCAAAACAATCCACCGGAGATGAAAAAGCAACTCCGTCTAAATGAATGATTTTGAGCTTGAGATGTTCCATCCATTAAATAGATTCAAGTGGTCACTAAAGTTTGCTTGCATGACGTGCGTGCATCATGAAGTCATCACATGCATAAGTGTCCAGACCGTTTCCTGTGTACATGGACAGCTCATCTGTGCTCCCGACACCGTTGTTGATCTCTGAAACGAGCACAAAACTCATTAGCCAGTTTCTCAGGGCAGATTTCTCCACTAGGGGGGCGATGTGAGCACTTTTGGGCCACATCTTCCCTCAACATACGGAGTGATGCCGGTGATGGACTCAAATGACTGTTGGCCACTGATTGTGTGAGTATACAGACAGAGACAGAGAGTGATGTGACAGGTTTTCACAACTCTGATCACTTTTTTCTGATTCACTAGCTGAGTATGTGAATCTTCTTAACATTATTTTTAAACATTTTGGTTGACTTTAATCATATGTTTCACTGGAGATGTAATAACTACAGAAAACTCTAAAATATTACAAATATTTATATGAAATATTAATACTATTTGTGTGTAATAGTAATATTTGTTATGCTTATACAAATGTTTGAAAGCAACAACACAAATACACATACATATATATATATATATATATATATATATTTATGGCAAACCTCCACATGTAAGTCATATATACACATACATTAATTTGATTATACACATAAATATTATTTTTTTTCACATGCATTCACACACACACACACACACACACACACACACACACACACACACACACACACACACACACACACACACACACACACACACACACACACACACACACACACACACACACACACACACACACACACACACACACACACACACACACACACACACACACACACACACACACACACACACACACACACACGAAAATTGTCATTGAATTAATATTAATATATAGATGGATTACAGTATATTTATATATTTATTTAGAAATAATTGTATCATAGTTATAGTTTTATATACACACACACACACAATTGAATTGTATTACTTTATTAGACAAACCTTCACACTTAAGTCATATTATGTATATATATAGATTTATGTTATGTTATTTTGTTGTTGTTTTTTATATTTCTGCACATGGAAAACCTCATGTGTGTGTGTATAAACATGAGGTTTATACACACACACACACATATGTTATCTGCATATGATGATAACAGTTTACAATAAGATAAAATATCCGTTAATGCATTCGGTTTCATGAACAAATAAGATTTTTTTTTTTTTATGATACCGAATGCATTAACTGATGTTTTATCTCATTGTAAAGTGTTATCATATGCAGATATGAATACAGATATTGATGGTGTACTATGATCACCGCCAGGGGGCGATGTGCCACAGCCATCTGCAGAGGTCACAGAGAGTTCATTTGTTCTGTGGCTTTATCTCCACTCAGCTGTGTGCTCATGAGTCTCACCTGAGAAGATCAGTTTCTCCTTCATGAGGTTGACGTCACGACTCGGCCGACGTACTACAGCACTTAGCATGATCTGCTCAGGGTTGTAGCTGTGCATGCCACTCATCTTCCACCTGAGGACAAATACGACAACACCACGTCACCAAAACACACCTCTGAGGGTCTGAAAGTGCCAAAAAGTTCTGGTCACTAAGTATTAGATCTTGAGATATTTGATGAGAAAGTGAGAGAGAACACTTAAAAGGTTTAAAAAGGATTGAAGGAAAGAGCGAAACTGAAGTAAAAGCACACAAGAATGAACAAAACACAACCAACAACAAACACAAACAAACAGAAGAAACAGAGCAAAGAAAGACCAAAACAGTCAGAATTCTGTCCCTAAAATACTCATCCTCATTACCTGATCAGGTGATAGCTGAGCAATTTCAGCGAGCAGCGGAGGACAGGCACATGCAAAGAGCAGAGGACAGAGAGATAATGGAGGGAAAGTAGACATTGCCAAGAAGAAAAGAGCAGAGCCATCAGTTGAAAAGCACCCGGCCGCCCAGCAGAGATATAGCAAGCATGCAAACTACAAAATAACCCAACATTAACGCCAAGGACTGCACTGAAAATCAAATAGGCTTTCGTGCAAATATGTGCAATTAAAGCCATTATTTACACAGCAAAAAGCTTCCAGTATTAAGAAGTATTAAGGACATACTAAAAGAGATGCACTTACTTCTGATATATGAAGATGCTAATGACAATAGCCACAGAGATTAAATCTGAGGTGATCCATATCAGGCCATATTCATTTGCACTCTACAAAACATGTTAGAGCAGCATTTAGCCATTAGATATCAATGTAAATACATAAAAAAAATGGAGGGGAAAACAATATAGGTAGAATCCCAATAAAATAAAATTGCAATATATAAAAATTATATATACACATTAAATAAATTATTTTACAGAAATTATATAAAAATTATATACATATAGAGAGAGAGAGAGAGGAAATATCTGATGTGTCTAAATATTCAGTCTTAAATACTATTTCCAGGGAATATTTTAAGTATCTCAAAGGTTTTTGGAGCTAATTTTGCTCACAATCCCTTGCACTAGGGGTGGCAACAATATTTGAGATAATGATATTTATGACGATATACAAAAACAACATGGGACAATGTTTTATTGGTGATTGCAGCTGGCAGGCAGCAGCATTTATAGTGCAAACACATTTTCCATCCTTTTCCAGTGAGCTCCTGTCATTGATGACAGACTACCTAATTTGAAGTGTAAATCTATTATCATAAAGGTGGCAGAAGCAGCATTATAGTGCAATAGTACCCAGTGACCAGTGTTGGGCAAGTTACTTTAAAAAAGTAATTAGTTATAGTTACTAGTTACTTCTCACCAGTGCTTAATTTGTAAATGAAACATTGCCGGATCCAAATCAGCAGTTAAAAGGTGCCGTGACCGACACTGACAACACAACTTCAGTTTTCCAGAACATTCAATGACGTCACTAAACGGTGATGACACGACTATAAGAGGATCGATCACAAGTTTCTGCATGGACCCAACTACAGCCTACGTTTCAAACCCTGGGTCAAAACTGGGTCACCAGGAAGATTTAAGGAAATGTATAAGCCTTAAAAATAACTACATTTGTTTCGCTAAAAAATAAAATACAATCATAATGTATATAGAAAAGGTATAAATATGCTAATAATTGTCATTAAGTTGCTAGTGCAATTTTTAATTTTTTTTACACTGGGGTTAAAGTTTATTTTTATGATCATTTGGGCCACAAAACGACATATTGATTAGCCCCAGGCGCATTCATGATGATTTTTTTAGCTTATTTGGTCCATTGTAACTTAAATAATATAATTTTTTTATGGTGTTTTAGGGGAGTGCATGAGTGTGCATGCGCGCATATCATATACATTATGCCGAACACATCCATGGAAACGGACATTGTGCCTGAATGAGAGAGGTACATGAGCCCAAAAGTACTTTCAGTTTCGCTTTAGTTTTTTATTCTTGATATGTTCTGCATACCGTATTTAAATTATTTGTTTTGGAGTGAGGGGAACTAGGCTATGATTATAATGTTTATAAATTATAACATTTAACTTTTTTTGTATTATTTCTGGTATGTCTTGTATTATTACACTCTCTCCAAATATTCCCGCTACTCACAATTTTTGGAGAGAGTGGGTTAAGCAGTAGCACCAATCAACGACAGAGATTTTGAACTTAAGAAAGCTGATTGGTCAATAATATATTGAGGACCAATAATCTACAAATCATGATCCAAATACATCTACATAAACCCGCAATCGCTCGGTCTTGTATGCATTGCACGCACTGTCACGATCTGTATTATTTTGACAGAAACTCGCAGGAAGTCCTCATCGCTTCTTATTGTTGACAGCAGCAGATTTATAAATTATTCTCATTACTAATTTGGGAAGATGCACGTATCACACTGTCTTGTAAAAAATCATAAAAGTGTTACTGAGCAGCTGACGAGTAACACCGGTTCAGCGCAGATTTCCCTCGCGGTTTGGACTTTGAACCCTGGCTAATCACACAGCGTCGCGAGCTCCTGCAGCGCTGTTTGAATGCAATTCATGCGTGTATCAGAAAACATACCGTTCTGCAGGGTATTTTCTGCAGTGTAATTGTTTGAGGCCATTGTGATTTTAATCATCAGTAACCAGTAGGGCTGTGACGAGACACTTATCCCACGAGACGAGACGAGACACAAGACGAGAACGAGACGAGATTTTTAGACTTCTTTTGTTTAAATCCTCAATGATGAAATATAGAGGGAAAAATAGTCTTTTATTCAACTGAAAAACACAAAATGCACTTTTTGCACTCAAAATGCACACAAAATTAACTTGTACTTTATGAAATTAAACTTAAATAACAACAACAACATGTAAACTAGAGCTGCATGATTCTGGATAAATTGAGAATCACATTTTTTTATATAAATTGGAGATCACGATTCTCTCACGATATTACGGTCTTACTTAAGTCTTTTATTATATATGTCAGTACATAAAGACTTACTAAATATCCTGAATGAATATTCAATGATACTTTTTAAATGTCGTTACAAGTGTTAAGTTACTTTCGTTTTGAACAGAGTACTTATACTCGCTAAAGTGTTTATACCCAAACTATAAACTTTTATCCAGTAAGGGATGCACCGAAATGAAAAATTATTGGCTGAAGCAAACAAATTTGGCCCATTGCATAAATTAAATAGCCAAAAAGTGCTTTTTACTGTTTTGTCCTGCTTTTCAAGATTGTGCTTCTTTTTTGACAGCAGATTTGAATTATTACAGATGAACATGTGTGAATGTTTTAATAAATTTATTAATAGAGCAAGGTAATTATTATTATCATTATTACGGTCTTACTTTTTTATTTTATGTTACAGAACAACAGTAAAATGACAATACTAACATTTATGAATGTTGATGGAGCTTTTATTTTGGCAGAAACCCGCAGGAAGACCTCAGTGCTTCTTTTTATTGACAGCAGATTTATAAATTATTCTGACGAGTTTGGGAAAATGTTCGTCGCACGTATCGCATTGGCACATGCCTTAAAAAAAACTAATAAAAATGTTACTGAGCAACTGACGAGTAACAGTGTTTTAGCTCAGATTTTTAAATACGTCATCAAGTCGCTATATCATTTATATCGCGAAATGACACCTTTTCATCATGTAAACATTTATACCGGTATTATCGTGGATGGTATGATATGGCACACCCCTACCTTGCACTATAGATTTTTCTGATGCAAATGTATGCAACTATTTGCAACATTATTTCTTGCATCATATATAAAGCATGCCAATTTAAAATCTACACTATTCTGTGGAATGGATGGTAAAATGTGTTAAACAGGGCCAAGATTCTCTACATCCTCCTTGGAAGATGACAGCATAATCAAATTAGCCATTAAATGAACATCCAGCCAATGTGTAGGACTTGATGAAGGACAAGCGTTCCAAATCTGTGGAAAACTGGCCTGCTTTTAAGTGTGTACTTGAGCATGGCCAGCAGAGTATGTACTTTTTGCACATAATAGGAGTGTGTGAACTGGGATTCAGCCAGAGAGAGATCAGTACCATGATCCAGGTAGGATTAGGCACTTTCTTCAGGATGTGTGGAGCATCAGAAGAGACGGACTGAACCCCGCTGCACCACATGAGCGAATACAGCCACGGCTCGTTCACCGGATACACGTTCACACTCACATTACTGCCAGAAAACTGCCTGCTCACAACACACACATACACAGAGAGGAAGCTTACTTGGTGAAAGTATTGCAGAACAAAACCTCATGCCAACTTTCATGTAAATGACACAATAAAATTGATGATAAAATACATGCATGTATGCATAAATTTAAACTTCAAACATTCAAATATATATTATATATAATTCAAAGTGCATTGTAATATCATAATAAAAATAACAATACAAATGAGTTCTCTAAACATTACAGACCCATAAATGACCTAAATACATCAATATATTAATTTTACATTTTCAAATAACTGTATGCCATATGATAACTCCATATCAATATACTATTATTTTACCATAATAGCAATAGCTAGGGTTATGATGTTGTATTTCAATGGAAAATGTTTTCAGTATGATATTTAGATCTGGGAAAGGCAGATGTCTGCTGACGTTCTGAATGTGTGTGTGTGTGTGTGTGTGTGTGTGTGTGTGTACCTGATATCCTGAGCTCTGGCCTGGCTGTAGTGCAGGGTCAGAGTACTGATCCCTCTTTCTTTCAGCTCAGCCACAGGAAGTTTCTCATCTGATGTCTGCTGAAGGAGAGGAACCGCTGCACGCACCTTCTTCCTGTACCAGTCAGGCGTCCACATCACCTACACACACACACACACACACAGTAGCTGATTATGCTCTTTTCATATTTTTCTGAATATTAAGACTATTACACAACATTTCAACCAATTATATACAATTGGATAATTAATAAATTAGATATTTTTAATAATTTATTTATTTATTTGGCTCATAAAGTAGCTGATAAAGACATTTCCTAATGTTAGACACTTAAGAATATTTTTCTCATTATTTAAAATTTAGAATGAATGATAAGACATATTAGACAATATTTCAAATTTTGTCAAGTCATAAAAATACATACTTTTTTAAATATATATTTTTAGATGAATTCTGAATTTATTGGTTATTTCATAAACTAGCCTTTTCTAGTTTTATACATTTATTAGGAATATTTTATCAATATTTAAGATGGATTTAGAAGATTTAGATGGAATAATAGGACATATTTCAGCAAAATATACAAGAATAAATACACACATTTGAATTTTGGCACATGAAATAGTTGATAAAGGTCTTAAAACCTAATTAAGAATATTTTTCTAAATATTTTAGATTTAGTCGGAATAAGACATTAAACAACATTTTATCATATTACATAAAATATATAAACAGTACATTATAAAAAATATTTTAGCTACATTTCTTAGAAATTGTTTGGCACCAAGCAGCTAATAAAGGTTTTTAAATTGTTAGAAGCTTAAGAATATTTTTCTCAATATTTTAGATTTAGACTGAATAAGGCATGATACACAACACTTCAACAAATTATATATAAAAAAAATAAAAATAAAGAAATATAATTAAAAATATATTCATATTGTTCTATCATGTATTAGACACATATCTGTTCAGATGCTGGTTGAAGATGGTCTTTGGACCACAACAGATCATGTTTTTATTTTTAAATTAGAGGCTTGCTAAGTGTGTAAATGTATGTTGTGTGTGTTTTGTGCTCACACCTGTTCTGGTAGGATGCTGGATCTCTGAATGACCTTCAGTGCATCACTGACCCAGAGCTGGTGTCGGGGGTGTTGAGGTGGAGGTCGCCGCAGGCTGAAGATCACGGAGCGGTTCGTTCTAGCAGCCAGACGCAGCAGCTCCGCGAGGCTACACACCGTCTGATTGGCCGTGCGGTTGCGATCCTTTTCAGACATGTACTGCACCATCCAGTACGGGTCATCCTGAGGGACAAACAACCTCAAAATCTTATTTAAAATCTAATTTAAAGGTAAAATCTTAAGTTTGAAAAATCTTTCAAATTGAATACCTTGAGGAACCAAAGTCCAGCACTGAGACTGCGAATCTCTGTCCAGTTAAAGAACGAGGCGTCATGGTCCTGACGGGCTGGAAACAGTTTGTCCACATTGGTGGTCCTGCGTAGTGTGCGGTCCCTCATCAAAAAGGGCACTCCATCCAGACTAAAGCAAAAAAACAACAACAAACAAAAAAAAACATCCAATCACATTAGAGTCAGGTTACTGTGAGCCAATTAGAGCTGCTGCAGTTCTTTTCTCACATTCAAAAGGATATGATTAAAATAAAATATTAAATAAATTACTATTATTCCAAACCATTATGATAAAAAATTAAATAAACCAGATAAATAAAAAATAAAATAATATCATAATAACATATTATCTAATACAATACAATAAATAAAATACAAACATATGAAACCAGTTATAATTAATTTAAAAAAGTAGGATTAAAATGATAAACTAAACAAAGGCTGAATACTATTAATTCAAAAAGTATGCTAAAAGTAAAATAAACTACATAAATACAATAAAAAATAAAAAATATGATATCCGAAAATACAAAATAATTTACGATTAATTTAAAAAGGTACGATAAAAAACTAATTTGGATTAATTACAAATGAGAAAATAAACTAAGACAGATAACTATTATTAAAAAAGGTACGATAAAATTTAATAAACCATATATATATATATATATATACTATAAATGAAAAATAAATAAATAAAATAAAATAAAAGATCAAATAAATTAGATTATGATTCATTCAGGTATGTTTCATAAAGTCATAATACCTGATGGTAACATCTGCTTCCAGGGCAGTGACCTTCTGTTGCAGTGCTTTACTGAAGGACATAATGGTGTGTTCTGGAGCAAGCTGAGAGAGAGGCAGTGTGTAACGGGAGTTACTATCTTAACACTCCTTCGAGGAAGTCAAACAAACAGGTTTAAGCTTCATTGTACAATCAGCTTAATGTTTACACAGAGTGTAAGTGTGGCTCTCTACAGCAGGGACACACGACCCTTCCAGCGCTTTCCAACTGTTGCTAAACTTCAGAGAGAAACCTGGATGCCAAACATCCAGCCTGAAAAACCAGGATTATGAAACTCACCATTGGAGCTCCACGACGGCCAATGACAGCAGGACGAGGACCGAGCTTGGACCGGTCCATGATGCAGGGAGAAGAGATGAAGAGGGGAACCAGATACAGAACCAGGAGGATGCTCACATAAATCACCAGCGTTACAACTTGAACCCCTGGATAAACACACAAACATATGCAAAAACAAAAGTGCCAAAATTATCACTACTGTTTAAAAGGTTTGGATCAGTAAGATTTTTTGTTTTTTAAAGAAGTTTCTTTATGCACACCTAGGCTGCATTTATTTGATAAATAATACAGCAAAAACACTAATATTGTGAACTATTATTGCTATTTAAAAGAACTGTTATCTATTTTAATATATTTCAGGATATAATTTATTTCTTTGATGCAAAGATGAATTTCTTAAGAGTCACATGATCCTTCAGATATCATTCTAATATGCTGATTTGCCGCTCAAGAAACATTTCCTATTATTATCAATGTTGATAACAGTTGTGTACATAATATTTTTGTGGAAACAGTAATATAATTTTTAGTTTTTTTTTTATTGATACAAAGTTCAAAAGAACTGCATTGTCACTGTAGATAAACCGTATACATCCCCACTGAATAAAAGTATTACTTTCGTTCAAAAACAAACAAGCAAAAACATACTGATCGCAATTTTTTGAATGTAGTGCACCTATATTTTATAATTACACCTTGTCAAATTGTAGGGGCCGTCTTAGCTTTGACCCAGTCTGCCTTTTCCCCTCACATGACCTTCAACTCACTTGATCTTTCCATGCGCACCACGTGACCGGCGATGACCCACCCTAATGCTGTGACCGCAGCTAATGCTCCGATGTGTAGAAATGGCCCTGTGAACTACAACAGTAAAAACATAATTACTTGTCAAGAAAGATCTCAAGACAGTGGATAGTAATATGCTTATGAGTTTGATCCAACCAGGCGTGCAGATGGCACTGGGGACGGGGGGGACATGACCCCCCCAGATTCATAGTGACCCGATCCGTCCCCCTCACTGTCTCTACGAAAGGCAACATCGGCAAACAGATGATTAATCAGGGTTTTCGCTATGTACATTAACCTCAGTAGTGGTGGCCTCCGCTCCTTAAACATGCACTAAGAAAAACGCTTTTGTGTCTGACCGAGTCCCAAAACACACTTGTAGCCAATCAGCAGTAAGGGGGCGTGTCTTGTACTGATAGAGAGAAGAGAGCGCTCTATTTGAGTGCACACGGACTGATATTAGCAGATCGACTATAGATAGAGAGAGAAAATGGCAGAGAAACAAAACATTAAAAAGAAGGGTCATGATCAGGCAAGAGGTAGGACCCGTGTAAATATCGGAGCAGCTTTCCAGCGGTGGAGAGAACTCAAGGAGCGGGAAGAGCTCGAATCGGATGCTGAGGTTGTGTTGTTTCTTTTTGATAGGTGAGTAATGCCGAGTTCACACTGCACGATTTTCAAAGTCATCGGATCACTGCTGTTTTCACACTGCACGACTATCTGGGGTAGCATTCAGTCGCTGCTGTGTTCACATTGCACGATGGATCGGCGACAGGAGGTTTCACACTGCATGACTTTACAATAAGAAGAATCACCGACAACTCTGTCTGCTCTGCAAACTACAGCCAGACGCACACGAGAAGTGAAGGAAATAAAGCAAAATCGCGCTGTTATTATGGTCTATAAGTCCTCCCTGAACACACAGTAATTAATAAAGATGACTTGTTAAACATACTTCTGCTGTGAAATTTTTATATACACAAATCTAAGTAGCCTACTTGAAAGTGAAACCAACTTGTTGTGCATTTTATAATGAGTTTATTTCTTATAGCCTATAAAAGCCCTCAAAGTGATGAAAAATAAAAATGCAATAAATCTTTTGTCCTTTATAGAAGAATATTTACAGGAAAGACCCTAGCCCCTTCATCTCCATGTAGCCTACCTGGTCTGTATATTCTAATGCCAAAATGTATGCACGTTGTTTGTAAATGGGTATCGTTAATCACTTTGTAAAAAGAAAAAGAAAAAGAAAAGTCCTCCCCGAGCTTCCCGCTGCCCTGTATCTTGCTCTCTCATTGGCTGTAGGTCATCGCTGATGTATTTTTTTTGTCAGAACTCATTCACACAGCAGGATTGTGAATCGCCAGATATTGAGCATGCCAAATATTTCACGGGTGTTGGCGATGCATCAGCGATACCTTCAGATCGCGACACGTCTTTGATATTTCACACTGCGCGATTGTCACTCGTGTGAACGAGCACCGATTTTTCTCAGATTTCGGGCATTTGTCTGCGATTTATCAAAACCTGTCGGCGATTGAAAAATCGGGCTAAAATCGTGCAGTGTGAACTTGGCATAAAATGTTGATTTTGCTTTATTTCACACAACTTATCCGTGCTGGCTTTTGCTTGAATATGCTTTTGTGTCATCTTCACTTGTTTCCGCGATTGTCATTGCCATGGTTGTGCATGTACTGTATGTGTTGATGTGGATATTTCTTTTTAGTTTCACTTTCGAACAAGCCCCCCCCAACCCCCGCTGACAGCTTGGTCCCCCCAGTTAAAAAATCCCATCTGCGCCCCTGAATCCAACCTGCAGAGAAATGATGACAATGTCCCATTCGTCCTGCCAGAAATCATCAATGGACACCATTCCTATTGTGGTGGTGAGCAGAATGGCCAGAACTACAATCTGTAGGAAATAAAACTTGTTTTAATATTTAATATTAACCACAGTCTAGTTCTAGGCTTTACGTAGATTTACAAACTCTTCTCACCTTATGGATCC
The DNA here is from genome assembly GCA_027422405.1 of Ptychobarbus kaznakovi. Classification (NCBI taxonomy): domain Eukaryota; kingdom Metazoa; phylum Chordata; class Actinopteri; order Cypriniformes; family Cyprinidae; genus Ptychobarbus; species Ptychobarbus kaznakovi. Next base: position 5,483,506 of record CM049796.1, on the reverse strand, counting down.
AGTACAAATTAAGCTGCTGTCCCAGTGCAATGTGACAAAGTGCAAGAATCTGAAAAAAACATAGAAAATGATAAATAAAATAATTAAAAATAAAAATATATAAAAATCAATAAAAGTAATATAACAATTATTCACTTTTATAGAGATATTGTGTTGTATTTTATATATAACAATAACATAAATAATTATAAAAATATGTATTAAAAAATAATAAAATGTGTGTGTACACAATTATTAAGGCTATAATGGTGATGTTTTAAACCAATAAGCAGTCAGTCATGGCTTCACCTTCACCAAGTTTCCTGCTCACATTCTCTATGCCACATGTGCACGTGTGAAGAGCGCTCACCATTAAAAATGCAATGTAAGTGAATCCTGTAAGTGTTGTGGCGAGAATGGGGACTGTGCCATCCTTCCAAACGGCCGAACGATTATATAATAACCTGCCAGAGAAACAAACCCATCAACAGCTCTCACACCAGCAGGGATAATAATAAAAAAAATCAAAAAGCACAGCATGCTTTACATACATGATGTTTTCCAACAACTTTAGGGCCAGTTTCACTAACGGCTTGTGCCAGTGCAAACCGTCCTTTGGGGTTAAAATAATACTGTCAGGAATTATTAAAGACGCGCAGTGGCGAATTAGCGCTGAAAAGACATGGACACAGTTATTTTTGCGCATGACCTTATTGAATATGTATTTGTAGGAGCTTCCCTTTCAGACGCAAAATTTATGGGAGGAGAGTATTCAAATTAATCTTACAAATGTTTGCGCTTGTCAAATTACTGGTATTTGCGCCATTATTTAACACCCCAAAAAGGCATGTCTTAAACTATTTTGCGCTTAAAATGGCTGCAATTGTTGTTGCTAGGAGGAGGCACCGCAGAGAACAGAGAGCACGTGTTAAAAGGGAGAGGATTTTTTCCACACTTCATTTATTTGGAATTCCAGAAGAACACATTATCCAAACATATCGTTTGCCAAGCCATGTTATTTTTTATTTGCTTCAGGAAATAAAAGAAGTCTTGGAACCCTCAACTAGGAGTCACGCAATACAAGGTCTATTAAAACTTCTGGCAACCCTATCTTTTGACCTCTGGTTCTTTTCAACGTTATGTGCCTTTATTCTTTATTCGCGATTATGGTAATTTGCGCTGCGCTTGGTATCTTGCATTGATTTATATGTAATTATCATTAGCACTCCTGCAGGATATTTTTGTAAGGGAAATTAGATGTTGCGTCGGTGTTCTTTAATTTGTGCGTTGTAAGTAAATCACCCACAGATATTTCCACGCCCATCGGCGCTGTTTTGCAACTGCGCTCTCTCGCTAATTTGCCCTGTTTAGTAAAACTGTTAATTAATTCAGAAAGTTGTTAAGCAATCCATGTTTGCAAATATAACAGAGTAAACCTTGCAATCAAACTAGAAAACTCATAAACATGCTCAAGCAATGAAATGTGCAAACATGGCTTGCTTTCAGCTTCTTGGTGAGGACACACAGCAGGGTTCAGAGTTAATGACCAGCTGATGTCAGTGCTAAAACAGCAGGTTCCTCCAAACATCAGGCTGAACTCACCAGTTGAACTCATTGTAGTCATTACGAGCCTCCAACCAGAAGTAGGACCAGACGAGGAGAAGAAGAAACGCACAGCAGAGGAGGAAGAACCATGAACATTCCCACTGAAAAACAAAAACAGGACGTGATGTAAACACACATGTCCTCCAGACAGACATTTATTCATTTAGCAGACGCTTTTATCCCAATGAGGAATGTTACAGATCAGACAGATGCGTCAAACCAACAGTCAGCGTCAGTCCTGATTAGACTTTATTTTTTATTCATATGTTCCAAATTTGGACTTTTAATAGCTCTCTTTATATCCTTCACAACAGTATCAAACATGGCAGGGGATGTAAGAAGCTGCTGAGATCAAATACGCAGCTTTTAAGATGCCTTAAAGTTTTAAAGAGCATGATAAAATGTGAGCTTAAATAATACGTTTAAGAACAAAATGACTAATGACTAACAAAATGAAAGAATTTGATTAAATTCCTTCACCACAGAAACCACACAGCGTTCCACAGCGAATTACAGCAGCGATGGAACATTTTCAGCACAGTGGGATCTTTCAGAAAGAGAGAGAGAGAGAGAGAGAGACATTGCCTGGCACCAGCATGTTTCCTGGGAGACCAGGCAAGGTCGCTGCTGGAGATCGAGAGGGCGGAGCTTTATCGTTCTGTTAACAGGAGTTAAAGAGTAATGTAATAATCAAACTTGTTTCGGTTCACCTGATGCTGAGAGAGAAAAGATTTCACTCAGTGATTGACTGTCAATGTCATCATTTGTTATTCAGAAACCTGTGGCACCATAAAAGTAATTAAAAATAATATACATAAATAATAATATTGTACGTGTTAAATGACATGCTTGTTCGTAGAAGGAAAAGCGCAGCAAGCACATAAAACAATGGCTGGAGTTTACATACTGAATCTGTCAGATATCACTGATTTCATTTGGGCAAGGATGTAACTAATTACACTTTTTTTTTTTTTTTTTTTAAAGGGCTATTTTTTGCCCAAGAAAATTCTGTTGATTCTAATTTTCATGAACTGCAAGTAATCAACACTTCATCTAGGAATATAGTATGTATATGACTTTGAAAGACATGTTTTTGTGATTATTTTGCAGTGCGTGAATCTGTTGGGTAACACAAGGTGCAGAGAGACATCTAAGTTGAGTTAGCAGATCAGATGGCTTGCATCCAGGGCACTCACCCTTTCAGAACCCAAAAAGACCTTTCGTTCCTGTGGCGGTGTGAAATAGATCTAATGATCTAATGACCACGTCCTCAGATTCTGGAAGTGATTCGTTCAAATGCAGGGTGAACTGGGGTCACTTTTGACTTCTCACGCCATCACCTCACATTACAACCTAACTTGAATATCCTAATGTTTTGATTTGTTAATGATATTTTAATGTATCTGAAGAAAGAAGTATCTTATGCTCAACAAGACTGCATTTATTTGACCAAAAAAATACTGTAAAAATGGAAATATTAAGAAATCTTATAAAGATTTTGTAGAACCGTTTTCTATTTTAATATATATGAAACTGTATTTATTCTTGTGATGCAAAGCTGAATTTTCAGCATCATTACTCCAGTCTTCAGTGTCACATGATCCTTCAGAAATCATTCTAATAGACTGACTGGGTTTTCAAGAAACATTTATCAATGTTAAAAACATCTGCTTAATATTTTTCTAGAAAGCATAATATATTTTTTTAGGATTCTTCTTTGATGAATAGAAAGTTCAAAAGAACAGCATTTATTTGATATTTAAATCTTCCTTATTATTAAAAAAGTCTTCACTCTCATAATTGATCAATTTCATGTGCCCTTGTCTAATAAAATGATTAATTTCCTAAAAAAAGAAAGCTTTAAAAATATACACAGAGTCATTTCACATCACCCAAGGTCTCATATGACCCCAATTCACCCTACATTGGACCACTGATTGACAGCTTAACAAATAAAACTGAAATACGTAATTGCGTTATGAATATGAAGACCAAGGACTAATATTTCCAACAAAACAACTCAACATTAGCACTTATGAAGCTTTTCACCAACTCTGAGATTTCAAAGACCACAACAACAGTAATCTGACATGCCTTAAATACAATTCCCAACAATTAACAGCTTGCATATATAGTTTTCTAGTGACTCCACACACCCTGATAGACAACTGAATAATGCACTGACTCATGTTTTATTGGTCTGTGGATTATGGTGGAGTCATTCTACAGCAGAGGACACATTTCCCTGTTCTGTTCATTCATTCTGCACAGATGACAGCTGCTAATCCCTCAATCCCATCAGCTCCTCCAGACCAGCTCATGAGCACATCGGGTAGGACACATCGTCACCCTGCTCTAATTATAGAGTGGGCGGGGCTAGCAGTGATGACACAAAGTAAGCCAGCCAATGGCAGAGCTTCTGAAGAGTTTGTTCTCAGTGCTGAGGTGTTACTTCAGAGAGCCTGTTCAAATGGAAAGATGAACTAATGGCTGTGTGTGTGTGTGTGTGTGTGTGTGTGTGTGTGTGTGTGTGTGTGTGTGTGTGTGTGTGTGTCACTCCTGAAGGAGCATTTATGGCAACTTGTGGGGAGGTGAAAAGAAAGAGCAAAACCCACAAACTGAACCATCACAAGATTCAAACTGGATAGAACACGAAAAAGAATAAACAGATCAGAACTGAATACTAGAATACTGCTGACTACACAGTAAAAAGTATATATGGTCTACAATAATAATAATAATATTGATTTAGCAAATAAATCAATTAATAACATTACAAGCAATGCCGTGTGCTACAGTTTCAACCTCAAGTTTCATGTTTTTTTTAAATCAGTGAGTGATTTAAATATTAATAAGATATTAATACACTTAGTTTTTTTTTACTGAATTTTATTTAAAATATAAAATAATTTCAAACAATAGAATGCTAACTTTTACCTCAGGTTGCATGTTTAAATTTTAAAGTTTTTGAATAAAATTTTAGATAAAAAAGCCCAGTCAAATAAGAGGTCAAGACAGAGTTCCCAGCTAATATTACCTACAGTAATATCAAGTCAAGTTTAAACACACTGCAAAAATTGTATGGTATGCAGAGTTTGGAAATAAAAATAATTTATATGATATACAGTATACACACACACACACAAACATATATAATTAGAATGAAATAAAAATGCAATTAAAAATTGTATACACAATTTATTTGATACAATAATATACAATTAAATGTTAAATGTAATATTGATCATATTCTATACATGACATTCTGTATAATTTAAAGATATAATTTTAAAATAAATAGATACACACACATAATTAATTTATTTATAATGAACTAAATAAAAATAATAAAACTTATTTGCAACCCTTGAGTGAATCTAAGCTTGATTTGTATCATTAAATCAGCTATTGTTCTATTTAGTATCAGTGCTATTCTAAACTTCTGAAGATATTGCTACATTTAAGCTTGATACCCTATGAATATTAGAGGACTTCAGGTAAAGATTAGATAAGGGTTGATTTTCAATCTGACTGCGGCTCAGTTCAGGCCAGAACATTTGATCGCTAGGCTGGAATGGATGCTTGGTTAAAATAATGGGCATTTCTGCTTGAACAACTTTACTACATAATGTCAGTATCCAGTTTGGTGTCACTAGATATTGAACGGACAAGTCAAAGAGAGACAGAGAGACCTGACTAAGCCTCTTGCTGTGTTGTATACAGATTGGAATTGACCTACAACACGTCCTCCAGGGAATCTGAAACTCTGGCTTGAGTTTCTCTCTGTCTGATAGAGAGACATTCAGACAGCAGAGGAGAAAGGCTTTTTGCTTCATTACAGACAGCCAAGTTGTCCTTCGGTTCTGCTGTCTGCCTCAAATGAATGCCGAACAAAATATTCATGACCAGACGGCAGAAATCACCAGAGAAAGGCATCAGTATCATCAATGCGGATCCATAACTATGAACCACAGGTCTAAGCTGAGCCTCCTCAGTTATAGCTGGCCACTTATTCGAGCTGTACACAACTTCTCATCAAAATGAGTGAGGTATTTAGTAATATGTGCTTATAAACTGCTAAAATAGTGATAACATTATATAGTGTAAATGACCACAACATTTCAACCTAATTGGTCTGTAAAAATCTTGAGGCGGAGCTTATCAAAAGGTACATTTTGCCTCTATTATCTTCATTCAGTCTTTAAAGCATGATGCTGTGGTTACCTTGGAGCTGTCGTCATGGGAGCGTTGGTACCGTTTCCAGCGGCAGCCGTAGATCCCGGTCAGGCAGGACAAACACAGCTGTCTCTCATACACCTGTAACGGTTGGTGTTTCACCATAGTCAGGCCACAGCTGATCTGCAGACATCCCACTCACACACCGCAGACCTGCAGGAGAGAGACACATCTGTGAGAAACAACATTATCCATAACTAAACACTCTGTCTTCAACTAAATTATACTGTTTGTGTTGATATTCCACTGAAAAACCGAGCGGAGGATTTAGCCGTTTAGCTTTGAGTCTGGGAAACTTGCCTTAGGAAAACATACCAGAGAAAATCCTACAGTGCCGGAGAATAAACAATACGTCATGTAATAATTGCAGGAATCTGGAGGTCGACAGTAATGTGACTTAAACACACCAAGAGAAATACAAAGCAAAAAATATTTTTATAATCACACCATCATGGGTAATACAGGAAATGACATCAAACGACAGCTTTGATTAAATACAAACAATTATATATATATATATATATATATATATATATATGTGTGTGTGTGTGTGTGTGTGTGTGTGTGTGTGAGTTTGGATAGTGAATTGTTAATGCTTATTTCACCAATTTTTATATTTAGATTACCTTTGCCATAATCTAAGGCTCACTTAAAGTTAAAAAAACAATAACTTAATAACACTGTTAAATGCAATTTTAAGCAAATCAATTTATTTATACAAAATAGTAAAAAAAGTTCCATTATGACAATATCGGAAGATTTTAGCATGGTGATGGATATGACAATGTTAATGTATTTGGTCTTGGGGGAATAGATCTGCTACACTGCTGCTGCTGAATTTCTGCTGTTGTTGATTATTGCTGTAGTTGTAGATTCTTGATGCTGCTGCAAAGCAAGTACAGGAACTTGCTACTGCCAATACATCACCGATACAGTGCTGTGAGAATTTAAGATATACATTACTGCTGCTGCGCAAATAGCATATATAATAGCCCGTAGCAGATCTACACAGGTGGAGCTGGGGAAGGTGGAGGGTTTCAGAGGAAGTTTGAATGCTAACGAGCCATTTAAATGGAAAGCAGCAAGCTTATTATCTTATGCCAATCAGCTTGTGCCAAGTAGTTTAAAAGGGGTCATATATGATGTAGCTAAAAAGAACATTCCTTTGTGTATTTTGTGTAATTTTTCACATACTGTACATTATTGCTGCTCCTATCTGCCCCGCCTTTCTGAAACGTGTAGATTTTTACAAAGCTCATCGTTCTGAAAAACAAGGTGTGCTCTGATTAGCCAGCTATCCGGTGCGTTGTGATTGGCCGAATACCTCAAGCGTGTGACGTAAATGCTATGCCCCTTACCATCTTGTGATGCCGTGTCCCGGTGCGATGAGACTGAAACAATAAAACCCACCATAAACGAGGCATTTGCTGCATTCAGTGAGGACATGATTACTGATTATAATGACTCATACTGTCTTTTTGCGAGTTGCGCAGCGCCGCGTAAACATAACACCCTGTCTGCATTTGTGGTCGTAGAAACGGAAACAAGCACTACTCTTCACTGCTCAAAACTTGTGTTTGAATAGTCAGTAGCAAATTCTTTAAATATCGAAAGGTACTTACAGGCTGTGAGTCAGAAGTACCAGATTGTCCCTGCGACAGCATTGCAGGCTACACTCTCCTAGGTTCAGGAAACAGTCCTAAGGCTAAAGGCTAAGTCTTAACCTTTAAAAAGAATATCACTTTGGGTTTGAGACTTTAATCTTTGCAACTTTACAGATCTTATAGATGCACAAACAGCTTGTAACACTCCAAAGACAAAGGAAAAGATGAAATCGCATCATATGACCCCTTTAATGCTGCGAATATCATGAGTTTGCATTAACGACCAATCAGCCTGCGCTATCTAGAATCTCATGACAGAACTTGACATTAACATTTGTCCGCCATTTATCAGTTATTGACCATAACATTAAAATAATTATAAGCTTACTGGTATCAAGCAATGTTTAAATAATGGCACATTCTTACTGGAAAAATGATCAGAATTGTATGGAGATTTATTTTTCTATTCATCCAAAAGTAGTAAGTACTGATTATTTTGGACCTACAAAATCAAAATAAAGAAGGACATGCAGTTATGCCACCAACCTGGCCAATCAGATAAGATTGAACTGGATCACTGACAGTTCTTGCCAGTTTTGTGTGTAACTTGCATCTGACAGTCAGTGGACGGTAGCGTACGGTCCATCTGAGGTTGAGAGCAGGTCCTACAGGACTCTGTGTGACAGCTGCTCTTTGATTATGAGCTGTGAGACACACATACAGAATTCTAGATTTTACAGAACCAGATGCGCTCTGACAGAGGCAAAGAAGCCCTCCCTGTCAGTCTGCAGTCACAATATTCCCAAAGTTCATTACAGCAGACAGTCAATCACAAACGTTTGCTTCTTGAGGAACCATTTGGAGACAAGATTGAAGTTTCTTTAACTACAACTTATGATTCTAAACATGTCCAGTGATCTAACAGTGCTCGCGATTGTCAAAATGACTGACAAATCAAAGAATTTTGGATGATACGGTTTACATAAATTCACATACAGTAGGACACTTCAGCTTTAGCAGATAAAGATTGCAAAGGAAGATGTAAGTAGCTAAATATTTTATATCTGACAACTGTTTTACAATAGAAATGTTGAAAGACTGACACTAACATCCAGTCATGAAAACTACATGATTCACATAATTAACAACCAAATAAAAATATTATTTTCAAAAAATTCTAATGAATTGCTCTGCAATAAATTCAAATTATTTTACTGTTCTTCTTTATTCCCTTAAATCTCTTTAAATCCTTTAATTATGTAATTAATTAATAAAAAGAAAATTAGTGGTAAAACCTGGTTATTTTAACCTGAAATTCTTTAGGAACAATAATTGATTTTCCTCAAATGCATAATAAATAAACCCATCACACACCTATAAGTCCAGACCCAGCATCACCACACCAGATGTTCCAATGAAAAGTAACAGATTGCAATGACAGTAATTAAAGAGGGCTATCAAGACACAGCCACCACAGACGTGATCTTTGTCCACCCACTCAAACAGATTAGCATATCATTAGCATCTCCAAAAACCCAACTCATACACAAACAAGCTACTACGAATCTCCATTAGTCATTTCCTCAAAAATCCTGCTTCATATTCCACAATAATTGTATTCCTTTGACTCATTCAGAACAGACATTAACATAAGATCCCTCACAAGCCATCCTATAACCGCAGTTCTTCAAGTCACGATGGATGCGTTACAAATCGGTATGAAAATGCTCAAATGAATGCGTGAGAATATGAAAGCATCTTTGTTTCTCTTTTCCACACGTCCTTCTGTGTGATCAAGACTGGCCTAACCCCTTTAGTATCGGTGATTAGATTAGATAATGTCCTTTGTTGGGTTTCACGTACAGCACTTATACAATGTCCACAGGTCTGCAATGCACCGATTAAATTATTAACATGCATCCTGTGAACACCTAAAAAGACAATATTGCTTCAAACAAAAGAAGTCTTTGTCTCCTTTAGACACATCTTCCTGTTGAAAACGACCCTGTCTGAGCGAGTTAACAGCGTCTGTCTGGGGCAGAGCACACACCTGATGTTCACATCACATCTGTTGCCCTATTATTAGTGAAGTGACAGTTTAGACAAAACTGAACATTCTGTCATCATTCACTCATGTTCCCAGAACCCTCATGTTGTTCCAAACCTGTAAAACTGATGAACACGAAAAGAGTTGGGGCGCCAACATTCTTTAATTGTATCTGCATTAACTTCAGATAAATTTGAATGGTCTACACGGTGTTGTTTCCAGCTGCAAAGTAACTGTGGTAAAGTTCAATCCCAACTTCAACGGGGTATTGGGAGGAAGCTTTACACCAGGGGAGTTCAGTGTAAATACAGGACACATATACTTCTGTTCCAAAGTTTGGGGTCTGGAAGATTTATTTATTTAATTTTAAGATAACTTTTATTTAACAAGGTTGCATTAAATTACTCAAAAGTGGCAATAAAGACATTCATAATGTTCTATTTTAAACATACGCTGTTTTTTAACTTTCTATTCATCGAATGTATCATGGTTTCTACAAAACCACATCACAACTGTTTTCAACATTAATAATGATAATAAATGTTTCTTGAGTAAATCAGCACATTAGAATGATTTCTGAAGGATCACGCGACACTGAAGACTGGAGTAATGATGCTGAAAATCCAGCTTTGATCACAGGAATAAAATGTGTTAACATGGAAAACAATTATTTTAAATAGTAATAATATTCTTACTATTTAAAATAATTGTTTTCTATGTTACGGTTTATACAATAATCTTTTATATATTACATTTTTTCTTTATTTCTGATCGTATGAATTCAACATTTAAGACTTCTAAAAACTGTAGAAGAACTGCAGTGTGTATATTTTTTTATTACTAAATTACATACCTAAACAAACTCAAACGACATCCCCGATGCTATTATGTCTTCCTATGACACACTAAGAAGCAGGTACATGACTTATGGAAGAGCAAAACCGATCCTTCCGCCTCAATATTAATACACATCCGTTTAAACTGTATCTCTCAATGTTCACAGTGGCAGACACACACATGGGCAGAGGAAGTGTGTGTGTGTGTGTGTACGCAGCTGTGTTGGTGTGGGGCTTCATGCTCCAGCTTGTTTCCATGACACTGAGCTTTAAAGACTTACAAAAGCCTGAATTCTCTGACATCAGGAGAGTAAATTGAGTCTGCTGCTTACAGCCTTATTCCTGCCAGCTGTAACTGCAGAACTTCTTGATCTTCCACGGCTGTTGGACTTTCCCAACAGGTATGATTTCCAGAAACAGGAAGCTGCATATTGTCTGGTTAATTTCCTGTCTCACTCCAGACTGTCTCCTCAAGCGATCAGAGGGCCAAACGCAATGGACTTTTTCAGCAGCCTTGGGTCTAGAAGAGTTTTTCCCCATTCATTTTCTACATGCATCTTAAAGTCAGATCTATAAGCCAAGAATCAAACCAACTTGCTCAGAGATTAACCATACAATTACAAACTTTGATTTGAAATCTGAACTATGAACAGCGCTAGAAGCATTGCAAACTTCACGATTGAATAAAAAAAGAAAATATAAAATGACTGACTTATAGTCACTGACTAAAGTAGAAAATACATTATTTTGTAAGTGTATGAAATATAACATTTTAAATTTACTGTAAAAATGCATCAATTAAACATTTTTAAATGTATTGCTAAATATTCAAATGTGTTGTTGTTTAATGTCAGTTGTTTGAGAGCATACAGAGACTGACTTGTTTATGTCATCTGCATTGCTTCATGCAAGTGGGAGGAAGCTGCGGAGCTCTTTTGGTGCAGTTCTTATTTCCATGGTAACAGCGATTTCTCTAATTAGTGGACCTAAAAGAAATCACTTCTCAAGATTATGAGTAATATAGTTTTTCCAAATGGGAATATTAAACAACTTGAAATGAAGAAATCAAGCTGCCACGTCTAAAGACCACGTATTTACCAGTCTCTGATCTTATGGAAGGTTTGACTTGAACGGTTTTGACATTATCATTAAAATTATTTCTCTATTGATAAAATGAATTGGGTTTGTAATTGTGAAACCCTACTGTTGCACTTCACACCCAAGACTTCAAACGATATCACAAGAAATTATTCATCATCATCATCATCTACACCATCCATTCAAAACTTTGGGGTCAAGATTAACTTTTTAAAATGAAATTAATGATTTCATTCAATTAAAATTGATCAAACGTGTCAGTAAAGACATTTCTACTTCAAATAAATGCTGTAATTTAAAACTTTATATTAATCAACGAATCATTAAAACAATGTTTCACCGTTTGGACAAAAATAAATGTTCCTTGAGCAGCAACACAGGATATTAGATTGATTTCTGAAGGATCAGGTGACACTGAATACTGAAGCTTTGCATCACAGAAGTACATTTCATCTTAAAATATATGTAATGAAAAAAACACTTACTTTAAATTGTAAAAATATTTCACTCTTTTTACTTTATTTTTGATCAAATCAATTCAGCCTTGGTGAGCATAACAGACTTTCTTCAAAACAATTTAAATATCTTACAGACCCCAAACTTTTGAACAATAGTGTACAAAACTGCAACACTTCCTATTTGGCCATTTGGATTTCAAATCTGACTGAGACATCCAAACTTGAAATAACACTACTTTTAGACACTTCAGAGCAGCATGTGCACAAACATACTCATTGTTCGTTCCTGATGGGATTTTACAGAGAAAAAATGGCTGGTGTCCAGTTCAGAAGCCTTGCCAAATGAGTTGGGGAACAGGGGGTCAGCGTCTAACGGAAAAACAAGTTATCACCAACATCACTTAGGAACACAAGCGTTGACTGGATTTATACGGGAGAAACACGAGAAACCATTGTACGCTGTACACAATCACCAATAACAACATAGAAATGTATTTTAAAATATATAATAATATTATTTATAATGTTTCTAAATACAAAATATATATAATCTCTTAATATAAAAATTATTTTAAATATTTTGGAGCAAAAAAAAAGATAAATGATGACTACATCGCAAATCATGAAAAAAAATTAAGAACAACAGGAACATTCTGCAAAATATCTCCTTTACTTTTCACAGCAGTCATGCATGTTTTAAAAAAAACATAACAAAGGTGGGTAAATTATGCTAAAATAACAACAATATGATAAGATAAAGCTTCGGATGTGAAAATACGGTATGTTTTCCAATCGCAAACAGTTCATTTCTTCAATGCTCCTTACTCAAATTTCGGGTCCAGAAACTCTCATTAACTCCAGAATGACATTAACAAAAAAATGAACGCTGTTTCTATTCAAGGACTCATGCATGATTCAAAAGTCTGAAAATAGAGAGGCATTTAGTCATTGTGCTGCTTCTGATTAGGCAGTGCAGAAGAGATGTGACATATTGAGGAATGAGTAAAACGACTTTGGGAAGTTTCTGTGGGAAATCATCCAACAGGTTTGATGGATCCACCACAGAGAGGAAGGTTTACTTTCCCAGGGATGAAACAACCCCTTTGTGTTCCCACTCCTCTGGTGGGCCCTCTGTGGATTTTTCTGAGATAATGTGAGCAAAGACAACCTCTTTATCTCTCTTCATATACTGCTTTTGTTTTGGCACCATGATCTCACCTGCTCTGAGAAACAACAATCTCATAGTTTGGATGTTAAACACTAGTTGTTGTGGAGAGCTCATAATGACTGTACCTGACGTAGATGTCATAGCACGAGCGAAACACGATACGTACATTACTGCTGACACCAGAATAAAGGCGAATTCTCTCAGAATCTCTCAGGAGACCTGAAATGGCTTGTTATGAACAAGTCTACAGGCAGAGCTTTGGTCTGGAGAAGATGAAAGACATCAACATCCAACACTCTCCGTCTGGTAGTTCCCGTCTTTTACAAAACACTTGCATTTTGCCCTGCTGTTAGTCTTTTCTCTCTCAGACGTTTCCTGAGGAGCGGTCTGCACCACTTCCCGCAACATTCAGCCCAAAACTTTGAAGCTTAAGAGAAATGCTCCGCTCTCATGAGATACTGGAAGCACCATAAATAACTGGCAACCCATAAGCCACTGAGAAAATGACGTGTATAAGACCCAAAATTTAAGCCCAAAATCCATTTAGTTATTTTTTTTTTTACTCAAAGGAATGCCTATATGTCAATATACAGATGCTGATGGTGGAGACCTGGGCTGGTTGTCACTAGGACTATATCTTATAATCTATGTAAAAAATACTGTTTTCTTTAGCAGTGATTTTTTATGATATTGTAAAACAGCTAATTCAAATTGCTTAATTATAATATTTTGGTCAATTTTGTCCGCCTAAAATATCAATATTAACATTGCTTTTTTATTTGCTGGGCAAAATTTTTAGATAGCCTAATAAAACTACACTAGCATACATTCAAACAGAAGTTAACACTGTTTAGTCAACACCGAACAGGGAAGGACAATATTTTTTCATAAATGCCAGGTCTAGGAACTTGGGCAATGTCACATGTTTTAGAAATCAGAAATGTATTTTTTTATTTGTTTATTAATTTAGCTATTTTATTTTATTCCAATACCCTGCTTTGCAGACTATATAATATTAAAAACATAAAATATATTAACAAATTAGAAATGCAATAATGTGTAGAATTTTTTTGTTATGAAATGTTTTACTGCTTAAATTTTGCGGACAATTTTAGAATAGGCATATTCCATTGTGACAACCCCATAGAGTGTGAAAACATGCCTCACTTCAGAGAAAACCGGACAACTTTACCACTGTGTTATACTGCTATAGCCTAGATCAGATCATATACATTGAGTATTTATAACTTACAGAGAAGAGTAAGTGTTATAACAGAAACACACAATGAAGCTTTTACCAGAAACATTTGTACAGCGATATGTATGAATATAGAATTCAAAACCATGAAATATATCAGTGGCATGGTAGGCGACTGCCATCTAATATTGTACAGTCAAAGTACTTTTGCAAGGGAATCTAGTTCTACGAAGATTAAAACAAGTTTTAGATAACCGAAACGTGGCTTCGTTTACTTATTGCATATATGCGAAGCAAAATAAATGAATGCAAATGACAAACACTAAACGTACAGAGTATGCATGTGATAGTAAACATGCTTAAGTACAGACTACTTATCCAGACTCACCTTCTCGTCGGCAAGGTGATCAGCGCAGGTACTTGAGTTCTTTTCCTCCAGTATTCTCCTTTTAAACGTGCGTTGTAGCTTGTCTTTTTCTTTCTTTAGATGTTAAACAGACATTCAGCACTCTTGATTTATCAAGGTATATATTATTAGATCCAAACTACAAACTAAGTTCCGTCAGTGCGCGGAGTTTCAAATTCAGTCTGCAGAACAATCACCAGCGAGATGGTTTATATTAATTATTTCAATATAACGTGTTTTCACGTTATGTTTGGAGGATTATACTTCACCGGAGACATTCAGTGAGTAAATCCATCCGAGCCGAAATCCCTGTGGGAGGAGCTACGCGTCTCCTCCTCCTCCTCCTTTTAATCAAGCGTCATCAGCGCGCTCCCAGTAATTAACAACCCACAGTATTATAAAAACAAACACAACACAGTATTCGTGTTTAGTGTAACCTGTATTTAAGTTCATAAACGTGATATATAATACGTTTAAACTTCTATTAAGTACTAGTTTAAAATTAAGTTCAAATTAAAAAACTAGCTTTTCAGGTCACCTGTCTCTCACACACAGGTCAAAGCTAGCCTAGCTTCTCCAGGAAGATTTGTCCACTAAAAAGATTTAAGGTTTAAGCCTACTTTTGGTTTACAAACGATTACTTTTCTGTTGCTTACTGGTGGGAATGATTATATTTGGCAACTTTCTAAAAAACAGATATAATGGTTGCTGTTATGTGTAGCAGTGTTTGGCGAGAACACCTCTGTCAGGCACAGCGGCTGCTTATCCACACCGCAGGCAGAGAGCCAGTGCAGAGCATCCACTGCTGCTATTCCAGGACGCCAGCGAGAGATTAACCTCTGGCCCGAGCCAAGCTTGCATCACAGCCTAATCTTTAACAAGCTAGCCTACTGGTGGACTGAGGCTGTCCTTCAGCAAGCATGGCTTTGAGTTAGACACACTAGCTGGGCACAGCTGTACAGGTGTATTTGTTGTGGTGTTTTCTGATGCACTGAGATGTCAGGATGATTGTTCTGCTCATCAGCTCCAGTCTGCTAGAATATATGCAAATCCACTTTTAAGGGTTTGAATGGACAGGAACATTCATTTAGGAACAATGGTTGTTGTCTAAGAAAAAAAAGAATAAATAAAAAAGTTTTAAACTATAATTAATAATCACAAAATAATTCAGTAATGTATTAATTATATTATATGATATATTTTTATAATAATATATAGGCCAAATCATTTTACATGACGATTATTCTATAATCTGTGCATATATTTTTGATAATGATAATGAGGACCCATTATAGAATAGAATAATATTTATTATAATCATTACATATTTGATTGTTCCAAACTTTTCATTGAGCACATTATTTTTTATTTACAAAGAGCTAACAGGTCATATGTATTATATATAATAAAATGTAGTAATAGAATATAATATAATATATTCTATTAATTGTAAGCTACTATTCCTTTCAAAAATAAATAATCATTTGTTAATTACAATCCTTTTATTATGAAATATATCTGTAGGGAAGCGCAACTGGAATTAGCAAAAAAGATTTTGAGCAGAGCTGTTGATTTTGAGGAGGTTTAGACGTGTGAATGTAGCAGCACCATGTGGATACATTTGTAGTTGCAGGACCATGAAGCAGTCACCACACACACACACACACACACACACACACACACACACACACACACACACTCACACACACACACACACACACACACCCACACACACACACCACACACACACACACACACACACACACACACACACACACACACACACACACACACACACACACACACACACACACACCACACACACACACACACACACACACACACACACACACACACACACACACACACACACACACACACACACACACACACACACACACACACACACACACACACACACACACACACACACACACACACACACACACACACACACACACACACACACACACACACACACACACACACACACACACACACACACACACACACACACACACACACACACACACACACACACACACACACAACACACACACACACACACACACACACACACACACACACACACACACACACCACACACACACACACACACAACACACACAGCAAACACAACACAAGAAGATGCTTTTAAAACTACCCATTATATATAATATATATATTTATATATATATATAATATATATATCACATGCAATATTAAAAGATTATGGCATGTTCACAAAATACGTTTTTTTCTTGATAGGGTCTTTATAACAGAGATTAATGTGATATAGAAAATGTTGTTTCTTTTAGCTTAAACTACTTTTATACAAGATGCTACAGTGTTACAGTCACAAGAGAGTAGCCTACAATGACTGCTTACAATCATTTAAAATAGTTGGAATATACTGTAGAACTGCTGAAAACAATCAAGCAGTAGAAGACACACTGTTTACAGTTAAAACACACACCAGACACCACCGCCATAGCATAGCGATAATATCTGCTCTGCACCCAAAGCACAAAGAGCAGATAAAAGTTCAACACGTTGAGAGCGTAATTCCTTTGCCTTCTGTCACGGAAGTGTTAACAATAGCTAGGCATGTTTCCACCGATCTGAACCTCTGATACATAGAGAAGACTAGACATTCAATCATAACGTGAAATATCCCACCCAACAGACATATTGAAGTTACAACCAACAGAAACTCAACCGCAATGCCAGATCAGGTTAACATTTACACAATAAAGACTGGTTTTGATTAAAATATAGAACTTTGACAGGCCGGCCCCTAGTTATAGGTTATTTGAGGATTTGTGAATGTAAACAGGATGACAGGAAGAGCATCCTGTCATTTCCCCTGTGCTCATTTTGTATATACAGTACATATGAAATCTACATTATTGTTATATATAAACATACACTACTGTTCAAACGTTTTTTTTTAAAGAAATCAATACTTTTATTCAGCAAGGAGTCATTAACAAATCATTTAATGTTGTAATTTTTTTAAATATATTTTATAAATAATATAAAACAATATATATATTGATTTTATATATTTATAGCCTAATAATCTTTCGTTTCTAATAAGTTCTTTTAAACTTTCGTATCAAAAGAATCCAAAAAAGTATCAACAAAAATGTTAAGCAGCACAATGTTTTCAGCATTGATAACTATAAGAGTTCAATCCTTATACACATCAAATACCCTAAGTTTGAGCAGTAACTAATTGATAACTTAAGCAACTTCTTTCCAGAGAAGATAAGTAAATAAAAGTGCAGAAATGTGGTTGTTTCAGGATCTGTAGTGATGAAATAACTCTGGATTTCCCTTTTTGTTCACGGCAGTTAATCAGTGACTGTCAGTCTAGGTTAAACCTCAAGCTATGTGGATCTAACAACATGACGAAACACATTAAGCAGCAAATCAGAAAAGAAACCCTGACAACTGAAGCGAACGCATTCTTTCAACATTCTGATGCCTGAGGAATGCCAGCGCCATCAGATGCGTTTTCGCTGATCTTTACAAAGAGGCCTGGAGGCGTGCGTGTACTTTGAAATCTGTGCTGTTAATGGTTTGTGTCTTTGAACAGTGTCATGTTAGATGTTAAGGAGAAGCGGCCCATTCGGCCACATGCAGCTAATGAGACCTGCTTCATCACACCTTAATGTTAGAAAGATATGCAATCAAATGTCGAAAAACGATTTTAATATACAACATTTATGAAATGTTTCCAAACCAAATGACCTGAGATCTGCTATTCACATCAACAGTTGTCAAATGTGTCTATTTTTATTTCTCAATAGATAATCAATAAATACATTTTGTAATACTTTACTTCACTAAATTTTGTAAGGTTTAAGTTTAAAACAAACAAACGAAAAAAGATAGTGCTGTTAGAAAAATATACTTTTATTTGTAGACTTGTAATTAGTATAAGTAATGGTTTAAAGTTAAAAAATATCTTATTAATGGATTAATCTTATTTGGTTCTTACAAATATGCCTCTTTTCACTTCTCAAGATGGTAATTGATGGACCGGAGTGGTGTGAATTACTTGTGGATTATTGTAATATTTGTATTAGCTGTTTGAACTCTTATTCTGACGGCACCCATTCAATGCGGAGGATCCATTGGTGAGCAAGCCAAGTAACACTACATTTCTGTAAACATTAAGAAATGTTTTTGTAGCACTGAGAGAAGGACAATTACATGAAACATTACTGAGATCCCTCCAAGTTTCCTGAGCTTTAAAAGAGCGACTTCTAACTCTAAGCAATAAAATGTTCCTCTGGGTTCCTCTTTATGCATTCCAGTGCTTCATATTTGTACAACAGGACTCCTATATAAAGAAGAGAAAGATACATAGCATATTAGTTTAGTACATAAAGTCTGTCTAATGTTTTTTACATTTTTTAATGAGGACAGAGAAATCATAATGCATGCTTTATGCCCAGCTAGACAGATAAAACCTCTGTTTTGTCTGCTGTCCGCTTGCAGGCCAAGACACGACCCACTAAAACGTGGCACACAGAAGAGAGAGGGAGGAGAGATAGATGGGGTGGGGGTGGAATTAGAACAATGTCTTAACTTCTTATTTTTACCGTTACTTTTATAATATACTTTGCATTTTCTGAACAAATTATGAAAATAACAATAAAATGTAACTTTAAAAAAAATCAAGTATTAATACAGGTTTTTGACTAAATTAGTTTACTTCTTACTAGGATATTTTTACATTTGATTTGATAATCAGTAAAACTGGTGTCCATATTTCTGAATTACATCCACCTTTTTTATACTCACCTTTTTCCTTGCATGAAAACGCACTTTAGTTTAGCCATTGTGTGAGTGTGCGAGCAGGAAAGGGGTCAGTTCCTGCTGCCTTTAGGACCTTGAGGAGAGAGTCCAGTTCCCACAGTAACTAGATCTGGGGGAGGTCTCACAGAAAAAAACGGGAACCATTATAATACTCTTTTCCCAACTTCCAGAAGTTTCTTTTCCAGACTGTAAAGTCTGCATGAAGGATTTGGTGTCAGGGGAAGCCGACAGATCCGAGAGGATACAGACGTTTTTGGGAGCTCTGAGAGGTGAGTAACAGATACCGTTAAAGCTGTAAAAACAAACTTTGCATTCAGGCTTCATCAACAGCAGGAAAAATGCAAAGAATGTGTGGTATTCCATAACAGAATCCTTCATATTAAATTTGGAAATGTAAAACTGAAGCATGTATGAGACTGAAGTTTTACTCAAAGGTGAAAAGATGCTAAGTGCTTTGATTTACCGTGTTTGTGTGATGATTCAAAAGGTTTTTGGCATACACCACAGTTCCAAATGTTCTCCATTGCTCCTTCAGGCTCTGACATGTAGGCATAATAAAAGCCATTCATTGAGAGAGTGCGGGGTGTGGGGCATTTTGCACGTCCGGAGGCAAACGTTTTGGGCTGTTCACTGTTGGAGGGGTGGGGAAAAGCTGCACAAACTGTCTGAAGCCTGCTGTTCCCAGACTGTGTCAGAACTTCCTGCCATCCTGGCAGTGCTGATTGGATAACAGTTATCCTGCGTAAAATGACTCCGGGTGCCGTGAAATCTGTATATGTGGCTGCACAGCTTTTTTTTCCATGAAAAGTTATGTGATATTATACACAACTGTTTAAAAGTTTGGGGTGAACACATTTTTTTTTTTGAAAGAAAATATATTTTCATTCAGCTAAGATTCATTAAATTGATCAAAAGTGACAGTAAAGACATTTATAATGTTACAAAAGATTTCTATACCAAATAAATGCTGTTCTATTCAACTTTATATTAAAAAAATATAAAGTTGATAATAATAAATGTTTCTTGAGTATCAAATCAGCACATTATAATGATTTCTTAAAGATCATGTGACACTGAAGACTGGAGTAATGATGCTGAAAATTCACCTTTGCCATCAGAAAAAATACATTTAATTTTAAAATATATTAAAATAGAAAAGAGTTGTAATATTATTTCACAATATTACTGTTTGCACTGTATTTTTGATCAAATAAATGCAGCTTTGGTGAGCATAAGATACTTATTTCAAAAACATTAACAAATCTTACCAACCCCATTTGAACGGTAGTGTAAACAGTTGAAACATTCTTAAACATATATTTTTATGTTCAGCAAAAATGTGTTATGATAAAGAGAGCTTAGTGAGGTTACAGCTGTACACGTGGCAGTTATGTAACATTACTGCCTTAAATGTGTGCTGGACCTCCTTTAGCGTAGCAGGCCTGTCATTAAAGGCTATGGGAATTTAAAATTACAGCTCTAATATATCTTGGCGCTACTCTCAGTTCTGTGGTTAGGAACTGAAACACAGTCTACAGCTCTACACATAAAGAAAACCATATCATATTTATCTCAAATAACTGACTAAATTTTTTTACCTTCATAGGCTGTAAACTTACCACCTCCGGAATCATGTGGGTGTCAAACGTGGTTCTCCTGTGCTTACTGGCTACTGTGAGTGGGAACAAGACCCTCAGCAGCCATGCCTCGATCCTGGCAGACAACAGCGCCAATATGGCCTTTAACTTGTACCACAACCTGGCAAAAGAGAAGGACATCGAGAACATCCTGATTTCCCCCGTGGTTGTGGCCTCCTCCCTGGGTTTGGTGGCTCTTGGAGGGAAATCCAACACTGCTTCTCAGGTCAAAACCATCCTGAACGCCACTACGGTGAAGGATGAGCAGCTGCACTCTGGGCTGTCGGAGCTTCTCAGTGAGGTCAGTAACTCAACAGCACGTAACGTCACCTGGAAGATCAGCAACCGTTTCTATGGGCCCAGCTCTGTGAGCTTCGTGGACAAATTTCTGAAGAGCAGCAAGAAGCATTATAACTACGATCACTCCAAAATAAACTTCCGTGACAAGCGCAGTGCAGTGAAGGCCATCAACGAATGGGCATCAAAGTCCACCGACGGCAAGCTGCTCGAGGTGACCAAAGATGTGGAGAAGACAGATGGAGCCATGATCATCAATGCAATGTTTTATAAACGTAAGTCTTGGATAGCTTTAGAATTAGGAGCAATTTGAAGATACTTTAACTAATACGTGGCTCTGTTTTCTCTGCAGCACACTGGGACGAGCAGTTCCATCATAAGATGGTGGATAATCGTGGTTTCTTAGTGCATCGCTCCTACACCGTCGCTGTACCCATGATGCATCGCACAGGTGAGGCCGTGGTTAAAGCAGATCTAATCCTGAAACACAAAATGATGTGCAGCTTAGTGGTTCGTTATCGAGGATTTTTTGTTTGTTTGTTTAAGTTTTCATTAGAAATTAATGATTGGGACAGTAGTATTGTAGTAGTCGTAATGTTTATAGATTTTTTTGTGTATTCTTTAATGCTGTGTTCTTTAGTTTTAGTCAATTTTACTAGCATGCACTTAAGTCAATAAAAATAACATTTTAATTTACAAGAAAGTGCAAAATTACACTAAATCTTCAAATAAGTTACATTTTTAGTTTTAAATATTTTATGTATTAAAATAATTATTATTTAGCAGTTTGACAAAAACACACCTTAAATGTATCCATTATTACTGTACATATTTATTAATTTTAGTCAATTTATCTCAATGAAATGGCATGTAATTATACTCAACAAAAACAAGATGATTTAAATTAAACAACAAAATTCAATTCAAATTTGTATTTATGTTATTATAATTTTTATAAATATTTTAAATATTTAAAAATATGAATATATTGTTTTTTGTGATGACAATATCCAGTATTCAGTCATCTCATATTCTTTCATTTTAAAGAATATATTTGTGTTTATCTTAAAGAATATGTTAAATGAAAATGTTCCATTTTACTCTGACTAAAATGTCAACAAAAATGAACTCTTCATTTACAAAAAAAGTAATATTTTTTTAAATATCAATATTTTGTTAGATATGGTTAACATGTAAAAAAATTTGTAATAAATATTTGTGTTCAAAACTCACTTACAATCATTTACACCCAAAACTGCTGTGTGCCTTGGCAGGAAACTTTAGGCTTCCGTCATTTGCCTTCACACATTTACGTCATACGTTCATGCTCTCTTTCAGGCATTTATGGCTTTTTTGATGACACAACCAACAACCTTTTGGTTCTGGACATGGCACTGGCCCATAAGATGTCGTCAGTGGTGTTCATCATGCCGTACCAAGTAGAATCCCTGGAGAGAGTGGAGAAACTGTTGACACGTCAACAACTCAACACCTGGATCAGTAAAATGGAACAGAGGGCAGTTGCGGTGTCACTGCCTAAGGTCAGCGTGGAGGTCAGCCACAACCTGCAGGTACAGACAATCTGCAATTCTAACAAGCTATTATATTATTCTAAACTCACCTGTGAATTCAATTACTAATGTAACGGCTTACTTTCTTGCAGAAACATCTCGCCGAGCTGGGTCTGACCGAAGCTGTGGACAAGGCCAAAGCTGATCTGTCCAACATCTCAGGGAAGAAAGACCTCTATCTGTCCAACGTATTCCACGCCTCAGCCATGGAGTGGGGCACGGAGGGAAATCCACCCGATACTAGCATCTTTGGTACAGACAAACTCAAGAACCCCAAACTCTTCTACGTTGACCATCCCTTCATCTTCCTGGTTAAGGACAAGAAGACAAACTCAATCCTTTTCATGGGCCGGCTGGTCCGACCGAAG
This sequence comes from Ptychobarbus kaznakovi, assembly GCA_027422405.1. Lineage (NCBI taxonomy): Eukaryota > Metazoa > Chordata > Actinopteri > Cypriniformes > Cyprinidae > Ptychobarbus > Ptychobarbus kaznakovi. The sequence continues at coordinate 5,460,168 of CM049796.1, read as the reverse complement.
GGTGATAAAATGAGGGATGAATTGTAATTTGCTTATTTAAATTTGATCATATGTGGTTGATGACTGTGTGTGTTTGGAAATTTATGGATGTGTGTAAATGGTACACCTGAGTTCGTTCTATCATCCATCTGTGGACCACCATGCGCTATCCGTTACGTTTACTTTGAAAAGTGACATTTAAGTGCCTCATGTTTTTTTGTTTTAAAAAACGCAAATGTACTTGACAATGTATCGTAAATTTACACCTGAATCAGTTTCTGAGAAGTGCAGCGTGCTTATATTAAGTATGATCTCCATGAAATTTGCTATAAATCCACACGAACAGCATTTTTGCTCAGGGGTTTATCTTTTTCCTTTGCGTTTCGATTGCTGGAGCGTACAACTCACTATGCCGAGTGTTTGATTTCTAAAAAGTCTGTGGATTTTGTTACACAAAGTGCCTGCGATTTAACCACGCCATGCTGAAACACTCCTCTCAGAAGTGCACACTTGTGTCTGCACTGAATACTGTGCCTGCACTGGACAACATGAGATATGAGCCCACGTCTGTACCATTTTAAAGCTTGTATTCACATTGTACCAAACACGGCTGTCTAAACCTTTTGGTTTGTTCCTTGTTTTTTCAATAAAATCAGCATCACTGAGAGAGAACGTGTGTGGGTTTTTATTTACGCCGTACTTCTTTTATGGTCAAATAGTTTGTGGTAATGCATAGGCCTACTGCACTTATTATTTCTGAAGTATAAAGTATGTATAATGTTCACAGAATGCAGATGCTAAAATATTCAGTATACAATAGACCTTAAACGCCATATGGAATTTAATGTGGATGAAAACGAAGGCTCTGAAGGATAAACTATGGCTGCATCTGAAAACTGAAAAATGCTGCTTTCGGAGGCAGCATTCCAAGGTAGGAAGGCATCAAGGCACGTCCGAATCCAAAGTTAGCTTCACTTCATGTCTCATGAGATACCTTCATCTGATCGATTTTTGAAGGCAGCATAGATGTATCCTTCGCTGCCTTTGATATCCCACAATCCTGTGCGTTCCATTCCGTGACGGTTGAGTTAAAAAATAAAAATGTCAAATCAAATCACTTTTATTGTCACATCACCACAGCACAAGTGCCTTGGTGAGTGAAATTTTTACAAGCGTGCTCCAGACAGTGCAAATTTTTTTTTTACATATGGACAGTACATATTTACAGACTGTACAGAAGACAATGTGCAAAATACCCATACATATACTCAGTACACACAGTGTACTATAAAGACATACTTAGTTATCAACTATGTCGTCTGAAAGTTGCGTTTAGTGATTAGTTTGTGTGTAAATTTATATTTCTGATTAACTTTTTACACTTTTGATGTTATTTCTAGGGAGAAATTGGTATTATAGTAATATTATTTACCATTTATATTATCACCAAAACACGTTCTATTTCGTTGTAGACAGAGCCGATCCTCCCTATACGCAGAATACGCAAGCTGCATAGGGCCCCCGAAACACCAGGGGGCCCCCTTAATCCAAAATATGTTTTTATTTTGGGTTCGTTTGGAGTTTGGCAGAGGTTATGACACAATGAACTCGAATGATCATTTCAAGATTCTTGCATCCATTCGTGCATCTCAACCACACCTCCCCCCCCCCCCCCGTTCTGCGTAGGGCCCCCAGAAGTCTATCGGCTCTGGTTGTAATCATTAAACCGTTGCGCAGCCTAGAAGCCTGGAAATCAGTTTTGTGAGGTGCCTTCTGCAAAAACGCTGTTTTCGGATGCAGCCTATCAGTCTTTACAATGGCACGCACTGTATAAAGTATTTTTTTTTTTAAAGCTCACTACTTTCAAACTGTTTTTGGAGATTTTGTCTACTGATTGTTTTTTCTTTCCTCAGAAAGAGGTTTGGTCAGCTGAGCAATGTCAAGTTGTTGAGCAACAGTACAGTCCGTTGAACTTACTTAACTGAAATCTCTCACAGCCTCGTTTCAATTCCTGTCAAAATGTACATTTGGTACTGGTCTATTCCAAAGAAAATGCAAGATTTTTAAATATGAATTATCCCACGTTGACTTTGTTTTTGTGATTCAAAACTTTAGTCTTCTGGACTGCACAATGCTCTGGCGACATCTAGCATGATTCGCTGAAATGACATCAATATGTACTGATAATGGGATGTGAAGCAACAACAATCCTGATCTGGATTTTTCTCGTTAGAAAGAGAATCGGTTCCGCCGTACACAGAAAACACAAGGTTGTCGTTTCTTCATCAAGTTTTTGGCGAGACTTTCTATTCAAAAGAAACAGGTTTGTCTGTATTCTCACACACGTGAACTCGTTATCTGATTGTGTACAATTGCACACCTATGTTTTACCTTCAACCCACAAAAAAATATAGATGTCGTTATAGTCTATTATCCAATGAAAACAGCTAAATAATCATATATCAACTTTACAGGAAAATAGCTCAAATTTCCCATGATATTGGCCATATATTTCTAATAAATTTTTCGAACAAAAGAAAAATGACCAATATGAATTTCCTCAGTTTACCTATAGTAAAATGCAAATTTTGCATGTTATGATAGGTCAACAGTTTATGTACATTGGAAATATCATTATACTTTGAATTTCTATGTTCACGAACGATTCTTCAATACATTTTATGTATTTATATAGTAGTACGCTGTCCTTTCAAAGTGCACTAAAAACTAGAGCAACGATTACTTCGTTATATGGAGTTACAGAAGGCCATTGTTTGTAGTGTAACTGTTATCGCACGTAGGCCCGTTCAGATTGGATGGAGCTCTGAATCCGTTACCGCACAGGACACTCCTCCCTCCGCCTGTCAGACCTATCTCCTCTCATCATGGCGCCGGCGGCGGACAGGCCGGGCTACTGGGGAACACCGACCTCAACTCTCGAATGGTGCGAGGAGAATTATGTGGTCTCGTATTACATCGCAGAATTCTGTAAGTACGTTTTAACGGTGGGCTTGTGTTCGGTACACGCGGTCCATTGTCGTGTAGGACGGTAAACACGGATATTAAAACGGGAGAGAGGAGCATTTTCGAATCCTACTATGAGAAGACGTGATACGTCATATTCATGAGGCAATCATTCGCTATTGGACGGTTACGAGGCATCGTCAGCATAGACTAATTAATATTGATAAGGCAGTTCCATTGGAAGGGTTCGGAGCAACGTCACAGTGGCGTAATTAATATTTAAAAGTCACGCCTTGTTCATAGCAAAGTTACAAAGCGACGTCAGCGTAACCTAATTAAAATGCATAAGCATTAGCCATAGTATGATTCGTAACTTGGCAGCCGAGGCCAGGCCAGCGACCCTCTGTCCGCGTTTAACTTGTATCATAAAGCTCATTAACTAAAGAAATCAAACAAATGACCGGAAAAAGAATGTATCACGAGACTCAGTGTTTGGCAATATTTGTGTAGGAGTTAGTGACGACGATACTAGAGTGTGAACAGAAATCATTTCTACCACGTACATGTTTTCTTATGTAAATCGTTCTTTAATTAGCTTTAATTATAAACTGGCTATAAGTATATGGTCTGAAAATGTGAGCAGTGACTCGAATCAGAGCTGCTAGTATGAAGTAGCCTAAAGTCAGCTGAGCATGGTTATAAAGAACTAACAGTGTAACCAGAAACATAACTTGTACTGTAAACAAGCATGCCAGATTTAGTGATGTTGTATAGGCTACTTGATAATTCTACTCATGCTTACTATACTACTGTAATTGTGTGGAGTTTCGTTGGTCCCTGCTGACTGAAAAACATTACCAACTGAAAATGGTTTGCGGGTCTTAGCTGGTACATTTGGTCTGATCAACCGAAAAGTAGATGATGAATAATAACAATATAAAGCTACATTATAAGTAAAAACTGAAAAATGGAACAGTTGTCTAACATTCAGCTGAATAATTGAATTACAGTCCTAATATTCAAGAAAATACTGCAAAATGTGAGATCCAAAATATTAATACAAAATTGTAATGTGAACAAAATAATTTTAGCAAATATATTTCTAACAAAAATAAAGAAGATATTTTTTTCATGGCCAATATGAAATATTATAGGCAGTATTTGTTTCCTTTTTTTGTTGGTTTGTTTCTTTCAGACATACTCATTCGCTTAGCAACACTTTAAAATACTCATTATCATTTATATAATTAGAATGAGACATCATATAATGAAGGAAAGAAAAGAAAGCAGCATTAAACACTAAGATGGTTTTCTGATCTAGTTGGTACTCTCGTCTGATCAGACAAAAAGTACCCAAAGCCACTGTACCGTGTATGTATGTATGGTACTGCATGCATTAATGTACCATCAGTATATTTTTGTAAGAATAATGTAATACTTAAACTGTTAAAATTACATTACTTTCACAATACAGACCTTTAACTGAGAGAACTACTGCTTCTATGATTTCCATATTGGGAACTTTAGTTTGCCTGCTACTATGGCTATATACCATATATGACAGTATGTATGGACACAGTGTATGTAGCCATTGCATCTCCATGTTGTTTGCTGAAGTAGATTTCAGGTCACTGATAAGTTGGTCAAAGGGCACTAAGTGATAGTTAACTCATGCGAACATGAATACTAACAGAGCTTGAGAACATAAATTACATATTTCAAACATATGTTTAATCGCTGCTAGAACCAACAGGATTTTCAGTGCCATCGAGATCAGAGTGGCCTTTGCTGTCCAGCGGGAACCTGTTTCTTTGTGAAGGAATGTGCTATGTTCAGTATGATGAGCCGTATATCCAAACAGGGAAACAATAGGACTGTACACTCTGTGTTAGGGCTTTCTAGCATAGGTTTAGTTTTCTTGGACTCCGCAAGCTGTCAGCTGCTGGTGGTGCTAAGAAGCTGGTTCACTCATCTATTGTTCATTCAAGTAGAATTTCAGGGCAGTTTTTACTGTTATCATTCATAGAATAACTCAAATATGACTTATAAAGGAATAGGTCGCACAAAAATGATAGTTTGCTGAAAATGTATTCAGCCTCAGGTCGTTCAAGATGTAGACGAGTTTGTTTCTTCAGATTTGGAGAAATTTAGTATTACATCAGTTGTTCACCAACGGATCTTCTCCAGTGAATGGGTGCTGTTGGGACTCTCATTCTGATGGCACCCATTCACTGCAGAGGATCCATTAGTGAGCAAGTGATGTAGTGCTAAAGTTCTCCAAATCTGAAGAAACAAACTCGTACATCCAGGATGGTCTGAGGGTGAGTTCATTTTCATTCAATTTTTGGGTGAACTATTTCCTAATATTTAAATTCATTAAAATAAAAAAAAAAAATATTTTTGTGTTTTTTGCTTTCTACAGGGAATACTGTCAGTAACCTGATAATGATCCTACCTCCCATTTATGGAGCCATTCAGACGTATAAAGATGGTTTGGAAGTACGCTATGTGTGGTCCTTTTTAGGAATTGCTGGTAACGTATCTTTCATGTGATTTTTATTTAAACAAACCTCATTTTTTAGGAAGTGACCTTTCACCCAGTTATTAAAGACTGTATTTCCTAGTCAAGCAGAGATAAAATGTACCGTTTTTTATGTGGTCTCTCTTTTCTGTACAGCCGTAGGCATTGGTTCATGGAGCTTCCACATGACACTGCAGTATGAAATGCAGGTAGGCTTGACTTTTCTTGTTCCCAAGCACATGAGAAGCTTAATTTCACTTTCATTCCATAGCCACAAAGCTGCTTCTCTAACGGCACATCCCCAAAGCAATAACAGTAATTCACAAGTGTCACACAAATGCTGTCTGTTTCTGGATTGTCTTTTGCTTTTAGTTACTGGATGAGCTGCCGATGATCTACAGCTGCTGCGTCTTTGTCTACTGTCTGTAAGTTGACGTTTCTTACACCTGCACACTGTCTGCCTTCAACTTTGACCTTTGAACACTCATCATAAGCTTAATGAGGATCAAATGCTTTATTTGATGGACAGAAAAGGCTTTTTTACTATTTAGATTTTGGATTTCTTCAATTATTCAAAAGTTTGGGGTTGGTAAGATTTTTTTTAATGTTTTTGAAACGTCTTTTATGCTCACCGAGGCTGCATTTATTTGATTATAAATACAGTAAAACTGTAATATTGTGAAATATGTTTAGTTACAATTATTACTTTATTTGATACAGATATTTTGTTTGTAAATTATGACTATCTTTACTCATTAATTTAATGCATACTTTTTTAATAAAAAAAAAATTACTGACCCCAAACTTTTGAATGGTAGCGCATGATTGTTTGTTTGTTTTTTGTTTATTTAATTGTTTGAATGCCTATCTCACATATTACAGATATGAGTGCTTCAAGCAAGAGCGTGCCGTTAACTATTTGTCAATTACACTTTTGCTGACCTTCAGTATTATTGTTAGTGTGGTAAGTTTTTTCTTTGCTATTCTATTTTTTATTTTATTTTTAAGTATAGAGTGGGGCAAAAACATCAGCAATTTCTAAAATGTGTTGTTTTTTTAAATTTAGTACATACCTTTTCATTTCAAATAAAATGATCAACATAATTTGAATTAAAATAAAAATAAATTATCTTAAAATAAAATATTAATATTTCCTAATATGGCATCTATATGATCCATATAATCCAGCATGATTTAAGAATGTTATTATTCATTAAGTGGTCATGACACTTTGCATAAAAATGCTCAAAATAAAAATAACAATGGGGAAAAAGTGACCTAGAAATACTGCAAAATCTTAATAAAAATGTCCTCTTTTACATATTAAACTTTCATTTTTTGTATTTGTTAGAAACCCCACAACATTGCTTATTTTCTTTTATTAAATGAATAAAATCCCAGATTTTCAATGCAGTCTCAGTCCCCACTCTTTATGTACTGTATATATTATTGATAGTTTTAGGTATTTTTTCCTCAATGCTCAGGAAGTGCATTTCATTTATCTTTTGCAGGTTTACCTGATATGGAAGGAGCCTGTGTTTCATCAGGTGAGGCCTGACCAGAGGTGGAAAGTAACGAATTACATTTACTCGCATTACTGTAATTGAGTTGCTTTTTTGTGTACTTCTACTTTTTAAAGTGATCTTTTAAATCTGTAATTTAACTTTTACTTAAGTATATTTAGTTTGAAGTATTGTACTTTGCTACTTTTTAAAACACATTAATTACTGAGTAAAAAAATAAAAAATCACTCCCTGGAAAGTACTGCAGTAAATACTGGGCAGGAGAACAAACTGGCGCTAAAATCACAAGAAAGATGCAGACGGACACGACAGGCGTTATGATGCAGACCCAGCTGAAAACCAAACCCCGTCGTATTCTGCTGAAGTTCAACTCGAAGGAAATGAAGTGAATAAATTAACCATATTTATGCTCTATTATGTAAGCTGTATTTGCCTAGGGAGACCAAACTAGCAGCTTTAAAATCTCGACATCATCCCTTTGTAAACATGTAGAGGTAAGCTAAATACTTGCATCACTGCATTGGTGGTAAAAATGTTGACAGTTTAGCAAAATTTTTGCACAAATTAGCCAAAAAGACAGTGGTGTAGGGCGTGCGATATATATCGTCTGCGATAATATCGTAATTGTTGTTTTAACATGTGCGATTTGACATTATCAGTATTTTGCCAAAAACCAAACAAAACTCTCCTTCAGAGTGCCGTGAAATCTAGATTAGACTTGTGCACGCGTTCATTTAGAGAGTGTTCTTTCACTGCGTGATTCAGTCTGTTAAAATGCATTTAGAATGATCACAAAATTCAAGATAAAGGGGCAGAAAATGTATATTTGTATCATTTCATATAGTAAATCAACATCACACGAGAAGTGAAATTTTTTCTCAAAAAATCAGCATGATTACATTTAGATTTTTTACAATAGTTCAAAAAACAAGAAGTTAATTAAGATTCTTGCGTTTTAGACACCATATTACCTGGTTTTGCTCTATTTCGACAACAAAAATAATTCCAAACACAGCCACCATACACAGTTTTGAGTCTCTGAGCAATGACGGTGTTTCGTTCCTGAATGGATCATCCATTTAAATGATTCAGTTCAATCGCAATGACTCACTTATTAACATCGACTTGGCGGTTTTAATTTTACATTTAAAGTTTTTTTTAATGTAATTTCAAATGAGTATTCAAAATGTTTTGTCTTATTTATCAAAACATTATTTCTGCATTTGTAACTGCAGGCTAAATGCATTCATGTCAGTGTGTAAATACATCTATGCCACTTCAGATGAAGCTTCTGTGTTTCTCTGCATTGCAAAGATACATTTTGTTGATACTGATTTAATTTGCCTGGTAACAGCCCAAATGTGTTGTTATTCTAAATAACTGATTCCTTTAATTAAAAACAACTAGTTTGAGATTTATAGGCCTATCCCAGGTGTGTCAAACTCAGTTCCTGGAGGGCCGCAGCCCTGCAGAGTTTAGTTCCAACCCTGCTCCAACACACATACCATGTAGTTTTCAAATAATCCTAAATGATTAGATTAGCTGGATCAGATGTGTTTAATTAGGGTTATATCTAAACTGTGCAGGGCTGTGGCCCTCCAGGAACTGAGTTTGACACCTTCAGACCTTTGACCATCTATCCCAGTTTTGCGTCACTCCCACTGTTAAAATGTAGCTAAGTAATTTAAGAGTACATTTTAAATGAGCTACTTTTTACTTTTACTTGAGTTGATTTTTAGACTGGTACTTTTACTTGTACTTAAGTACAATTTCATTAATGTAATAGTACTTTTACTTGAGTAGAATAGTTTAGTACTTTTTCCTCCTCTGGGCCTAACTAAACATTTAATGCTGCATTAAGAACCTCTCTATTTTGGTTTATCCTACGTTTTCAGGTGTTTTTGAGAGCATGCCAATGTTGTGTCAAAACAGCTTTTGCAGTCAGTATTTGTCTGTTTCTTTTGTTGAAAGGCATGATAGTAGGGTGTGACTCTGTTCATGCTCAGGGTATTGAGTGATACACGATTATCTATAAACACAATGCTGTGATCTCTTTGTTTAATACGACTAGTACGTGTCATATAAAGAAAAATGATATTGTATTGTTTATATAGCAGATGGTGCTAAATACACAGGTTCTCAATAGTTTTATCATTTCCCTCCAGGTCATGTATGCCTTACTAGTGGCTTTCTTGGTGATTCGCTCTGTTTTCATAGTCACTTGGTGAGTGAATGAATCTTTATCACTTCCAAATCTGTATTCACTGCATTTGAAGCTTGTTTTACGAGAGATATTTTCAAGTGAAACAGTTTATTTAGTTAGAAAAAGGGGTGTGGCTTCATTTTATCCTTTGGGAACAGTAGCCTTGGTAGAAAAAGTATTCTTCCCATTCATTTTCCCATAGGAATTTTGTTAATCCCATAATACGTCTTTGTTAAAGTGTTATAAGCTATGAACCAAACCAACCAGCTATGAGGTAAATCACAAATTACAAACATTTGAAAAAAAATGAAAAGACCAATGGCTTTAACGAGAGAAAAAAAATACAATGTCATTAAACATTGTGAATGATTGGTGGAGATTTGTTTGGAGAATGATGTGTAATGTAGTTTTTCTCCAGGAAATTACAATTATAAAAAAAAATAATAACATGGGTTGACGGCTTTAAGAAAAGCAAATACCATCGGTTAACCAGGTCATATCTCACAGTACGTCTGTCTTTATAAATTATCGTTCAAAATCAGTTTCCCTATGGAGAAAATGAATGGGATTTTTACATCCAGAACACTATTGTTGCACTCTATTGATTGTATTTTGAAAAGTGGACATTCCCTACCAGAATGTAGCCAGATCTGAATGTGAGTTTGCTAAAACAATGTCTTTATTAATGTATATTATGATTAATGCATTATCTGTACAAAGGTAAACAAGTGCATTAACATCTTGTCTGTGCTTTGCAGGGTGTATCCATGGCTCAGAGCCCTCGGCTATACATCATTAAGCGTCTTCCTGTTGGGATTCATATTATGGAACATCGATAATATCTTTTGTGACTCTCTGAGGTGGATCTACATTTACATTGTTTATGCATTTAGTATCATTTTAATTTGAGTCAACTAAGGTAACATTTTTGTTTACAAGAGTGCTAAATTAAATATGAAAATATTTTATATATTCATTTTGAAAATCAACATTTAATGTTTTTTAAACGTTTTTAAATAATATATATATATATATATATATATATATATATATATTCCTAAACATTAGAATATTTTGTATATTTATATTACTTCTTATATTAGATCTGTTGTGTTCTTGAGTTGTGTTCTGTGGTTGACCGAGTAAAATCAGAGCAGGTTAAATACAGAAGAGGTCATTGTTTGTCACTGTTTTTGGTTCAGAGCCACACGGCAGCGGCTGCCCCCTGTGGTCGGAGCGGTTACGCAGCTTCATGCCTGGTGGCATATCCTAACAGGCCTGGGGTCATATTTACACATTCTCCTCAGGTACGTAATTATGAAACATTAAGTCACTTAAATGCATGATACATGTTGCATATGCTTATTTAATATTTTTTTTTTGGGCCATAGCCTTCAGATTCGCTCAACCTACCTCAAGCAGAGACCAAAAGTGAAGTTTCTATGTGGCGTTTGGCCGATGCTGCACATTGAATCTCAGAAGGCGAGTTGAAAGGGACCTGAGAAGAGGAAGATGGACCAATCACAGACCTCAGACAGACAGAGGTCCAGCCAATGAGCTTCAATGGCAGCAGGAAGTGACCAGCGGCTGTCGGTTTGGTTCCCCCGTTCCCTTGTTCCCCTTCTCACACCGTTTGCCGAGTGCATTACTGAGAAAGCTGCCAAACGAAGGAAAGCTTTTGTCTTTATTATAGGTTAGATGAGAGGTTTGTGGTTTTCTGATTTTGCACGCTGTAATATGCATAACAATTGTCCTATAAATCAGAGGGTCTAATTAGCGAGAAAGTAGCAGCCAAAACTAGGATTTGGTTCCGGCTGGTATTTTTTTGTTGCCATCATGAGGGAAACGAATATAGCTTTGGATGATATCTAGTCAGTTTGGCATCTCATATTTTGTACTTGAACTTAATGTAGATTATACAAGATTTTACTTTTATCTCATAATTTTTTTGAGATTATGAAGATCAAATTAAGCAGATCAGAAAAATGAATGAGTGTTAATAAGTTGGGAGTAAAGTATGATCTTTTTCATCCTGAAGATGGGGATGAGATATTACTGTAACACATTTTGACTGTAATAATGGTCATTGTATTCCGTGTGTTTCAGAGATACAGTAACATGTTACATAATCGTTTCCATGTTACACATATTACATAACAGATTAACAAATGTCAGGAATTGCTCTGAAAAATTAAGTGAGTCACTAAATCAATGACTCACTCATTAAGCCACTCAGAATGAATCAGCGTTTTTGAACGAATTGTTCAATTAATGATTCAGTGACTGACTCCTAAAGATTGTCAAGATTTGTTCCCGTGTTTTGAACAAATCAGTTAAATGAGTGACTCGAAACACAATTGATTCAAGGACAAACCGGAACTTATAGTTGTATAAAAATAAATACGTGTGGTTGTGCCATTTCAAGACCCTCATTTCACCAATATGTAATTGAATTGATTTAATTTATTCTCATTTTAGGTAAAATAATTATGAATATAGTGCTAATATGAACATTTTATGAAGGAATTATTATGAGTGCTAATTTATATTGAGCTAAGACACTCAAATGCTGTTACTCGGTCCAGAGTAAATTGATTAAAATCATATAAAACCTTACTATTATTAGTAAATGAATGTCTCATAAGATAGATAGGCCTATCTATTATTATATTCTTTTTTTCTAATATGAACTCTCTTGAACTGCCACTGGCTGCGCTTGCGGTCAAAAAAACTAAGTGAAGTGAGGTTACATATGAAGACGTGTTGGCTATTAATTAGAGATCGACCGATATATCGGTTTACCGATATTTTTCCCGATATTTAAGCATTTTACCATTATTGGTTATCGGTTTTGAAAAAAAAAATATATATTTTTTTTTACTTTTTTTGTCACATACACAATTATACAGAGTATAACTAGCAGTGAAATGTGTTCTCTGTATTTGACCCATCCAAGTGCACACACACGTGGAGCAGTGGACACTGTTCACTCAGGAGAAGCTCCAGCACGACCACCGCATGTAACTTTATACAAGATTCACTTGTTTGAAACACGCTAAACTATATTAACATTTACTATAGAACCATTATTTCGCCAATAAACATCTCTATCGAAATTAATTATTTATTATCTCCACAAGCGATCGCAGTTTGAGTTTAGTTCTGTGTAAATGCATAGATAAACCGCGCTGTCAGCAGTTTTCATAATTTAGAATGACAAAAAACATTTTAATAATTCTGATAAAACATGCCAGTTAAGAAATGCAATAAAATACGATGTTTTGTTTGTTATAGCTTATTTCAATATTCCAGAGAATATTATTCAGTGAATTATTCTTCACTCTTTAGTCTATTAAACAGCTTATAAACCTAAAACTGTAGTTTAAAAGGAAGTTGATATGACTTCTGTCCTTTATTTTCTCCATTTGAAAACATTAGACATTCTTTTGCTTATTGTTAATATCAGTGTTGCTGATGATGCTTTTTATAAATAAAATGTTTTTATTGTTGTAATGTTAAGATTAAATTTGACATGAAAATGTTAATTTTCAACAGTTTTTTGTTGTTGTTAAGATGACTGAAAGGAGGAAAAACCAAAGCGAAGAATGGACTTACTTCACTCTGTTATTTATTTACTTTATAACAGTAAATAAATATCGGTTCTGCATATCGGTTATCGGGTACATAAACGTACAAATAATCGGTATCGGTTATAAAAAAATCAATATCGGTCGATCACTACTATTAATATCGATTTGTAATTAGTTTTATGTATTGTGCCAATTTAATGGTTCAACAAGAACGCAATGTGAAGCAGAGTTGATAAAAATAAAATCTTAAGTAATTCGGTGAAGTGTGAGGCACAGTGTTCCAGATAAAGCTTCGGTTGGATCCGCGTTTGTATTTGAGGGTGCTTTACATTAAACTTTAGTTTATTCCTGGTATTCTCGATGTTCATTATATTAAATAACTATGAATTACATATTCCCTGTTGTTTAGATAATAGGTAATACATTTTTGGACCTCTAATCATGCTTATGACTGAAATGGTGAGTTATAATAATGTAATATTGTGGCTAACCTTCCCAGCTTTGTACTGTAAATGCTGTGTAATGATTTATGTATGTTATGTGTGTTTTGTGATTTCTTTGTTCTTTTCTTTTTTGGGGCTCATTAAAATGTATGTTGCCAAAGCAGTAAACATGGTTTTAATTTAACTTGTTTGTCTGTAAGCATTTTATTTTATATTCACATGTAACGTTCCTATTTTTGAACGATTACGTTGGAAGGTAAGGACATGTTGACAGCTTTAGAAAACATGAATCTTTATGAATTACTTTCAAATATAATTATTTTTTTTTACATATTTAAAATAACATTTTAGTTGAATGAATGATGCATTTATATAGCGCTTTATTGTGTATTGTTGTACACCCAAAGCGCTTTACAATCATGTGGGGGGGGGGGGGGGTCTCTCCTCAACCACCACCAGTGTGCAGCATCCACTTGGATGATGCGACAGCTGCCACAGGACAACGGCGCCAGTGCGCTCACCACACACCAGCTACAGGTGGAGAGGAGAGAGAGTCAATCAAGTGTATGGGGATTATTAGGAGGTCATTATTGACAAGGGCCAGTGGTGGGAATTTGGCCAGGACATCGGTGTTACACCCCTACTCTTTACGAGAAGTGCCATGGGATTTTTAATGACCACAGAGAGCCAGGACCTCGGGTTTAACGTCTCATCCGAAAGACAGTGCTTTTTGTGACAGTATAGTGTCCCTGTCAATATACTGGGGCGTTAGGACCCACACCGACCACAGGGTGAGCACCCCCTGCTGGTCTCACTAACACCTCTTCCAGCAGCAACCTATTGTTTTCCCAGGAGGTCTCCCATCCAGATACTGACCAGGCTCAACCCTGCTTACCTTCAGTTACATTTTAGTTACATGTTAGCCTATGCTGTTATTAAACTAAAACCTAACTTAAACTTAAGCACTTCTAATATACATTGACATTAGTTTTAATTATAGGCTATTAGGCTATAGATGTTGTTTTAATAATTCAACAACTTGATTTAATGCACTTGATTAAATACAATAAAACCATCCGTTTAATTCTACAAATTCTTAATTTCTTTATCTTTATTTAATTTGTAAACACTACTACATTTCTAAAGTTGTTCATGCGTGAGAAGGCTGTCACATTAATAATATTAATTCAGTGTTTATGCAAAAATATGTAAATGTTCTATGTTTGCTAGAACTACATTTTAAATATGAGTTCCTACGATTAATGAGTTCAGGTTGGAAATGTAAAACACAACATGCCGCCGTAAAAACAATGTCCGTATCAGTGTTGTAACAGTAGAGGGCGCCATCACAGTGAACTCCACCCTACACAGCTGTCACTGAGTCATGGAAGACAAGAGATTCTGTGAGTCATTTCCCGCCTTGGAAAGTAAGCACGTATGAACATCTGGAGCTCAGACACTTCAGGTAAACTGGGGAATTCTTCACGACGTCAGAGATTTCAGGTGAACACTCGTTTACGGTTGCACACATGACTCCTGACTGTATAAAAACGGGAAACCCCTTGACATCATCAGGATACCTAAACCTGACATGACGAGATAGTAGTTATGTTTACATTTATTTAGAATAACATTTAAATCACATTTCATTACATATTGTTTTTGTCACACCAAGTAGCTATTTAAGTGACCTGCAAAAAAAGCGATTAAAATGTGATTAAAAGTATAGTGAAAACTACATCAATGATAAGTTCACATGACAAACATTTTCCACACAGTATATTTACATTTATTGTGTTTGTCATGTTTGTTTGTTTTTTGTCGATTAAACACAATCGGAACCGGGTAAAGTGTAATTCTGTTTAATTTAGGCTACTTTTAATAAAGATTGAACTCAGTTGTCTTGAGACTGATCAATGAATCATTTAAGGCTGAATGAACTCTGGTCATAACCTAATATGGTCTTAAAGCTCAGTCAATATCAGAGTAAATTACACAAAACTATTAACTATAATGAACTTATGTCTCAATCAAAGATTGCATTTTTAAATGCAGTGAATGAAAGGGTGAATGTAAGAGAACTGCTGTGTTTGCATTTTGGGCATCATGTGCTTTTTACTGCAACCAAAAATTTACATTCACGCTCACAGCTTCAGTGAGGCATTGTTTTACATTGTTTTCACAAACTGTGGGGGGAAAAGCTGCTCAGATCGTTGGATGTTAAAAACAAACACGTATAAAAATGCTCAAAAACCTTATTAACCATCAGAATGCTTAAAATGTAATAATACTTAAAATGTAAAGTAATTTATGATTTCTAATAGGTGAATTCAGGGTAATTGGGACATTTTTCCAGTCATCTCAATGGCAAAAAAGTGTCCCAGATAGATACACCTAAATAGAGGTGTGTGTGTGTCTGTGTATGAGTTTAAGTAGTTCTTTATGTACAGAAATATTTGAAAACTATACTAATAAATGCTATACAGTTAAAATGTAACCAAAAATGTAACTCAGTCCAAAAACCAGAATCAGAACCAGCCAGTCTCTAAATTCAGACAGAAGTATTTTATTTTAACAAGAGTGATCCCTATTGGGGAAAAGCCATGTTGTAAATACAAAAATTCCCTGTCTACATCCTGAACCAACAGCTTTATGTGTTACTAACACTATTGATAATACTGATAATAGCAGATGTAGAGGTGGTGCCAGATTCTGTGGGCAAAGGAAGTGATGACAACCTCATTTAGATGAGCTGTTTGCAATATTTATGCTGAGATTAGACAATCAGTGACAGCTGAAAGCATCTGTGCTTGATTTATTCTCTAGAAGCCCTGAGTCATCTGAAACACTTCTGATAAACAGCCGTGACTATCAGCTCACCATGACTGCGCTGATGTTTGGTGAGAAAACTGCAGAATTCTGTATAACACGTTATGGTGAAATGTCTTAATTGGAGCTGAGAGTACATGATAAGCATGCATTGACGACATACAGACTTTTGTGGCTTACTGGAGTGTAGCTGTAGATGCCGTGTGGGCTTGGCTGTATGACTCTGTCTGCATTACCAGGCTTTTATGACAGTGTTAACTACTGTAGATCATTTGGTGAGATATAATGTGAGTCATCTGAATAACTATTTTCCTATTCCCAAATCAGATTTACAGGCCAAAGTCAACAGTGTCAAGCATTGTCTTTACATTGCAAAAGCACCAGATATATACAGGATAACGTATGCAAAAAAAAAAAAAATTATTCAGAAATCCACTTACAATGGAAATCTGGCAAGGAGGCAAATGTAAAAGTGTTTTGTTTGGGTTTACAAACCGTGAGACAAGTCAGAATTATTTAATTTCTGTTTTAACAAAGTATATTTTTTTATTTATGAACCAAAACATGCACGTAGGTGGCATTTTTTATATTTAGATGTATTTAAACGGAAATCACTGTATATGGATAAAGCAGAAAAGCATATTTAGTGTCTGAGACAGGCTTGTCAGTCAAAAGTTAATTTAGAGACCATTGGGAAGTAGATGCAGACTGGATTAAAATGCAGGAACTATTAAACAAGGTGTAGAGTTTTTAAAGTTTTTTCATATGACTGATTTTTCAAATATTTTTCAAATGTTTTAATGAGTATTTTTGTCCCTTTTGCTTAAAAGTACAATTTCAGTTTTTTGTTTGTTTGTTTGTTTTGGCCCTTTAATTGGAAGAATACCCTTGATCTTAATAAAATACATATATTTTATTATGGACTACGAATAAGTTACTATGAACACTGTATTAAACTTATGAACACTGTATCAAAATTGTACTCAAAAGTGAAAATACCCAAAATATGGCTTTAATGGCTAAAATACTTCCACGTTTAATTGCATGCATTTAACTTGAAAAAGTAACTGTAAGCAAATTCTCCCAAATAATTATTAAGTATAGTACGGAAATGCAATTTATCATGAACCTTACACGCCTGCAATATTTACAGACATAAAATCTGCTTTTGTGGCACTGATTTATGGTATTATAAACTTGAATGCTTTCATATTTCATTCTGATAAAATGAAACAGTTACACTAACCCTTTTCAAATGAAAGCTCAATGATACAGTCAGGTTCCTGCAGATCACCATGTGCTTTTAGCAACTACACCCCACAACACCACAGGGCTGAATCTTTACATGCACGTTTTGGCTTAAACGTTTGTGTAGTTCACGTGCTGTAAAAAATATAATCAATGTTAAAATACCACAGTGTGCTGCTTGTTTTGACTTGAGCGTGCATTTAAATCAGGTAGTCTGTTTCATGTGTGGATGTCAGGATAGTTATACCTGTATATAAACCCTTCTGTGAGAGAGTTGAGTTCACAGCAGACATGGGGAACCTCTGGCTAGGCCTGTTCACACTGCTGCAGCCAGCTGTTCTGTGCACCTCCCCGCTGCCGTCTCGAGGACTGTCCGCTCGTGGCGACCTGGAGTTTGCAGAGGTAATGAAATATCCTCAAGATATTCAAATATATATTTGAAAACTGCAAAACATCTGAATGGTGCTTGTCTGTGCAAAACTCACCACCACAATGCTAGGGTCTTGTGAATGGTTGCCAGCATTGATATGCAAATACTAGGGTTTTTGGGTGGTTGCAGGTCTCTCCTTTAAGTAAAAAATATCTAAATGATTTTGCGCTCACTTTTGGATTATTACTGTTTTCTTATTTTTGCATACATGAAGTAATGAATTACAAATGTTGATATTGATTTAATATGTGTTGCATGGATCAGAAAAAAAGTGCTGTATATATATATTATATATAAATGCAGGAAGCTGTATATGATGTCACATGATGTTTCAAAACTTCTTCATGCTTCACCACAACACCCTTACACACTTAGGGAAGTCACTAGTGTGTAGTCTCTGGCAACTTCCACTTTTCATGTCTACGTGAATAGCTACATCTGTTCACTGTGTGAAAGTTCTAAAGTGGTGATTTGCGTAATCTCATTGAGCTGGTGATGGTGGTGACTTTTTATGGTTGTGTATAATTGCATAAATGGCATGATTCAAAATACACTGATAAAGTAATATAGCGCACGCATTAGCTTGGGCAGACTACCAAAGTTTTCTCAAGTCTATACATTTAGTTTGACTGAAGGGTAAGTTTTCTCAGCATAAAATAAAAGCAGCAGCTGGGTATGTGGTGTTTTCCCTTCCCGCGGTGGATTTCTTGAAACGATTATAGTAAACAGCTCTCTGGGCAATAGATTTGTGTCTATTGTGAGTGAGATTACGTCATTAAAATAGCTTTAATTTCAGAAATCCACGAAAGCCAAATTTATCTCTACTAGAGCAATAAACCAACAACGGCAGTGATGTGTGCTTACACATCACGACCAGACTAGTCAATAGTAATCTATATAGTAATTTTTACATAGTAAATTTACCATAATATAGTAAGAC
This sequence comes from Ptychobarbus kaznakovi, assembly GCA_027422405.1. Classification (NCBI taxonomy): domain Eukaryota; kingdom Metazoa; phylum Chordata; class Actinopteri; order Cypriniformes; family Cyprinidae; genus Ptychobarbus; species Ptychobarbus kaznakovi. Next base: position 5,441,498 of record CM049796.1, on the reverse strand, counting down.
TAGTTCAAATATGTTGTTTTATCAAAAAAGTACTCTAGTGTTTTTTATTAAATTAACTATAATTTTTTTGTAAAACTATATTATAGTATACTACAATCTACTACGGTTTAGCAATTTACTATTCATATTTAAAGGAATAGTTCAGCCCAAAATTAAAATTTGCTGAAAATGTACTCACTCTCATGTACCAAGTATGTAGCAAGATGTAGATGAGTTTGTTTCTTCATCAGATTTGGAGAAATGTAGCATTACATCACTTGCTCACAACACATCTCCAGTCCATCAATTACCTCTTGTGAAGTGAAAAGCTGCATGTTTGTAAGAAAACAATAAAACCCACTATAAACGAGGCATTTGTTGCATTCAGTGAGGACATAATGACTGACTACTCATACTCTTTTTACGCTTTGCGCCGGGTAAACATAATGACACCATGTCAGCATTTGTGATCGTAGAAATACCAAACTAGCGCTAACGTTACTCTGCACTGCTCAAAACTCGCGTTTGAATCGTCAGTAGAAAATTCCTTAAATATCGAAAAGTACATCCAGGCTGTGAGTCAGAAGCACCAGACTGTCCTTGCGACGTGGGAATTGCCCCACTTTATAGTGTTCACAGCCATTTGTGTTCACTTTGGCTACTCTCGACCCGGGATCAGGAAATATTCCACCGTAAAATGTGCTGCACACACTCTAATATTTGCGTTGAACTGTTGTAAAGTTAACTTAACCACTGATTTCTAGTTGTGTCCTCTTTTGGAAGCCCAAACAAGTCTCTAGGACATGGCGCTGGCGGCAGCAACAATACTACAGCGAGAATAAAAATCACGGCCTCATTCTTTGCGTGTACGTTTGGGCGGTGTTTTGCAAATCTGCCCACACCGTGACGTAGACATGTGGGGGCGTGTTTAAATGAGCCGTTTTAGGGGGGCGTGGCAAAGTCTTAACTTTTATAAAGAATATCTTTAGGTTTTGAGACTTTAGTCTTTGCAACTTTAGGGATCTTATCTATGCACAAACAGCTTGTAACACTCCAAAGAGAAAGGAAAACTTGAAATTGCCCCTATGACCCCTTTAAGACTGCAGTATTCTGTAGAATACATTAACAAAGTGTAGTAAATACATGTGGGACACACCATTTTACATAACAGAGTTGACATACTTCATAGGAGCCTACAGACTTGAGTTTCAAATCAGTGAATTGTTCTTATTGGTTCATTTTCATGAACCGATTCATTAGAATGAATAGGATTTTTTCACCGTTACATTCGTGACTCATATCTTTTGAAGTTCGCTCAGATTTCCTTCTGTTTTTCATGTATATTACAGCATTATACCAGTAGGTAGCAATAAGAGATTGACTTAATTATATAAGCATGTAGATATAGGCCTATTGTATCACTGAATCACACAAACAATTAAAAAAAGTGTTGAACTTGTCTGTCATATTGCCCTCACTGAAACATGAAATTTTCCAGAAGCATCATACGCTTTTTTCCTACAAATGGCAACAATTCAGATCTACAATTTTGTTATTGTTCAGTGAACAAAAATGATTAATTTACTTAAAATATTATTTTGCTCACTTATACTTTATTGGATTATATATATCAGTGTTCTGTGTCTGTTCAATGAAATGAGTTTGGATGAAACAGGTTTACCTGGAAAAATTCTATAAGCCTGTAATTGGCCGAGACGTGGAGCAGAGGCTGACTCATTCAAGGCCAAATTGAGGGAGATGCAGCACTTCTTTGACTTGGAAGAGAGTGGAGATGTGGATCCACAGACCGTAGCGGCTATGAGAAGAGCTCGCTGTGGTCTCTCTGACATTGAGCTGTTCAGAAAGACGATGCAATGGACAAACAGAACTCTAACAGACAGGTGAGGTTCACATACTCTCGTGAGCAGAATCCACAGCATTATGGCTCACACTCTCATGACTCTGTGCTCAGAATCTCCAGACTCAGCTCAAAGCTGACAGCTGCACAGGTCAGGACAGCATTCAGACAGGCATGGAAACTTTGGGCTCAAGCAGTGCCCTTGAAATTCCGCAGACAGAGAAGGAGCGATGCTGACATCGTCATTTCCTTCAATAACAAAGGTGTGGGAAGAAAAGCTGACCTTTGAAATGAAGGAACTGAGTAATAGTCATACTCTATTGTGTGTGCGTGTGTATTTTCAGGGAGTGAACTGTAATTTATATACAGTTGTCACCACAGTTTATAGTACTACAGTAAAATCATAATGAATCCTCAATATGGGATTGCCTTCAAAACGTGTATAAAGCTTTCAGAATATTTGTGTGATGCCAAATTGCTCAAATTAGTAACTTATCTTATTAACAAAACATACTATATAATATTAAGTGACATTTTGAAGAATGTGAATAATATTAATATAGTATGTGTGTGTATTTTTTATATTAATTTATACTATGTAATATTAAGTTACATATCAGTTGTCATTTTAAAGAATACATGTTTTTCTTGAAAAAAATTCTAAATCACTGTTTGTGTGTTTATATGTGTACATCACTTGTTAGAACTAATGTGTGGCACTTATGGTAGATCATGAAGATGGGTCATCGTTTGATGGTGAGGGAGGTATCCTGGCACATGCCTTCTTCCCCGGACCGGGCATTGGTGGAGATGTGCACTTCGATGACGAGGAGATCTGGACAACAAATGGCAAGGGTAAAAAAGGAAGGACAGCTGCAACAGTTTTTGTTCACTGACAGCAGCAAAGGTTTAAATCCTATTCACATAACTGACACAATGAAAATTTTAAAATGTATACTTACATTACAGGTGAGCTATACCTTAAATGCCCTGAATGAAGGGTTTCTACTCCATGAATACATACTTAAAATGTTTTCTGTGCTGAAGTGACATAACACATGATGGGTGATGATACCTATGCATCTCCTGAAGGCTGTAACATCCTCGCTGTGGCAGTGCATGAGTTCGGACACGCTCTCGGCCTTCAACATTCATCAGATCCAGGAGCCATCATGTTCCCAGCCTATAATTTTGGCTTGCTCACTGTTTCGCAACTGTCTTTCCAAGACGTTAAATATATACAGGAAATGTATGGTATGGTATGTCCATGAATATTCTAACTAATCATCTCTAGTCTCTTTAGTTTCAGTGTTGGGAAACTGTTATTTTGAGCTACGTATATACAAGTTAGATTAAAGACAAGCTACTGTTTTGAAATGTAGTTAGCGACACTAAACAAAATAAGCAACTAGAGTTAAGGGGCAATAAAATGCATAATTATTTAATGATAAAACTTATAATAAATGTAAAAGCTTATAAATGTAAATTTTTTACTTGCACAAAACAGTTTTGAATTAATAAAAAGTCAATGTATACTAAATTCAAATACTAAAAAAAACAGTAAAAAGTAGCGCAATGACTTTTTGACATGAAACTGAACTGAAATGGCCTCTATTCTCTAGAATGAATCGGACTTCGCAAAGTTACATCTATAGAATACCCAAGAAATGTCACTCTTATAGTTTTGAATTGGGAAAAATGCAACGCTCTATCAAACGAAGCCCCGACTTCTGAGTGAAAGAGCCAATCCCTAATCGGCAAAGTCAGCGCGTCACTGCAGCTGCCATTAGAATCCTGGTTGCTACAGAAACAGTAAGCGTTCTGAGACTGCGCATGCACACTGGCTGGCCTAGCCTGAGAAATAAGCTTTTTTAACACTATTTTAGCAAAATAAACAGTATTTAGGATACAGTTGTCAGATTGTATTGGTGATTTCAAATATGAAATGTAATTGTAAGCTTGGCGAACAGTTTAGGAGAATTTGTTGTTACACCTTCAAAGACAAAGACATGCACTTGCATGCCCGAGAGGCGTTTCAAAGATGGCCGTCAAGTGGCATGACTTGCCTTAAAGGGACTTTGTTCTATATGCCTGTGTTATGCCAGTAGGTGGCGCCATAGTCTGATACTTACGGAGTATTATGAATGAGTCATTGAATCATTTAACCGATTCTTAAAAAAAGCAGCAAATTTACCTCATGAAGTCTTATTATGATTAAATGTTAATCATGATATGGTTATCAAGCTATATAAAAAAAATACCATAAATAAATTACATCAATTTTAAAATGTGTGCCTTGCACTAACCGAGCGACTTCAGTTGACATACATGAATCATGAACAAACCACTATAGTGTTTAGAAGAGTGTGTGATTATTCCCTCATACGTTCAAAAAAGCAATAAAATGTTGTCCTTGGAGAACATTGCTAGCTCCTTGGAAAGAACAGCTTACTCGTTCACACAGAAAGCGTCTTTGCATTTTCAGAATGCTGTCTTGTGCAACATGCAAGTGCAACAGCCAAAGATGTCCGTCTAGCTACATAGAAAAACAATGAAAAAGTAGCACCTGTGGAATGGGAAAACGCATTCTGTGGGAACCAACACTGTCTACCTTTTGTTTTTCTATCAAAGGTAAGAGGAAAATCAGTCTGGACAGACTTCCTCTGAAAACACCAGATAAATGTGATCCTATGCTGTCATTCGATGCCGCTACAGGCATGCAACAGGAGCCCGTTTTCTTTAAAGACAGGTAGTCTGGCTCCATGTGTTTACATTGACTTTACTCACTAATGGTTGCACGACAATGTCTGACTGATACTCCTGTTGCAGGTTTATTTGGCGGGTACATCCCGGTTTTGAGCAAATGGGAATCACACTAATAACAATTTGTGGCCTGACCTTCCAGCTCACATAGATGCTGCCTATGAGAACACAAACAAAAACAGTATGCTAGTTTTCAGAGGTGAGGCTTTCATGGCTCAACATCATCATAAAAATAATAGAATAGTTTTAGTGTTGTATGTCTCACTCAGGCTCTCAATACTGGGGGGTGAACTCTCTCCAGGTAAAGCATGGATATCCAAGAAACATCTCGGAATTTGGATTCCCATCCACTGTTGAGAGCATCGATGCACCTTTGTATTTCCGGGAAACACGTCTCACAGATTTTTAACATAAACAAACATTGCATAATTAGCCTAAATCAACTTGAGGCCATGGTTTACACACTTTGAACTAAATACATTTTCTTTATCATTGTCTAGGAAGTATTTATTTCTTCATAGGACCTCAACAACTGGAATTCAACCCCAAAATTAGGACAAGTAATGAAGTGAGTGGCTGCAAACACATGGTTTCAGTGCCGAGTAATTACAGGCAGTTGATCAGTACCACACCATGGTGATGGGAACCAAGTTGTGAATTATTTTGTTGCATCCGGCTTGATGGTTTCCTGTTGCATAATTCAAATTAATGTAAAGTTGGTTTTGAAATAAATTGCCTCAGTAGCATATGAATCACACATCTTTGTATCTCATTGAGTGATGATGAAAGAGTGTATACACATTTAGTATATAGCCTTTTTGTGTGGGAAACAGTGTCTGACTCCAACATCCCCAAATGATACAGTTTTGTTTATAGATCAATTCATTATTTTAGCTTAGTTTTAGGACATGATGATGCAAAAACAGCATGTTTTTTTAGCTTTTGCAGTTCATCATTGTGCTCTTTTTGCAGATTCATCATGTATTAAAACTAAAGTAAACGAAATTTTAGGCTGTTTAGGACATTTTTGGTTCTAATGAATGGACTATTGAATTTCATCGAAATTAACCAAAGCAGCTACTCAGATCACCAATAATAATCTTTAATTATAAACTCAGAAGCGATTCAGTGTTGACAAACACTGTCAAGAAGCAGTTTCAAACCAGTCTATTCTGTTCCATTTCACAAATGACTAAGGCAGAGATGTCATAACCCATCCTCATGTCACGCATCTCATTACAACACTAAAGGACAAAGAGGATGTTTTGAATGCATTGGGCTTCCCCTACTCAAGATGATACATGAGAAATAGTGGGGTTTTGTTGCAAACACAACTAAAATAATGGACTAAATGTGGATGTACTAGAAATGGGGCAGAATAAATGTACAAATACAAATTTTACTTTGTCACTTAACTGAAATCTATGAACAATAAGAGTCATGCTAAATAATGTAAAAGGGACAAAAATTGCAGCTATAGTTTTTAAATGATGTCAGAAAACAAATTTCACTTTATTTTACATAAAAAAGTAACATTGATCTAACCATGAGTATTGCTTACTATGGTCTTACCACAAATACCACGGTTACTGCAACTGGAGTTACTATGCAAGAGCTACAATAAGTTTATGTAAGACTCCTCACAGCCATTGTCATGCATATTCATGTGAAAATGCATGTACAATTGTTTTAATTTTTTTAGTTTTCCTTTAATTGTTTGCTAAATTTTTGGCATTTATGATTAATTAAAACTTTGTGTAAATAATGTAAATGTCTTTGGATTGAGACATAAAACATTTAATAAACAACAGAATTAAAAATATATATGAATATATATAAAAGGACAATCAGACAATGATGATCACAGACTGCTGAGCATCTGAAGTGTCTTGTATCAAGCGAGATTGGTCAAATGTGTTAAATGCAAAACTTTAACAATTAGTAACCTCAATTCCAAAACAATTAAACACTGTAGGCTATTTAAATGTAATGTGACACAGTGTTAAACGTGTGTGTGTGTGTGTGTGTGTGTGTGTGTGTGTGTGTGTGTGTGTGTGTGTGTGTGTGTGTGTGTGTGTGTGTGTGTGTGTGTGTGTGTGTGTGTGTAAATATATAGTCTAGATATACATATATAAAATTATCATCTTCTCACATATTATACAGTATACTGTTTTATTATTATCAGCTACTAAATGCATATGTATTAGGAGGTCCCTGGGTTGGTTGAGAGTTGACCATTCCTAGTGTAAATATTTCAAAATAAATGTTTTATATTAATGACAAAAATATATTTAATTAAAACTAGAACTAGACTATACAGTGCTCAGTAGAATCTATTTATTGTGTGTGTGTGTGTGTGTGTGTGTGTGTGTGTGTGTGTGTGTGTGTGTGTGTGTGTGTGTGTGTGTGTGTGTGTGTGTGTGTGTGTGTGTGTGTGTGTGTGTGTGTGTGTGTGTGTGTGTGTGTGTGTGTGTGTGTGTGTGTGTGTTTATTTGGTGGCATGTCATTGCCTGATTTTGTTTCCTGTGTCTAAAGGTGCAATATGTGACTCAATCTCGTGTTGCACAATCTGTCCGTCTTTGGTGTATATAAAAGGGGAGCAAAACACAGACTGCATCAGTTTCTTGAAAGAAAAGCAACATGAAGAGCTACAATCTGTGCGTTCTCATCACTTTGGTGGTTTCTGGTTACACCAGCCCAATAGCACCACCTGCTGATAAAGACGGAGAGAGCATTGCAGAGGTAATTTGCACACTTTGAACTACTTTGACAATGCTGTTAGATACAGAATGTAATCTAACTTTGATCTTTTTTCCCAGAATTACCTAACTCAGCTATATGGCCTGCCTAAGCAGACCACTCCTGACGCTGAAAAACGCTCCAGTGCCGTGAGTCTGAGGTTGAAAGAGATGCAGCAGTTCTTTGGACTCAAGGTAACAGGAAAGCTGGATGAGGAGACGCTGGATGTGATGAAGAAGCCACGCTGTGGGGTTCCAGACGTTGCAGCGTACTCCACTTTTGAAGGGGACTACAAGTGGAAAAAACATGATCTGACCTACAGGTGAGATCTTCTAACAGACAAAACTATTTAAGACAAAACTGGTTAAAAGGACTTGTAACATTTATTTTGCTGTCTTTTTTTGCCAGGATTGAGAACTACACCCCTGACATGTCTGTAGCAGAGGTGGATGATTCCATCAAAAGGGCTCTGCAAGTGTGGGCAGATGTCTCTCCTCTGAGATTCACCCGTATCTACAGCGGCATAGCTGACATCATGATCTCCTTTGCTGTAGGAGGTCAGTTTTTTTAAACTAACCATTAACACTGAAAAATTTTTTTTTAATTAGTATTTTAATCTTGTTTTCAAGTTAAAATCCTTAAAGCAAGTTAAATTTACTGCTTTACAATACATAAGAAATGAAGACTTTAAGGCTCAGAAAATGTTTTAGTGCAAGTGTATTTTGTCAGATTCTCTTGTCTGCCAGTGTATAAAGACAAACTCTGTGAAATCAAGTTTTAATATCTTCCATAGAAATATTATTAGATTATTTATTTTTTATATTTTAATTGAAAATGTATACAAAAATAGGATTTTTTGCAATACATATCGTTTAAAAAAAATTAATATAAATTTTATGTTGTTTTTTTGTGTGTGTTTAGTAGAAAAATAAAAGTAGAGATAATAGGGAAATAATTTGGATTACATTTAATTGCAATATATATATATATATATATATATATATATATATATATGAATACATCACAAATATATTGTATATTAAAATATATTAATTATAAATATATTTATTAACTATATCACACACACATACTGTATATATACATGCATATTTACATAATAAACATATATATATATATATAAATGTATATATATATATATATATAAATGTAAACATATAAAAAAATATATATACACACACATAAAATTGGCCAACTTGTGCCAAATTTTTTTTTTTTTTTTACATGGTTTTTATGTGAATTTGTTGACTGCTTTTTTTACCATGTATATATATATAGAGAGAGAGAGAGAGAGGGGGGGGGAGAGGGGGCGGGTTAAGAGTGCTTTAAAGAACAAATCTCTTCTTTCCAGATCATCGGGATGGATACCCCTTTGACGGACCAAATGGTTTTCTGGCTCACGCTTTCCCTCCATTTGAAGGCATCGGTGGTGATGCCCATTTTGACGATGACGAGAAGTTCTTCTACAGATCTCCTCAAGGTGAGAGCAGATTACTTCTGAAACATCTCCAGTTTGTACCATTGCACAAAATAAAAACCCTGCTGTATTTACATTCCCACTTATTCCTCAGGTTACAATTTGTTCCTGGTGGCTGCCCATGAGTTCGGCCACTCTCTAGGGCTCGAACATTCCAAGGATCCGGGTGCACTGATGTATCCCACCTACGTTTACAGAGACAGCGATACCTTTGTCCTCCCTAAAGACGATGTTGATGGAATCCAGTCTCTTTATGGTAAATATGCTACAAATCAGATACATCAGTGATGAATCAAAAAGACACTGAAAGTGGCGTTTCTAATGATTAGACTTTTTTTATTAAACAGGCCCAAACACGGATGTCGACCCTAGTGGTCCAAAACCCACCCCACCAGTAACCCCAAACAATTGTGATCCCAAACTTGTCCTGGATGCTGTCACTATGCTCCGCGGAGAACTCATGTTCTTCAAGGCCGGGTAAAAAGACAGAAATGCTTTCTCATGTTAAAATGTCCTCGTGAGCTGTGACGAGTCGTATCTGACCTGTCGGTATCTGGCTTTATTTGCAGCTTCTTCTGGCGCAGTTATCCTCTGAGTGCAACCGTTGAACAACATCTCATCACAAGCTTCTGGCCTGAGATTCCAAATCATATCGATGCAGCATTCGAGAGTCCATTGGCGGACAAAGTCTTCATTATCAAAGGTAAACCCCATATGAATAGAAATGACAGAACTCTTAAAAATAAGGTTCCAAAGGGGGGTTTTGTAGGGATGCCATAGGAGAACCATTTTAGGTTCCTCAAAGAACCTTTCAGTGAGAACCTTTAACATTCATAGGACTTTTCCAACGCACAAAAGTTTCTTCATAGTGGAAAAGGGTTATTTAGTGTTTTTCACACCAAGGGAAAAAAAGGTTATTTTAAGAATTGTTCACTGACATATTTTTTGGGAACCAGAAATGGTTCTTTTGTGAAAACTTTAAGAGTGCATGGATGTTAATGGTTCTTCGTGGAACCATAGATGCCAATAAAGAATGCTTATTTTTATGAGTGAACATAACTATGTCATATGAGACGTGAAATATAATTAGAAAATGTTGTCCCACCTCAGGTCAGAAGGTCTGGGCTCTCTATGGGTACGATATGGTACAGGGATATCCCAAGAGTCTCAGCATGTTCCGTTTGCCAAGAAAAGTGCAGAAAGTCGACGCAGTCCTCTACGATGAGACCAGCTACAAAATCCTGTTTTTCGTTGACCGCCAGATTTATAGGTAAGTAAATCCCTTAGTCTGATTGAGTTGGTCATCTTTTTCAAGAACCTTCAATTAACCTGAATTTATTTTGTACAGTTATAACGAGGAACAACGCAGAGTAGAGAAAGGTTATCCTAAACCGGTGCAAAGCGTTTTTCCTGGAATGACAGGGAAGGTGACCGCAGCCTTCCAGTATAAAGGTAAGTGTTTTGTGAAATGGAACACATTTACTTTCATTAATTTAACAGCTGCTTTTATTCAAAGTGACTTACAAACAAGAAAATCCACATCTAACACAGTCTTTCATGATCATTTTTAGGTTTCAACTATCTCTTCAGCGGATCAAAGATGTTCGAGTTTGGCGCCCACAACAACAAGCTGCTCCGTGTTCTCAACAACAATTATTTCCTGCCCTGTTAGTTAGTTAATGTTGAGTTTTTCTTTAAAGCTCAGCAATATACTGCCTGCATGAAGGAGAATCTGAACCGTCAGTATTTTAAAGTAAATTATTAAGTAATGTATTATCTTTCTAACTTATTTTACAGAAAAGTAGGTAGTTTAGTATCCTTTAAAGTATTATATGCAACAAAAGGACAAAATAAAACATGTCCTATGATTGATGCAATTTCAAAATAAAGATTTGAGCAGTTTTTGTAAATATTTCGAAAAACCTGTTTTTTTTTGGTCTGTTTATTAACCAGCTTCACACCAAATGTGGGAGTGTTACATGGGGGGGGGGACTGAGACACAGCGTTGGTTAACCAATTAGATATTGCAGGGATACAGTACAGGGTCCCACTTTATATTAAGTGGCCTTAACTATGTATATGCATAACAAATTTACTTATTGTGTTCACATTGTATTGTAAAACACTTTTGCTGCTATTGAGGTGGGAAAAACGGGTAAGGTTAGGGACAGGGTTTGGTGGTATGGGTAGGTTTAAGGGTGGGTTATGGTGTAAGGGATGGGTCAACAGTGTAATAAATGTAATTACAGAAATTAATTACAGATGGAATTACATGCAGGTATTATTATTTTTTTAAATAGTCCAATGCAAAAACATGTACACAATTAGTGCATTGCATCAAATAGGCTATTCATTTAAATGTAAGTACATAGTTAAGGCCACCCACAGTGACATAAAGTGGGACCCAAAACAGGGACGAAATCACTGAGCTAAGACCCGAAACACCCTACAACACTGGGTTCAGCACTGACGGTGTGTCCAAATTGCACCATTGGGTGTTTCAGAAACCAGCTTAAGGTAATTACTGGAGGCATGCTTCTGAAAATCTACACACTGTGGGCATCACACTTGTTGAATGGGTTGAAATCTTTACAAATACATTTTGAGTTACATATAAACTAACGTGTAGCATATGAAACACTACACTATCCCTTACATAGTGCACTTGCTATGTGAACATACAAAAAACATTGGCATGATTAGAAAAGACTAAATGGTCTTAAAAAATAGTCAAATTGCCACCAAAGGAAATAAATGGCATGCAAAATCTACAAATCAGCTGCAATGCAGAAAAAGAACTAAATGGTCAATTAAAAAATAGTCAAAGTGCCAGGATGTACCACAATCAATCCCCTACACAAAACCTCACACAAAACCTCTGCTTTTGAAAATTCGTAATAAAACTTTGTTAAGGGGGCGATTGTACTCAATTCTTGAATCCCCTAACCCTCACACAAAACCTTCTGCTTTTGAAAAGTCATAAAACTTTGTTAAGGGGGCGTGGCTTGAAACCTGAACACACATCACATTATGAAGATGTTGTTGAATTTTGATGTGTTGTTCAAATACAAAGTTTGCTCTGTCACTTAACTGATTTTTTTGTGACTAAAAATCATCCTAAATAATGTAAAAGAGATGACTAAATGTTCTGATGCCAGAACACAAATTTCACTTTATTTTTTATAAAACAGTTACACTGGTCTAACCATAGTGAGGAGCTGCATATTTATGTACATATTTTATACAAGTGTAATTAATACTCCATGTAAATATTTTATACAAGGTCAGTTTTAAACGAATACTGCAAAACGTCTGTTTTTATTGTCCACTTTAAACTGGAATTTATGCAAAAACAAGATTCCTTGCAATATAGATAGATTTGTTTTGAAATGTATATATAATATAAACATTTTGCATTTAGCCATTCTATTCAGCAGTGTCCTAATTAATTCCATTAAGTGCTTTTACTTCATTTGACTTTGTATGGGTGTGCTTCTTTGTTTGCTAGTGTATGGATTTATTAAAAACAGTTTGAACCGTCATCATCTTCATTTTGTGTGTGGTTTACAACTTCAACTAAAATTTATATAATTTTTGTTGTTGAAAGCTTTTAATATATGTATTTTTTAATATATATATATATAATCTTGTTTTAAATACCCACATATTTAAGGCAAGGAACTGTTACTTTTTTCCTTTTTTTATTTTGTTTTTAAACAGAATAAAACAATATGACAAAATAACTTCAAATTAAAGAATCAAAGACACATAAAAAATAAAATACAAAATACAGGAGGCAGTAATTTTATGTATTATGATATAATAGTTGTTTTACCATTACCTTCAATCACAATGTATGTGATGCCAGTTTAACAGTTCAAGATGTTTAACGGTTTAACAGTTCAAGTAAGTTCTGAAGGCACGTTTCTGCAGTTCTGCACATGTCCCAATTCCCAAATTGATGCGGACAGAATAAATGTCTGTCTTGTTCCTCACATCAAACTTAACATATGGCTTCAGAAGAGCTGAAAAGTCATATGGACCACTTTTGTGATAATTTTATTATTAATTTTTTAAAGCTTGAAAGTCTCAGTCATTAGTTTATTCGTTATAAATCATTACTCATTCCTCTGACAATAAAGAGTGATAGCAGTTGGCATTACCTGCAGATATTATATAATGCTCTAGCACACCTCATGATCTTTGCACAAACATGTACAGCTTTGTTCCATAATTAATTGGGGCTTTCCCTTAGATTTGTTTTGTTCTGAAAAGAAGCAAATAGCAACCAGTGCAACCAAACTCTAATGGAAATCCTAACCCTAAAAAAATGCAACATTTACAATTTTAAAAGTGGGTAAAGATAAAAAAAGAATCTATTTCAGGATGTGAGAGAAGGTCTTTTAAGCATTGCTTTTTTAAGTTTAGATTTAAATTTAATTTGAACTAGAAGATACAAGCATGAATTGACTACCTTTTATATGCTGCTAAACTGTGTATTATTTTAAACAAGGCAATATATTTACATTTAAGGTAAAACATCGTTAAAAAATGCTTTTATAAGTAAAAAGCATAGATTAGAAGTATAATTGTGACAGTATTAAAACATACACGTCCTGATTTTGCTGAGTTAGATTTGTTCCTGGGTCAACATATATTGTTGACCCTGGAACAACGTTTTAATCCAAACGTTTAATCTTGGCCATTTCCCTACACCTAAACCATGAGTAATCCCTAAAATCAGAGGAACTGATAGATGAATGACACTGATGCACAAGCAAAAAACACAGATTATAAGCCTAAACTTCACAAATGATAAATTGTTCTTCAAATCTGATAGTTAATAACAATGTTGTTCCAGGGTCAACAAAGATGTTGATCCAGGAACATGTCGCATTGGTAATATCAGGTTCTGCATTAAAAATATACGGCTACGGGAAGAAGGAGGTGGCGAACCGGCGAGATTTCAAGATAATAAATAATAAATAAACAAACAAAATGACCTCTCCCGTCGTCCACTGCCGTCGCTCCTCCTTTTATCCTTCCGGAGCTCCTCCGTGGGATCGAGACCGGTGAGTGGTGTTGTTCATTATGTTATTATCCTCCCGGCCTTCCTCCGTCTCCCGGCCCCGGCCCCACTCACTCGCCACACTAGCTTTGCTGAAAAAGACAGTTTTCGTATTGTCTATAAAAAGCGATCAGTTGACTTTACTTAAAAAAATAAAAAATACTGAGCAAACCAGTTGCCTTTCAATTATTAAAGAAGGTTCAAGGTTCAAGGTTTGTTTATTCGTCACATACTAAATTATGCAGGGTATAATCAGAAGTGAAATGCAAATCAAGTCAGGTCCGCTCAGTGGACAGTGCAAAAAGAAATAAATGTTAAATAGAAGTAACACAACACAGGAGCATATATATAAATATAAGTAAAAAAAAGAAATAGAGTAAAATGTGCAATAAAAAAAAGAATAAAAAAGTGCAAAACAAATAAGATGTGCAAAACAAATAAGATGTGCAAAAAACAGTATACAGGGACTTAATAAATAGTAATATGGACAGGGATGTGCAGGAGGGGTGTGCAAACGGGTTGTACCGGGTATATACATGTAGCAGCAATACGGATGATGGTAAATGTAAATGTAAATGAGTCTTGTAAATGTTTATGAAACTGAGTTTGTGTTTAGGAGCCTGATGGCCTGAGGGAAGAAGCTCCTCCTCAGTCTCCTCATGCTCCTCGCTCCAGTGGCAGTAAACAGAAAGATGGTTGCCGGGTGGTTTGATGGCAGTGAAACAGAAGCTTGCTTTTACAGGTTGAGGTAGTGTCCTGCCTTGAGAGCAGACCCTTTGCGCTCAGCTCTGCTTTTACAACTCTCTGTAGAGCTTTGCAGTATTTGTCCTGGCGTTACTATACCACACTGAGATGCACTGAGTCAGTACACTTTCTATGGCCCCTGAGAGGATTGCTTGAGACCTGCAGTCCTTAGCTGTCTAGATGAGTACAGTCTATGGCCTGGCTTTCAGGATTGCCTGTGTTTGGATGAGTGCAGTCCTGTCAGGTCCTCGGAGATGTTTACACCGAGGTACTTGACCTGCTCACCGAGGTCCACACAGGGTCCCACTGATCATGAGGAGTGTAGGGCCGCTGCTGTCTCTCCTGAAGTCTACAATCAGCTCTTTGCTTTGCTTCACGTTCAGAGAGAGACAGTTGTCCTGGCACCATGATGTGAGTCTCTCTACCTCATCCAAGTATGCGGCCTCATCATTGTTGTTAATGAGGCCAGAACCACAGTATCACAGTAAATCTAATGATAGAAGAAGGAGCTGTGAGAGACACGCAGTCGTGGGTGTATAGAGAGTAGAGCAGGGGGTCAGGACACAGCCCTGTGGGGCTCCTACATTCCTACATGATGAGAGGAGGAACTGGCCGACTTTCACCACTTGTGGTCTGGCGGTGAGGAAATCTTGAATCCAGTCACAGAGTGAAGAGGTTATGCCGAGGTCTGAGAGTTTAACAGCCAGCTTGGTGGGGACTATAGTATAAAGCGGAGCTAAAAGCGGAGCTAGTCGATGAAAAACAGCCTTACATAGTTACCATTTTTGCTGTCAATTTGAGTGAGGGACGAGTGCAGGACCTGGGAGATGGCATCATCAGTAGACCTATTTAGCCGATAGGCAAACTGAAGAGGGTCCAAAGTAGCAGGGATGGAGGAGCAAATGTGGTTCTTTAATAGTCTCTCAAAAACCTTCATGACTGTCGATGTGAGGGCAACTGGACGATAGTCATTCAGGCAAGAGGGTTTACTGTTCTTAGGCACAGGGATTATGACAGATTTTTTAAGGAGGAGGAGGTGGGAACCAAGAGGTAAAGGGACTCATTAAAATGCAAGCATAACCCAAGCTCATACACCCCCTCTAGATCCTTGAGATCAGAAAATCAACATCTGCTTTGCACTACCAGGACAAAATATAAACATAGATGTGACAGAGCTTTTTCTCGAGCAGGCCCTAAATTGTGAAATGACCTCCCTCAATCTATTCGATCTGCCAAATCCTTACCCATGTTCAGGGAAGTGACGTGCTGGTCCTCCCACTCTGAAGCTACGCTATGGCAAGCCCTGTTAACATTTAAAACTTTTTTTTGACTATCCATAAATATAATTTCGGATAGTCACAATTGTAATTCCAGATATCTATATTACAATTATGACTAGTCGTAATTGGAATCAAGATATCTACAATGTGTTTATGTCTAGTCATAAAATGCATTGAAGATATCTACAAAGCAATTACGACTAGTCATAATACACATTCCAGATATCTACAAAGCAATTACGACTAGTCATAATCTTCCATTGACTTCCATTGAAAAATATTTGCAGATATCTTCAAATGAGTTTCGACTAGTCGTAATTCCAATTCAATATATCTTTAAATACGATTTGCCTAGTCGAAATACAACTATAATACATAGTACATACATAGTTCATAAACATATATAATATAACATAATAAGCTACAAACAGTACTAATGGTTTTAGTTAGATACCAGATATGTTAGTCTATGTATTTTTGTGTAATGATTCTCCCATGATTCTGAAAACAAACAGTAGACAACCAAACAATGTAATTTACTAGTTTCTGCCTCTAAATGTTGTATTTAATGTTACAAATTAGTCTATTTATAAATGTCTAGAATGTTAAAATGAATCTATTTAAAAATATGTATTAATTTAAATAGATTAATTAGGTTATCTTAAAAAATATTAGAAAAAAAAATGAAGACTTGTTTCGTCCAGAGTTTTTGAATGAATCTCTGAATGATTCTGGCATCAAATACATTTAACAGTCACTGTTTGCCACCTACTGGCATAACATAAAATAAGCTTTAGTTTTTTTGGTTTTTTGAAGTGTATCATTAGTTCCAAAGATGAATTACTCGTTTTGATCATGGCTGCCGCAACTGCGGAGTCTATATCTGGAATAAAAACGCTCATCCCAATACTTTCGTTATTATTTAATGTTTGCAACCCGGCAATGTAGCCTGCTGTGTAAGTAGACTGTTTTTGAAGCTGTTTAAAACATAAAGCATGTGATGAGTGCTGCTCTCTCTGAATCAGTGGCTGCGCGAAAGCAGGTTTAAATATTCCGATGTGATTTCAAAGGTTTAATAGACATAGCAGAATCACCGTCATTTAGAAATAAGATTGCGTGTGTTTGAATTGAGATCGCAATCTTTTAATGAATAAACGTACGTACATATGAGCCAATGTTTTTTTGTAGCCCATGTTATATTTGTACCAGACTTCAAAATTAAAGCCAGGCCCGGGCAACCCCCCCGCTTCTGCGACCAAAAAGGACAACGAAAACAAAATAGCAGAGACTGCAACAACAGACGCTTACATTGACAAGCGCTTGTGAGCGAGAGGGTATGAGACAGCTCAGCTTTGGTTTAAAAGAGTTCAAAAATTATTTGTTATCAGTCATAACTTAATGGGGAAAAATGGAGCAGACACTGAACATGGATGAAGCTTTGTAGAGCGCATGTGTCGACCGCCTGCGTTCGCGCACAACTTTAAATTGAATACACTTTGAAAGGC
Source organism: Ptychobarbus kaznakovi (assembly GCA_027422405.1). Classification (NCBI taxonomy): domain Eukaryota; kingdom Metazoa; phylum Chordata; class Actinopteri; order Cypriniformes; family Cyprinidae; genus Ptychobarbus; species Ptychobarbus kaznakovi. The sequence continues at coordinate 5,424,067 of CM049796.1, read as the reverse complement.
TACACATTTGATTGTACGCATATGCTAGCATACACGTACAAAAACTAAGCATACTTAGGCCTTTAATGGTTGTGTAGAGAGGTGTTCAGAGCAGATGTGGGGTGTTTTTTCAAACCTGCAATAAAACTCATTCAGATCGTCTGCCAGTTGTTTATTCTCCACAGTGTTGGGGGATGGTGTCTTGTAGTTGGTAATGTCTTTCAGACATTTCCAAACGGATGCAGGGTCATTGGAAGATAATTTGTTCCTTAGCTTTTCAGAATAATTCCTCTTTGCCTCTCTGATCTCTTTTGTCAGTGTGTATTTGGCCTGTTTATATAAGACTCTGTCCCCATTCCGGTAAGCATCTTCTTTGGCCTGACAGAGCTGTCTGAGTTTTGGGTTACACTTTATTTCGATAGTCCACTATCGTAGTAACTTTGTAACAACATGTCAACTACATGTCAACTAATTCTCATTCATTTGCAACTACATGTCTACTATCTCTCAGAGTAGACTGTTAGGCTAAGTTTGGGCTCAGTAGAATAAGTTGACATAGACTTGTAAAGATTCTAATTAATCTAAGTAAATTAAATTAAGCAGACAGTATACTAATACTCTAATGACTGCTGGTTGACATCTAGCTGCAAAATGACTTACTGTTAGTAGAATGTTTAAGTGGACTGTTAGTAAAGTGTTAAAAGCAGTGAACCATGGTTTGTCATTGAGGTATGTTAAATAATTCCTGGTAGGAATGCACCTGTATTCACAGAAACTGATATAGGATGTTACAGACTCTGTGGACTGAGCTTGCCAGATGTTGTTAGAAAAAAAACTCCAGTATTTTTACAGTCCTTGTATTATGCTCTGCTAGACCATATTTTTACAGTCCTTATTAAAGGTTTAGCTGATATCAGTTTCTGCCTGTAGGTCTGAACCAAACAGTGGTCAGAGAGTCCTAAAGCTGCTCATGGGACAGAGTAATACGCATCCTTTATTGTGGTGTAACAGTGATCCAATGCCTCTGGTGGGACATGTAACGTGCTGTCTGTGTTTTGGCAGTTCACAGGAGAGATTTGCTTTATTATAGTCCCAGAGAATAATAATAACAGATAAAATGCTTCCTAAACTGGGACCAGATTATTTCAGAGTGTGTGCAACTACTGGATTATGAGAACTGAACAAAACACAATATGATAATATGACAAAATAGCTGATTAAAAGGATAGAATCCAAAACACAAAATGAATGAATGAATGAATGAAGTATATGAATAGTATATAGATATATCGATATGATAATGTGTACAATGATACGTTTAAGCAATAACTTAATGCAGTATAATATAAGTCCTTATTTTTGTTATTATTATTATTATTTGGTAAATGTAATTTACTTTTATTTTAACATTTCCTTAAAACATTTATTCAAACATTTCCTTCACGCCTAAAAAGGAAAAAAAACTCCTGTGTATGGGAAAAGACAGCAAAAACAAAGGACACGTCAACTGTTTTTCAAGGGCGATGTCAATCGTTACATTAATTAATTTAAAACATTAATTTTAAGGATAGTTCTAGATGTTTCCTGCTACATTCTTCATATGTCACCCAAACCCGGAATCTCCTCTTTGCTGTCCTCTTGACTCACCCAAATTGCTGCCTAACCCACATTCTCTAATTCAATCATCGGTAATTTGCTCTGATGTCCACATTTTCACATGGTCCCACCATCAACCCTTTTTCTTTATGTGCATAAAAACATTAAAGTGAAACTTTCTGCGGTGGGCATCTTTCGTCTGTCTTTCCACACAAAACTATCATAAATTTACGTCTGCCCTTACATTTACATTTACATTTAGTCATTTAGCAGACGCTTTTATCCAAAGCGACTTACAATACATAAAGCGATTAAAGCGATGTGCCCCTAACACAGAGTGCCCTAGGCATTGAGGCATAATATATATATAAAACAAGCTAGCATAAAGAGAAAGAGAAAAATATGATATATATTATATATATTATATATATTATATTTTGTATGATGAAGTCAAGTAGTGTTGAAAGAGATGAGTTTTCAGTTGTTGCTTGAAGGTTGACAGGGATCAGCATTCAGGGGTGTGGAAGATCATTCCAGGAACATGAACGAGAATGTTCTGGAGAGTGATTTTGAGCCTCTCTGTGATGGTACCACGAGGCGTCGCTCACTAGCAGATCTCAGACTTCTGGAGGGGATGTAGATTCGTAATAGTGAGTGGAAGTAGGAGGGTGCTGAGCTATGCTGTTACTGTCTGGTCTTGAACTGGTAGCAGTGCAAGGAGAGGTGTGGGCTCTTTTGGGCTCGTAAACATATCATGCCCTGGCAGTCTGCCCTTACTATCATCTGTATGAGGTTTGATTGTGTTTGATAAACTTATGTCCAGCCAGAAGAGCATTGCAGTAGTCCAGCCTTACACAAAACTATCAGGGCTTATGACACAGTTTGCCCTTATATGTCTGCAGCCAAAAGCATTGCATGTCCCCTTACACAAAACTATCATAAACTTATGTCTGCCCTTACACAAAACTATCATAAACTTATGTCTGCAAGATCGAGCAGTCTTTGCAATGTGCTCTTGACAGGTCAGCTGGTCATGCCTATCATAAACTTATGTCCCCTTACACAAAGTCTGACACAAGGACACAAAACTATCATAAACTTATGTCTGAGTAATTATGTCTGACAGTCATGCTGTTACACTGATCGTGAAGTCATGCTGTAGAGTTGGAGTGGCAGGGAAGACAAGAAGCTCAGTCTTTGCCACAGTTGAGTTGTAGGTGATGTTCTTTCATCCATGCCGAGATGTCTGCCAAGCAGCCTGAGATCCGTGCAGCTACCGTTGAATCAAAACTTTGCCCTTACACAAAACTATCATGTGGCTTCAGATAGTTAACTGTCACCGTCCCGTACACGGGACGCCTAATTTTACTTCAATATTTTACCGTTAAATCCTAATCTAACCATGACAAACTATATATAGCTGGAAAGGTCCAAGACTCCTAAATAGATATTTGACCACTGTTTGTTGTTAAAAATTATGTAGGAGCAGTAATATATTAATTTATGACAAGAGTGCACTTCAAAACATATACACATAACAGGAGCGCTGACCTTTGACACACAAATTATATTAGTTTTGTTTTTATCTTATCACATGTTTTAGCAATCATCATGTATCATATATAATTTGAAAGCTTAAAACCTCAAGATTCATCTTGTGAAACCCGTTTTGAAATTGGACATTGCGTTACCATAGAAATGGTACTTTAAAGTATTTTAGCGGGGTCCTCCCCCTTAGTGGGAGGTGTCATATTCCAAATGTATTACGGTCTTATAGAATCAAAACTTTTGATAATCTTGACAAAACACATATCATCGGAAAGGTCTGAGTCTCAAGATTCCATATTGGGTGATAGGTGTAACACTGAGAGAGAAATTTATACATTTGTGACCGAAAAATGCATTTAAAATTTTTTTAATGAGTTGTGCTGTTTGTGGTATAACGCCTAAACAAAATTGCATAGTAACCTCAATTGTTTTTATATCAACTTATTTAGACATATGGCTTTAATTTTATGCCAAATTTGGATTCAAACCAATTTTTTTAATATTCATTTTTTTGTAAAATAAAATAAAAGAGTACAGTTTATTTTATTTACAGTACATTTAAACTTGTATAACTTTTTTTTTACTTTCATTTTTTTTACATTATTTCTCTTCTGAAATGATTTGCTGATTGTCTTCTTTAAAAAGAGAACAACCTTAGGTCTGTATTCAAAAGCATTCATGAATAATAATTTAACTTCAAATAGTGCACTTTCAAGTCTATTTTCAAAAAGGGGAGTGACAGGTAAGGAGTTAATAAATTTCATTTCAATTTTAATTTATTCATTTAGCAGATGCTTTTATCCAAAGCGACTTACAGTGCATTCAGGCTATACATTTACTGTCAGTATGTGTGTTTCCCGGGAACTGATCCCACAACCTTTTGCGCTGCTAACGCAATGCTCTACCACTGAGACACAAGAAGATAAATATAGTGCGCAAGTCATATGAACCACATTCATGATAGTTTTATAGTGCTTATGCATTATTTCTGAAGCCTGAAAGTCTTGTTCATTATTGCATTCATTATATATTATTACTCATTGCTCTGACAATAAAGCGTGACAACAGTTGGCATTCCTTGTACATATTTCATAACGCCCTAAGCACACCTCATGCTCTTTGCACATACTGTACATGCACAGCTTTGTTTTCTAATTTGGGACTTTCCCTTTTATTTACTTTTTTTCTGAAATGAAGCGAATAGCAGTTAGTATAACCAAACTCTAACGGAAATCCTAACCCTAAAAAATGCAACATTTACCATTTTATAAATGAATAAAGATAAAACAATAGATATTTCAGGATATGAAAGTAGGTCTTTTAAGTGTTGCTCACTTCTTTGGATATGTTTCAGCACTTCATAAAATAAAAATGTTTTGGTGTAGTACAACATTTCAGTTGGTTAAATGTAAGTTACATCTCTATTTATAATAATTAATATAATATTTTAGAGACAACACGTCTATATGTTGTCTATATTGTGTGTCACAATATGTTAAGTTGAAGGTAACCTAATTTTAGCTACCTTATACTTTATGCTGCAACTATTATATTTAACACTGCAATGTGTATACATTTAAGGTAAAATATTGTTAAAACAATTTTAATTGTGAGTAAAACATATAAATGGGCATTCTCAGTTTTTACTTTTTTATTTTATCTAAGTTACTTACTCTCTGATTGTTAATAGTTATGTGCACTGGGGTGTTTTATATTGGATTTTATATTATTTAGTTATTTTAAGTCTTGTAATGTTTGTGACATCATTACTGTGGTTTAATTGCAAATTTAATCATAATTTTAACCAAAACCTATTACTGTGTTGCCATTGTTTGTACTTATAATGCATAGTGCTTATAACACATGCAATGATATAAATGTGACTATATTTATTAATATTGCCATTTAATAAAGATATGAGGAAGATAAATATTATTAAAATCTAGGCGGAGAGGAAGAGGTGGTGTCAGCCTGAAAATCCTGTTATTATTGTCTAGTCCCATCAGTTTAATTTTTCGCCTGTTGCTCAACACCTCAGTTTTAAGAGTATATAAATCATCATTAGACTCTTGTCAATCAGAAGCGTAAGAGTGTAAGAAGCAGCTCACAACATGGGGATTCACTGCCAGCTGTGTTTTTTTGCAAGCCTGGTGCTTGTTATTCACGCAGGACCGATTTTACAGCCACCTGACAAAGCTGAAGTCATTGCAGAGGTATAAACATTTTTCTTAAAATAGTACTTGTTTGCCTGTTTTGCAATTGTCCATAATTTCTCCAATAATTCCTTGTTTATTTGCCTTTCAGGATTACCTGAGCAAATTCTACAATCTGAAAGACATGATACCCTCTTCTAGTTTCCGCCCAGAAGCAGCGGTTGATCCACTGTCCGATAAACTAAAAGAGATGCAGAAGTTTTTTGGGCTGAAGGTCACTGGAAAGCTGGACAAAAAAACACTGGCGGTGATGAAGAAGCCCCGCTGTGGAGTTCCAGATGTTGCTGCGTACTCCACATTTGAAGCTGAAAATCCCAAATGGCAGACCAACAAGCTCACCTACAGGTGAGAATAACAAGAGTTTTCTTTGCATCAGGGGAGTGAAAGAAGCAGATATTGGCCCAGTTTCACAGACAATGCTTAGACTAAGCCAGGATTAGGCCATAAATCAATTAGGACATTTGAGTAGTTTTTATAAACATGCCTTATTAAAAACATTACTGATGGGCATCTTGAGACAAAACAAAGGCACTGATATATTTAAAGATCAGTCAATGCAAGTTTCTTTCAGTTGAAACAGCTCAGATTTACATTTTAGTCTAGGACTAGGCTTAAGTCTTGTCTGTGAAACCGGGGGATAATGGTCCTTTTCCACAGAATCGTGAACTACACACCTGACATGTCAAAAGCTGAAGTGGATGAATCCATAGAGAAAGCCCTGCAGGTCTGGGCCAATGTCACTCCTCTGAAATTCACCCGTATCAACAGGGCACAGCTGACATCATGATCTCCTTTGCTATAAAAGGTAAGTTTCATCTGTCAATTTATCAATTCATATTTCATTCATTTTGATGAATTCTTTTGAACTAAATTTAAACTTGGCATTTTGGCAATATACATGTTAAAAGCAAGTAAATTAAATTCACTGAGTTCATATTCAATTCAAATGAGTGAATCATTATGTTCCTAATGGCAACCGTTACTAAAAAAGTAAAGCACAGGATCCTTTGATTGATTTCTAAACAGCATTTATAGAAATGTCATATACCCTTTTAATAAAACACATTAATGGAAATGTAGGAAATATATGGAAATAATATATTTGAAAAACATAAATGCAAAACCACTAGATGTAAATGTAACTCTTTCTTACAGATCATGGTGATGGTATGATGTTTGATGGACCACGAGGCATTTTGGCTCATGCCTTTGCTCCTGGTCCTGGAATCGGTGGAGATGCACATTTCGATGATGATGAGACTTTCACATTACGCTCACCAAGAGGTGAGCTTTTCTTTTCTTTTTTGGAAAAATATTTTTGGCACCACTTTGATTTCAAGTACAAATCAAAACATCAATAAACCTTTTTAATTTGCACTATGCTTAATTTCTCCCCAGGTTATGTTCTGTTCTTGGTGGCTGCCCATGAGTTTGGTCACTCCTTGGGTCTGTCTCATTCCAGTGTTCGTGGGGCTCTGATGTTTCCCACATACAGCTTTACTGATCCAAATATTTTCTCTCTGTCCAATGATGACATCTCAGCTATTCAGTCACTCTATGGTATACAGTGAAACACGATAAGTTCAGAATACTCTTGTGGACTTTTGTGGACACCAATTACCTTGAAAAGTATAAGTAAAGCAACTCAATTTCATTGTTTTTATTGTTCATTGTTTAAGTGCACTGTACTTAAAATGATTGCTTACCATGTGTAATTTTGATGCAATGGTACTTTATTAAATACAAATACTAAGTAAAATACACTAAAGCACACATAAAAAATCAATAAAAACCACACACACAACTCTGGCTACAATTGAATATTTTTTATTCAGCCTTTTTAAAACCTTGTGACTATGTATTACTGAATGTTAAACACACTGGAAGAGCATCTCATCACAACTGCAGTGCTAGCAGAACACATGGTTTCGTTGTCTGTGATGACAAAATCAGCAGGTAAGGGGTTTGTGTCAGTTATGTCTGGCTCGCCCTATTCCTCCTGGAATACGAGCAGAGGGTAAAACTGTAACTTAAGAGGCTAAAAGTAGACATTTATATTTACTGCCAAATAGCAGTTCTATTAATGCACTCAATACTTATATTTAATGTCTTGAAGAACAGCCCTCTTCACACATGTAACTTACCCTGGGAGAGCACAAAGCTTGTTGACGTAATAAAAAAAAAATAAATATATTAACATGTTAAACAAGCAGGCCAACTTAATTGTATATACAATGAAGACAGTGATGGAGGTAGTTAGTGTAGTTAGAATTTGCACTCACCTGAAGATCAAACATTTAGAATGTCATGCAGCATGTGAAATCTTGCTGGTGTGTGCCGCTTTCTTTGATATGGTGAAACTCAGCACAAACCACAAACATGCACAAGTGTATAAGCAACAATGATTTTTTTGAAGAAAACAGTGTCCTGTTATGTGAGGATCGCTATGTGTACATAAATAGCTATGTGTACATAAATCGCTATGTGTACATACCCGGTACAACCCGTTTGCACATCCCTCTTGCACATCCCTGTTTATATTACTATTTATTAAGTCCCAGTATACTGTTTTGCACATCTTATTTGTTTTGCACTTTTGATTCTATTGCACATTTACTCTTTATTTATCTTTTTTTTTACCTATATTTATATATATGCTCTTGTGTTGTGTTACATTTATTTAATTTTTAATTTTAATTTTTATTCTTTTGCACTGTCCACTGAGCGGACCTGATTTGATTTACATTTCACTTCTGATTATACCCTGTATAATTTAGTATGTGACGAATAAACAAACCTTGAACCTTGAACCTTGAGGAGACATCACACAACTTGCTCTTGCCAAGGCCCGCCCATGAGGCCGTTTGACCGACATGTCAAATAACCAATCATAGTTCGTTTCGATCAGCGTCACGTTTCAGGGCGTGGAAATGTCGTCAAAATAACAAGCCGGTGTGTGAAACACAGATGTATTTTAAAGATTCTATGCCACAAACTTTAAATATTTCACATACTTTTGAAAATCCTGCGTTTAGTTGACCCTGATAAGCGTTCGTCATCATATTTGTAAACACGACGGCTTTCTTCTTTCATGAGGGAGTTTGGCGCCACTATGGCAAGCCCTTTTAACATTTAAAACTTTTTTTGACTATCCATAAATATATTTCGGATAGTCACAATTGTAATTCCAGATATCTATATTACAATTATGACTAGTCGTAATTGGAATCAAGATATCTACAATGTGTTTATGACTAGTCATAAAATGCATTGAAGATATCTACAATGCAATTACGACTAGTCATAATACACATTCCAGATATCTACAAAGCAATTACGACTAGTCATAATCTTCCATTGACTTCCATTGAAAAATATTTGCAGATATCTTCAAATGAGTTTCGACTAGTCGTAATTCCAATTCAAGATATCTTTAAATACGATTTGACTAGTCAAAATACAATTAAAGATATCCCAAATACATTTGTAGATATCTGCAATTCATTTATGACTAGTCAAATTAGAGTTGTAGATATCTTTAATTGAATTACCACTAGTCAAATTGTAATTGGAGATATCTCTAATTAGAAATTCGAGTTGTTTTCGAGTTGTTTTCAATTGTTTTCAGAGCTTCAACTTCGCCACCACTTTCATATCATGTAACAATCTAAATAGTCAGTTAAACATTTTCATTGGTACCTAAACTGCTGCATAATTTCTCCAAAGGAATTGTCCTGTTCTTGGTGGCTGCCCATGAGTTTGGTCACTTTTTGGGTTTTTCTCATTCCATCGTTTATGGGGCTCTGATGTTTCCCTCTTTCAGCTTTACAGATCCGGATCGTTTCTCTGTATCCAATGATGACATCACAGCTATTCAGTCACTTGTGTATGATCTTCAAGACTGCATTTACAGTCTTCGAGTCAAATGTATTGAGTTGTTTGTTTACTAGCCTATGTGGTATTCACATCAGGTCCACCTGGTCCACCTACAACTCCTACAGATTGCAGTAACATTGTCTAGGATGCAGTGACAACTTTTAAAAGAGAAACAATGTTTTCAAGGACAGGTATTACACAAATCAGACAACATGGTGTATTTATAAGCAAAATATTTAAAATTGAATGACTCATTGTCTCTCTCTGCAGCGTTTTATGGTTTAGTTCTTCTAGACAAAATGAGGCCCAACTTCCAATCAATAGTTTCTGGCTCAATGCTCCTGATAATATAGATGCTGCTTATGAGGATCCAGTGGAAGATATAGTTGTCCTATTTAAAGGTATCTTCTCCAACTGGGAATGCTGAAACAACAATCGTCTTTTTTTCCTGTGTTTCCGTCCTGCTGTGTGAGAAATTAGCTGAAATGAGCCACACTGTAACACAGCCAATCAGAGCAGAGCTCAACATTGTGCTGCACTGTGAAACAGCCAATCAGAGCAGAGCTCAACATTATTATTCATGACCCTTCCAAATAAGCCAACAACAGACCATTTCAGTCTAGGGAGAAATCCTAGGGTTGTAAATGCACATGTAAAACTGTTTTTGGAGAATGTTTGCCCTTACCTAAGCCACATACCTTCTATGTAGATATCAGAGAACAATTTAAAATATTCTATCAATGCATTCTATGGCACCTTTAAAAATGAATTGTTGATTGTGTCTCTCCAATCTGCTTTTCAAAGAGGCCACTTGACTTCTAATTTATTGCTGTTAAATGTTTAGAATGTATTTACAGAATCATTTTAATGTAATTGACTATTTTAAAATGTATTAAAGTGCAAGAGTATGTGAGTACGTTCATTTTGGAAGCAAGAATTGTGATTGGAAGGGAAGCTGACAAGAAAGACCACATGTTCTAAAACAATTTCACGATTGTCCTGTTTGCAGTCAAAATTGGCCGCCATAGGAAATAAATTGTATGTACAAAATCTGCCAATCAACCACAATGCAGAAAAGCACGTACTGTCAGGTAACGCTGGGACGAAGGAGCGAGGAGATCTTCAAAATACAAATCTTTATTACTTTCAAACATCAGATACGGGAACACATGGAAGATGTATAACAGCAGACAAAGGACCACAGGACTTATAAAGACAGGGAAAATCAAGGAGCAAACGAGATGATGAATTAATATAAAACAGGTGATATGAATAAACAAAGATTAACTAATGAGGACAGGAAACAAACCAAATAAGGACATAGAAACACATGGGGAACAAGGGGTTTACACTAAATGTGACACATACAGCAGAATAGCACAGCCACTGAGCTGACGGGGGTCATATTTTCTATTAACTCTAAATATCTTCCATTGTGTTCAGCAGAACAAAGACATCATACAGGTTTGACTGCAGAATAGACACAGCCACTCTGAGCTGATCATATTTTCTATTAAACCCTTAAACATAACTTAAACATTCTTCAAAATATCTTCCATTGTGTTCAGCAGAACAAAGACATTAAGCAGGACTTTTGGTTGGAACAAAATGGAACTATTTGAGGGTTGTCTTAGTAAATGATGACAGAATTTTTGTTTTTGTGTGATTGCACTATCCCTTTATTTCCAAATAAAGATTTGGGCAGTTTGATGAACAATTCGATTTTTTTTTTGTGCCTGTTTAACCCTTGTGCATCAATACAAAAAAGTTACACTTAGGTCCATAGTGGACAAAAATGTCCATGTCAGAAAAAAAATACCGGTCATAAAAATTGGGAGCACAGACTTAGGTTTTCGTCTCATTTTTTTTTGCCTGTTTAACCCTTGTGCATCAATACAAAAAAGTTACACTTAGGTCCATAGTGGATTTTGAAGTAAAACAAGTTTAAAATGTGAGTTTTATTCCTAATAAAGCGAGTGTTTTTAGTGAGTTAACTACTCACTAACTCAGCTCATGATTTATGTTATACTTTCTATCAAACACACATGTACTAACACAGTGAGTATTCAGCCCGGTTAAGAGATGTGGTGTATGTTTTCAAGAAGTCAGAGAGCAGAGGTACAGTATCATCATGGATGGGTCTGGATGGACAGTGAACTCTTTCCAGTTTGAGCATTTTTTTAGGAATTGGGAATACTAATGTTCTTTGTTAGTTTTGTGTTTTAATTTTTTATTAATCCGTGTATGAGTCACAAATAGGGTGAGTTTAAACTTTAAAGGGAAAGCGAAGAGCATAAAAGAGACAAGATCAGTCAGTGTATTTAGTATTTTCGACCCTTGATGAGGAGGATCAACTAATCCTTTGCCACCCAATGATGTTTATGACAAAGCTGAAGATGTCAAATGCTCAAATTATGATAGTATTAAATTATTTAAATTAATTTCACAGTCAGAGTATTTCTTATTCCTTCTTAAAGAGGCTGTTTGATTTAGTTTACCCATAAATGTGAATTAATGCATTAACTATCAAACATGTACTAACATGTAGTCAAGGCTGCTGTTATTCATCAGTATGACTCCAGTCGTAGTTAAGGATAGCTCTTTGTTAGTTCATAATTAGTTAACTCCTTTCATAATCATTATTATGTGATGAATTAAGTGTTCATTTAGGCATTAGTATCGTATTATTGTAAAGTGTTACCAATATATCATTATAATGACATTTATCCACTTCATGCTAAGAGCATCACTAAACATGATTTATGATTCATTTAACATATAATGTTCATTCAAAATGGATAAAAATAATAAAGTGACTTTTTGATGAACAAAGGCAACTTTTCTGTCTCAGTATTCCTCCTTAGATTTGATTGCTACTTTTGATTTCCCTGATGAAAGTTATAACTGAAGCTGAAATGCATGCACAGAAGAAAATAAAATACAAAAATGTAATGAGTATTTTACAAGTTGACATAAAACTGTAAAAAGTAGCTACAGTTTTTCTTCAGAAATACAATTAAGTAAAATAACAAGAAGTCCTTATAAATACTTGAGTAAAGTACAAATCCCCCAAAACAACACTTAAGTACAGTAATCAAGTAAAATGTACTCAAGTAAAAATGTATTTTACAGCCCTGTAAATGCTTGTATCGCTGCCACTATGTTTTACCTGCAATGTTTTTTATAATATTTAAAAACATAGACAAAAGCTCGCTCTTGTTTGTGTTCATAAAACACAGTACCACTTAAAAATGTTGCTGTTAAACAAAGGTATAGGTAGAGAAATTAAACAAAGATCTAGGCGAGGAGGAAAAGGCTGCGTCAGGCTAAAAAAAAGTTATTATTGTCATGCCTGTCAGTTTGATGATTTAATTTCACCTGTTGCTCAACACCTCAGAGTTCTTTAAGAGTATATAAATCACCATCAGATGCTTGTTAGTCAGAAGCGAAGCACACGAACAGACGAAGCAACTCACAACATGGGGATTCACCACCAGCTGTGTTTTCTTGCAAGTTTGCTGCTTGTTATTCACGCTGGACCGATTTTAAAGCCCACTGATGATTATGGCATTGCAAAGGTTTGTATCTATATATATATATATGGTGTATATAGATAGATAAATAGATATAGTTGTTTACTGGTTTGGTCATATTCCTAATTCTTCAAATAGTTCCTTGTTTTTCATTTTTAGAAATACTTGATGAGCTTCTACAATCTGGTGTATAAGCCTCCTGATCTCACATCCTGGGAGCGGGAGGGGGAGCGGGAACGGGAGCGGGATCCACTGTCCGATAAGCTAAAAGAGATGCAGAAGTTCTTCGGGCTTAAGGTGACTGGAAAGCTAAACAAAGAAACACTGGGGGTGATGAAGAAGCCCCGCTGTGGAGTTCCAGATGTTGCCGTGTACTCCACATTTGGAGGCGAACCCAAATGGAAGACCAACGAGCTCACCTACAGGTGTGTATAATAACAGTTCTCTGCATCACTGGAAAAAAAGGCAAAGTGAAAGAAGCAGATACAAGGAATGATCATTTTCCACAGAATCGTGAACTACACACCTGACATGTCAAAAGCTGAAGTGGATGAATCCATGAAGAAAGCGCTGCAGGTCTGGGCCAAAGTCACTCCTCTGAAATTCACCCGCATCAACAGGGGCACAGCTGACATCATGATCTCCTTTGCTATAAAAGGTAAGTTTAATCTATTAATTTATCTATATTCAACTTTTAATTTTTATGAATTCTTTTGAACTAAATTAAAACTTCGTGTTTTAGTGATATAAATGTTAAAAAAGTTCTGATTTAATCAAGATAAACTTTTTCAAATTCAGACTAGTTCATTTGAATTCAATGCACAACAATTCAGTTTTTTAAAAGAATACAGATTCTCTATGTTACACACACACACACACACACACACACACACACACACACACACACACACACACACACACACACACACACACACACACACACACACACACACACACACACACACACACACACACACACACACACACACACACACACACACACACACACACACACACACACACACACACACACACACACACACTTTTTTTAGGTACACTGTTCACACACAAATTGCACAGCCACACATGGCAGCAACTCAATGCATTTAGATCTAGATGTGGTGAAGACGACTTGCTGAAGTTCTCATCAGAATGTTTAAGTGACTTTGAACGTGGAATGGTTGTTGGTGCCAGACGGGCTGGTCTGAGTATTTCAAAAACTGCTGATCTACTGGGATTTTCATCTCTAGGGTTTACAGAGAATGGTCTGAAAAAGAGAAAATATCCAGTGTTGTGTGGATGAAAATGCCTTGTTGATGTCAGAGGTCAGAGGAGAATGTTAGAGATGATAGAAAGGCAACAGTAACTTAACCACTCGTTACAACCAAGGTATGCAGAATACCATCTCTGAACGTCGAACCCTGAAGCAGATGGGCTACAGCAGCAGAAGACCACACCGGGTGCTGCTCCTGTCAGCTAAGAACAGGAAACCTACAGCACAGGCTCACCAAAATTTGACAATAGTTTGTGGTCTGATGAGTCTCGATTTCTGCTGCAACATTCAGATGGTAGGGCCGTAAAGAACATGAAAGCATGGATCCATCCTGCCTTGTCTCAACGGTTCAGGCTGACTTCTTGGCACACTTTGTTAGTACCAATTGAGCATCCACAGCCTTGAATATTGTTGCTGACCATGTCCATCCCTTTATGACTACAGTGTACCCATCTTCTGATACTTCCAACAGGATAATGCACCATGTCACAAAGCTCAAATAATCTCAGACTGGTTTCTTGAACATGACAATGAGTCCACTTTACTCAAATGGCCTCCACAGTCACCAGATCTCAATCCAAAAGAGCACCTTTGGGATGTGGTGGGACGGGAGATTCACATCATGGATGTGCAGCCGACAAATCTGCAGCAACTGCGTGATGCTATCTTGTCAATATGGACCAAAATCTCTGAGGAATGTTTCCAACACCTTGTTGAATCTATGCCACGAAGAATTAAGGCAGTTCTGAAGGCAAAAGGGGGTCCAACCCGGTACTAGCAAGGTGTACCTAATAAAGGCCAGTGAGTGTGTGTGTGTGTGTGTGTGTGTTGTGTGTGTGTGTGTGTATGTATTTAAAGAGAGAAGAAGACAAATAAACTCTTTCTTACAGATCATGGTGATGGTCATCCGTTTGATGGACCACAAGGCACTTTGGCTCATGCCTTTCCTCCTGGTCCTGGAATCGGTGGAGACGCACATTTCGATGATGATGAGACTTTCACATTACGCTCATCTAAAGGTGAGGTGTTTGTTGCTTTTCTTTCTTTCTTTCTTTCTTTCTTTCTTTCTTTCTTTCTTTCTTTCTTTCTTTCTTTCTTTCTTTCTTTCTTTCTTTCTTTCTTTCTTTCTTTCTTTCTTTCTTTCTTTTTTCTTTCTAATATTTTTAAATGCCTCAGCTTTGACACCACTTTGATTACTAGTAAAAATGTAAAGCGGCAATTAACCTTTTAACTTTGTACCCAAACTATTCTGCTTAACATCTCCACAGGTCATGTTCTGTTCTTGGTGGCCGCCCATGAGTTTGGTCACTCTTTGGGTCTTTTGCATTCCAATGTTCCTGGCGCTCTGATGTTTCCTACATACACCTTCACTGATCCGGATCGTTCCCCTCTATCCTCTGATGACATTGAAGGGATTCAGTCGCTCTACGGTAATATGATCACCAAGAGAATGTATATAATTTGAGTCAAATATATTCAGTTGTTTGTTACTATGTGGTAATCCCATCAGGTCCACCAAGATCAAAACTAGTAACAAAACCACAACCAGATTGTCAAAACCTGGTCTGGGATGCAGTGACAACTTTTAAGGGAGAAACAGTGTTCTTCAAGGACAGGTAATACACAAAAACAGATACTAAACTTGTATTTATATACAGTATTAACATAAAATATGGAAATAAAATGTCTCTCTCTGCAGCTCTTTCTGGCGTAGTTCTTCAAGCAGAAGTGCAGCACAACGTCCGATCAAGAGTTTCTGGCTCAACGCTCCTGATAATATAGATGCAGCTTATGAGGATCCAGCAAAAGATAAAGTTTTCTTTTTCAAAGGTATCTTCTCAAACAATCTGGGAATGCTGAAACCACAATCACACTTACAATCTGTATCCCCGCGCTCAGAAAAACTCTTATCATGGCCTGTATTTATTTATAGGTAATCAAGTCTGGGCTTTTAATGGCCAAAATCTTGAGCCCGGTTTTCCTAAACCTCTCAGCAGCTTTGGTCTGCCAGCATCTGTGACGAAAGTTGATGCTGCCGTCCACAACAAGAACTCCGGAAAAACACTGCTCTTCTTTGACAAATATTACTACAGGTGAGTCAAGTGCTACATCATAATCAAAAGCCCTTAAAATGTACTCTGAAAAGACATCAGAATTGAACATTTCCTGTTTTTATTTTTATTTTTGGTAGCTATGATGAGAGGGAGAATCGGATGGACGAAGGGTATCCGAAACGAGTGGAAAATGTATTTCTAGGGTTGAATGGACAGGTTACAGCAGCACACATGTCCAACGGTAGGTGTTTCTAACTTTCTTTCCTGAAGATCTGCTACAATACAAAGAAATAATTATTTCAGTAATCTACAAACTTACTTATTTTCTTCCAGATAACATTTATCTCTTCAGTGGGATAAACTTGTTTGAGTTCAGCTCCAGCAACAGAAAGTTCCTTCGTTTGCTGAATAGCAATTACTTCCAGCCCTGTTAGTCAGCTTCTCTCGAACATTGATGGAGATGGAGCGCAACAGGGTGTTACAAAACCACAGCACTTACTTAAATACATGTGCCTATAAACAATTCAAACTAATTCAATCAATTATTCAGTCACTGTTATTATTTCAAAAGAATGCATATTTACAGAATCCTTTAATGTATTGATTGTTTCCAAAATCAATTAAAGAGCTTAATTCCATTCAAAAGCAAGCATGTTCATTTTAAAATCAAGAATTGGAAATACTCAAGTCTCAGAGCCTCTCAGACTCAGATCTTTTAAAAACTGAAAGATCAAATAATCTAAATAAGCCTTTTATAAAATGTCGCATCAGTAAATGACAGCACATGTTGCCGTTGATATAGGCTAATATGAAATCTTTCTGCATATGAGCTTTAGAAGGAATGGATGAGCGTGTCTTACCACAATGTGTTTGTAAAATAAAAACAAGTATTTTATTTCTGTTTCATATGGGCCTGTTCAGATATATTATATTATATATACAGTATATTGTTATTATTGTTATTATTATTATTATATGGCCAAAATTCCTATGAAAATAGTAATGGACAATTAAAAACTGAAGAAGAAAACAAAATCCTGCACTACATAAACTGCACATTCAGAGCCTTGTTTCATAAACGGGGGATTTCCCTTTGGCATGTTGTGAAATTGTAAAAATGTTGACAAAACTCTAGCCTTAAAAACACAACATTTGCCATTTCATAAGTTCACTTTACTCTTCATGATGTAAGAGGAGGTGTTTAAGGTTTGTTTGGATGTGTATCAGCGTTTCAATCCTCCATACGTTCCTACTGTGCCTGCACGCTCACACATGTACACACTGGTCATCCCGGTTGTTGTTGGGTGACTGATGTCATGCCAATGAATTACAACCAGAGATGACGATGAATCAGGAACTTCCTCTGAGACCGTGTCTGACATGTCCATGTTTGTTCATATGATTTCTTGCTGTTCTCATTCTGATAAGGGAACAATGGTTGCGTTATTTTAGTGCAATCAGAGTAAAAAAATAACTGCGTCAAGCTTCACTTCTGCATTTGAGGTTTTGTGGTTCACAAACAATTTAAAAGGGTAGTTTTTTTTTTAAACCTGTTAACTGGTAATTTGTAATACTTTCAAATATTGCAAAAACGTTTACACACACACACACACACACACACACACACACACACACACACACACACACACACACACACACACACACACACACACACACACACACACACACACACACACACACACACACACACACACACACACACACACACACACACACACACACACACACACACACACACACACACACACACACACACACACACACACACACACACACACACACACACACACACACACACACACACACACACACACACACACACACACACACACACACACACACACACACACACACACACACACACACACACACACACACACACACACACACACTATGTTTATACAGTATGTATATAAATATATGTTACATTTAAATGTATGGTGAACGTATATTTAACAAGGCAAAGTATATACTTAGTAAAATACGTTTTTGTGATGTAAAAGTATGAATGACCATTCCCAAAATCCCTGCATGAATTCCTGTATAACAATTATTTAAATTCCATTGAATAGTTATTTTATATGACAAATTAACCAAAATAAGGTTTCAAAATACTTGTAATAATCATCACTGTATTGTGAAAGTTCCGAAAAAAACAGCTGATGGTTTAAAAATTTACATTCAAGCAAAAGTGTTTAAATTTATGCTCTTTGTGGTGTGTATATAAATATCGAGAAATACTGTTAAATACTGTTAAATAAGAGTGTGTGGAACAGAAATCACAGGAATATCTGGGCAAGAAGGAAAAGGTTTGTTAAAGGAAGCTGGTAATCTTGTAATTACGGTCTTGTCTGTCTGTTTAATGGTTTACTCACATAACCTTGTGGCTGATGACTTCACCTGTTGCTCAAGCCCTCACAGTTTTAAGAGTATATAAGCCCCGCAAACCTTTGCCAGCCAGAAGCGTAAGAGTGTAAGAAGCAGCTCACAACATGGGGATTCAACGCCAGCTGTGTTTTCTTGCAAGCCTGGTGCTTGTTATTCACGCTGGACCGATTTTACAGCATGCTGACAAAGATGAAGCTACTGCAGAGGTATGTTTTGTGTTTTAATATAATACTTGTTTGTGTGTTTTGTTTGTCTTTGCTCATAATTTCTCTAATAATTCCATGTTTTTTTATCCTATAGCATTACCTGAAGAGCTTCTACAATCTAACAGATGGAACAGATGAAACAACTGCCACCCGAAGAGAGGCCAGTCAACTGACTGAGAAGATGAAAGAGATGCAGAAGTTTTTTGGGCTGAAGGTCACTGGAAAGCTGGACAAACAAACAATGGAGATGATGAAGAAGCCCCGCTGTGGTGTTCGAGATGTTGCCGCATACTCCACATTTGAAGGCAAACCCAAATGGCAGACCAACAAGCTCACCTACAGGTGTGTATAATAACAGTTCTCTTGATATGACATACAAAAGATTGAAAGAAGAAAATACAGACTGGTGCTTTTACAGAATCCTGAACTACACCCCTGACATGTCAAAAGCTGAAGTGGATGAATCCATGAAGAAAGCCCTGCAGGTCTGGGCCAGAGTCACTCCTCTGAAATTCACTCGTATCAACAGTGGCACAGCTGACATCATGATCTCCTTTGGTACAAATTGTAAGTTGTCTATCTCTCTGGTTTTATATTTTGCTGAATAATTTTCAGTTTAATTCATTGTGCGCTCTTAAAAATAAAGGTGCTTCTAAAGGTTCTTCACAGCGATGCTATAGAAGAACCATTTTTTGGTTCTACAAAGAACCATTCAGTCAAAGGTTCTATAAAGAACCATCTATTTCTTACCTTTTTATAATCTGAAGAACAACAAAGAGCCTTTTGTGCAACAGAAAGGTTCTTCAGATGTTAAAGGTTCTTAATGGAATCATTTAGACAAAAAAAGGTTCTTCTATGGCATTGTGAAGCAACTTTATTTTTAAGAGTGTGACTGATGATAAATGGAGACCAAATAGTCACCATGTACTTTCATAACAATGCGATTGTTCAATTAAATAACTATTGCAGTTAGTGCTGTGAATATTGGGTTAAAGGTATACTCCACCCCTGAATAATGATCATTTTGAAGGCCAGGTTCTGTGAATTATAAAAATGGTTATAACTTTAATACTGTCTATTACAATAGAAGATATCTTTATGGATATCAAAAACTTATTTATTGAACATTAAATATGAAACCAATCTCTTTCTTCCAGATCATGGTGATTCTTCCCCGTTTGATGGACCACAAGGCATTTTGGCTCATGCTTTCGCTCCCTCTCCTGGAATCGGTGGAGATGCACATTTTGATGATGATGAGTTTTTCACTTTCCGCTCACCAAGAGGTGAGTTTTGCTAAATGTAATAAGTAAAGTTAACTTTAGTAGTGCAATAAACACATCACCACAGATTGTAACTTCAGCACCACTCACATTTGATTTTTATTTGTACCTAAACCGTGCTGCTTCATTTCTCCCCAGGTTATGTTCTGTTCTTGGTGGCTGCCCATGAGTTTGGTCACTCGTTGGGTCTGTCTCATTCCAACGTTCGTGGCGCTCTGATGTTTCCCACATACAGCTTTACTGATCCGGATCGTTTCTCTCTGCCCTCTGATGATATCAGAGGGATTCAGTCACTCTATGGTAAGCGTATGGTCTTCAAGAGCACATCTACAATCTTTAAGTTGAAAATAATCAGTCATTTGTTTAACATGTGGTGTTTCCTTCAGGCCCAAACAGAGACAGAACCCCCACCCAACCTGATCCAGAAGTACCAACAACTCCTAATGCTTGTGACCCTAATCTGATCCTGGATGCAGTAACAACTCTAAGGGGTGAAACAATGTTCTTCAAGGACAGGTAATACAAATAAGTATTCTGTGTATTTTTATATATAGAAATAAAATATTTAAATGAAATGACTTCACATCTCTCTCTGCAGCTTTTTCTGGCGTAGCTCTCAGAGTAGAAGTGTGACACAACTTCCGATCAAGAGTTTCTGGCTTAACGCTCCTGATAATATAGATGCAGCTTATGAGGATCCAGTGCGAGATAAACTTTTCTTTTTCAAAGGTATCTTCTCAAACAATCTGGGAATGCTGAAACTACAATCACACTCACAAGCTCTATATCCATGCTCAGAAAAACTCATATTGTAATCTGTCTTTGTTTACAGATAGACAAGTCTGGGCTTTTAATGGCATCCGTATTGAGCCTGGCTATCCCAAGACTCTCAGCAGCTTTGGTCTGCCATCATCAGTGAAAAAAGTTAGTGCTGCTGTCCATGACAAATCCTCAGGAAAAACACTGCTCTTCACTGACAAAACTTACTATAGGTAGGTCAAGTGTTGCATCATAAATAAAGGCACTTAAAGTTAGCTCTGAAAAGCTGTTGGAATGTTACATTTCCCCTTTTCTTTGGTAGCTTTGATGAGAAGGCAAAGAAGATGGACAGAGGGTATCCCCAACGAGTGGAAAGTGCATTTCCAAAGATGACTGGAGAGGTTACAGCAGCCCAGATATCCAGCGGTAGGTGTTTCAAATCAGTTTTCTACTAAGCATTAATGTGTAATGATTATACTTCATAAAACTGAATGATTTTTTTCTTCCAGGTTACATTTATCTCTACAGTGGGCCAAATGTATATGAGTTCGGATTAATCAGTAAGAGGTACATGCGTGTGCTGAAGAACAACTTTTTCTTGCCCTGTTAGATGGACTTCCCTGAGAGAAGAAGCGGATGTAAACTTAGGTTATTTTACAACTACAGCATTTTTCAAATGTATGTACATAGTTGTTTAATTAATTTATTCTTTCCGCTGTTTGTCACTGGACTTATAACTTGAAGAATGTATTTTTTTTTTACATAATCAGTTTCATGTAAAAAAAAGTTTTCAAATAAACTAAAGTGCCTATTTTAACTTAACAGCATCTGAGTGTCTTCATTTTGGAAGCAAGATTGATTTTGGTGTGGACTTTAAAATGTTAAAAGATCTGATTTACAGAGCAGACCTATAACTATTATAAATCCAATATCAGCTTTGTAAAAAATATCAAACCATCTAAACTCTCAATAACAAGTAAACCTCTAAAGCTTTATAAAAGGTCAGACTTTTTGTGAAAGCATGTTGGCACTTGCGGTTGATACAGTATTATGAGTCTCTGAGGAATGGATGAGTATGTGTGTCATCACCATGTGCTTGCACAACAAAAACAAAACTAGTCCTTCTGTTACATTTATGGATCTCTCAGACATATATGGACATATTTCCTGTGGTAACATTTTAGGGCATGAACAAGGGTGTTCCAAAGTGCCTCTGTTAAGCTGCCTCAGGGGTTGTGCTTTTGTGTTTTTATCTTTCATTCATGTCAGGACAGGTTACTCGTAACACTAGATGTGCCCTGAAGGGAATTCCAGTGGTTATCCAAACCTAACCTATGAAAAAAAAAAAAAAAAAACACAACAACCTTGCTTCTTGTCTACCACTGGCTAGACTAAACATTTGATGCTTATTTAATTCTGAGAACCCATTCAAGTCATTTTCATTTTCAGAAAGCTCACTTTGGAAACTGTGTAGACTTTAGAATTTATCTTGGTCATTTTAGCACTATTTTCTCAAGTGGTACATTTTCAAATTCTTAGTAAACAAAACTAAAGTTTATAATGTTCCCAAATATTTTTTTTTAATGAATTTATGCCTTTTCTTAACCGCTAAGATACATTTTGTGACATTTTAATATAGAAATTTAGACAATGTAGAAATGCAGTGTAATTATCACAAAATGTAAGTGTCGCGCATATTTTATAGCTGCTTGCTGTGTTGAAAATATTTATGACAAATTTATGACACGAGATAAAATAAAAATCTGAGACCTAAACGTTAAGATAATTATCAGTTATTTCGGTAACACTTAACGATAAGGTGTCATTTATTACCATTAGTTAATGTATTAACTAACATGAACAAACTATGAACAAGACATTTATCACACTATTTATTCATCTTTGTTAATGTTAGTTAATGAAAATACAGTTGTTCATTGTTTATTCATGTTAGTTCACAGTGCTTTAACTAATGTTAACAAACACAATTTGTGATATTAATAATGCATTAGTAAATGCTGAAATTAACATTAACTAAGATTAATAAATGCTGTAGAATTATTGTTCATAGTTCATGTTTACTAATGTTGTTAACTAATGTTAACTAAAGAACCTTATTGTAAAGTGTTACCGTTATTCCTTACCACTCAATTCACAAGCTTTCTTTCTTTGCTTTTGTTTTGATTTTATAGAGAGAGAAAATGTTTATGACCATCTACTGTAAGAAATGGCAAATGCATGCATTCCATCTGACCAGAAACTCAGCAGAAAAATCACCAGAAAGGGGGTAAATAAAAAGTAGAGACAGGAATAAAAAACCTAAAATCCTTTTGAAAAGGGACAATTCAGCTGAGTCAGAGGTGAAGTCATCCACAACACAAACGTCTGTCTGACATGTTCAGGCAGCAGCCAAAGATAACTGAAACCCACAGTTTCCCACTTCCACCCCCGCTAACACAGCTGCTGATTGGAAATGATAAAACACTGGACACGCCCCTTTTAGACCATATAGACTTATAAAAGTCACAAACGAGACTGTGGAGATCAATTTAACTTCCCTGCTGAGGAACAAGCCTGAAGTATGGAGCACTTAACCGCTCTCAGCCTGACACTTGCTGTGTTTTTGGCTCTTTGCGACGGCGCTCCCACGACAGCATCACCAGAGGACCATCAAGTAGCAGAGGTAAGTACCCATACTTAAATCAATAATTACTTTTTGACTTTTATTAATTATTTATCTACTAACTTATGCAGTTTTTTAATCTTGACTTTTGGAAAAAAAATCTACAAATCTAACTTTGTGATGTGAAACTATGAGCTTTATCTGCTATTTTAAATGAGTGTAAAAATGTTCCTTCCTGTCTTCCCAGGACTATCTGTCAAAGTTCTACAGGAAACCAAACGCAACTAAATTCCACGGCAGAATGATGCCAGATCTAGAAGATGAACTGAAGGCCATGCAGAAGTTTTTTGGACTGGAGGTCACGGGTAAGCTGGACTCGAACACTCTTGAGACGATGAAGCTGCCGCGCTGTGGAGTCACCGATGTGGCCAGATATGAACACTTCCAGGGGAGGCCCAGATGGAAGCAAAGCGTTGTAACATACAGGTAGGTTTAGCTCCTCAATTTTGTTTCCAGTCATTCAACCAATCAGAATAGACCTTGTCAGACTGACAATATGTGTTTCTTAGATAGATTTAGTTTCTTTTGACAGACAGACAGACAGACAGACAGACAGACAGACAGACAGACAGACAGACAGACAGACAGACAGACAGACAGACAGACAGACAGACAGACCGACCGACCGACCGAGATAGATAGATTTGTATTCTGTAATTGGATACTAAACATGAATTGTTTTTTCCCCTTCTCTTAGAATAACTGAATATACATCAAAGCTGAGCAAGAGAGAGGTGGACGCCACCATTGCTGAAGCTTTCCAGCTCTACAGTGATGTTATTCCACTTGACTTCAAACAGATCTACAGCGGCACAGCCGATATCATGATTCTCTTCAAAGCAAAATGTGGGTATATATACAGTAGCCTCAAAAGTTTGGAATAGTTCAAATGTTCTACATTGTTTTTGAAAGACTTCTCTAATGCTGCATTTATTTGATCAAAAATGCAGTAAACAGTACTGTTGTGAAATATTATTACAATTTTAAATAATTGTTTTATATTTGAGTTATTATATTTTAAATGTAACTTTTACCTTTCACAGCAAATATGAACTTTCAGCATCATTACTCCAGTCTTCAGTGTGGCACTCTAACATTGGTGCTCAAGAAGCATTTCTTATTATTATCAATGCTGAAAACAGTTGTGCTGCTTAATTTATAATTTAGTTGAAACTGTGATACACTACCATTTCAAAGTTTGGGGTGGGATTTTTGATGTTTTATAAAGGTTTCCATTTTTGTCCTATTCATCAAAGAAACCTGAAAAAAATCACGGTTTACATCAAAATATTAAGCATTATTAATAATTCAGCACTGTAATAATGAAATAAATGTAAATGGTAATATGTCACAATAACACAATAATAATGCATTATTGGTGAGCATAAAATACTTATTTTAAGAACATTAAAAAAAATGTGATTATTACCTATATGTTTCCTTTAAGATCATGGAGATTTTTATCCATTTGATGGGCCTAATGGGGTTCTGGCCCATGCAAACTCACCCGGTCCAGAGCAGGGAGGAGACACACACTTTGATGAGGATGAGAGATGGACTCTAAGTTCACGAGGTGAATGCAAAAATCACGCAGAGTCACATGCTTATGTGTATGTTAACTTTTCATTATTTATTATAAAAAAAAAAATTATAATTCTACTTCAGATATAAACCTGCTTTTGGTGGCTGCTCATGAATTCGGACATGCACTGGGACTAGATCACTCCAAAGACCCTTTGGCTCTCATGTATCCAACTTACAGATACGTAAACACGAATGGCTATACACTTCCTCGTGATGACCAACTTGGGGTCCAGGCCCTGTATGGTAAGTGTTTATTTGTCACAGAAACTATTTTAAATACTATTAAATACAATATTGTTGGGCAACTGGAGAGCATTATCAAATAATACTATCAATAAAGATGTATTTCCCCCCAATTTTGTATCATGTTTTAGGAGTTAGAACATCAACAAATAAACCTGATCCAAAACCAAATCCCGGACCGACGCCACCAGAACCATGTAACCGTGACTTGGTGTTTGATGCAGCGACCAGCATCCGTGGAGAACTGTACTTCTTTAAAAATGGGTAAGAATTATTATTTTTTTATATTTAATATATTTAATTAAATAACTGTAGATGATTAAAAAATATTGAATATTTAATTCTTCATATCCATCAGGTTTTACTGGAAAAAGGGCTACTATAGTGGACTTTCGGTGCATGAAATACAATCTACCTGGCCATCCATTGACTCTGTAGATGCTGCTTATGAGTTCAGAGACATTAGTTTCCTCTTCAAAGGTAAAGTTATATTTCCTAAAGACTCTTTGGGTGGTGTAGAACAAGGCTTTAGAAATTCAGTTGTGTGGTCTTCCACATACAGGTCGGCAGTACTGGGGAGTAAAAGGCAGCACTACTTTGCCTGGATATCCCAAACCCATAACCAAATTTGGGTTTCCAACATACGTGAGAAAGATTGATGCAGCTGTATATGTAAAATCAATTGAGCGCACTTTGTTTTTTGTTGGAACCAATTACTGGAGGTAAGAAAAAAATGAATGATTAGCTTACATGAACCATTGTCTTCTCTTAATATTGTGTTGATTTTTCAAAATAACATCAAAACTAACATAATTTTAACAATGGTGTAGCTTCAATGAAAGAACAGCTCAAATGGAAAGAGGATTTCCAAAAAAGATTCAACATCGTTTCCCTGGCATTGGGTCACGGGTGGACGCTGCTTTTGAAAATTATGGTGAGTTTAATTAAACACAAAAAACAAACAAAACAAAACAAAAAACACTGGCTGTTCAATCTATCATTATTTAATGCTGTTCCCTGTAATATTTTTTTCTCCTTTTTAGGTTATCTCTATTTCTCAGAAGGTTCAAGGCAAACAGAGTATAATTTCAATTTAAGACGAGTGAATCGTGTTCTGTTAAACTATGGATGGCTGGACTGCTACTAAACATTTCAATGAAAATGAAAAGAAATTAAAGTTTCAGTATACATGATAAAGTACCTATATTTTTCTGTTATATATATATATATAACTATAGACAATGTCACAATGTATGAAATCGAATTACAAATAAAACAGTTTTTTCAAAAACTTGCAGTTCAGTTCTAACTCATCTTCTAATTATAAGTCTCTCATTCATTCATTCATTCATTCATTCATTCATTCATTCATTGTTCATTTGCTAATTTTTTCGTTAATTAATTAATTAATTCATTCATTCATTCATTCATTATTAACAATGGAAAACTAAACTAGACCTTTTCTATATATAAACTAGTGGTGTTGCAGTTAATGCAATGAATTAAAGTCAAGTATAAAGTAAAAAATGTCTGTAGACATATGCCTAATATTTTATTATTATGTCTTAACAATAAAATAAGCAGTGAAGCAATTGTGTTTTTTTTATTATTAATATCTGAATTTTTATTTTTGACAAAAAAGTTAGAAAGGTGGTTGTGTGTCACAACCAATACATAAAAAAAAGAAATAAAAAAAGCAATCACGTTTAAACCATTTTATGAAAAGGCACATTTAGTTCCGGTCAAAAAGAATAAATTCAAGAAAATGATCTCTACCAAAAATGATATAGGCGTTCTTTAAATATGTATGAAACCAACATTGAGACAAAGATTACATTTATAAGAACTTTGTGAAAGCCACAAAAAAAACAGACGCAATGACACAAACTACATTACCCATAATACTCTGGCGTCGCCATGTGACGCAGACACACCTCTTACTGTGATTGGCTGCTAACTGCAGGCGTTCACTACACTACACTCTCATTCGGAGGATTGAAGGTGAAATCTGCTCCTCTGTGTATGCAGTTTTCCATCGCAATTATGACTTCATGTGCTCTTTACAGTACACGCACACGCCTGTGCAGACATCTGGTGAGTTTGAACTAAATAAATCGATAGCCGATATGGACTATGCCACGAGACTTGCGGAGAAAGCAGCAGTTTGGCTGCAGGCCTGTTTCATTATTTACATTTTTAAACAGTGAACGTTATTTACTTAAAATGTAGATGTTCAAAATATAAGGTGTTCATATAAATGCAACATCCTCTTATTATGTCAGCAAACTAGTTTTTGAATCTGCCTTTGCAGGCACATAAATATCTGAACAGGACCTACAGCACACGACCGTCTCTAAATGTGAGTAAAATATTGTGCGATTTTATCAGTTTATGGAGCCAGAGCGGTTTCTGTCAGGTGTGTATTGAATGAGTATGTCTTCCTCTTTCATCTCTGTCTGGACAGGAAGTCGTCATCGTCAGTGCAGTCAGGACTCCTATCGGGTCTTTCAGAGGAAGCCTTTCCACAGCCCCTGCCACTAAACTGGGTTCCATTGCTATTAAAGGAGCCATTGAGAAAGCAGGTACAAATCTGATGGTCTTATATATCATATTTAATTATGTAGTTTAACAATATAACAGTTTATGAAAAATGTAAGTATTTTTTCAATTAAATTTTATTTTTTACAGTTATTTTTATACTATGATTATTATAATATTAATATGTTTAAATGTACGTCATCATTCAAAAGTTTGGGGTCAGTATAATTAATTTTGGATTGAAAATAATACTTTTATTTAGCAATAATGCATTTAATTGAGCCAAAGTGACAGTAAAACATTTATAATGTTACAAAAAAATATATATTTCGTATAAATGCTGTTCTTTGAAACCTCTATTTATCAAAGAATCCTTAAAAATGTCTAATTTTCCACAAAAGTATTCAGAAGCATGTCAGCATCAGCATATTAGAATGATTTCTGAAGGATCATGTGCTTTGCCATCATAGAAATAACTTATATTTATTAACAGATTATATTATATTTAATAATACATTAAAAGAGAAAATACATTTTAAATTGTAATACTATTTCACAATTTACTTTTTTTGAAAAGTAGTTTTGATCAAATAAATGCAGCTTTAGTGAGTAGTGAATATTTTTAAGAAACCTTTAAAAAAATCTTACCAACCCCAAAATATATAAATAAATGTATAAAATAATAATTTAAGCTATAATAAAACCTCATCAAAAAAATTATTTTAATCAGAAAGGTGTGCTATTTGTTTCTACAAAAAATGCAACATAGTTTGATATTTTGTATTCTCATGCAATGATATTCATATGTGTGTATTATTATTTCTACATTTTTACACTTATTTGTATGATAAAATGTGTCATCTACAGGAATTCCTTTTGAGGAGGTGAAAGAAGTTTATATGGGCAATGTGTTGCAGGCAGGAGAAGGACAAGCACCAACCAGACAGGCTCTTCTGGGTGCAGGTGAGTCATGTAACACACACATAAACAAACATAACAAAAAAATGCACCTTTTATTTAGAAATGTACAATGCAGCTTCTCAAAGAAAAGTGTGTGATGTTTGTGATCTTCCTCATGTAGGTCTTCCTCTGTCCACTCCGGCAACTACCATCAATAAAGTGTGTGCTTCTGGGATGAAGTCCATCATGATGGCCGCTCAGAGTCTCATGTGTGGGCATCAGGTAATGTGATCGACAGGAGATTCAGAAAGTGTTGTGTGTGAAAGTGAGAGCATTTAGCGTCCTAATACAGCAGAGATAGTAAATCTACATGATGTCTTCCAGGATGTGATGGTTGCTGGTGGAATGGAAAGCATGTCTCAGGTTCCTTATGTCATGGCCAGAGAAGTGCCCCCTTATGGTGGAGTGAAGATGGAGGATCTGATTGTTAAGGACGGGTTGACGGATGTCTACAACAAATTCCACATGGTACAGTTATTCTGAACCAGTAAAACCGATTGCATTGTATTTGCATAATAGTTAAGCCTGAAAATAACTATTGAGTCAATATAGGAAGTGAGTGTGGAAACATTGGACAGCAAATGTGTTGTGCATTTAACACGGGAGAGGCCATGATTGTGTAAAACACGTCCATATTTCCCCATTTTTAGGGCAACTGTGCTGAAAATACAGCCAAGAACAGCGGTATCTCCAGGGAGGAGCAGGACGCGTTTGCCATCAACTCGTACAGCCGCAGCAAAGCAGCATGGGAGTCTGGTGTCCTGGCCAAGGAAGTGGTTCCTGTGAGCATTCCTCAGAGAGGTTGGTTTCACTGCTGTAGCTGTTAAGTTCCATATCATTCCCCAAGAATTCCCTTTTATGTGCTAAAATATTACACGATTTATAAAGATGATACATAATTGCAATAAAATATGCTCTCTCACTGCATAGGAAAACCAGACATCATTGTGAAGGAAGATGAAGAATATAGGAAGGTTGACTTCAGCAAAGTCCCCAAACTGAAAGCTGTGTTCCAGAAAGAGAACGGTACAAGGTTATCATTAAAGGGGTCATATGATGTTGCTAAAAAGAACATTATTTGGTTTAATGCAATGCATTTATGCATTTATCCTCTATGCTCCGCCTTTCTGAAACTCGTTGATTTTTACAAAGCTCATCGTTCTGAGAAGCCAGGCCTGCTCTGGTTGGCCAGCTATCCGGTGCGTTGTGATTGGCCGAATACCTCAAGCGTGAGACAGAAATGTTACGCCCCTTTACTGTATTGTGATGCCGTGTCCCGGCACGATAACACAAAAACAATAAAACCCATTACAAATGAGGCAGTTGTTGCATCCTGTGGGGACATAATTACTGATTATAATGACTTATTCTGTCTTTTTACGCATCGCATTGTGCCACGTAAACATTGCCATGTCTGCATTTGTGATCGGAGAAACGACAAACAACAAGCACTACTCTACACAGCTCAAACCCCACATTTGAATCGTCAGCAGCAGAAACATACTTACAGGCTGTGAAGCATAAGACTGCCCTTGCAAAGTTGGAATTGCCCCACTTTATAGAAACAGCCTTTGTGCAAGCCAGCATTGTAGGCTAACGTTACTCTTCCAGGTTCTGGTTTCATACAACTTAACCACTGATTTCTAGTTGTGTCCTCTTTTGGAAGCCCAAACAGTATTTTCGCGTTCACAATGAAACACAGCCAGTGTTTCCAGGACATGGCGCCGGCGGCAGCAACAATACTACAGAGGAAATAATAGTTCTGCCTTTTTTCATTGCGTGTACGTTTGGGCAGTGTTTTGCTAATCTTCCCACACTGTGACGTAGACATGTGGGGGCGTGTTTGAATGAGACAAATGCAGGGTACTTGATTATGATTTAACTTTACTGTTATTCAGTATTACATTTAAAATTAATAGATTGTAAATGTTTTTCATCACAGCTTCATCAGTACAAATGTGTAATTGCAAATATCTTTATATTATGACATACAAGTTTCAGCAGAATATATTTTAGTTTACCATAATTGCTTGTTAGTACCACCTTCAACAGAACACTTTAACCATATTTCAATTATGAACACATAAAGATGTACTTAACTCCTACTTCAGTGTGGTTAAATGAAGCACTGAGCTAATTGCATTTATTATAGACTTAAACTATAATACATTTTCATGTAATTGCAAAAAACATGCAATTAAGTGTCTGAAAACATTGTGTTCACTTAAGTATATTATGCCGTTTTTAAAAGTATGCTATAAAGTAATTTTCCGTAAGTGAGGATATTGCAAAAGTGTTTTC
Source organism: Ptychobarbus kaznakovi (assembly GCA_027422405.1). Classification (NCBI taxonomy): domain Eukaryota; kingdom Metazoa; phylum Chordata; class Actinopteri; order Cypriniformes; family Cyprinidae; genus Ptychobarbus; species Ptychobarbus kaznakovi. The sequence continues at coordinate 5,393,029 of CM049796.1, read as the reverse complement.
AATTCAAAAGACAAGTGAAACTTTTGTCTTTGCAGGCACAGTGACGGCAGCTAACGCTAGCACGCTGAACGATGGCGCGGCGGCTCTCGTGCTCATGACAGCAGATGCGGCAAAGAGGCTCAACGTCACACCGCTTGCAAAGATCGTTGGTGAGGCAATTCACTCCTCTTAAATTAAAATCATTTTATAGTGTATTTTGTTCATTTGAACAGATACTGTTTACGTAGGAATGTTTATTTTTTAATCCCCAAATTTATTTAGCTCATGTTTCATTAAGTTGTATTTACTTATTTTAAGAGTTCTTTGTATATCAGCGTCTTTCTTGAAAATAATATATTCTTTATATATAAAATGTAATTCTTTGAATATTTATATTCATGAATGTAAAATTTAACAAAGAATAGTAATAAAATAATGATGACCTTATTATAAAAGATCTATATAGTCATCTATAACACATTTTTGGCTAATGCAGAAGTTTGGGGACAAAGAATGTTCTGTAGGCCACTAACAAAAAAAGGACCTCTGTACATTTGTTTGTTGCAAATTTACAGAAAATGCAATTGAGATGTTTACATTGACTTGGGTAATATTTCTGTCAACTGACAACAACATTTCCCTTCTGAACTACCATAACTGCACAAGTTTTATAGGTAATAAAATCTTTAAAAACAAATTACATTATACGATTTGTTTAGCATCTCAACCGATTTGAATCGTCACATGTTTGAATCTATTTTCAACCGGCTCGCGGTTAATCGTTACATCCCTAGTTATAGAGTGTGTGACGTCACACGCATTACCGCTGGTGGCAATGGACCACTGCGGTTGTCATGGCGACCATCACAGCCCTAGTTGCAGCCCTAATTTATAGCATTTTTAAATGGTTACAACACTTTTTTTATATAAAAGTCTTGTTATTGGTAAAACTACAAATTACAGAACTACTATTTTGACTGAAAAGTTGTTACTGAAAAATATAGTTGACTTGGTAGCTGTGCTACTTAGAGTTAGCAGCTGAGATGTAGTTAGCTACTCATTCATGGCCTGTTTTGTCAAAGAACTATGCTTGCTAGCTTCACATCTAGATCACCGTTTTATCCTAATTCACAGCTTTTGCTGATGCTGCTGTGGCCCCCATCGATTTCCCTATCGCTCCAGCCTTCGCCGTCCCCAAGGTTAGCTGATGTGTATGTGTTTATTGCTAAGCTAACGTGTTTTTGAAGTCCTTCAGTGTAGTAACATCTGTTTCGCACAGGTCCTAAAGGCAGCCGGTGTGAAGAAAGAAGACATTGCCATGTGGGAGATCAATGAGGCCTTCAGTGTCGTGGTGCTGGCCAACATCAAGATGTTAGACATCGACCCCAACAAAGTCAATATCAACGGAGGAGCAGTTTCCCTCGGACATCCAATTGGGTAAATATATGCAACATGCTTCATCACGGTCCACTATATTGACACACTGTAATTAGATTTGCGCAATAATTAATGTGCCGGTTTTGTGGTTTCTAGAATGTCAGGGGCAAGAATCGTAGGACACATGGTGCACAATCTGAAATCGGGACAGTACGGACTGGCGGGAATCTGCAATGGAGGAGGCGGCGCCTCTTCTATTCTGATCCAGAAATATTAGGACTTGCACTTTAATCCACAGAATGTGTGTAGGATTTGGTCCTTGAGTCAGATATATCTTCGTCATTAATGTGAGGTCAGTCCTATTTTTCAATTAGAATAGGAAACAAAGTTGTCAATGTTCATACAATACAAACTTCTCAAAAGAAAGCATTTATTCTGTGCTCTCAATGCATATTTCGTTATGTGGTGTCATTCTCAAAATAATGTTTTAATAAAAGGGTTTAGAATGTATAAATCTGTATTTGCAATAAAATAGAATATTGATTGTTTTTGTTTGTTGAATGTGATGATTATTCTCCGAAATAATGCTTTTCACCTGAATGAACACCAGATGGCGTGTGTGCTTTGAGCTCTGTTTGCTGATTGGCTAATGGATGCTTTTCACAGAATGTAATGAAGCAATAATATATATTTTTTAAATATATTATAATACTTTATCCTGACGTTAAATGACAAGAAAAACTGCGAAGGCGTTTCTATGTTGGTAAATAGATGGCAAATTTGAACACAAATATTTTTTTTGTGTTTCTTTTTTTTTATTTTGAAGCGAATGGGAAAACAAAAGTTATATTTGCTTTAGTCTCCCATGCACTACTAAGTTTACCTATGACAACTTTGGTTCCTTAGAACCCTGGAAAAGTGAAAAGGGTCCATTGAGGCAGTTTTGACCAACCTGGCAGACAGTGACTTTGAATTATATGTTTGAAATGTGTTCCACAATATTTTGGAACTTACCAAAAAACCCATCCAGATTGTTAATAATAACAGAATTCCACACATGATGTATCACTATTTATACCATACCATTGGTTAGCATTTTTCAAGCCCATTTTTAAATGACATTATGCTCGTAAGTGCAATATCTCAAGTTTCATAATTAGATTTTGTTACTTGATGATATCCTGATGATTCTCAGATGAGTCCTTGAGGATCTTTTTTCATTAGGCCGAAGGTATGTTCATTTATGTACTTGATTTATTAATGTACCTGTATTATTAGATAATTTGTTAAATAATTATTTGCTAAAGGTCTCTGTTAATTAGTAAACACAATTGGATCCAACATTAGAGTTGCTGGTGACATTAAAGAGATACTCCACCCAAAAATGTCATTTCTCATAAGTTATTCACCTTTGTGTCAGTCCAGACTCGAATGGCTTGTATGGCTAAGAACAATTTGAATTACTTGCATTACATTTTGGCAGTCAGTAATATGGGTACTCTAGTCTATATATGTATATATTCACAATCACACCGTATTTGTGAAATAGCAAATTCTAAGAGCCATTTTTTCAGTCACTTCACCTCAAAGATGCCTGTTAACTATCTAACACAAATTAGTTAACGATTGTTCAAGGTTGTAAGCAGGATTTCAGCAAGTGATCAAAGGAATGTTTTGTTCTTCCAGGGATCTTCACGGAGACTCTTTTCCAGGTCTGTATAAATAATCCACCTGCAGCACCTTGACCAAAAAAACAACCTCCACTTCCAGACGCCTCTCTTATCACGTCACTTAACACCTTATGTTGATTCTACTGAGTACTCAGAGACTGTTTATCAAGTTCTAATTTTCAGTTTCTTCCTTCTATTTGTCATTGAAATGTTATTGTACTTTAATCTAAGAGACAGACGTGCGAGTCAAATATTAACAGGATGTTGTGAGAGCACTTGTAACGTGATGGATGTCAAAGTATCGGCTCGTTGACTTAGTTACTGAATAACAGCAGGGCCGAGACTGATCCCTGTGTAAGACCTGGGTTTGGAAACCACGCATTTTAATAGAGCAGTGATCTTTATAGTTGTTTTTAATGTGGAAGAGTGTGTCAGGAAATTGAACAGGAAGTCTGGTTACATCTTGTAACAGATTAAACCTTCATCATAAAAAGACTTGTAACAGTTTTATAGCTTTTAGCTGTTCAGGTGATTCTTGGTAATGTACGAAATGATTAAAATTATAACTTACACATTTCCTTGTTCATAATCCTCTCCATATATATGCCATTGAAACTTTAGCTATAAAGAACAGCACTCTTGTGTAACTTAAGATTTAGTTTTCTCGGTTAAACAAAGTTAAAAGGTCGCATCTGTTGACACACATTGGAATAGTGTTTGATTTTGAAATTTGCTGTGATTTAAAGGAATAGTACACCTGATAATTCATAGTTTTGTCATTTACTCATCCTCATGCCGTTCTCTGTTGCAGTTTTCCTTATAGTGCAAGTAAATGGAGACCAGTAGTTGATTTTTCAAGCTCCAAAAGTGTTGAAAAGCACCATTATATCACTTCATTAGCATTGAAGTACACGGAGATAAAACAACGCAAGTATCGATAACAGTATCGTTTGTCCTGAAGCTTACAGGTATTGACCCAATTACGTACCAGTCCAAAAAAAATACCGGTTCTCGGTACCCATCCCTAATTATAAGTATTTTTTCAAGTCTTAAATCATACAATATATTTATGAAAGGAAAAGACTGGAATTTAAGACATTATTTACTCATTCTCATCTGTTGCTGCTGCTCTCAAGTTTCATTCACTGTCAAATATATTCAAATGATAGTTAACTAAAATAGAAACTAACACAGCAACAACAACAAAATCTTACTTGGAAATTAAGAAAACTTTAAATTACTTAAAAGACTGGGAAAAAACTAATTCAGAATATTAATATTATTATTAAATATTAATAAAACCTATGTAATATATCAGTGATACTATAATAACACTGATGCATCAACAATTCCAAACCTGTTTGATTCTTGTCTTGTTATAGATTATGACCTGCCAAATTTCCCTTCTGCAACTAAAAGGGAATATTTAGTGCACTTGTAAAAGTTAATTACCTGGATGCTTAATTTGGACAAATTAGATTTGAGCTCTGAAGTGGAAGGTTTTCAGAGTAAACAACTAGACTTTTGGTTCAGTTCCCACACAAAGTTACCATATGACTTCAGAAGAATTGAACCATATATTTAAATCACCGAGACTAAAGTTAAGGAATGTTTTGAGAAAAAGGGAACTTGAAAATGTACATTCGCATCTGCAAGCCTAGGAAACTTCTTTTTAAATATAAAAACGCATATAATCGTATATGGTGCAGTTGTACCTCATTCAAAACTTTCACTGTGAAATTAAGTGAGCAAGAAGGAAGCGCCTTTAAGAGGAAGAATATTTTCCTATTATTGACACACCTTGTTTTGGTTAGTAATTTACAATGCAAAGCTGTGTCATCTATTTTAGAGAAATGTAAGAGCATGTTTTTGTTGAAAAGAATAACAGCGGAATGCTCTGAGCTATAACCTCATAGTTCTGGTCACCTGGTGATATTTTATATTCACCTGACTGGTGAGTGTTTCAGCTGGTTTACCAAGCAAAGGTGTGGCGTTGGCTGCTCATTACACACACAGAGAGCGGACAGCTAACACTCAAACACAAGGACAAACCTCTGTCAGGTGAGTTTTACTATATATTATTATCATTTGTATGGCATTATCTATCATTTCATACAGATCCGTTGCTGATTCTGAGACTAATGCATGTTTTGCTGTATGTTCAGTCAGCAGAGATTCAAGTTCAAGTGTATTTTTGGATTGCGTTATGCAGTTTGAACGAAGCCAAAGGCAAACGATGCAGACAACAGATACGGTAATGACGTGATATAGTTGTTTTTTCTGAACACATTTATCCTCTTCTGCTATATTTGTATCTTTTAGTCCCCGGTGTCTTTTGATTGCCATTAATTGTATGAAACAATACAGACACTGTCAGTCAACAGATGAGCTATATTTGTAAAGCATTAACTATCCTGAGGACAAACTGAGCACTAAATGAAGGATTTGTCAGAAAGGTCATTTGATCTTTTAAAAAGGAAAGGCAGTTTTGTCTATGGGAGCAATTTGTTATTTCACAGGTCATTTTCATAAGGAAGTATTTTCTGAATAAGCAACAGGGAACTATATTATTGTACCTTAGCAATTTATGCATAACATTAAAGTAAAATCAAAATAGACTTTCTTTATTTAGATGGGAATCCAATGTTAATTGCTAAATATTTGTATCCATCCGTCCATCCATCCATCCATCCATCCTTCCATCGTTATTCAGTTGTTATGATGATATTCACTAATGTAATATTAATATTTGTATATGATAATACAAACAAATATTATCCCTAACACAAAATACAACAACTATTATTTTTAAATATTAATTATAGCAATAATACTAGTTGATGTATTTACTATAGTTTTTTATATGGTATTTAATATTCAGCAATTAATGTAGTTGATAATATATTAACATTGAACATTACTTAGCTCCTGTCACAAAAAATACTAAAATAAAATATGAATTAATTCATTCATGCTGTTTATGTAACAATATAATATTTAATTTGAAGAAGTCTATACTGGACATTTTGAATGAAATACATGAAAGCTGTTCTTTTTGCCAGTGTTGTAAGATAAAAACAAGTACAGCTCATTTCCTGTCTCTACTGCATGTGAAATATTGAATTACTAAAGGCATGTTAAATACCTGAGTTAATAATTTGCAAAAACAGATAACTCCGTTTTTAACAATTTTCGAAAATCATGTTTTTTCATTGTGCATTTCAATTAATCTCAATCAAACTGCAGCTGGGTTATTTTGATTAGGTTAAAAAATAAGTAAAAAGCACAGCTAACTAACACAAAAAAACATGATAACAGTAAAAACATCCTGTTTTTGCAAATAAACTTAATTTATTAATTTATTGAGTGTCATTAAAAGAGTAAGTAGTGAGTACTATTGTTCAAATAAGGAACAATGTTTATTTAATAGGTATGTATTTCCTGGAACAGTCTGCACATTGTTGTTATTCATTTTGTAACTGTTAACATGGACACAGTACTCTAAAGTTACTTTTTGATATATATTGTTCTAATTTGATATCCTTTTCATTTTAATTTCATATCCTTTTCATTTTAATTTGATATCCTTTTTAAGCAAAACGGGTTTTGAATGCCTTTCAAACATGAGAAACAGACAAAACCTAATTTCTTTCAGATTTACGGCAATGTTTCTCGCGTGAACTATGGTTTCCATCATGAAGAGCAGCGTCCATATGTGCCGCCTTCTGGACCTTCTCAGTACCCCGGTCCCCAAAACCCACAATATCTATACCAGAATTCCCATCCGCCATACTTTTCAGAGAGATACTCGCCTGCTCAGAACCTGCCTCAGTATACGCCTCAAACAGCACCTGTTAATACACACCACCCGGCCCCACCTGGACCCTACCTTGACGTTAATCCGGTTCACAAAGGTATTCAATGCTTCTTAAAGGAATAGTTCACCAAAAATAAATCATTTACTTACCCTCAAGTTGTTTCAAACTTGAATGGATTTCATTCTTCTGTTGAACACAAAAGATGATATTTTGAAGAATGTGTGTAGCCAAACATATTCTGGTACCCTTTAATATTTTACTATGGAAGCCAATGGGGACCAACGAATGTTTAATTACACGCATTCTTCAAAATATCTTGTTTTGGCTTCAACATACAAGTTTGGGTGAACTATTCCTTATAACTTTTTTTAGTCACTTTCATGTTGTAAATATTGGTTCTCATGAACTTTGGTTCTTCGACAGCTTCCAGGAGAAAAAAATGGCCATTTATCCTCGGCATATTCATCACCATACTAGTCGTTGCTGGGGTCATAGCTGCGGTGCTTTGGTTTTATGGTAAGACATTCACACATTGGATGTCCTACAGTACATCTACCCGGTTATTTCTTGCTCTGATGTCCTTTGTCTACTCCAACAGGTATGTTTGATTGTTTGCAAGGGCGTCCCTGTAAAACGGATAACAAATGTGTCGGCTTGTCGCAGTGGTGTGACGGCGTGCAGGACTGTCCATCGGGAGACGATGAAACTCAGTGTTGTAAGAATCCCTTGAGCTCCGACATGTTCAACTGATCCCATTCGAAGATCTTTACTGTACTTTCTGTTGTTGTATTTGTAGTTCGTCTGTTTGGATCTAATTCCCTCCTTCAGATGTATTCAAATGTGACCCAAAAATGGGAGAATGTGTGTTCCGATGAATGGAATAACAACCTCGGAATGCAAGCGTGTGAGGAGATGGGATACGAGAGGTAATGTTAGAAGTCTGTTACTACTACTGCATAATGACCTTTACACAAGATTTATGTTTCAAATGAATGCTGTTCTTTAAAACGTCCTATTCATCAAAGAATCCTGAAAAAACATCAATAATAATAATACTAAGTGCTTTATGAGCATCAAGTCAGCATATTAGAATGATTTCTGAAAAATGATGCTGAGAATTTAGCTTTGACATCACAGGAATATTAGTACATTGAGTGAATGTGTTTTGTATGATTTGTAATATGTGCGGTTTATCTCTCAGGAACACTTATGTTGGTTATGAGGAGATTTACTCTAGAGCTTCGACTGACTACATGCTGGTGAAGACAGATTCTCTCGGCTCGTCCAATCTGACAGGTTTTCTCAGTAAAATGTGCGCAACAGAGTTCTGTTAATACAGACATTTCTAGTTCTTCATATCTAAAAGGTTTAGGTTTTACATATTAGTTATTTTATTGCTGGTAACATTAATTATTGGTTAGTAGTGTTCTCTATAATCCGCTTGTTTAAAAGCTCTTCTTTATATTTCTCTTGTGATAATTCAGTTCAGACTGTCCATCTAACAGAGCAGTGGCACTCAAATGTATAGGTAAGATAATAGTTGCAGGTTCGTTTTTTATTAAATGTAATTTTATGTGTGTGTGCGTGTGTGTTTTTGTGAAAAATATTTAATTGTATTTTGCATGAAGTAAAATGTCAAAGTATATAAAATGTCAAAAGTATATAAAATATAAACTTTAGGTATAATAATAATAATACACAGTAAGAAAAACTCAAATGAGATAAACTGAATGAAAATTAGAAATGCCTCGACTAAAACTTTAAATGAACATTAAATAGAGAAGTTGGCTAAAAAAAATGGTTTTCAAAAACCATTGAAAGTGAATAAAACAACATTAATATAACTAAAATAAAATGAAAACTGTGAAATATTAAAATAAACAAATTCCTAATATTATTAAATACTATAAAAGTACATAAATAATACAATAACACTGATCCCAATGTATACATTTGTTATCTTTTACTCACTTACATGTGATTGATGACTGTTTTCATTTTGGGGTGAACCATGCTTTTACATTTTATAATTATTATAAAATATTAATATGAAGTATAGCTAGGAAAGGCTACACTTTCCACATATGCTGATCTCTGAATCTTGTTTTAGATTGTGGGCGGAACAGCGGGACCCGAATCGTGGGAGGAACCACGGTGACCTCTAAGGGGGTGTGGCCATGGCAGGTCAGCCTGCAAATTTCCAGAAGGCATTTGTGTGGCGGGTCTGTCATTACACCGTACTGGATCGTCACTGCCGCTCACTGTGTGCATGGGTAAGTACTCTCGTTTGGGACTGTCTCATTTGACAAGTTATGATGAACTCTAATAAATGACAAACTGGTGTAGGAATTCAGATGCAAGGGATTGGACTGTGTATGCTGGATATCTGACTCGTAACGAGATGCTGTTGGCCACCGGCAATTCTGTAAGCCGTATTGTCATGCACAACTTTGACCCGAGAACCAACGAGAATGACATTGCCCTGATGAAGCTAAACCGTCCACTCACGATTACATGTAAGACTGAATTTCACAATTTTCCCCTGACCAATAAGAACATTTCATTATCATTTAATAATACTGACACATTAAGTGACAACAAATTAAGTGTTTTTGGTTCTCACACTGTTATTTTAGTATTATTTACAGTATATACTGTTAAAGTGTTTATTAATATTTATAATTAGCTTTTATGTTTATATTTTCAGTTTTCATTTTAATAGAAGTGTAAGCTTTAGTAATTCTGTAATATGCTTTTGTCATTTTTATTAAAAAGCTTATTGTTTTTCATTTTTTTTCATTAGTTGGCAAGTGAACTAATTAAACTATTTGCTTTTTTATAATTATATATTTAATATTTATAAATTAATATTTGATGTAATATTTGATTTCAGCCAAAAATTGTGTTTTAGGTTAGTTTTAGTTTTAGTTGACTGGAAAATAATGTACTCACTATCCATTTGTTCAAAATTGTCTTTGTTGTGAAGAACCTAAAAAGAGAGATTTTGCAGAATAGTCAAGCTGTTTTTCCATATAGTGGCTTATGTATCAGCCTATCAAATGACTTCAGAAGAATGGGAATGAGTTGCTTTTTTGTAGCTAGATAGTTTGAGCATCAGTTGCCACTGTGTGGAAAAGAGCAGCTTGAACATTCTGCGAAGTATCTCTTTTTTGTTTTACGGAAGAACCATACAGCTTTGGATGGTGACAATGTCTGTGTTGTTTCTTGTTTCAGCGAGCGTCAGGCCAGTGTGTCTGCCCAATAAAGGCATGTACTTCACTGCTCCGCGGGAATGTTACGTCACTGGATGGGGGGCACTGTTTAGTGGAGGTTTGAAACTTTTTGAAGAACAAATCCCAACAGAACTGTACTAAAACACATACAGATCCAAATGCATGTGCAGTGATTCATAATGTTCATAACAAGCAAATGTTGTTTTCTTAAAGGATCTTCCTCAGAAACCCTACAAGAAGCCAAAATCCAGCTAATCGACAGAACGACTTGCAACAGCCGACCGGTGTATAACGGACAAATCACAGACACCATGATCTGTGCTGGCAAGCTGGAGGGCGGCGTGGACTCCTGTCAGGTCAGAAACACACTCTGTATAAACACAGACTTGATCAGTCAAAGGAGTAAATTAGAGTACTGTAAATGTAATGTATGTGCCATAGGCCAAAATTAAATAAGTGTTCTTCCACACAGGGGGACAGTGGGGGTCCTCTGGTCACAAAAGAGAATTCTCTATGGTGGCTGGTTGGGGACACTAGCTGGGGTGATGGATGTGCTTTCAGAAACAAGCCCGGAGTCTACGGAAATGTGACCTACTTCCTTGACTGGATATATGAACAAATGCAGGTAAGATTTCAAATATAAATCCAAACTGTGTCACAGAAAATGTATTATAATTATAATACAATGCAGAAAAACACCTTTTTCTGTTTTGTTTTCAGAGATATTAACTTTTTTAGTATAAAGAGTTTTGAGAAGAGCAACTGATCCAAATCGCTGACTCTCAGGAACTGTGACAAGGTCCAAGAGACTTTTAACGTGAGATTTTTTTTTTTGTCTTGTTCAGAGTTTTTGGTTCTTTTACTTTTTGTTTTCATATAAATCTATAAAAGAACCAGTTATTTATTTTCACCAGTGTCAATAATGAAGTGATTTGCACATTATGCTACAATATGCACTTTTTCTATTTTTTTGTTGTATGTTTTGTATAAAGAGCACAATCGTACAAATGATTTTACAAAAAAACCCTACCTGACAATCTCACATCACTGACGTGTTTGTTCTCTAGCTTTCTTTGCCACCACAACAGTTCACATTTGCATTATTACAGTATTTGATAGCAGGATGTGACGGGCAATAAAACCGCTCTCCTCAGAACCGGGACAGACATGATGCAGACAAATGTCTTTATTGTATAACTATATGAATAGCTAAAATTGTTTTTACAACATCAAGATTTTATGTTAAAATGTATATGAATGTCTGACTGGACACCATTTATTTTTTTCACTATGTTCAATCACCTTTTTATCATCACATTAAATACATTTGTATAAATATACATATTTAATGTTGTCTCTTATTTAAAATGAGGGCAAAAAAGCTGCATGTATAATAATTAATAAAAAAAGTAAAATTCTCTTTAAAATAGTTCTAAATGGAATAGTACACATCAAATTTCTAATACATTTTCATGTCAATTACCCATGTTCAATCTTAATACAATTTCTGCCACATATTCCATGCTACATTTTATTACATATTTTATGACTTGAACTTCACTACATTTGAAAGATTTTGTATGTATTAAGAAATAAATTGTAATAGAATATTGAATATGAGCTTAGACATTGAGATATATATTCCTCAAAATATATTAGTGTCCAAGGTCATATACATTTGTAAAAATGTTGCAGTATCCAAGTCCATGTATAAAATTGTTGAAATATGAACATTTCGATAGATAGATAGATAGATAGATAGATACATATTCTTCAAAATATAAAATTATTAAATGCAACTAAATACTTTTTAAAATGTAACATATATTATGCATATATACTGTACAATCATTTTAATATCTAACATATATATATATATATATATATGTATGTGTGTGTATATAATATTATTACAGTATTTGTATCTGTGATTAAATGATTCCAGGTAACTTTACGAGATCTAAAATAACAGAGCCTTCTATTGGATATATTATACATCATCTTTTTTGGCTTTATGGAGCATTAAGGCTCACAATCAGCTGATAAAACTCTTCTGACCCATTTTCCTCAGCTTTTCTTCACACCTAAAAAAATGAATTCACACCAACCCTCAGAGTCCTCACGGTTCCCGGCTCTGTTAATCACCATTATGAAGTGTTCTAGCACATTCAGCTGCAGTATTTAAACCTCTCCTTTGCCATTTTAGCAGGACCTTTAATCACCGCTCATTGAATTTGCGACTCTAATCGGCAGATGCTCAGTGGAGGAGATCAGCGTCTGCTACCTGTTTGTACCAATTAGCAGATGCGTGACACTCGGCTGACGGCTCTTCAGAGGGTTAACAGATGTGGCAATTACGGCCTCATTTGAATGAATGCTCAAGGGGTTCAACATAAGGGCTGCGCAATTACACGGCAGCCTGGGAACCCATTTCATCTTCAGCTTTATTCTCGGTCTCTGTGAGAGGGAAGTGTTGGCAGGGAACCCACCGTGTGTTGACAAACAAACCTGCTTCCTGTGATTTTTCTTTTTCCACTGGGGAAAATATGCTGAGAGGTCCATAAACCCCAAAATGTCATGCTGATTTAGCCCACTCTGGCCTGACTCGGGCTGCAGGAGAGCGTAGTTATGATAATGAATGAATGAATGACATTTTAAAGGATATATTATTATACAAGGACATTTTTTTATTGGGATAGTAAATGATAAGAGATATATTTTTTTTTTAAATAAAAACTATTTGAGATGAGCAACTAATTCAAACCATTTTAACAATATCAAATAGATTTTAATGTAAATACATTTTATTTTGCATTGCATTAGTATATGCTGTTTTTATTTATTTATTAATAAATTATTATTATTAATTAAAAAAAAAAATTGTTTGGTTTATGTTTGTCTTATCTACTTCTGAAATATTTATTCATCAAGTGCATCTGGTAAGGTTAAAGGCTAAAAACAGAAATTATTTACTCACCTTGTGTCACAAACAAAATATATTTCATAGATGCATTGCCTAAATATTTCCGTACAATGAAAGTGCAATCAAGCTCCACAAAAGGAGGTAAAGGTATTATAAAATGCTCTATAAAAAAATCATCAAACTGCAAGTTTGAAATCAATGTCAATCAGTCAGAAGATACCAAAGAACCAGTAATGTTTGCCTTAACTGACATAACAGTAATGTCACACCATGTATAAAGGAGATTTAATAGCTTATTTTCAATAATACAGTGTCCTCGAAGACTGAAGTGCACAAGTCAGAGAAACCTGTTTTATGTTGCTGTTCTGTAATGCTTGCTTGTAATGTAAACTATATTAGTGATCAGAATTAATCTGCTGAATGTGACTATAAGGCCATGAGGGTTTAAGATATTCACTACCATTCTATGGTAAAAAAAAAAAAAAAACACATAATGCCTTACACATTCTTCTGTTCCAGGGAAGACAGATGGGGTTTGGGAGTAGGCTACAAATGAATAAATCTTATTTTTTGTGTGCAGCATCCCTTGTCACCCAGGTGTGAGTAGGGCACAGATTCTTCAGACAGGACAGATGCTGAGGTCTTCCTTTAGCTCTCACGTGAGGTTTAGTGTCTGTCGATCAAACAGTGTGTGTCATTTCTGAGGGCTTGATCAAATACACTTGCCTCTGCAGCCAATGAGGGGGGAGAGCTTGTTACTGGGCAGCTGGGTTTAGTCTCTCTCTCTCTCTCTCTCTCTCTCTCTCTCTCTCTCTCTCTCTCTCTCTCTCTCTCTCTCTCTCTCTCTGTTCTTGAGGTCGATGTCATACATCAGCGTTCATAGATTCCCTGTGCTGCTGTGTGCGATTCTCCTGAACATCAGCAGTCTGTGCTGCTTTTAAGATCAGCTAATAGCATCAACTATCAGCTCACCTCAGCAACACGAACAGTATTAGGCTTATTAGAGGAACACTACCTGCTGACATCAAATTATTTCTGTAGGCCTATATAGGGGATGTCAAAGGATAGATTCATATTTCTATTTCGTTCTTAATTTTTAACTCTGCACCAGCGTCTTTAACGTGTCGTGAATTCTAAAATAGGCTAATTATGATTAGAAAACGTCTGTTTATAAAATCAAATATTTTCTAGTTATAGCCTAATCGGGATGTTTTTTGATGTAATACTAAGTTGATTTTAATCGCGAACTGTAGAGAGAGATTTTTTTTACACACAGCATTGTAGATGCTAAAACGAAATAATAAAAGCGAATAGAGTATGATTCGCTAGTGTGTCTCCGCAGTTCTCCAGACAAACAGCAGGCGGCGGCCCGGTCCGTCAGGATAAACAAACCGCCTCAGAGAACGCAGTTGTGGGGGTTCCCTTCATCTTCTCTCACAGGTCTGCTGGAAAATAAGATGAAGTATGATAAATCAAGCTAATTAAGGAATCTTAGTAAGTATAACGAAGTGATTTTAGTCGACATTGCTACAGAATTGGCTTAAAGCATGTTTTAAGATGTTTAGGTTCAGTGCTATGTACGTTTAGCTAAATGCAAAAGCCTCAAAACAAATAGGCTATTAAAATAGTTCAATAAGAGTGATGGAATAGAGAATTCATAAAAATTATTCATAACGCATGTGCCAAGTCCTGTAAACTCAGCAATTTATACCATTAGGACAACAGTTTTTATTTAATAACCATCGTTTTCTGTACACTTTCAATAAGTTACATGAAGTGCATGTTTGATTTATTATTTTACAAAGAGGTTTCAGACTTGTTTTTACGGTTATATATATATATTTGTAGTGTTTATATACCATTTTTTGACAACATATCCATTATTTTAAGGTGTCCTTGTTACATTTAAGTACCGAGAGTAGTATTATCAATTAACAACATGTACTTACTATATAGGTTTAGGAATAGGATTAGAGTTTGGTTTAGGGTTTTTGCATGTAGTTATGCATAATTTTGTGCTAATACTATAGTAAGTACATGTAACGTAGGACACCTTAAAATAAAGTGTTTGCAGAGTTTTTAATCATGTTTCCCAGGATTTCATATATGAATCATAACACATGTGATTATTCATCTTAGTATTCATATACTATTAATCTTAATATAAATTAACAGATGTTTTGATTTAATATATTTATTATTTTGCAAAGAGGTTTCAAGCTTTTCCCCCCAGGATTTTATATATATCATCTTAGTATTCATATGCCATTTTTGACAACAGCTTTAATGTAATATAATTGTTATTTTACATATATATGTATATACATGCCTTGGAACCTGGTATAAATAGCAGTGATGGCATTTTAGTTCTCCTGTATGCTGTATAAATAGAAGTGTATGCATTGGATAATCCAGACCGAATATTCTCTGCGATTTTCTTCAGCTTGTTCTGTGTTGGTCAGTCTTTCTGTTGACAGTTTTGTATTTAGGTCACACAGGAGCCCTCGGGCAGCAGTTAAGCATGTCCTCTACAGGAGTGATTGACACCTTCTCTGATGGTGAATGAAGTCTCCAGCTTCTCTGGGCTCCAGCCACAGTAATAAACCAGCGCTGCACACTGACGGTCGGTCCTCGTCTCATTTCTTTAATTCAATGTTTTATGTGATACATCGTAATTGAGGCAAATAAATCGAGACAGTTGTAGAATAACACAATTAGTGTTTCATTTTAGTTTTTTTCTCTAGGATGCAATCATCTTTTATTTCCCATTAATGAAACAACACCTCATTTTATGGCCTACTGAACCGTACAGCATGGATTGTGAATTAAATTGAGAGGTAAATAAATAACAAGAAAATCTTGTTACCAAAACTGCATTGCATATTTACACTGAGCTACAGTCGGGCATGTGTAACCACCACGGAAATGACCTTTAACATTTAAATTAGAGCTGACTTTGCTAGAATTCTCTATAACCTTGCTTTCAAATTACACTTTATCTTTATCAACAAGCATCCCAAAATACATTCAACAGGGTGTCATTAAACCCACAATGCCTGTCTTAAAGGTTTGGCATCTATTAGCATTGCCAGCATTGAATACAATGCAGTATATTCAGCTGCAAACACCTGAAAGCTCTCTAGGACTATATAGAACAAAAGACTTTCTGTTGCACAATGTAATTTCCTGCCTTTAGAGAGAGCAGCTTGGATTTGAATTGCCTTTAATGTTGAGCTGAAGTCCGTCTGTGTTGCTTTAAGATGAAAGGGAAGAGGAATCTGGTTTTGGATCAGAGGAAAAGCTGTGGCGGTGCATGTCAGTCTCACTCTCCCAGTGTTTCTGTGAGAACAAGAGCTCTTCATTCTCACAGTCAGCGGTGAGATTAAAATAGAGAGAATGTGAGACTTTCGCTAAAGTCGATGTTTCTCCTGAGAAATGGATTAAATATTTTGACATGCGTCTCCTCTAGAATTTAAGAAAATGTCTCATTAATGTCTCATACTTTGCTCTGATTTCCCGAAATACTAATGTGTCAGAAATTCCAGTCTAATTATATAATATATAATAATAATCCTAAAGTCTGCAGTCAGGAATTGCAATATAAATTCAAATTCTTAAAAGCAAATTGGTTGTGCTTCTGCTTTGTCTTATTATTATTTTATGTTATTATTTAATTACATTTTAATTAATATCTTATTAATATAATTATATAATATTATATCAATAATAAGGCAAATTTTTTTTTTATTTATATAATTATTAGTGCTGTCAAATTACTAATCGTGATTAATCGCATCCAAAATAAAAGTTTTTATTTAAATAATATATCGGTGTGTACTGTGTATATTTATTATGCATATGTAAATACACACACATACAGTATATGTTTTGAAAATATTTACATGTATATATTTATATAATTTATATTATATATTTAATATATAAACATTATATTTTTCTTAAATATATACATCCATGGGTGTGTATTTATATATACATAATAAATATACACAGTACACAAACATACTGTGAACAAAAACTTTTATTTTGGATGTGATTAATCATTTGACAGCACTAATAATTATATAATATCTCTAAAGAATGTAATTAGAAATCTGAAAATGAATCAAGCTCTTTCAAGAGCAAATTAGTTGTGATTTGCATTTTTTTTGTCTAGTTTAATGTTAATTTTAATTTCTTTATATAATTATGTAATATAAAATATATAATAACAGTAATAATTAAAATATTTGTATTATTATTTTGTTATAATTTATATAATATATAATAACAATAATACTAAAGAGTTATAATAATAAAGTCTGCAATCAGAAATTGCAGTATGCAGAACAAATTTGTTTGGGCTACTGCTTTACGTCATTTATCTCATTATTTTTATTTAGCAAGTTTTTTTTTTTTTTTTATTTTTTTTACAAATATAATTTATTGTATTTGTCCATTAAGTATGCAAGCAAACAGAAAATTGTACAGCACATTATGATGTTCACAAGGATAATTGGAGCATTATTTCTTCTACTCAAGTTCACAGCCGAGACCGTCTGCTCTCAGCAGCACGTACCAAACGCAGCTCTGTACATTCATCTGTCTGTCATGTTGACAGGTCTTCAGTCGCAGCGATGTTAACGTCCCGTGGCTGTTCTCCAGTGACGAGTCCAGATGGAGGATATGTTGGTACCTGCCCTTCTATTTCCATTGCCAGCTCACTCCCTCCAGCCCCCGGAACACCTCCATGCCATCTGTGCCAACCTGCCGTCTCTCCCTCAGACAGTTGCAGGTTCCGCGGTGCGTGGCAGGCCTACAGCTGTGCAGACAGCCAGCCCAACATCTGTGTGTCCTGTGGGAATGTCCCGCTGATCTTCTCCGCTTCTGCTGGCCTTAAACACCGCCATGGGCCGGCAGTTCTGCGGACAGGATGAGTTTTGTAATGTAAGTGTGAAATAGACAGGCACCCTCTGTTCAGTATTTACTACTGAACTTTTCCTAACCTTGCAAAAGTAAACATTATGTAAAAGTAGTAGTAGAGAGACAGAGAGAGAGACTTCATTTAAAAACATTTTTAAAAAGTATCAATAAATAACATAAATTGAAATATAAAAACACACACACACACACACACACACACACACACACACACACACACACACACACACACACACACACACACACACACACACACACACACACATACAAATAAACATACATACGATAGATTGATAGATTTTATATTATTTTTTAAAGACGTCTCTTATGCTCACCAAGGCTGCATTTTTTTTTAAAATAAAAACATTAATATTGAGAAATATTTTTACAATTTAAAATAGCAGTTTTTTATTTTAATATATTTAAAATGTAATTTATTCCTTTGATGCAGTGCTGAATTTTTAGCAGCCATTACTGCAGTATTCAGAGTCACATGATCCTTCACAAATCTTTCTAATACGCTGATTTGCTGCTCAAAAAATTTTTTATTATTTTTTATCATTGTTGAAAACATTGGATGCCTTTATTTGCAATAGAAATCTTTTTTTAACAATATACATTTCTTTATTGTCACTTTTGATCAATTAAATGCATCCTTGCGATGTAAATCTTTTTTAAAAGTATTGTTTTTTAATCTATATATACAGATATATATATATATATATATATATACACAGCAGAATATAATTATTTTTGGAAAATTGGTTGTATTTTACAAATAAAATGGTATTTTTCTACAAATAAAAACTTGGAAATTAAGAATTAATAAACAACTAATACAATAATAATTATATATATATATATATATATATATATATATATGTATATTTTTATTAATATAATTTAATATTATATTATGTTTGTGTTCAAATTAGAAGTAAAAAATGCAGCAATACTATTCAATTCTAAATATTTCAAAATATAATCGGACAGTAATGATCTGCACACAGTGATTCTGCTACTGGTGAGACGCTCCATCTGCAGAAAGTGAGATAGGGAATGAAACAAAATCAAGGAATAAATAAATAAAAGAACTTCATACATTTGTATGACCACACATATCAGGTCAGCCATGTGCTTTGTTACTAAGCAACACAGTAAGCCTGTGTGAGGGTTTTGTCAGAGGTTGACTCAGATGTGTTGTACAGCTGTGAGAGTAACAATCAGGCTTTGATTACTGTGCAGAGTCAAGCCCGACAGCAGCTGCCCGTGAGCTCAGTCCTCTGTCAGTCTGTCTCCTGCTCACAAATTCTTACGGAATAGTGAACATCTCAGCAGAACGTGTTTTAATAGTAGCTATTCTCTGGCAGAAATGACTGTGGTGGAAATTTTAAACAGCCAATTACTTTGATCAGTTTTAGTCAGCATTATATGTATCCTGAATACAGACATTTATCAGTATTGGATGGGAGTTGTCTTATATTTCATCTCAAGCATGCTCTTTCCTGACACATTTGTCTACTTGGTCAAATAAAAAGCATGTCAACATTATGAAGGTTACATTTCTAGCAAATGTGTGAAATTATTTTGAGATTTTCTCAAATAGATATATTAATTTGCACTCTCTGTTAAGATTATTATGGTAATATGTGAGCACAAAACCAGTCATAAGTTTCTGTGGTATATTTGTAGCAGTAGCCAACGATACATTGTATGGGTCAAAATTATCAATCTTTCTTTTATGCCAAAAATCAATAGGATATTAAGTAAAGATCATGTTCATTAAGACATTTTCTAAATATCCTACCATAAATATATCAAAAATAAATTTTCCGTTAGTAATATGCATTGCTAAGAACTTCATTTGGACAACTTTAAAGACGATTTTCTCAATATTTAGATTTTTTTTTGCACCCTTTAGATTCCAGATTTTCAAACAGTTGTATCTCGGCTAAATATTGTCCTATCATAACAAACCACACATCAATGGAAAGATTATTTAATCAGTATTTATTCATATATAAATTTAAATAAATAAGAAATGACCCTGATGACTGGTTTTGTGGTCCAGAGTCACATATATATTATGTTAAATAAAAATGAACCTCTGCATACATAATACATAATAGTGCCCTTATGTATTCACATCTTAAAATATTATGGCTGTTTACAACATTTTTCTTATTTATATTGTTGTTTTATTTTTTTGTTTTTCAATCAAACAAATGTCAATCTTAAGTATTTTAAGTAAGAATGTGAAACAGAAATCATTTTATGTTACAAAATTTGCTTTTGATCATGTTCTGAAAAAAATATATATATATATACAGTATATAGGTTATTACTAGCACATACCACACCTGAGCATGATTTCTTCTCTTTTTATTTTTTTTTATTAAAAAAAATATATTATTTGAATAACGTCCATGACATTGAAATATTACCTAAAAAGTGAGGAAACCTGAAATGTATCCTGGACAATTTTTTTACATTATTCTATAAAAAAATATTTAATTTCTTTATTAAATTCCTAATTAAATGTAATAAAGGGGATATTTTGTTTTAATACAATGTTATATATTACATATAAATGTACTATATTGTTATAATTTTTAATTAATTGTATATACTATAGAATTGTGGAATATTATTTATAATATTTATTAAACTATTCCACCACATTTGAAAAAACTATCTTTTCAGAATCCTGAAATGTTTCTGGACTTTTTTATTCTTTTAAAATCAACCTCTGCAACATGTTCCACAACTTCAAATATTTAAGCAGTTTGCTACCTTTTTCTTATTTCACTTGCGGTTTTATTTGTTGTTTTATTATGTTTAATATTAGTATTTTCCATTTATATTTCAGTGTATTATTTGCTAAATGTCATTTGAAATAGTAGTGGAAATGTAGAGTCTGAGGCACAGAATGAAATTGAAGTTGCAATGACGTGTTATGATGCTATTTAATGCTCCTTTCATTCTTTCTCTCTCTCCCTCCCTCTCTCTGTCTCTCCTCCAGTGCCCTGTTTTATTGCATCGCGCCTGTAGAGACCTGCTGGGTGTGGATCGGTGTGGACAGCCAATAGCAGGCCAGCAGGAGGGTGGCGGTCAGTGGCCAATGAGACAGGGTGGGGCTACGGTGTCATAATCACAATAAAGGAAAGGGTCAGCACTTTATTCACACTCACCCAAAATCCTCATGCAAATTTCAATAATTATAAACCTGCAGACGACAGATGTTTTTCACATTTACCTTTGAACAGAGATCAGAAGTGATGCATTGTACAGATCAAAGTGGTTTTATTCAGCGCTGCACTGGAGCATGATATCTGAATGAAGACGCTGCTGCACTGAGCAGTCAGTCTATATGTTCAATACATGGATTCCCAACAGCAGGTCATTAAGACTGTTCAGCCCAATCAAGCACTTATTCTCCTGTGTGGGAGAGATTCGCTGTTTCATTTAGCTCCCAGTGATTCATGGGAGTTACCTTATTAGGCAGGATCTCTCCTGTAAAACGAGCTCATTCACACGAGCACTCGGCTGCTGGTATTAATGAAGTCAAACAGACGTCAAATCTTAAGCATTTGTGACAAGAAAGTGGAAGAGAAATCTGTTTGATCGATCATAATCTGGTGTCTGAATCTGCCGGTGATAAGATAATATTGGTTATTATCAGCCCTTAACATTCAAAAGTACAGACTGCAGCCATTTACTGTCGTCTGTGAATGATTTATTTTATTTTATTTATTCAGAAGACATGCATCTCATTAAAATTCAATGTCTATGATGCTGTTTTTTTCCTTAAAAGTGTAACTGAGAATCAAAATTCTAAATGTGTACATTTATTTTACATTCTTTTTATTTAGTTACATTTTTACATTAATTTAAAGTAAATTTATAAACTAAAAATGTAAAATTTTTTAATGTAAATTATATTTTTAAAATGTAAATGTATTGTAATTTAATAAAGTTATTAAATTAAAAGCAAATATTTTATCAAATTAAATTAAATATAAACTGTAGAATATTATTGCACACACACACACACACACACACACACACACACACACACACACACACACACACACACACACACACACACACACACACACACACACACACACACACACACACACACACACACACACACACACACACACACACACACACACACACACACACACACACACACACACACACACACACACACACACACACACACACAAAGTATATATTATATATATAAGGTGTAACTGAGAATCTTGAAATTATGAACTACTTGTTTTATTATTTTTATTTAATTTCTTGTTTATTTTTTATTTAATACTTTTATTTATTTTATTACATTTAGTTTAAATTAAATACAAATTAATAAAAATGATAATATATAGTAAAATTGTATAGAATATCACTGCATGATTTTTCTACATTCAGAGATCCATACTGACTAAAATGTATCGCATTTAATGATAATTTACAATCCAAATACATTTTTAGGAGGAAAAATGTCACAGAATTAGAATAAGAAAGATTTAGAAAATTACATTTCTTAAAAAGTATTCTATATGTATAGTATCTGTTTAGCAAAATTAGTTCATTCATTAGATTCTCAAATGTTATACTGTGAATACAGACACATATTTTTATTTCTCATTCTCCTAGCTATATGAATTTTTACTTGGGTAGTTGGATGGGATTTTGACTCCTTTTGTTCTTTTTCTCTCTGTTGGCACAGATAGCATCCATTCCCCACGCAGAGGAACATCCTGACATCCGGTAAGATTCTGTCATTTATTGTAAGCCACATTCAAGATGAAATGAAGCAGCACGTGAGTAGAGTCCGGGAGAGCTGTAGGCATGTGTGCTTTTGTAAGGGATTCTCCAGCCCAACAGCTCCGGTGCTGATGCTCCGCCACAGAAATGCTTGTTAGGGCAGAATGTAGCCAGAGCTCCAGGGACCATCCAGACACAGTGACTATTCATAACTGTAATGGGTATCAACCACGTCAACAAAAAATAAAAGCCAGTGAAGGAGAGCGAGAGATCTGCTGAAAATACAAATTTATGGGAAACACTTATTGTATCAAAACTAAAAAATGCTGTCCAAAAGCATCCTTGACCGCTGCATAGAAATGATATCACGTCAAGAGGTTTAGTCTTGTTCCAGAACAAGCACAGAATAGGAATTAAGGTACTAAAGAGCATGTTTTAATGCATAAAACATTTTACAAAACTAAAGCGCATGCAAACGTCATCACAAATACATGAGTGTTGAAATACATTTTTATTAAATTAAAATAAAATTATTGAATGTTACTGATAATGAATTGTAACATGTTCTAGGATAATACTTCTTTATTCATGCAATTTCTGACAGCCAGAAAATATTAATGTATTTAGAGATCCATGCAAATGTATAGATAATTATACATTTATAAAATGCATTGCATTTAATAACAACTTGTGATCTAAAGAAAAATAGAACTAAGCAAGTTATAATGCAGTTTACGAAATTAGAATGCATGCTAACATCCCCAAAATCCTGAAATGTATATTTATAAAGTTTATATTTATAGAATTCTTTATTCTATAAATGTAATATTTAATGTAATGTAACTTCTAATTCAGTTTTGTTTTTAAATTGAATTATATAGAACTATAGAATGTTATGGATAATAAGTAGTAAAATATAGAATTTGTGTAACGGAGAATTGAATTCTAAATTCTAAAAACAAATCTTTAATTTAAATTGTTTTATGTAGTATGTTTTTTTTTTACATTTTAATTGTAATTTTTTTAAATAAAATTTAATTTATGAGGAACAATTAAAAAAATATATATATTCAATTTAATTTAAGAATGTTATTAAATTAAACCAAACATTTTATAACATAAATTTAAATTGAATTAGAATTTTCATTCGAATTTTGTTGCATGATGTCGGCAGTTTCTCGTAGCCAGGAAATATTAAAACACCTAGATATCCATATTGCCTAAAATGTATTGCTTTTAATGATAATTTACAATCAACATGAAAACAGAGGAACTAAGGTCTAACTAACCGCATACAAACATCATCCCGAATCCCTCCTGACCACTGCCTGTCCTGCTCATAATTAGCTGCTCTGTTTTATCCGCTCCCTGAGGTTCTCTCCCATCCTCTAGGCTGGAGTCACTCCGAGAGAGCAAACCGCAGGAGACGTGTCCATGGGCAACGCCTATCCGTGGACACAACATCCTCTGCGTGCCTGGTGCACATGACTCGCCCCCCTGAGAAACAACAGCGAGAGCCGCCCTGATATCTGCTCTGTGATAGCAGCCTCCCCTCGGCTAAACCCGCCTCGCTTAGGCTGTGTGAACCCAGCGCCAACATTGTTATTGGCTCCAAAGCAAAGGAAACTATGTCTTTTTCTGTGTTTGGTGTCTCGTGACATAAGCCTGTCTGCTCTGTGAATCAATGGCTGCTTCAGACAAGCTTACGGTGCATGTGGAAGCTCAGTTATGCTGCAGTGAAGCGGCTCATGCATGGAGAGAATCAGAATGAATGTTGTAGACTGGTCATTAATGTGACAAACACGTCTTAAAAGGTAAAATAAGACAGGACTGTGTGTATAGAAAGGGAATCCTGGGGAAAATCTGTAATTCAGTAAATGATGCTGAGGTTGTGCTGGGCGGTGGGTGGAGGGAATGTAATGAGTTGTGCAGCTCACGTGAAGACAGCCGTGGAAAAAACACTACCGGACACGGTGAACGGAAACAATACGGGCTCCTTAAAAATCACAGGGCTGTTTGAGAAGAGACCGATTCCTAAAATGCGAACCGTCCCAGATTCTCAGCTTTATTTCCCAGCGGAATTTGTATTTCATGCCGCCTGTTGAGTTAATCGTAACAGCAGACTTTCTAGTAAGTTGTGTGTGTGGAGGGGATTTGTGTAAATGCATGAGGATAAGCGAGCGTGTTGCGGTGGCTGAGTCTAATGATGTGCTGGGGTTTTGGCGGTGACGAGTGACAGCTCCTGTATTCTGCAGCATGCACAGATCTGTGCTGAATCTGAACACCACTGGCAGAGCCTGTGCAGGCAAGAAAAAGAGCAATTTGTCTACAAATCGCACTGGAGATGGCAGATCAGTGGATACAGGAAAAATAGAAATGATTAGAATTTACTGTAAAGAGGAAAGAGAGCATGTGATAAGGCGGATGCGAAACTAACACAGCCATGTATGAAAGGTTGCCTGGGCCAATGGTTTATTATGGTTTTATTGGACATTAAAATTATTTGCTGTGATTTTCCTATCAGAATAAAGCATTTTTGACAGACTGACTAATAAATAACATATATATATATATATATATAATATATATATATATATGTGTACAGTATATAATTTGATATCATGTTTGCGTGTGCGTGTCTTTGTGTGTGTGTGTGTGTGTGTATATATATATATATATATATATATATACATACATATATTATTTATAAATTTCATCATTGTACATTCCAAGGAATGTCAATCAAACTGCAGTTGGGTTATTTTGATTAGGTAAAAAAAAAATGCAGCTAACTAACACAATAAAAACATGATATTTAAAAATTAACAAAGATGGAGTTGTGTGTGTGTGCGCGTGCGTGCGTGCGTGTGATAATTAAACTAATATTATTATTAATAGTTATATTACTAATCATTTAGTTAATACATTCAAATATCACATTAGTTTATTTATTTTTAATGTAATATTAACATTTATATTATTACTACACTTTTATATATACACATAAGTATCATTATTAATTGTCTTAATAAGTAATGTAATTTTAATTTGAAAAGCATATGGTTCAAAAACATCAGCTTCATTCTGTTGTTAAAGTTGTTGGGAAACACTTTTTAAATCAAAACTAAAAAATGCTAAAAGCATCATTCTAGACCTCAAATAATATCAGGTGTAACATTGTTGCACAAACAAGCACAAAATAGGTGAAATATTACTAAATAAAATAATATAATGTATAAAGCAGAACTAAAACGCATGCAAACATCATCCTTAATCTCCATGTTTTTTAAATAGAAACAATATCACATTTGTGTATTTCCTTTATTTTTAATAGAATATAGACAGTGGTTCAGAAAGAGCAAGTATACTCTGTTATTATTAGACAGAACATAGGCTACTCAAATCTAATTAAAGGTTCATGTTTTCTCATGAAAACGCAATGAGTCGGCCCAACGCCTCACTGCGCAGGAGGCAAATGCTCTGATTTGTCAAGGTCAATTAATGAAGCCAGCTTAAGGGACGGAAAATAAAAAACTCACACGCCCTGGGGGTCCACAATCCTAACACAAACCACATTAAATTACATCAATTCATGTCCACCAATTAAGATCATTTAGAGGAAGTTGTCTCACACAACTGTGATGTTACTGTTACCTTCATTTCGTGCTGGTTATTGTTCTCTTTAAACAAGCACGATGTGCCATTGCTAATGAATCGATGACAAATAGATATGATAAAATAATTAAAAAGGAGAAATTGCTTTAAATATAGATATTTAAACCATGCTTGTTTTGAGTTCTTGTTACAGTCATATTGGTT
The DNA here is from genome assembly GCA_027422405.1 of Ptychobarbus kaznakovi. Taxonomy (NCBI): domain Eukaryota; kingdom Metazoa; phylum Chordata; class Actinopteri; order Cypriniformes; family Cyprinidae; genus Ptychobarbus; species Ptychobarbus kaznakovi. Next base: position 5,366,490 of record CM049796.1, on the reverse strand, counting down.
TTATTAGTTTTTGAAAAAAGCTCATATCATTTAAAAAACACATTTAAATGTTCAGTGCTGTAACTATCAAGTAAAAAATGGTAAATGCTAAAATACCTTTTTATGCACTGTGGAAACGTGAGTTAATGTACTGCAAAAAAAAATTCCAAACATGTTTTAATACTTTTTTATATGTAATGATTTTTAAATATCAAGCTATAAACAGTTACTCAATTTCAATCTTCAAGTTTTCAGTGCTAAATGCTGTTTCTTTGTGTTTATCTGGTGAAATTTACTAGCAATTTCTTGATTAAGATCATTTCTACACAAATCATTTTTTTCAGAGTTACTATTTATAAAAGTCAAAGTGTTTGATATTAACGACACAGTCATGAGTGTCTAAAGCAGTCCTTTCTTTTTTCACATGATGACAAAATTTAGACTTTTTTTCTTTTTCCAGATAGTTATACCACCTAAACCTTTTTTTACTTGCCAAACACTCACAGAAAATGTAACATGCACGTTTGTATGGTTTGCATTTGTAATTTTGTTTTCAATAATATACATGAACGTTGAACGTAAGTGGCCCTAATATGTTGCATATGCGTGACGATCACGTGGTTTCTTGGAGTTGCTTATGGTGCGCTTGGACTCTCTCTTTAAGAGCAGCACCCCTGCACCTTTAAGGCTGCAGAGGAGAGAGCGAGAGAGATAGAGAGAGAATGAGAGGGGGTGTTGTGTTGTGTGATGCTCTGGTGCTGATGCTGAGCTCTGGAGTGATCAGTGCAGCAGGGGAAGATGCGCGTGCTTGCTGACTGCTGGACGGTGCGAGGTGGTGAAGAGGGATGTTGCTCTGAGTACAGCTAACGGCCATCATCTCGATTTATTTACACGTATGAGTTTCAGAGCGCTTTCTTTTTCCTTTCTTTTTTTCGTTATTTTTCTTTCTTTGCCGCGAAAGTTTTCGCTATGATTTCGACTCGTTAATAATTGAGTGGATTTACTTTCCCGCGGTTTTATCCCTCGCACGCGGCTACACCTGCACGCAGCGCCCTCAGTAAGCGTGCGCTCTGACTCAGCATCGCACCTGCCCGCCGCTCGCTCGCCGTGTCGCGCCACAGCTGGATCTCAGCTCGGAGACAATCAGCCCCGGAGCGCACGCTTCATATGCACCCCTTCCGCTGGAACTAAGTACAGATATCCATATTCCTGCGCAACGGCTGCTTCTGGAGGAAAAGTGTGCAGTGGGCAAAGAAACGTCTTAGTTTGGAGATTGAAAGGAGCGGGGCATGTGGATATTGGCCATCATCTTTTTCCAGTGCATTTTGAATGGTGAGTTGTGTTTTGTTGTATTATTATTACTATTATTATGCAGGCTGTAACTTCGTGGAAATTAATTAACAGTGCAATGCATTTACGCATGCTTGAAAAATATTGCACTGTGGTCCATTTGAATTGATCTCACACCACCTTTAATGTATACGGTTTACAAATATAATTTTAGTGCATGTATCATGCATTCAATGCATGCAATTTCCCCCCCAACAGTTCATTATAAATATTTCATATTAATTTGAGCAAGTAATTCAGAAGGATCCAGACTCCTTAATAAGCATTTTATGATTAGTCACTTTATTACATTTCACAGCTCATAATACTAAACAAACATGCATGCATTATTATGCAAACAGTGCATTAGGAATGTAAAAAAAATTGATTTGATGTGAAAATGTGTTTTTTTGCTTTTATTAATTTTATTATGACCTTGGACAAATGTCTATATTAAGTGTTAGAATAACAAATTGATCTGCTGATATACTTTAAAAAAGAAAATGCACTATATTTTTGAAAATTAAAGTACTAAAGCAGCTTTATGAATTAAAAAGGGTACCAAAAAACCTTGAAAATGAGCTTAAAACACACTAAGAAAAAGAAATGTAAATTTGTTGAATTGTGGCATAGTGACACCGCCGCCATGTTTCACGAAGAAGCACTGGAGCATTGGATAAAAAAATGACTCGCAGTCACTCAGTTGGCACTTTACTGAATGCTTTCGCGGTGACCTTTTCACAAAACATTTATTCAAACATTTTCCCCTGCGTGGGTGTCCGAATCATATTGACCTCTGAAAAAAGAATAATCTAGCGCAAATGCTCGACAGGAGGCGAGTGTGTTGATGGCTTTAAAATGGAGAGACAGCGAGTGGGTGCTGGTTGCTGGGCTAAATCAGGATGGGTGTGTTTGTGGTGGAATAGAAATAGTGAGAGGGGGGTATGAGGGGAAGCGAGAAGAAAATGGGCCATTTAGGTGGCTTTAACAGAGTAACGCACTGGGACGTTAATATCAGACCCAGGTCACTCCAACGTACATTGACCGCCGATGGCAGACGAATTTGATATGATGCACAAAAAGAAGGGGACACGGCGATGCTTTAGCACAAAGGGTGTTGGAGAGCAGTGCAAGGAGCTCCGCGATGATCTTTTCCCAAGCTTTGCCATTTTTTTCCGCAAGGCAGAAATGGACACAGTCGTTTAACCTCAATTAATGGCGTATCAATGAAATTGATTATCATTTCAGAGGGTTTTGGCTGAATGAGTGCTGCATGTCTGGCCAACTGTGTTCAAATGAGCATTTCTAAAAAGCATTTTAAGTGTTTCTCTTTGAATCAATAGGGTCCCATTTGTGCCGCTGTGTTCTGGCCGCGTGTATGTGGGTCTCTGAGGCTCCATTGATCAGCGTTCTGATGCAGTGCCGCTGCTGTCAGTGTAGTGTCTCTCTCTCTCTCTCTCTCTCTCTCTCTCTCTCTCTCTCTCTCTCTCTCTCTCTCTCTCTCTCTCTCTCTCTGGCCAGTGTGGCATGTTTCTTGCGGGTGTGTGTGTGTGGGGGGAGAGAGAGAGAGAGAGAGAGAGAGAGAGAGGGGGAAAAGAAGCCATAGAAAACGAGCCTTTGGTGATTTGGTTAAGCTCACTGCCCAGTTCTCCGCTGGTCTCTATGGAAACCCCTGAAATGTATGTTGGTGCAGTGGCCTTGGAGCTTCCTGAGCAGGTGACCCCGGAAGTGCTTCTGTAATGACTAGCTGTGGAAAACGTGGCGTGCTTGTTTGCGAAGCCATTTGGGATTTTGATCTGGAAGGGACGGATAATTAATTCCCTTGTTTCTTCAGTATCCCTTTTGAGATTTCAGTTTTTTTCCTTGCAGCTTGTAGATCCACAATTACTAGAATAAATTTGTATCATTTTTTCCTAATAGAATACACCTGCATATTTTTTTTCTAAGCTCAGATCCCTGGTACAGTTATATACTATTATAGTTTTTGAATAATAATTTGAATTTGTTTTTAAATGTTTTATTTTTACATTTTCAGCTTTAATTTTAGTCATTTTATTGCATGTTTTTGTTAATATTTAGTAGTTATGCCATTTTAGCTTGTAGATGCACAATTAATACAATTATTTATTCCTAATAAACATTTGCACCACTTTTCTAAGCTCCGCTCTCTGGTAGTTTTATTTTAGTATCAGTGACCTTAGTAAACTAAATATTAACTAGTTATAATTACTATTTTGAATCATTTTTTTTACATTTTCCTTTATCATTTTAATTTCTATTACATTTTTGTCATTTTTAGTAGTTTTTTAAACATGCATGTTTAGATTTGATTAATTGTCATTTTGTTTTTAGTGCAGATTCAGCTTGTAGATGCACAATTAAAACAATTAATTTGTATCATTATTCCTAATAACATTCACACTGTTTTTCTAATCTCATCTCCCTGATATGGTGTTATATTAGTATCATTTTTTATACTATTATAGTTTTTTATTAATATTTTGAATCAATCTTTGTATTTATATTTTCAATTTTAGTCATTTTGTTGTGCGCTTTTGTCATTTTAGTAGTTTTACTTTTCATACATGTCTGTTATTAATTTTTTATTTTAGTCTCCGTGCCATTTTAGCTTGTAGATGCACATAATTATTTGTCCTGTAACAAACATGTGCACCATTTTTCTAAACTTAGCTCCTTTAGTATTATTTAAATGCTATCATAGGTTTTATTAATGCTGAATCAGTTTTTAATTTTAATTTTCTGTTTTAATTTTAATTTTAGTTGAATTTTTATAATTTAGTTGTGTTTTTAGTAGTTTTTCATACTTATGTAGTTTTCATAAATTGTTATTCTTGCTATTTTAGCACATCAAGTTAAACTGAATTAAAATGTCAAATGTTGCAAGTGTCTGAAATATAAAGTATGTTTTATTTTATGTCAGTGCATGTTCATTTCAAGTAACAATTTTTTTTATCTGTTTTATTTTAGTTTTAGTTAACTCTAATAACCCTGATACTGAACAATGAATGTTTTTGCATGTTTTAAAATCATGCAGAGTTGTTTTCAATGGCTCTTGTGTTGGTGAAGAGCACTCGAGACCGTGTGCACATTAACACACAAATGTAATTGGAACAACAGGAGCGTCCTCGCACAGACGGAGTGGAAAGTAGGTGCGATGTTGTTTTTGTAAACTGATGCTAGGGGCTAACTCTGACATACACTCAAATGGACACGGGTAAACAGCACGGATAGAGCAAAGTGTCCAATCAGCTGTCGCTTTCCATGAGATGCTTTTTAAGAGAGCTTTTAGCTGAGTCCAGATCAAACAGACAAAAGTGTGTGGGCATATCCGTTTGTTTTGCTCAACTGTACGCCTGGGTTTGAAGACCGCGTGCTGCACTGGGATGTGCTGGAGAGAAATCAAAGCCATGTTTGCAGTCCTGAAAGCAGAGCAAACTGGATATTGTTCTGCACATCATTTGAGATGTTTTAAAATCAGCTTTGATTCAGAACGCTGTTTGTTCTTTGAAAGCTCCTGAAATGTGCATTGAGTGTTAAGTTTAATGACAAACAAACATGTTTTTGTTGTTTTTAAATAATTATGGTTATTATAGGCGTTTTTGGATTAAATAGAAAATTAATCATTTACTTTATTTATAGAATTGCTTTATTTATATTTTTGTTTATTTATATATTTATTTATTTGTGGCATACATAGCATAGCTATCAAAATGAGGACTTATCATACAAATATATCATATAAATTAGCAACAAATTATCCCTTATCCCAAACTGCATTTTAAAGAGGATTTTTTTAGGATCACTATTCACATTATTGATGAATCATAACCTTTTAATTTTCATATAACATATTACATCATTACATATTTTTCTAGAATTTAAATTTCATGTTTAATTGAGATTTATTCTTGTGACAGTTTTTTTTCTAATTTTGTCCTCAGATAAATAAATAAAACCTTTTGCATTTTGTCATTTTTTATTAAACAACTTAATTTATGTAGGTTATTATTTGATCAATTATTTGAATGTAAGTTAACTAAATTATTTAAAATTAATTTTCTTTTAGGTTAATTTTCCCATAATAATAATAAACAAATCATGTGCAGTAAAAACAAGGATTAAAAAAAATAATATCTGTGTCTTTTTTATCTGTTGTGTACAGAAACAGTATGGGTACATTTTAATCTTGTTCTAGTTATAAAGTCAGTGTTTGGGAAGGTTAAAGCTGTGCCACACGAAAGCACGATGTGCATTAGAAATAGATATAAACAGATATGTGGTGTGAGTCAGAATCACACACACACACACACACACACACACACACACACACACACACACACACACACACACACACACACACACACACACACACACACACACACACACACACACACACACACACACACACACACACACACACACACACACACACACACACACACACACACACACACACACACACACACACACACACACACACACACACACACACACACACACACACACACACACACACACACACACACACACACACACACACACACACACACACACACAGCACCACTCAACCCAGTAGCTCGTTCTCCAGCGTATCATAATTCCAGGAGTCGTTTGGCATAATGGCATTTTGATGATCTGCTTGTACTAACTGTTTAGCCAGCAGTAAGGCTGATCAGTGTTCATATTTTCCATCAGCACAGCTTATTGTCAATCAGCAGGAAATATGCCTGACAGACGGCCCTGTGCTGGTGGCCGTAATGTGTATTTATTTCCTGCTTTGATGACTTGGCAGAAAAGGCACATTGGTATTTTCCACTGATGAGGACTTTCAGGCTTTTTTTTAGTAAGGAAGCTTGATGACTCTAGCACAAACCTCCAGCGTAAACAGGGAGTTTGTCCTGTCAGCGCAGCAGTGGAGCTTTGTAGTCTGTTATTGTGAAAGAAATGAATGCTAGAGGTTGTTTTTGGCAAGTCTTGGTCAGAGAAGAGATGGATTCATGTGTTTCATGGATTTTGAGGTCTTGCATGCAGTGTTTACACCTGTCCTTCTATATATGTGTGTTACTTTCTTAGAAGTCATTTCAGTAGGAAAGAATGTGAGAGCATAAGAATGAATGGATTTCAGCTTTAAAGATCTAACATCTAAATGTAAATATACATCTATACATCTATTTATTTGATATAAATCCAAAATATATATGTACATATTTGCTGAAATATAATATTTAAAACACACACAAACACTCATATATATGCATATGTGTGTGTGTGTATGTACGTGTGTGTGTGTACTGCATATTAAATAATATATATAAATATATGTAATATTTTAGATAGTATTAGGTTTTTTTCAGTGAGTCTTTAAGACAATTTAATAAAACCGTTTTTGTATATATAATGCTAGTTCCTAAATAATGATTTCTAAATCATGACTTAATTTATATATTTTCAAATAAATCCAGATTTGAATATTTCAGAAATTACATACTGCAGGCTGTAGTGTTTGTAAATGTTCTTCTTTTTTTCATGAATATTTTAAAATATAAAACAACAAAATCAGTGTCCAATTAATGATTTCTGTTTGATTTTCAATTACTAAATAATATCTTATATTACTGATATTTAATATTTAAAAAACTGGTAAATGTACATTCAGGTAAATGAAGTCGAATGTCAAATGAAGCACATTTTAGGTTACTTGACAAAGTATTAATAAAGTGTTAATCATATTTACAGAGAATGTTTTACTTTAATTTTTTTACAGTCCAAATGAGTTGTTAAACAACATATTTTAACCTAAATAAATAATACACATTTGAAATTGCCTCCAATATTCATATTAGCGATCAACTAGGTTTTACAAATTACAGTAGTAAAATAAATTGAAATTAAATTATAATCTATAACCTCAGATTGTTGTGGCCCTGACACATATATTACTGTATGATTCCCTTCTGTAAAGAACTCATGGAGAAAATGGGTTAAATCGGGTCCCCTCAGTCAGATATGTGGTTACATCCTTGATTTTTGTCCATGAGTTAACAGGGTCTGTTTGATCACTGAATGTGTCCGTGTAGCAGAGCAGACAAAACATTGGGCAGAATTTCAACAGCCAGAAATGTGTAACATTTCCCGAGATCCCAGCAAATGTCTCATTAAAGCTGCTCTCGCCTCAGGTCTGTTCTGTTTCCATTGCATTCTCTATCGGCCCGTCCCCAGAAGTGATTATGCTAATTGCTGTTTGATCAGATGATTAAATTATAATTCGATTAATCCTGAGCACTAAATGCTCTGAATACATTTACATCTGCTTGGCTGCGTCAGAGCGCAGGGGCGCGAGCTTTCTGCCATGCAGCCAGTGAGGAGAGGAGACGAGATGACCTGAGACTCACACCCAAATATTAGCACATGCACGTGTTTGGAAGAGGCCAGGGACTGAGACACTCGGATACTGTTTAACAAAACCAAACAATTAAGAGTTTGAATTAATTATAGCATTTAGACTAGTGGTCAACCAATATATGTTCATGTCAATATAAATAAACTGTAAAAATGCTGAAATTATTTAAATAACATAATATGCTAATTAGGGTTTTCAACTAGTCAGCCTGGCTAATATTTTTGTCTGTCAATAATTAAGATCTGGTTATTTTCTTGTGCTCAATTTATTTTGGTTGTCCAAAATGACCTTTTCCTGTTATCTTACAGAGTGTAACTGATAATTACCCATCTTAATTTTTGCTTTCACGGGGAATTTATCTGACCGATAAAGATGCCACGGTTCCTCACTGTCTTCACTGTGGAGCTGCTCATTGTTTTGGTCTGGGTCTTGTCATAAACACTTGATTTTAGAGAAAGGTGTCCTGGGTAAATCCCACTTGTCTCTGTGAGCTTCCGACTATTCAGAAAATGCTCTTTGCCTTCCATGTGGTCGGATTTGCTGACGTTGTATGGTCTGGCATGTTTGAAAGGTTGGTTTGGTGGGAATGGAGGTGGCAGTTAGCAAAATAAATCATTTGACAGGTAGTTTGGGACATTAAAGGCCATGTTTTATGTTTATAAATAGCCAATAAAGTTGACCAGAAATCATGACCTCACTCGTACGTTTTCATACGGTTTGTTAAAATCGTATGTATTTTACAAGGGGGCAAATTCGTAGGAATTCATACAAACACCTAACACCTACTGTTAGTTCGTACAAATTAGCCACCTCGTAAAATACGTACGAATTGGCCGTGAGAAAGCATTGCTATTTTAAATAATGTAGACTGAGATTTTTAGGGAACCAAAAATGCTTCTTCTATGGCTACGTTTACACTACTGCGTTTTCGTTTTAAAACGTGTCCGCCATCTAAATACTTTGGTACTGTCCTGTACATATCTATGGTTGTACCTGCATGAATTGTCATGTGACATGTGCTTTCGGGTCGTGTAGTGTGGATGGAGGTCATTTCTGAAAACGCCAGTGAAGACGAGGATCATTTTCATTTTAAAACGCCATTTTAAAATGAAAACTCACTAGTGTATCACTACAAAAAACTAGTGTAGGGGAGGAACATTCTAGATGGAATTTGATTGGACAAATATCTGTGTAGTGCAGGATGAGTCATCAACATTTTTTTTGCTGTTTTCCCAATATGGAAATAATCTGTTTTATTTACAAGTTCAAAAAAAATTTTTTTTTTTACAGTGTACATATTATAAATTATATTATATAAATGTTTTTCAATAAATCAGTCATTTGATTAGTTGTTTAATTAAGTATGGCATATATTTAGTTCGGTTGAGAATACGCAGCCAGCATGAGCAGGTGTAGTACACGTGTCTCTGGGAGACGAGGGGACGTCAGCCTAGCGTGAGCAGCCACGACTGGTTTAGCTCTGCCTCGCGTTCCCTCATCATCCGAGTCAGCGGCGCTTTAGATTCAGACATCAGCGGCGTCAGCTCTCGTAATTGATGTAGATCCACGGAGGCCGTTTGATCTCCTTCTCACCACCAGGGAGGCTCTAAACGAACGTTTGCTCTGAAATTATTCAGATGATATTTAAATCATCTCACTGAAGAGATGAGACAAAAAAAACACAAGAAACTTCGCTTTTCCAGGTGGGACTCGTGCTGCTCCCGCTCTCACCCTTTCCTCTGCATCTGGGGGTTTTCTTTGGCTTTACATATTGGCAATGAGCGGGGGTCCATTAACCCAGACACAGCTGAGTTGTGCTTAATATTCATGAGAGCAAATTGCAAGCTGGTTAAATTGCGGTGCTCCGCTACAGCTCCCTGACGCCAGGCCCGCTGTAGCCCCGGGGCAGGGACTGGAGTTCTGACTCTCCAGGCTACTGTTCCGGACTCCCCTACACCCTCTGCCTTAATTACCTTGAGCGCGTGACGTTCTGTCAAGGTTCTGCAGCCCGCGGGGGGGAAGCACCCCTCCTGTCCGCTGCACAGACAACAGCGCAGACACAGTCGGCCTGCAGCCAACAGAGTGACCCATCCACCCACACCAGAGCCAAGATTTCGTCCTCAGAGAGCTGCTGATTTTACGCTTTGCACCATTTAAAGACACTCTAACGCGGCTTTGGATTTAGAAAACTGGTCCCTTTAAACCTGCGCATACATGTCGAAATGTTGTTTATTTTTATGAATTATACACAAGTCATTACAAATATCGTTACATTAATATCATTACAAATTTTTTTAATTTGTCTGAAATTTAGAATAGAATGACGCAGCATCTTTTACTTACAAAAAATGGTATGCCATTGCTACATTATATGTTCTCTGTTTTTTGACAGGTTCCATATTTGTTTATTTCTGAATTATACAGAAGCAATTCATCATTGAAATACTCAAATTATCAAATATATATATATATATATATATATATATTCTGGAGTTGACATAAGCAGTTCATCATAAAAATACTAAAATCATCCAAAGGCAGAAAGTATTTATTTAAAATGGATAAATAAATAAAAAAAATGCATCAGGGTATTATGGGTGCAGATTTTTGGACTTACTACAATGGTAAAACAGTCAAATCATCCGAATCCAAAAATATATTTGATTTTGTCAAATGTGCAGCTTTAAATGGATAAATACAAACAAATATCATGTTATTGGGTATATTTATTGTGGGACTATATGTATGTATTATCATATATGGTAATACCATATGTTTTGTTTGTTTATTTTTTGGTACTTTTTTATTTTTGTGAATAATATACCTGTGAAATTCATGACTAAAATATTCAAATCATCAAAACATATTTGAATATTTGATACAGTTTTGGAAGGGTCGGGGGATATTTAAATTTGAGAAAATATATAATAGTATTACCATGTTTAACATATATTTAGACAATTGTTGTGTTTATACATGAGCAATTCTTTATAGAGTATCCAAAAATATCTGAATAAAGAAAAATGTGCTGATTCAATGCAATTTCTTTATGAAATGTTAAGTTAAAGATGGCAATACCATGATATACTGTATGAATATGGTAATCATTCAGTACCATAGTGTACATTAAACTGCCATGGGAATCCTCTGATGGTGTACAGTAGTACTGCAACATCTGTTTGAATGGGTTTATTGTGACTAAAGGTTTGTAAGGGTTAATACCCGAGCCACCCTTGCGGTTTGCAGGGTAAATATTGATCGCACATTACTTCAATAAATGGCCTGGCTAGTTTTGAAGAGAGTCCTGTGATGGCTGGTTACACACTATCAGTGGACAAATGCTAATGTGTTTTCAAAAGACAAACCCATATTTCTGCTCGCCCTAAATGCATTGTCAATCCGCTCAAATGCTCCTCATTACAAACGCCCAGTCAGACCTGACACACTCATATATAATCAACATGTATTTCTGTTTAAAAAAAATATTGACTTCTCTTTTTGTAACACTGACTTTTAATGAAGCTGCTTTCACAATACTTAAATTAAATAAAGCTGCGCTGTAAAATCTGAAAATATGAACTGCCTTAAAGAGCATTTTCTACTTAATCAGAGTTCTAAAATGAATACACTGCAATAAATTCAGTTATTTTAAATAAAATTTATATTTTTATTATACATTTAGTTTGACTTTAAAATATTTATTTTCTCTTTTGGAACACACTGACTTTTAACAGCACTGTAAAATATGAAAATATGATTTTGCTTAAAAGCTTTACTTAATCTAATTTTACGATTATGTTTTGGTGAAATTTAATGTACTGAGGTGAATTAAGTTATATTAAATAATAACATTTACTCAATTTAATATTTTACTTTTTTAAAGTAATTTTATTTGACTTTTATCATTTTTGTCTAGTTTTTAAATCCTTTGTGGGTTTCTAGCCTAGTATATTTATATAGATATATTTATTTAAAACGTTCACCTACTGTATACTGTATGAAACTACTCACTACTGATCAGTATATGGTTATTATTTATTTAAATAAAATATTTTATTTGTATTATTTTCCTCATATACATTGTTAAATGTTAGGCAGACCTTCATTGTAATCGCATTGATTGTTAAACAAAACGAGCGCTGGTCTGAGCACCCTGCCCCTAGATGAGCTTGACTTTAAAATGGGCTCTGCCCTTGAGCTGTCACATGCTCACCCCATAAATATCACCCTGAGTCAAGCCCAGACGGGGCCACAGAGGGACACTGCGTTAGACACGCTCTCAGCGGGAATTTACAATGATCGGCTCTGAAAGACAGAAACAAGCAGCGACAAAGCAAGCGCTCTGTCCGTTATTTCAGGCAGATAAGATTCGCTGTTAATCAAACAGCCTGCAGTGCTTTCTGAAAAAGCCAGATTAATTATAAATTCATTCAATTCGTCTTTGAAGAGTCGTGTCTGGTCGCTCCTATCGTTTAGATAACTGAGAGCAGAATGATCTGATTAACAGATGCTGACCATGCAGATTTTTACAGATGAAGAGTCCATCAGTGCTTGAATCCACGCTCAAGCTTTACTGCATGATGTCTGAGGTGCTAAATCACATGCTTCACGTCTGGATAACAGCTGCTGGCTTCTTATGTCGTCTTCTTGTGTCTGAGGGAATGGACTGTTTTATAGTGAAGATCTTTTTGGTTGCTGCATATATTATGAGATTTTTTTATTAGAAAGATGTTAAAATCTATATAATAAATAGAGATATTTAATAAATACTATTGTAAAATGTATTTAATATTACATCAAATAAATTAGAGCATTTAAAATGTTTACATAATTGGTTTATTTTTATTATTTTTATATTGACTTATTTCAAATATATGTGACCCTGGACCACAAAACCAGTCATAAGTAGCACTGGTATATTTGTAGCAATAGCCGAAATTGTATGGGTCAAAAATTATCGATGTTTTTATGCCAAAAATCATTAGGATATGAAGTAAATATATATATATATATATTATATATATATTTCCTATATAAAATATATATATATATATATATATTAATTTTTATATTAGTAATATGCATTGCTAAGAACTTGATTTGGACAACTTTAAAGGCAATTTTCTCAATATTTAGATTTTTTTGCACCCTGAGATAGTTGTATCTTGGCCAAATATTGTCCTATCCTAACAAATCATAAAGCAACGCTGAAAGCTGAATAAATACGTTTTCCACTGATGAATGGTTTGTTAGGATTAGACAATAGGCCTATATTGCCCTATCAAAAATATCTTCATGGAACATGATCTTTAGGCTATTTAATATCCTAATGATTTTTGGCATAAAATAAAAATGTATCATTTTGACCCATACAATATTTTGTTGGCTATTCCTACAAATATACTAATGCTACTTATGACTGGTTTTGTGGTCCAGGGTCACACATAGATATATTTAATAAATATGATTATATAAAAGTATTTATGAGAAATATTAGATGAAATAAATCAGAACATTTACATTTTGTAATTATTATTTTTGAACTTGACTTTTTATCTAATAGTAATAATACTGTTTTAATGGAATTATATACAGTGCATATAATATCTGTTAAAATACTGCAGGGTATCACTGTATAATCTCAGCATTGACATAAAGTCTTTTAATATTTAATGATTCTTCTTAAGATCCAAAGTTCTTTTGATCCTTCACTGATTCTTTGCCTTATGTTTTGTGTGGGGAAAAAAGGTTGAATTTTCAGTGTTATGTTAAATGCTGAAAGGTATGCGCTAAATGCAGATTTATAAACTGAAAAAAATATATGAAAATATTTTGATATGTATCTCTCTTTTTCCTATTCACTCTCTGACTTGAATGTTGGGACATGAACATGAATTGTGCTGTCATTGAGAATAGATTTTGACCACAACCAGTCAAATGGTTAAGAATAGGCTGGACTTTCTATTGTCATTTTTTGTCTGCTGATTCCACTTGTGTTCTATTTCCATTTATCTGTGTTTTGTATCTAGGGAATCAACTAGCTAGAGTAAGGGTATAAATATTTTATTTTTTATGTGCTTTTAGACAATACTAGCTTTATCCATGGCCCAGAACTGAGCTCCATTATCTATAAAATACCCCAGGGCTCTGAAATTGGTTTTCGTGCCCACTATGTCCATCTGAAAATGTAAGTTATAAGTGAACAAATCCATTTAAACTCAAAAGGGCCTTACTGGTATTACTGTTTTGCAACAGTGCCAATGGCCATTCAAAATGTAATGAATTAATACAAAGTATTAAAATACATGAGAAATGATGTGGTTTCATTAAAACAAGGTTCTGGACTCATTCTCTAAATGAAATCACTTTAAAAGTCCCAGTGGAGAATTGAGGCGTAATTTGGCCTTGCCTGGCTACAATTCCAGTATGATCTATCAGTTTTATTTAAAAGATTAGTACATTTAGAAAGATTAGTACAGTACATTTTCTGAGCTACCTTAATCTTGCAGTCTGCAAGTATTTGAGTTCCAAATCTGAGAGTTTTTTTGCATCTATGTAATGTAGGTATGTATGAATCTGAACCCTGAAATGAATAGACCAGTGACTAAAAGGTGCCAAGAATAACTGTTTTAATATATGTATGAGCTGTTAAAGTAATTCATCCCTGGAGATGTGTAGACCAGCTGTGATGAACAAGCTGTTAGTTCTTTCATACAGAGAGAAAGAGTCTTGCGTTCTGATGAACTCTAGAAACACTAACCGCACGTTCTCTCCCGTCTCCTGCAGTTCTCAGTGAAGACCTACATTCCAGCTTGTATTTTGTCAATGCATCTCTGCAAGAGGTAGTGTTCGCCAGCACCACGGGGACTCTGGTTCCCTGTCCTGCAGCAGCGGTGCCGCCCGCTACCCTGCGCTGGTATCTGGCCACCGGCGAGGAGAGCTACAACGTCCCAGGGATCCGCCATGTCCATCCAAACGGCACTCTCCAGATCTTCCACTTTCCTCCGTCCAGCTTTAGCAAAGTGATCCACGACAACACTTACTATTGCACAGCGGAAAATCCTTCAGGGAAAATTAGAAGCCAAGATGTACATATTAAGGCCGGTGAGTGTTTAAAGATATTTACAGAGTGTTGCAAGATTGTTTTAAAGCCAAATCGAAAGGAGAGTTTTGTGAATTTTAGTAACTTTCTATTTGCATATACTGTAAAATTGCCATTCATTTAGATTACACAGTTTTGGCATAAACATATAACATAAATACTACAACAAACTAAATCTATTGGTGCTGATTTCGAGTCCTGGCTTGCGGACCTTTCCCAATACCCCCCCACCCCCCTACCTCTCTCTCTCACTTCGTTTCATGTTGTCCTCTCTACACTGTCCTATCAAATTAAAGGCAAAAATTCCCCCAAAAAATGTATAAAAAAATAAAATTAATAAACTTAATGTGTTGCATATTTTTCAGTCATACATAAATGAAACGGGTGAGATTTCTGTAAAAGTACTAATAAACTAAATGCATTTTAAACACACTAACCAGGTTTATCTATTTATCATCAATATATTCTATTTGTTTCAACTATCTTACATTTTAACTAACTGAAGATTTTAACTGTTCAAAGTTTCTATTAATTAAATATTTTGAATAAATGCATTTTGAAAATATGGTTATTTAATAAAAATAGATGCAAATACTTAATAATGCCACATTTTTGATTGCAGAAATATTACCTCCTGTTTTATTGATGTTTGACAGACAAATATGGGTCACATTAAATGTGTGTAGGTTAAAATAGTCTGATCCAAATGCAGCTCAAATACAAAAATCTTAAATACATGCCTAAATATTATTTTTGAGTGTAAATGTTGGCAGAATTGATGAAATTGTTCTAAATGCAGATGTACACAAATTCAATTTACAGTCTTTCTTTTTCCGGGAAAATTGACCAAAAGTATTGATGACTCATCCTACACCACACACATTTTTGTCCAATCAGATTCTCTCCAAAAGGATAACGTCCCTCCCCCTAATATAATTTGTAACTGACTGGGAAATAGCAAAATATTGCTCATAAATAATAAATAAAACAATACATTTCATGAGGTCTATGTGTAAAATGTGAATGGAACAAGCATAATAGATATATGTTCACAAACAGATATATTTTCAACAAAACATTTTGCTTTTCAGATCACTTTATCTTGTTTTTTAAAGGCCAAAAATTTGTCATGTCTGCACCACTAGTGTCGCTGAACCAAACTGCAAAACCAATGACTGTATTCAGACAGGTTTGACGCGTGCCATCTGTCATTGGTCAGTCAAACTGATAGTTCCGCCCCAAACTCACACCATTGGCTGAGCCAGTGTTGCTATGCTGGGCTGGGTCGGATTCTAATTTCGCTGGTACTTGTGACTAGTGACAATAAAGGGCTTCATCATCATTCTCAAAGAAATAAAAGAGTGTTTTACTAGAGCCAAAGAGGGTTAGCCTACTTTTTGGTGAAAGACTTCTTATCTGTATATTAAGATAGAAGATACTATTAAAAACACAAAATATTTTTGCAGACCATGTTTTTTTTTCAAGTATCAATCAACATGAACTCCTTTCTCTCCAGTGTTACGAGAGCCCTATACGGTCCGTGTGGCGGACCAGACTGCGATGAGAGGCAGCGTAGCGGTCTTCAAGTGCATTATTCCTCCCTCAGTGGAGAACTACATATCTGTTGTGTCATGGGAGAGAGACACTGTACCACTCGTCTCAGGTAGGTCACTGGAGGCTTTTGTGTTAGAACTAAGATGCAATTTTATGTTACTTTAAAGGAACAGTTCACCAATGTCATCCCATGTTGCTCCAAACCATTTGCATGAACCACTTGTTTCCACATAATGAAGGTAAATGGGGACTCAAACGTGTTTGACGTCAATGCTGCCATTTGATTTGAGGTTGCATCCACTCAAAGTAATTGTATGGCTTCAGAAGACTTGGAATATAGTGCATGAGTCATATAAACCTTTTTATGATACTTTCATGGTGCTTTTGTGGACCTTCACAGATCCGGTCCTCATTTACTTTCCTCATATTGGCCTGGATATTTTTCAGAACTTTTGTGATCCACACATGAAAGAAAGTCAAACTGAGTAAATTACAACATTTTGAGGTCAACAATGTGTGATTTTAAACACACCCTTGAAAATCGGTGCAGGTTTGATCTTCATAAGCAAATTTTAGCCAATTACAGTCCTTGCCTTTCTTGGTTTTCCATCAGTTTAACAATCCCAAGCCTGCTCTTGAAAACACATCCCCATCTTTAAGTCGTTTCTTGCCCTGTTGCTGACAACGGGAGATTTATTAGTCTCTAACTTGGCATGCTGTCAGAGTAACGCTCTTATAAAGAGCTCCTCTCTCGGCTCACGGCTGTCTAATCCTGAAGAAGTGGACGGTGGCAGTCGGGTCACTGAGATCCACTGTACTGACCTAGTTCCCTTCCAGAGGCAGTGCAGTTTTAAAAACCCGTATCAGCTAAATGGAACACTCGTCTACACAACTGTTTCCCTCCCTCAGGGCCGTCGGCTCATTTTATGGGGCATTTAGCAAATTCAATAAAGAATCAGAAGTCGTTTAGACTGGGGAGCGAGCGGGGACATTTTCTATAGATGTGTCGCGTTTTTCTGTTCGGGTAAAAGACACCAATGAGATATATGAATCTTTTATTCATCTTCAGGGAGTAATGTGACAAATGTTCGCCTGCAGTCTAAATTACAGTCTTTAAATTCTTCAAACATCGCACGTATAATGCTCAATCTCAATTTGTGTGCACATTATATTCCTATATGAATGCCGGAGCCCAAGACGGGTCTATTTCAGCGTAGAACAGAGAAAGTGTGCAATGAATCTGACAGATGTCTGTCATTTAATAGGGGCTGTCACAAAACATTAGCTTGCCGCTTGTCTGCGCCTCTTTTCTGTGCTAAATATTTAATAGGTAAAGCAATATTCCTGCAAACAACAGTTTAAACACAGTTCAGTGTGTGGAACACTCTTGCCACGCTGTCGAGGGCATTGACGTACATTTGCTAATGGCTCCTCTAACATTTTCTAAAACCTATTCTTCTGCACTGTTCTATAAATGAAAAAGCTTTCTATGTGATCTCGAATGAGGAAAAGTGAACTGTTATAAAATATTCATTTCTATCTGTATTTCTGTCTAGTGCATTTGGACTCCATCGGGTAGTGAAACGTTTTTGTTTTCAAATGTTAGAATTCCACAACTTTGAGATTTGTACTATGTTGATATATGCCCAATGTCCATTTCTATTGTCAGCTATTCAAAAGTTTAGGATCAGTAAGATTTTTTTATGTTGTCTAATGCTCATCGAGGCTGCATTTACAGTATTTTATCAAAAATAGAGAGAAAACAGTATATTGTGAAATATTATTGCAATTGAAAATAGTGGGTTTATATTTTAATATACTTTAAAATATAATTTATTCCTGTGATACAAAGCTGAATTTTTATTATCCATTACTCCATTCTTTAGTATCACATGATCCTTCAGAAATCACTCTAAAATGCTGATTTATTATCTATCTATATATATATATATATTGGAACGTGTGACATTTTTTCAAGATTTTTTGATTAAAAGGTTAAAAAGAACAGCATTTATTCAAATTAGAAATCCTTTCTAAGAATAGGAAAGATCAATTTTTTTTAATCAATATCTGCCATTATATTGTGTAAAAGTTAAACATTGCAAGTCTGATTGGTGATGCTTTAGTCCTCCTTTAAATAGAATATTTGAGTTATCCAAGTCCAAGATAAACTGCACCTTGATGGTTAGAGTTTGTGAAAAATACAAATTATGGGCAATGATACCAGTAATCTTTGCCATAGCAAGCACCACTAACTCTGGTTTCATGGCTGAAGTACATGCTTTGTTATTTGGTATTGCACAGGTGTCTAAGTCGCAGGGGATTCTGGGAAGATCTGGTTGCAGGCGGCTGTGTAATGCAGTGGTGAGCCACAGAACAAACCGCTACAGGCGCTTTAGAGAGTCCTTAGCATTCCACACACATGCCTCACACTGAAACCTCTGGTCAGAACAACCACTAAAGAGAGAGAGAGAGCGCCAGCGATACAGACCCTTTCTGTTCTGTTTTTTCCTCTCTTTCTGGTTCCACCCTGCTCATATTCCGCAGTGAGCAAATGCATTTTGGTGCAGACAGATTGGCGAACATATAAAAATACATTCTACTCGGAGAAGCTTGTATGTATTGATGTAGTTTAAATGCCGTACAAATCCCACCTCAGGCCTTGCTGTGCATCAACTGAAGCTGGTGGCATGCCGGAGATTTTACTTACCATGTTTTCCAGTTATGTTGTTGACATTTTGCAAACCATTGAGCAGCAAGCTGACCATGCACTGAAAATCACATTTGGCGCCCAACATGGAGCGTAGCGTGCATTTAACCCAACACCAATTTAATGGAGTGAATCTAACAAGGCCCAGCAGTAGCGAATAGATTCATTAGCACTAATCTGCTTCACAAATACTCATAAATTCTCAATATTTTGAGATTGTTTAGCTGGTGGGGCTGAAAGCAATCAATACACTCCTACATTTTGACAAATATGGAAAGCAGAACACGAGTTTTAATCTTTCAAACATGTAGATATGCTTGAAAACGGAGGAAAAAGGTTGCGTAGCATTAAAAAGGATCGTAGAGGAGCGCTAATGATTTTAACTGGTCCCACTGCAGCTTTTTTCCTCCAAGCTGAGTGAGGCTGAGCTCTCGCCTCTGCAGTCCGTGTTTCTGTGTATAACAAGCAGGATTGGGGACGTTTGTCCCCGATTTTCCCTGTGATTGGTTGAGGTATTGTTCTCCATAGAAAAATGGGTCAACCAGCCCACCGAGGACAGCATGTGTAAACAGGCAAACCGGACAGAAAGTGGTTCTGGGGTGGTGAGTGATGCTCTCTCCAGCCAAACTGTTTAAAAACCTTTTCTGTACATCAATGCTCAGTGAGCAGAATTCCCAGAATTCCCAACCCTCTCTCAATCCCTGCGTTTTTCCACTCTGACAGAGACGAGCGAGGCTTAGCCAGATAAATAAAAGGGATACTCTGAAAAGGAGAAGAAGAAAATCAATATCAGTGTGCATTAATCATGCTGCAGGTGCCGGAGAGAATTATGGGTACATGGAGGGAGAGATGCATTTGTGATTTCGCATAGGAACGGTTCTCAGGGCTCACTGGTTTCTCAGGCATCCGATTAAAGTGATCGTGAGGAGTTTGATATGATTTCTTAAATAGTATGGATTATGCTAATGCTGGATGTTGAAGTATTTATGAACACTGGACTGATGGTTGATATTCGTTGTTGTTTAAGAAATGGTTCTTCATGAAATGGTACTTCATTTACTGTTATAGTCAATGTGAATTCACAACGAACCCTTTCAACTTTTTTAAAGATTAAGTGTATAGTTCCTAAACCACTAGCAGCATCAACAGAAATTGCAAAATGTACGTCCCAAATATTCTTAGGCAGGATGCTCATTGGGCCTCATTCGTGAAATATGAGCAGAATATGTTTTGTGTCTAAATCATGTGTAAAGCCGTTCTGACGTAAACTTTTAAATTCATGAAAATGTATGCATTTTCAGCATGTTAGTTATTTTTCTATTCAGTAATATTCTTCAAAATGAGATTCAAGTAATACTTTACTGATGTGGATCATAGCAACAAAAGCGTCTCAGCTGGAGATCAAATCAGTGTTCACAATAGCCAACCGCTGGCCATCTTCAGAAGAGCATTTTTTTAACTAGCTAAAAACCATTAGGTGGACACATGTTAATTGAATATTTATTGCTAGGCCTAATAGTCTTTTTGCAATATACTGGAGCCAAACTTGAGAAGGAAGAACAGAATATTTCTACGGCGTTCCTGGACATGGAACTCATGCACACACACACAAATATATATATAGTAGCCTTTTCAAATATACATATATATAGTCAGTTTGTTCTTGGTCATTTGAAAGATATTACGCAGAATCCAGTCTATTCCGATTTCAGTTCAATCTTTGTTAAATCGATCACATCATTTGCTGGTGTTGATTACAGTTCTTACCACACAGATGATTAAACCCCAGCTTCAGAATGGATCATATGCAGCTTAGAAAACATCATAAAAATAACATTTTGCTTCCCTAAAGACTTAAATCGGAACGTAAAAATTGTCCCCCAATCTGGCTAATTATGATGATGTCATAATCCTCATTTGACCTTTGACTCCTTATTCTGCATCTGCAAATCAGTTTCCCCACAGCAGCAGCTAATCACTCTTGAGGAGCGTGTCCATGAGCCCTTATCGTCAGCGGACAGCTGCCGCAGTGTGTTTGAATGGTGGCGACGTTTGTTCAGCGTTCATTGTGCTCATGACCACAGCCCCATAACACACCGCTTCCCTGCTATTGTTTACAGAGAGAAAAGGGAAAAAACCTGGCTGGCGCTTTCATGATAATCTTTGAAATGTTCGTGAGTAGGGGAATAGAGGGTGAAACGTTTGGTTAAGGAAGAATAAAACGCTCAAGGTTGTTTACGTGCCAACACTACACCACGCTATTCGAAAACAAACAAAGCTAACGGCTAACAGCTACAAGGACTTAGCTGTTGTTGCGCTTAACTCTGCAGTTCACGTCTGATGTGTGTTTATTCACCGATTTATTAGAAATTCACTGCACTGGAGACTTGCTACCCTACCTTAGGGTGGATTTAGGTGTTTTTATCAGCAGGGAGACGTCTAGTCAATATCAAGGACAGTTTGCGTTTAAGTAAAAGAAAAAAAATCATTACAAAATTACCAATAGCATAAGACAGAAATGCATTTTGGGATGAGGGTAAAACTTCTGTATTCCTCAATAAATAGAAATGTTGTTGCTAGGGTTTTCCGCTGTTAGCTATGCAGGTAAATGATTGGCTGACACATTGCATGCCTCTTCTATTTGTAGCCAGTAAAATCTTCTGCGCCATTTTTTTTTTTTTGTAAATTGCCTGGAGAAATTGAACAAAATAACTGAAAAGGGAGAGGGGGGGTTGTGTTTCATCTAATTGAGAGCTTCATATTATCTGTGTGGAGAAGATAAGCCCTGTTCTCTTAACAGTTATTACTCACTCGGTTTGTAAGTATGTTTCATCCTTTCTCTGGCGCTCTGAGGTTTCAGGCCTGCTTTCTCTCTCCCCCCCGCCACAAAGCATTGCCGCTAGTGCAACTGCTCAAACATGCAAACTCCCCAAAATGGAGGCCAAATCATGTGACGGTGAGCAGCCATCTTCTGTGTGACTGCGCAGTCAAGACTAGGCTGTTCATTGACACTGCTGAATGAACGTTTTTAAGGATAAAAGGATAGATTCATTGTGTTCATTATTGACATATTGTATGTGTGAAGCGTGATATTGTTGCACAAATGCGTACATTTCAGTGCACAGAAGTACATTTAAAAGAAAGTGCTTACAGAAGCATTTTTAAGTAAAAAGGTTTTTAAAATAAAAATACAATTTAAAATAGTTAAAGTAAACTTTAAAAATACAATAATAATAATAACACATATTATTATTATTAATGCGTCATCATTCCCACAACCCTATATAAGAGAGGGTAATAATAATTAATAATAATAAAATATATTTAGTGGCACACAAGGTGACATTTTTGCAGTGTCTTGTAGACTCATCACTCAAAGCCAGAGGCACCAGACACCAGTTTCTTTCCACAGATATGAGTCCTGATATGAATATTGTGAACATACGGTGAATAATTTATGAATGACTAACCCCAGATGCTGCACTTGTTAAAATGTGTTCAAATGTATAAATGCGTTCTCATCTGAACCTGGATTTATAATTGATGACATCTGAGTATTTGTTTTAAGTTTTTTTGGCTCAAGTTGTTTTTGAGACTCTGTGTGCCCATTGCTCAACTGAATCCACCTGTGAGTGCTGTATTCTTTTCCGGGATATGATGACATGGACAGGTGTGCCGTTTGGATAATTAAAACCTGTTTCTATGCAATCAGTCAGGGTTGCGATTACCAAAAATATTGAGTGTCTAAATGGATCATCTTAGACTGATTAATTTATATCTCCATATTTACTTAATACTATTTTCACTTAATTCAATTCTTAAATAATTTGAAATAATATTAAATCTACATACAATATAAGTTAAATGAAAAAAAATGATAGTGAAAAATAAATGCAAATTTTAAGTTTGCTATGTATGTATTTTAAGAATTTTAAGTTTGCTGTGTATGGATTTTAAGAATTTTAAGTTTGCTATGTATGGATTTTAAGAATTTTAAGTTTGCTGTGTATGTATTTTAAGAATTTTAAGTTTGCTGTGTATGTATTTTAAGAATTTTAAGTTTGCTGTGTATGGATTTTAAGAATTTTAAGTTTGCTGTGTATGGATTTTAAGAATTTTAAGTTTGCTGTGTATGGATTTTAAGAATTTTAAGTTTGCTGTGTATTTGTTTTCACTCTGACATTTAAAACGGGTGTTTTGATATGGTGCAGTAACTTTGCACCTGTCGTTGAGGTTAGGTTTTGACTCTGGACAAACACTGGTGAGTGATGGGCACAGCTTGTGTTGCTGTTGTCTCGGCTGTGCTCTGCTCTTCTGTGTGGGGTGCACTGAGCAGATGGGTCTCGGCAGATTAGATGGACAGATGAGTGGAAGTCGGGTGTTTGTGGGGGAGGGGTGACCTCAGCATGCTGACCCTTGAGATATAAGATTTAGAGGAAAAGAGGAATACATTGTACCAACAAGGATGTGTACCGGGAAGTCATTCTGTGTACAAGGCTATCATGTTTTTTTCCCCTGTTTTTTGTTTTCATTATGTAATTGTAACATACAATTGTTTTTTTTTATCTTATATTATAATTATGCATTGAAATTATTTGAATATTATAAGTATAGATGGAATTAAATATTATTATATATATATATATATATATATATATATATATATATAGTAGTTGACTAATAAAATTAGACATTCCAGCAAATTGTAGAGTTACAGATAGCATGAGAGAGGTTTATCTTCAGTGTTAGAGTTTTTTTTTATCACACCATAGGAAACATTGATACATCAGCTACACATATATACAGTAGTCAATATTTGAAGTAAAAACGTTAATCAAAGTTGTGCTAAGACAAGAACGCACTTTGGTTTTAGGACAACTTTGATGAAAGGTTTTGATCCACTTCAAATGTTGACTAGTGTATACGCAGTGTTGGGAAGGTTACTTTGGAAATGTAATAGATTACAGATTACAAGTTACCCTACTCAAAATGTAATAAGTAGTGTAACTTTTCAATTACTTTATTAAAGTAATGTAACTTACGATTACTTTTTTGTAGTACTCAACACACCAGTTAACCTTACGGTAGTACTCAACAGTCAACACTGATTCCTGTCAGGCTTTCAAAATCCTTCATCACTTGAATTAAGATATTTTAATTTTAAAGGAGATATTGGATGCAAAATTCACTTTTACATGATGATTGCATACATGTATCTTAGCAGTGTGTTGACACAACCACACTACAATGAAAAAAAATACATTCACTCTCTTTTTATTATTCCCCCAAAAACCTAAACAGTCTCAATTATCAAGCCGTTTTGATTTTCTGAGCAGTATGATGTTATATTTGCTCAGGCCCCGCCCACAACCGCTGAAGTACTGTCCAGCATTAGCATATTTTCACCCTCTGCCAGTTATACGAAGTCCATCATTTTCTCCGTGTTCGAGCAGCTGTAGCGACAATGGGCACGACTAATGCTATTATTTCCAATAATCAGAGTAAGAAATGAATCGCATTATGATGTTTACATGTCAAGAGCAAAGCTCTTCACTCCCGTTTACATACTATTTCCATTATCCAGAGCCACTGAGGACGCAGTGCATTAGATTTGTTTTTGATTGTAATACACCACCGAATTCACCTAAATGCATTTATGTCTGCGCAAATAATTTTACTGCAGACTGCTTTCTGAATGAGGGACAATTCAATGCATGTTTTGTTATAAAGTTAAAACTCAAGGATAGATTCGTACCCATTGTTCGTGATCCAGCTGCACTTCCAGAAGAAGTAAGTCTCACTTTTTATATTTTTTATGATTATTTGCCAATCGCCTTTGCTTTGAAATATTATATTATATTATATTATATTATATTATATTATATTATATTATATATTATATTATATTATATTATACAAATTGTTGCCATCACAAGAATAAACTAAATTTTAGAACATTTTAGAATATATTAAAATAAAAATGTATTATTTAACATTTTAATAATATTTCAATTTGTACAGTATTTTGATCAAATTAATGCAGCCTTAAATAAACATAAGAGACTTCTCTTAAACACATGAAATAAACTTAATTAATGCAGACTTCTATATGTTAATATTAAATTAGAAGATCAAATAATAATACATAGTTTTTGTCTTTTTTATTACAGTGTTAAGGAAATAATGTGAAAAACTAATTTCAACTCAAATTATTAATAGTCTTCATTGTTTAGTTTAAAATGGAAATGTTTCTAATCGACAATCATTAAACATCAACTTTTGTTTTATCCTTGCTCTGTCTTTGGACTTTAGTTGAAGATGGCACTGCGTACAGTTCCTCTCTGTAATGGTGATGCCACTTGTCTCATAAGTAGGTTGAAAAATGGACCCCTGGGACGCAATCCAGGGCCACACAGACAGGGGCCATGCGGAGTAATTAAAGTGTCCACATCCAGACAGCAGATCTGTTGGTGTGCGGTAATCCGCCTGGCATATGGAGATGAACAGAATTAACGCAGAGACAAAAACAAATGAATTAAAGCGGCCAGAAGCTTAAAAGCAAATATTAGTTTTTTGGTGACCTGTCAGGATTCTCCGCTGAGCTGAAGTGTTTAGACAGACGGCCTGCTGAAACGCTCGCTGACCCAGAGCACAAGTGTGCTTCAGGAGAATCTGTCTGCTGTGACAGAGCTTTGACTCGAGTTTTTGACTTGATCATATGTTGCCTGTATAATATTGCCATTGATGTTCCATAAAGAACCTTTAACATCAATAGAACCTTTCCAGTACCCAAAAAGGTTCTTTACGGTGGAAAAAGGATATTTAGATTATTAAAATATTCTTCACACTAAGAAAAACGTGGCTTCTTTTAACCCTCTGGTGCTGCTCGTGTGGGGGTCGATTTTTTTTTCAATAAATATTTATTTACTATATTTATGTTTTGTATTTTTAGGATATTTTATGTTAATAAATTATATTTACGAAAGAATTGATCCATTTATGAAAATGAAGATGAAGTTTAAATGGTCATAAATCTTGATTGCTTTGGAGTTAAGAAGTTGGTCTCTTGTTAAAGAAGACACCTGGGAGATTATTTCAGAATTATTGCAGAAGTGAAACACACAGTGTAATATTATAAGAAATGCACAAACACTATTTAAAAATTTTACATGAAATATATTTTCCAAAATGTACTCTAAAGCTGTGTAAAAATCAAAGCTATAAATCCTAATGCTGTGTTCTAAATTTGAAGTTGAGACCTCAAAAAATTAGCTTCCAGTAAGATTTTGTTTAAGCGCAGTACCGGACATTTGCACTAGATTAAATTCACTTCCTATTTATTTCCAATGTGGACATTTGTTACCGCGAACATTACAAGGACCATTTAACCTTTCCGAAATCATGTCCATGAGTTGTCTGTTCACATACTAAGTGCCAAAACCCTTAGTTCCGTAACATTCTGATGAAGTAGGAAATTCTTAAAAAACTATTTTCAGTCAAAAATGACTGAACAGCACCAGAAGGTTAAGAAATGTTCACAATAAATGGTTCTTTTATGGCATTGTAGTGAAAATGCCTATTTAGAACGTAAGTTCTTAAGAGTGTAACACAGCATCAAGGTTTTATCGATGAGGTTTGTGGCAGGCATTGTGATAGGTGCATATTTTTAACATTTATTCACTATGTCCTTCATTGAGTTTTCTGTAGTAAATGAGCTAGATCTGTGTGTTTAAAAAAAAAAAATAATTTTAAAGTAAGAAAACACACCACCGTATGTATTTGCCATGTCTGGGCCTGCATGGTGACCAGGGGTGGGCAGAGACAGATCACTTCTCTCCATAAGTCAAGGCCGTTAATGTCTAATTGGCACCTAATGAGGGACAGCGCGCGGTCTGACAGCCTCTGAGATCTGCTCTCATTACATCTTCAGAGCCCACAACATCTCTGACTGTGCTCATCTGAGCGCCGCGGTTCATCTTTAAACTCTTTAAACCATCAGGTCAGTGTATGATATCAATCAGCCCAATCAGGATAAAATACTCTTATTATCATCATCATCATCGTCCAACTCACAGATTCATAACTTGCAGAGTATATTAGGGAAGTAATTACATCAGTTTTACACGGATTTGAGGATTTTATTTGAAATACGGCAATTTCTCTTTTCCGTCAAAAGCTTCTTAGGTTTATTTTAAACTCATCCCTGAGCCAAAGCAAATATAATACGTATCTATTTACATACTATAGGATTATAGAGATCAAGCTTTCTGTGTATCAGCCGAACGTAAAATAACATGTGTTTCAATGTTCTCAAGCCTCTAATCTGACTTTTTTTTTTGTAGATTTTCTACAGGATAAGACATCTGCTTTAAAAAAAACTCCACAATAAGACCTAAATCTCTAGCAAGGATTAACTGAAGTGAATTTAACCGCTGTGTATTTTTGTTTATGTACCTGTAAATAACACTGATTTAATCATTCCTAGCTGTGTTTAATGAGTAAAACTGGGTCAGCGGGATTATATGAATGTCCTAAAATTGATCTAATTTACAAAACAATGTTTGCTCGCAGGCAGAAGCTGAACCTGCGCTGGGTTTCTCATCTAGCTGCTTTCTTAACTCCGCTGTATGTGCGCTATAACGTGCCTCCCGCACAAGTTCATCTGCTTAAGATGATACAGTAGCGCCTCAGGATATGAACAGATGGGAGTGTTTAGCAAACTCCCAGCCCACCTTCTCCCCCCGCCACAGTGCGGCGCCCCCCACGGGCGGCTCTGTTAACCTGTCACTTGTCATCACAGGAGATCCAGGCACCATATGCCCAGAGCACCAGAACCTCACCAGACATGAAAGCGGATGCGGTGAGGAGCTGGGGAGCTTCTTTTCTGTGGCGTCTGTTGTCGCGATCAAAGATCTGTCAGTTTGCTCTGCATATTGTGGAAAACTGTTCTGATCATGCCACGTCTGCTTCTTAGATTGATCTCTGGGTGATGTTACTAGCTCATTGATCCACCGCAGACACCTGTGAGAAACTCCTGTTGACTAGTTCAGATCTGAGAGGCATAAATTGTGTCTCTCATCAGCGTTTGTGAGTAGACAAACAGGATAAGTGACACCCTGATCTCAGCTTCATTTATTTATTTATTTTACTATTATCAATTTGCTAGTATTTTTGGTTGTTTTAGGTTTGTAAAACAGTGTACTATATGAACAGTGTACATTGTAAAAAATAGTATTGGTTCATTGGCACCATTGGTTTAAAAAGTAAGTTTAAATAATATTAATTATTTACTATACTATTTATGCAGAAAATTAACATTTTGTCATCATCTGCTCATGTTGTTCCAAACCCATATGGCTTTTAGAAAAAGAAAGAAAGAAAGAAAGAAAGAAAGAAAGAAAGAAAGAAAATGAAAAAAATGTACAAAGCACAAAAATTATCAAAAAGTGGTCCACGTGACTTACATGCTATATCACAAGTCGTGTGACTAAAATCATATTACTTGTGATATAGCATGTAAGCCAAATAAAATCAAGTCGTAAGATCAAATCATTATTCACCAAAATTCTGGACATTAGACTTGTATCTCCTTGCCATGCAAGTATTGTTTATGATCCATAAACACATTTGTCTATTGATTCTGATCTTTTGTGTAAATATGGTTCTGGAGAATTAATTCCCAACAAAAACCAAAACATTCTTCGATTAACTAATTCCTCAAATATGACTAATGCTAGCGCTGTGTCAGTCATATTCAAAATGCAATATTTGTATTTTCAGAAGGAAGTGTGACTGGTACTGGCCTGTGCTGAAGCTGTGTGTTGTTGCCATTGATAAGCAGTTGCTAGGCGTTCCGTGTGGTGTATTCTCAAAAAGTGACACGCTTATAAGTGCCATTCATGTTTGTAGCACCAACGATGTGCAACGACTTACAAACCAATGTTTAATATTTAGTAGTGCTGTCAAGTTAATTAATCATGATTAATCACATTCAAAATAAAAGTTCTGTGTTATGTAATGTGTGTGTACTGTGAATATATGTAAATACTCACATACTGTATATGTATATATCTAAGAAACATTATATATATATATATATATTATATATATATATAGTATGTATACGATTTTATTTTATATAAAAATGTCAACTTAAATATATACATGTATGTGTGTGTATTTTCATATACATATACAATATACACAGTACACACAATAGGTTAACACAAACTTTAATTTAATTTAATGTTTGTTTGCAACTTCGTTCTGAGAACGTTCTCTGTTAGCTGGCTAGTATGTGCAGTAGTGAGAGGGATGTTTGCCTAAACAGCCACTACTAATTAAACCAAGCAGTTGTCTTATTTATTTTAAATTCCCCCCACAGCGCCATCTTGATGTGGCGAGAAACACGCCAAGGGCTTCTCGAAGTACACAGGCCTGCGCCGTCCGATTTCAAACGGCCGAGTCCATCAAAAGAGCTCCATGTATAACATGTATAATGCATACAAAATTCTACTCTGAATGTTCAGTCGCATGAATTTTGAGTAAGACATTGCTGGGGGCTTGACATCCTCAGAAGCAGGGCCCTAAAAAGGGATTATTTTCTCTCTCTCTCTCAGAGCTTATTCCTGCGAGGAGGAGACGGCGAGAATGTCTTGGTGCAGTAGCCCAGTGACACATTGCTCTGATCTGCCTCCAGCAATCCCACCGCCCCCCAACCCCCCGTCTCCACCCGCTAATGTCACAGCCTACGAGTCACTCCGCTGGTTGCCATCGTAACCGACTCACCTTCCTCTCGCCTGTCACATCACACCTAAAGAGACCGATACGTCTCGTAGTGAAGAGTCAGTCAGAATGCAAACCGTATCTGAAATAGCTAAAAGCTCTTTTTTTGTTCACTACGTAGCCGGAAAAAGAACAGCTGTCAAGGAAAGAGAAAGAATCACAGTTTTGCACGAGAGAGGCTGTGGAGGGAGGGGTGTTCTGGGTAGAAAGTGGGTGTATCAGACATGACAACTTGACTTTTGCAAATTTGCAAGCTTCACGGGACAGCTGTATTCGGCAAAGGAGCATCTCGCTCTATACTGTCTGTCTACCACTCGAGCGCAAGCTGTCTTGTGCATCACAGCGCTGCGGGCGGCAGCCACAGAGGAAACACAGCCTTTTGGCACCTGGGCGTTTAACCTGCATTTTGCTGCATGTGCTGACAGGCAATTAAACCGTAGCCAGGGGCTAATTACCTAAGATAGCAGCAGCTGCGGTTGGGACGAGAGGTACTATTCAAAATCAAACACGTCAAAAATGGCGTTGTTCGCTTAAATTACGAAGATGTGTGTTGCTATGTCCGACGGCGTAAGCCGAAAGATCTGTGATTTGGTGATTTATGGGATGTGGTTCTTGGAAACTTTCACACGTTTTTGCACGAGAGCAAATGTGGCTTTTCGAGGGAAGATGTAGTGAGCTAAAAGAACAATGTCAACTCCACAAAAGCGTAATGGAGTAATTGTCGGTCTCCATGGTAACCTTCAATGCACATTGTTCAGGTGGAGCAGCTGACAGAAAGACCATTACGTACTAACCCTGAGAGAGAGAGAGAGAGAGAGAGAGAGAGAGAGAGAGAGAGAGAGAGAGAGAGAGAGAGAGAGAGAGAGAGAGAGTCTCATGTGGTTATATGTCCTTTTCATCATGTGCCGTGCAGAACTGAAGTATGAAATGTTTGTTTTGCTATAGAACTAACATTCTCTGGTTAGTTGAGCTTTCTACTTTGGTTTTAAAAAGCAGACCCTTTGACATTTTGATCTGACCTTTAATATTTGTCGATTCTAATATAATGTAGTCCGGTTTGACTTATATTATTTCAGTCATATATATTGTTAACTGTTTAATTTTGAATGAAAGTTATAATTAAAATTGACCATTTAAAGCACTTTTTTGCCTTCACACACACACACACACACACACACACACACACACACACACACACACACACACACACACACACACACACACACACACACACACACACACACACACACACACACACACACACACACACACACACACACACACACACACACACACACACACACACACACACACACACACACACACACATGACCACAGCTTCATAGTGTCACAGTGAGTTTAGCATGGGAACATGCAACCCATAATTTCTTTAAAATATTTAGAAATGGTTTGTAATAATAAATGATAAACTATATTTAATAATAAATGGGAAATAAAATAATAATAATAATAATTAAAGACAAAGCAAGTGTACTGTTTTTATTTTATTTATTTTATTATTTTATTTATTAATTAATTTAATACATTTATTTATTAAATTTATTTTTGTGTTTTGTTTGTTAATTTACACCAAATTATAAATATGTTATTTATATTCAGTATATTTTGTATATTAAAATTGTATATTGTATGTATTAAACGGTCATTTATGTATTATGATTTATTTGTTATTTATTTCCTTTACATCAAATTATAAATTGTAATATACATTTTATACAAAATATAATATACAAAAAATCTAATTGGACCAAACAATCCACTTGCTTTGTCTTTTTTGAAAATCGTCAGTCATTTTGTATGCAGACTACTGTGTCTAGTTGACATGGGGAAGTGTTGTCCAGAAGTCCCGAGATGCACGTAGCCGTCTGTTCCTGTTTACTCTGACGGGGATGGCAGTGCTGCCAGCAGTCACGAGGGGATGGAAACTTCCCCCTGGAGCAATTAAAACCTGAGCATAATTGACAGGGTGTTCACACTTCATCTCTCCACTGACTCCAGGAGATAGAAAGGTGCACAAGGATTATTTGCAAATAAACCTGGTCATCAAATATTCATTTAACAGAAAACACATTGAGGGCCGCTGGCTCCTTTTAAGCTGAAAGAGATCCTGTATATTGTAATGTGTGAGCGTCAGAGCGGAAACCTATTTATTTACATTGCACTTGCCACATCCAAAGCGACATACCGTGCATTCAAAGTACATTTGATCAGTATATGCCTTTTTCAGCAATCGATCACATGACCTTGCATTACTACTGCCATGCTGAGCTAAGAAGGCTAAAAGATCTAAATGAAGGCTAACATTTGTTTTTTTAATTTTAGTCCATAAAGCTTTACTGTTTTATTGTCATCAACTCCTCACTGTAAATGAAACTCGTTTCCCAGTAAGCAGTGTTATAAAGATTAACAGGATCTAATTTAGCACATGATTTGACATTATAGGCTTCAGTTCGCAGCAGTTTTTTTATTTCTGGGAGTTTAATGAACTGAGTGCAACAGCAAGGACACATGCTCTCACACATACTGTCGCAAGCTTTCATCTGTCCATCTATCTTTCATTTGTCTTGTTCGACCCTTTTTCATCACTCTCACTCTCTCTCTTACTCAGACTTGAATATTTAATGTCTTTGAATTACGGTGCCTCTCATCTATAATGAAGAGATATCAGACAAATGGAGCTTCTGTTTTCAATCGCTCGTTTCGCAGCTGAGAAGCTAAATGATTTTAAGGGTCAGGCTTGTTTGAATATCTAATCCAGATTCGCTCTCAATGTGTGTTCCCTGACTCAGCTGGATGCATTTCCTATTAGCTGCTAATAATCACTGAGATGGGATGCTAAAATCTGCTGGGAAGTTAATCATGTTATGTAGAAATGTTCATCTTAAAAACAAACAAATTGACAATACTTTATATACTGTATAATTAATACTGTTTAATACATTCGTAATGCTTTATAATGCCTTGTGAGTATATCTTTAAATATTTTTATATTTTAAACTGTAATACATTTTTGTATTTCTTTTTAGTATATTAAATGACCACAAGACCATAGTGTCTTGTGAGTGTGTGTGTGTGTGTGTGTGTGTGTGTGTGTGTGTGTGTGTGTGTGTGTGTGTGTGTGTGTGTGTGTGTGTGTGTGTGTGTGTGTGTGTGTGTGTGTGTGTGTGTGTGTGTGTGTGTATGTGTGTTGTATATATATATATATATATATACATTAGTGCTGTCAAACTATTAATCGCATCAAAAATACAAGTTTTTGTTTACATAATATATGTGCGTGTACTGTGTATATTTATTATGCATATACTGTATACATACACTCACATACAGCATATATTTTGGAAATATTTACATGCATATATATTTATATTCTTATATTTTATATTATATATAAATATATTTTATATATAAACATAACATATTTGTCTTAAATATATACATGCATGTGTTTGTTGTATATATATATATATATATATATATATAATATACATATACACATATATATGTAAAGTAAACAGACAAACAGCATTTTGGATGTGATTAATCGCGATTAATCGTTTGACAGAACTAATATATATGAATGTATGTATGTATGTATACGTATATTAATCTTATTTATTTTTAAAGTAAACAGACAAACAGCATAGTGTCAGAGTGATGAATTAATTCAGCTGGATTGAAGATCAGAACTCTTCAGATGTAGAGAGCAGACAGGTGCGTGCGTGCGTGCGTGAGAGAGTGTGTGTGAGTGTACAGTATCGGGATGGAGTGCGTTACCCTGACAACAGCAGCTGCTGTCAACATCTCACTCTCTGACAAATGATGCTCTTTACAGCCGTGTTAATTGCATTCCATCTCTCGCTCTCTCTCTCTCGCTCGCTGATAAAGTCGCTGATCAAACTGAAGCTCACTTATTAGCATGATTAGGCTTTATTAAACGCCTGGGTCTCTCACCCTGAAAACAGCAGCTCCCCTGTATTATTTCATATAATGTAGTCTCACAAGAGGACTTGTATTTTGCTTTTGTGCTACTGCTGTTGCGTAAACTAAGAATTAATCACACTCCTAACCTATGCAAGCTTAAATGTTTAGCTTAGTCTTTGAGGTGTTTAGAGTTATACATTACCTGAACTATAGGTTTAGTCAAGATTGTGATGTCATCAGTTCAAAGAAAAGACTTGAGGAAGTGTGTTTGGCGTTTAAGTGAGCTGAGTGAATATGAGGTGTATACTATCATGTGGTGTAAAATGTCATTATGTGTTTGTGTGAAAGATTGTGATCAATAAGCTTGATTTCTGATGAATTTAAATGCCATGTTAACAATATCAGCATATTATGTCATGATTCATGTGAACAGAACCTTCAAGTGAAGCAGGGATTGACTGTTTATGTTAAAACATCTGTGTAGCCTTCAAAAGATTGGGGTCAGTATGATTTTTTTAAAGAAATTAATACTTTTATTCCGCAAGGACACATTACATTAATCAAAGGTAACAGTGAAGAGATTTAATGCAGGAAGGGCATCCGGTGTAAAAACATGGGCCAAATCGGTTGTGCGGATCACTCTGCTGTGGCGACCCCTGATAAAGGGAGCAAGCCGAAGAAAGAGAGAGTGAAGACATTTAATGATACGAAAAATTATATTTTAAATAAATATTGCTTGTTTGAATTTATTATTCATCATAGAAACCTGAAAAAAGTGCATCACGCTTTCCACAAAAATGTTAAGTAGCACAACTGTTTTCAACATTACTATAATAAATATTTTAAGTAGCAAATCAGCATATGAGAATGATTTCTAGAATAGCACAAAAAATTCAGCTTTGCCAGCACAGAGATAATTACTTTTTCAAATATATTCAAATGTTATTTTAAATTATAATAATATTTCACATTATTGCTGTTTTGGTTAAATATCTTTCAAAAATATATTTTAAAAAAATTTCATTAGTGTAAGTTGTTTTACAGGACAACAGAAACTGTAAACAAAAATCATTCAGTGACTTGTTAACCGTCTGATTCACGAATGAATCGTTCTTTTGAACTGGTTCACATAATCTACAGTTAGCTGCTTAGCAGGCACTACTACTAACTAAATATTTATTTGACCACAAATGCTTGATAGCTCGATGTGAAGACTCAAAAGAATCAGTGAATCACCTTTTGAACAGCTGCATTGAAACACTTGACTAGTGAATCAGACTTCCCAGCATTATCAGATACTCACTGAAGGCTCTTCTTTGCAGTTCACATTGCAGACAGGCCACTGTCAGAGACGAGCTGGATCGTTACTATTGATCTCACGCCATTGTTCAGTGAACACACTCTCTCACACACACACACACACACACACACACACACACACACACACACACACACACACACACACACACACACACACACACACACACACACACACACACACACACACACACACACACACACACACACACACACACACACACACACACACACACACACACACACACACACACACACACACACACACACACACAAACCAATGAACTGCTCAAATACCTTACAGGATGCTGTCAGAGCCGTGATTCATGTGGATTGTGTTCAGTGTTTTCGTGTGTCATTTAGAAGCTGACACGTGTGTGATACTTTAACTCTACAATGAAAAGCAGAATTTCCCTTGCTCTTACAGAGCGTAAAGTAAAGGGTTAAAACGGTTTGTGGTATATGCATTGAGGTGCATTGTGTGGCCTGGATTTGCTACTGTGTTTAAAGGTGAGGGGGGAAATGTGAGATTGCTAGAGGGAGAAACTGAGAAATCGTCTTTACAGGAAGAGAAAGGAAACCAGTAACCTGTCATTTCGACACAGTTAAAGCACCTCAAGAGCTCCTGCTATCAGATTAAGAAACTGGGGCACACGGCTCCCCTATCGGCTCTTCTGTAAGTATATTCGTCCTCGACGCCTGGCCTTTCGTTGCACCATCTCAAATACAAAACGGCATGGGATAGCAGTGCTACTGAGCTAATAATCTCATTCTAAATAACCTGAAACGTCTTCTCCTCATTGTCAAGACAAATACAGCAGCACATTAAGTGTGACTGTTAGTAGAAGTGTAATTTGCTCCCGCTGAAGTGTATGTTTGAGTAAATGGGAGATAGCTGCAGAGTCGGGCTCTGACAGAAACGTGTGTGTGTGTGTGTGTGTGTGTGTGTGTGTGTGTGTGTGTGTGTGTGTGTGTGTGTGTGTGTGTGTGTGTGTGTGTGTGTGTGTGTGTGTGTGTGTGTGTGTGTGTGTGTGTGTGTGTGTGTGTGTGTGTGTGTGTCTGCTGCAGTCGGCACACATACACACAGTTATTTTCCTTTTGTCACTGAAGACAAGCTGTCTTATACTAGCACTCGTCGCATGCAACTAACAGATAAACAAGTACTTCGCATATCTCTGCAATGTGATGTGTCTCGCTGGATTCGGACTGAGGGGATGAGAAAAAATGAGTGCAGAAGATTGTGATGTGATGGGTTTTTCTGAGTCTTTTCAGTTTCTTTGTCTCAATTTAGTATACAGTATCTATAATTATAACTATTTTTGAATAATGTATACCAATTTTTTATTATAATTTATTAATTTTAATAATGTATGAATTAAAATGTTTAATAGTGTTGATAATAATTTGTAAATGACTATTCATATTTTTTCTGATATTTTATTTCTATTCATTTCTATTTATTTTTAAAATACATTTTTATTTAAATACTGTATTTTTTACATTTAAAAAGTATGTATATATATATATATATAATATTATTAAAATATAATAATTACATATAATATATAATTATATAAATGATCAAAATTACACATATTTAGTTTGTTAAATATTCTTTATGTAAATACATGTTTATATACAGTATGTTTTGTTTAAATTATAATCTGAATAGTTTTATTTTATACATTTAAAAAAAGAATGTGTGTAGAGGATATTTATATGTAGAATTGTAATACACATAAATGTAAGTAGATTATAATTTTTTATTATTATACAATTCAGATGATTAATGTTAAATATTATCTATGCAAATTTATGTTTTTGTAATTATTATTTTAATTAAGTAGGGTATTTCTTTTATACATTTCTTGTAAAGCGATTATTCCCACACACCCACACACACACACACACACACACACACACACACACACACACACACACACACACACACACACACACACACACACACACACACACACACACACACACATAGTTCAACTAAATATAAAAAAGGACCAGAGTAGAGTAAATTTAACTCTAATTTAATAAAATAATTTGAAATTTAGATTCTTACTTCCTCATGCTAGTGGTTTAAAAATCAGACAGCTCATTAATCTTCGCTTAGACAAAGCTCTCTCTCTCTCTCTCTCTCTCTCTCTCTCTCTCTCTCTCTCTCTCTCTCTCTCTCTCCACCCACTCGCTGTGTAAATTGTAGCTCGTCACACTCCACATTAAGTCCACGACTGGCAATGCCTGCAGGACCTCAGATCTGCAGTGTGTCATCTCTAACTGGGTCAGAACTCACAATAGCTGCATTTCGCTTTTTGGCTCGATGTAGCTTCTTTTATTCATTGCTAAACTGTTTATTTATGGTACTTGATTTAACACACAGACAGTAACAGACTCACATACACATAAATACACACACAGAGAGGCATTTTGTAAAAAAAAAAAGAGCTTCTGTTGGAAAATAGCCCAGACAAAGCCCACAGGAGAACAAGAGCATCAGGAGCAGCTCACAGGGGCATTTTAATATTTGTAATCTAGAGGGAAGCATCATCCTTATAGCTGCTCTTTAAGGCTATTTATTTCTAACAAAACAACATTAATATTAGGTTTTCAAACAAAATAAATACATTTTACTTGCATAAACATTTACTTTCAGAAAAAAAGATAACAAATTGAATGCAGCAATTCAGTCCCAAAAGTGTGTGATATATGGGGAAAAGCTTACAAAAGTTTTGCTGCTAATATAACCATAGATAATTTTACAAAAAGTATTTCTGACACCTAATTGCACTCCATACATACTCTGGTCCAAAATGTATTAACATTTCATTTTTTTTTTTATTGCAAAAAAGTGGAAAATAATAATAATAATAATGTTTCATATTTTGAGGGTATTAAAATTTTGTGTAAATTTAATTTCCTTACTAAAAATTTAATTTGTTTTCGATTTTTTTTTACGTATCTCTTCTGGGTCAAAATGGCCCAAAATGCATTGAGAGTGAGAAATGCATTTAAAAAAAATTTATTTTAAAAAAATTATTATAATTTTTCATTTAGATTTGGCATCTAAATTCACTCTCTTAACTGTAATAAACCAATTCTATTTAGAAGTGTGGGAATTCTAGAAAACTGAGCACTTCTCTAGCTTTAAATGACGTAGTGGAATTACCTTCTTATTTGAGGCCTGTGCGATATGTTCTTATTACAGGAAGTGAGACTAATTCCACCCCTCCGTTTTAGTCATTGCGTAGAAAAGAGAGCAAATGGCATTCTCAATCAAATTTGACACAGATGTCTCCTCTGAGAGGCATTGCAGAGCATGTGGCGGCTCTGGCAGACATTATTCCTCATAAAGTTTTACGACCTGCATATTCTGTGTTATCAAACCATTAGCATGAAATCAGTACTTACTGGTACATGAGCGGCGGGCCAATCAAAACTGCACGTGACCGGCAGGAATAACTGCGCTAAATCAGCGAGTTCCTACTGAGGCTGATGGGGAAAACACGATTCTGTTAACCATGCCCGTAATGTCTCATTATGACATACAGATGCTACTGATTAACTGTGTTTAACGCTCACCAATTAATTAAAGTTTACAAAGATGTTTACCTCACCCTAATTATATCGTATTTTGTGATTTTAGGGCCTCGATTTCTCATAACGTCCACGGGAGCCCTGTACATCTTGGATGTGCAGAAGGAGGACGAATTATTCAACTACCGCTGCATGACGAGACATCGCTACACATCTGAGACCAGACAGAGCAACAGCGCACGGCTATTTGTGCCAGGTAAGAGTGTTTAATGATGTATTATTAGTCTGTCAGATCAGACATTCATCATTCGCTGTTGTTTTAAAATTTCAGGGAAAGCCAGAGACTTGAGTGTGTTAGCTAGACTAGCTACTGACCACTAACAGTGAAATTACAAGGAGACTTTACTAAAATTAGGTATATAACTTATAATGTCTAAAAATTTCTGATTCAATTAAAATGTCTTAATTCAATGTGACTTGCAGAGTATTCGTGGTGTATCATAGTCATGCTCTTCTAGTTGAGCTATAGCGAATGAAGAATTTTGTGATTTTCAATTTTCGTTCGATTTTGACATGTTTTGTGAGATTTCAACTGATGTTGTGGGAATGTAAGATTGAAAATGGTCAATCCAGGTGGACGGATAGATAAATAGTTGCATAGATTGATGATGGATGGATGGATGGATGGATGGATGGATGGATGGATGGATGGATGGATGGATGGATGGATGGATGGATGGATGGACGGTTGGATGGATGGATGGACAGATTAGGATGGATGGATGGGGTATGGACAGATTAATAAATGGTTGGATGGATGGATGGATGAATCAATAAGTAGTTGGATGGACAGATGGATGGATTAATAGATTGATAGAAAGAAATAGATAGAAATGTTAAATCAAATATTTTTTATTTGGATGGATATATGGATGAATATTTAATAGATGGACAGATAGATTAAATTAAATTACACATTAAAATAAATTAAATAAAAATATTCTTGTTAATAGATCCAACAAACTCTGCGCCTGCGATCCTCGATGGGTTTGAGAAGCGGGAGGTCATGGCATCCCACAGAGTGGAGCTCCCATGCAAGGCCTCCGGACACCCGGCACCAAAATACCGCTGGCTAAAAAACAACAGACCACTAGAATCAGACTCCCGTTTCCGTCAGAGCGCAACGGGCCTGCTGATCGAGAGAGCCCAGCCCAGTGACACCGGCAGCTACGTGTGTGAGGTGTGGAACAGCTATGGGAACGCAGAGGTCATAGGCCATCTCACGGTAAAAGGTAGAACTCAAGTTTCTCCTGCCATATTTTTTTATTGATTTCTTGATATCTTATTGATTAAGTTAACATAAGCTATGTCACTGTGTTGTTCCAGAACCTCTTAAAGTGGTGGTCAGTCCTCGAAAGGTGAAAGGCAGTGTGGGTAGCCAAGTGTCCCTAGCCTGCAGCGTGACTGGCTCAGATGAGTACGAGCTCTCGTGGTACCGCAACGGCGACAAGGTCAACACCGGCACCAACGTGCGGATGAACGGGATCAATAAGGAGAACCTTGTGATGGACGGGATGGCGAAGAGTGATGGAGGAGTGTACCAGTGCTTCGCCAGGAAGACCAAAATGTCAGCTCAGGATTTTGTGCAAGTCATTTTAGAAGGTCAGCACCATCCCTGCCTTTTAATTTTTGTGTTCGCTTGGTTTCTTAAACTTCATAAAAATGTCTCTGTCCACAGATGGAACCCCTAAGATCCTGTCCGCCTTCAGCGAGAAAGTTGTCGGTCCGAACGAATTTGTCTCTCTAATGTGTCACGTCAAGGGAACTCCACAGCCTGCCGTCACCTGGATGTTGGACGATGAGGTTGTCACGAAGGACAGTCGGCACCGCATCGGTCACAGTATAACGGCGGATGGGAACGTGGTCAGCTACCTGAACATCTCCCACACCCAGGTCCGAGACAGCGGGGTCTATCGCTGCACCTGCAACAACTCGGCGGGGACGGTCTCCTACCAGGCTCGAATAAACGTAAGAGGTGCTTGTCAGATCAGCTCCTCCAAAACACACACATATATTTCATTCTACTCATCTCAAGTTCATACGTGAGACGAGGGCCTGACTAACATCTGCTCTTATTTTTATTTCTGTTGAGCTTTCTGTGCTTTTATTGCTTTTTTAGTCATGTTCACTCTTTCATATGGATTGATGTGTATTTGTTTTTTTCTGTGGGATTCCAACCACACTCTTAAAAAAAGGTTGTTTATTAGCATCAATGGTTCCATGAAGAAACTTTAACATCCATTGTACTCTTTATAGAAGGTTATTTAATAGTGAAAAAAGGGTCTTCAGATTAGTAAATTATTCTTCATACTAAGAGGGGCGTTTACACAACAGTCTTCAACTAAAAATGTAAAAAATTGTTATGTGCTTTGGCTGTTCATTTACACAACAATTGCATTTTGGGGACCTGAGAATGCAAACTTTTTAAAACGGGTTTCAGGGTGCACGTTTTTGATTATTGTGCAGGCGCATAGTGTTGCTTTGCACAGGGACATCGCCAACTACTGGCCTGGCTTGCATCTACGGTGAGACGGACGGATGGACGGACGGATGGATGGACGGATGGACGGAGATGGACGGATGGATGGATGGATGGATGGATGGATGGATGGATGGATGGATGGATGGATGGATGGATGGATGGATGGATGGATGGACGGACGGACGGATGGATGGATGGATGGATGGATGGATGGATGGATGGATGGATTTTTCCATGGCATCGATATGAAAACTCTCTTTTGGTATCTTTAATTTGTAAGATTTCAGGGCTGTACTTCTTAAAAGTAATTTAATTCTCTCCTCTGTCCTCCTTCACCACCTCCCACCACTTCTATAACAGCTGATGACTTTGCCACTTTTTTCACAGACAAAACTAGAACAATCAGTAGTCAGTTTTCACCTCCACACACACAGGACTTCCAACCAACCACATCCACTGCTCAAACTCCCATCTTCTCCTTCTTTCCACTCACTTAGGCGGAAGTATCCAAACTTCTCCTCTCCAGCCATCCTACAACATTCAACTGAGACAGCGCTTCTCTCAGTCACTGAAGCCCTGTGCCAATTGCAAAAGCTTTCCCATCAATCAGTCACTGTGCCTGTGCTGGATCTATCTGCCACTTTTGACACTATCAATCATCAGATCCTCCTGTCCACCCTCTCATCACTGGACATCACAGGGATTCCACTTCGCTGGTTTGAATCCTATCTCACTGGTCGGTCTTTCAAGGTGGCCTGGGGAGGGGAGGTATCCAAAGCACATCAACTGGTCACTGGGGTTCCCCAGGGATCAGTTCTTGGACCCCTCCTCTTCTCCAAATACACTACATCACTGGGTCCCATCATACAGGCACATGGCTTCTCCTACCATTGCTACGCTGATGACACACAGTTCTATCTCTCTTTCCAACCAGCTGATCCAACGGTAGCTGCACGGATCTCAGGCTGCCTGGCAGACATCTCGGCATGGATGAAAGAACATCACCTACAGCTCAACCTGGCAAAGACTGAGCTTTTTGTCTTCCCTGCCACTCCAAATCTACAGCTTCACGATTCCGTTAGGTTCATCAACAATTACTCCATCAACTTCGGTCAGAAATCTTGGTGTAATCTTTGATGACCAGCTGACCTTCAAAGAGCACATTGCAAAGACTGCTCGATCTTGCAGGTTTGCATTACACAACATCAGAAAGATCAGGCCCTTTCTGACAGAGCATGCTGCACAACTTCTTGTCCAGGCCTTTGTCATTTCTAGGCTGGACTACTGCAATGCTCTTCTAGCTGTAATTCTATCAAGCACAATCAAACCTCTACAAATGATTCAGAATGCAGCGGCACGACTGGTCTTCAAAGAGCCCAAAAGAGCCCATGTTACACCTCTCTTTGTCTCCTTGCACTGGCTACCAGTTGCAGCTCGCATCCAGTTCAAGACACTGATGCTTGCATATAAAACAACCACAGGCTCAGCACCCTCCTACTTCCACTCACTATTACGAATCTACATCCCCTCCAGAAGTCTGAGATCTGCTAGTGAGCGATGCCTCGTGGTACCATCACAGAGAGGCTCAAAATCACTCTCCAGAACATTCTCGTTCACCATTCCTGGCTGGTGGAATGATCTTCCCATCCCCATCCGGAATGCTGGATCCCTGTCAATCTTCAAGCAACAACTGAAAACTCATCTCTTTCAACACTACTTGACTTCATCCTAAACTAAAAAAAAATGTAATTAAACAAATGTACAATTAATTTGAACATCTTTTGATTTAACCCCTGTTTCTTGTGTGTATGTTGTGTTTGTTTGTGATCGTTTTACTTTTTTGTGAGCTTCTTCATCATTATTTTATATTTTACACCCTTTTTCTTTCCCTTTTTTAGAACAAATAATGTTGGAATTCTCTATTTACTAATTCTGCAACAACCTGGCCACCACCACAACACTCTAGCATCACTATAGCACTGACAAACACAACTCACATTTTACTTTTCTAGTTTTGAATTGGGATTTTTTTATCAGAATTTGCAGACCACACGCAGAATAGCATATTTTTAACAACATGTACTTAATAAAAATGTACTTAATAAAAAAATAATAATTTTGATTTCAATGATTTTATCTTATCTGCAAGTACAGTTTATATTTTAAAATATACTATTGAGGTTTGAAGTGCACCTTCAATACAACACAATGGTGTATAAAGGGATTAAATATGTGAGAAACAAGCCTGGGAGTATTAAAATGAACATCCTAAACTTTTACTTTCTGTTTTCTGTTTCTTTGATCTTAGAAAGGCCCTCATCCATAAACCATAAATCTACATTTGCTTTATTATTTTTGCTACATTTACTGCAAATTGGATTTTCATTCCAATGTCAATATTATTTTAAAGAGAAGTGTTTCTTTTTTGTACCCTGAAGGTCCTGCTGACATACGACCAATGAAAAACCTCACAGCAATAGCTGGGCGGGACATGTACATTCACTGCCAT
This sequence comes from Ptychobarbus kaznakovi, assembly GCA_027422405.1. Classification (NCBI taxonomy): domain Eukaryota; kingdom Metazoa; phylum Chordata; class Actinopteri; order Cypriniformes; family Cyprinidae; genus Ptychobarbus; species Ptychobarbus kaznakovi. The sequence goes on along the minus strand of CM049796.1, from coordinate 5,322,751 downwards.
GTGATTGGCTACCCGTATTACTCCATCAAATGGTACAAGAACTCCAAACTTCTCCCTTTTAATGACCGTCAACGGGCGTTCGAGAACAATGGCACGCTGAAGCTGCTCAACGTGCAGAAAGAACTGGACGAAGGAGAGTACGGCTGCCATGTGCTGGTTCAGCCCCAGCTCTTCAAGAACCAGAGCGTCCACATCACTGTGAAAGGTAGCGATACTTGACTTCTGAAGTAAAATGAGTTACATGATGTCATTAGAATAGCTTGTTCATTTGGTATAGCAATATTTACCAATGTACTCTGGTTGTCGTCAGTGCCTCCCTTCATCCAGCCTTTCGAATTCCCACGTTATTCCATCGGCCATCGCGTCTTCGTGCCCTGCGTTGTGCGCTCAGGTGACCTTCCCATCTCTATCACCTGGGAGAAGGATGGAAAGCCCATTAATGCCAGCCTGGGGGTGACCATCGACAACATCGACTTCACCAGCTCCTTGCGGATCTCCAACCTCCAGCGAGTGCACAACGGCACCTACACCTGCATCGCCCAAAACGATGCCGCCGTCGTCAAATACCAGAGTCAGCTCATTGTTAGAGGTAAGACTAGGTTTAGCATCCTTTTTTTGGACTTAAGAAAAAAACACTTTTACAAAGACAGAACTTGAATGTAAATTTTTTTTTTTTTTGTAGTTCCACCTAGGTTCAAAGTGCAGCCTCAAGACCAGGATGGAATCTACGGTAAATCTGTCATCTTGAACTGCTCTGCGGATGGAGAGCCGCGGCCGACTATTGAGTGGAAATACTCAAAAGGTACATGCTTCATTGATAACTATAAACTGACATGCAAAAATCACTTTCTTAATTTGTATTTTGTCTTGTAAATATATATAAACATTCTTAAAACATGACATGTTTACTTGAGAAACAGTTGTGTAAGATAATAATGCATAAATTCAATAAACATAATACACTTAGCTTTCAGATAATATACTTTGAATTAAGTTTATATTTCAATTTATTTTTATTTAAAACAATTTGCCCAGTGAGGAAAAATAAAATATAACTATAATAATAGTAGTAGTAGTAAAAATAATTCTAAATTTGTTTTTTGTCATTTAGATTTTAATGGATAATTAGAATTTTTTTTTTTTTACTCAAGACAAAATTATAGCTTTTTTCTATTTTAATAATAAACTTTACATTTGTATATATTTGTAAAAATAATTATAACAAAATAGCAGTGGGGGAAATAAATAAAATGCAATAATACTAATGATGATGATCATAGTAATAATATACTATTATAATATAATTTAGTTTCATGGCTATTTGGATGATAGCCTTTTCGTTTTCAAGAATAAGTGGTAACACTTTACTAAGGTTCCATTTGTTAACAGTAGTTAACAAGATTAGTTAACAAATTAACAATGAAAAATACTTCTAAATTATTGATTAATCTTGATTCCAATATTTACTAATACATTATTAAAATCAAAAGTTGTATCTATTAATGTTAATTAATGGATCTGAGCTAACATGAACTAACAATGAACAGCTGTATTTTATTTTTTATTAAATAACGTTAGCAAAGATTAAAAAATACTGCAAAAAATTGCTCATTTATAGTTAATGTTAGTTAATGCATTAAATATAGTTAAAAATGGAAACTTATTGTAAAGTGTTGCCAAATAAACCTAAAAAATCTGATTTTATTTTTTGCCAGTGGAGAAAAAAACTTCTATAATAATAATAATAATAATAATATATTAAAAATAATACCAAATTTGTTCTCTAACATTGTCTTGGGTATTTTTACAAAAAAAACAAGACGAAATTATAGCTATTTGTCTCTGTGTGTGTGGGGGGGGGGGGGTAATATTCTAGATATAGATAGATGTATCAGTACAAAATAGCTTTTTGTTTTATTGTTTATATATTTAAAGACTAAACTTCACATTTTGTGCATTTGAAAACACATTTATTTCCAGTGGTGAAAAGAAAAGTATGATGTAACTGAGGTGTTTTAGCACTTTAACCAGAGGACGTCTTCCTCTCTCTCTGTGGCAGGTGCTGGGGTGCCCCAGTTTCAACCCATCGCTCTAAACTCGGGCTTCAGGGTCCAGCTGCTCGGGAATGGCTCACTGCTGATTAAGCACGTTCTTGAGGAGGACGCAGGTTATTACCTGTGCAAGGTCAGCAATGACGTGGGAGCCGATGTCAGCAAGTCCATGTACCTCAACGTGAAAAGTAAGAAAACAATATTGTACAGATATATAAGATGATCGTCTTGACAGTTCACATTGCAGTTCTTCTAAAATTCTAACCCTTCAACCGTACATGAATATTTAGGTGTCTGTTAAGAGGTAAATAGTCAGTGAGACACTTTTGTCCATTGCATCTGAAGCGTTACTGAAGGACACAGTGGAGAAAGTTCACACAGTGAGCGTTATGGTGCTCGAACCAACAATCTTCTGGTTACGGCCACTCTTGAACCACTTGCAAAACCAATCAAATGTGTGTTTAGGTCACATCTTTTTATTTTTTGTGAAGGCTTGGAGTTATTTTTTGCAAGATTCTTGTCAATTGTACTACTAAACAAGAGTGGATTGTGTCAGGTGAGAGTGTTTCTGCAGTGAAGTCTCTTTGTCTGCCTCAGACGCGTGTGGGTGTTTATCCACGAGTAGCCAAAAACCTTTTTCCCCCTCATTACACTGTGAACTCCAGTAGGAGCTGACATGTGGAAAAGCGTGTGCTTTCAGTGTTCTTAATGTGTGTGTGCATGTCTCACTTTTTCTGTGTCCACCCACTCTCTGTTACACTCTGTTACCACACACATACAGTATAAACACACAGGGATAGAGAGAGAGCAATAGAGATTACCTCAGACTATAATTTCATCAAAATCTTCTTCATGATGCTTGTGTAAGAGGTATTCAATTACAAACTAGATGATAGAAACAGAAATAGGAACAGTGGTGTTTATTTTAAAGACAACATGAAACTTGTCCACAACCCATTTTATATCCATAATGTGATGCATTCAGAGTAAAACTGAATATTTTGAGGGGGGGGGGGGGTAATGTTTATCTATTCATAATTGTATTAATAATTTTTATATTTATATTTCGGCTATTGAGCAAACATTTGAACAATGTGTCAGAAACATTTTCTGTTTGTTTTTGAAAAGTCTCCTTTCAAGGCTGCATTTGTGAAAACAAAAAATACTATAAAATACAATTTAAAAATATATTTTATTTATTTGCTAATTTATTTGTATTTAATATATTTTTAAATGTAATTAATTCCTGTGATGCAAAGCTGAGTTTTCAGCATCATTACTCCAGTCTTCAGTGTCACATGATCCTTCAGAAATCATTCTAATATGCTGATTTGCTGCTCAAGAAACATTTATTATTATTAATGTAAAACAGTTTCTTACTGTAATATTACTGTGGAAATCATGAAGCATTTTTTTCAATAGAAGAAAAGAACAGTATTTATTTGAAATGTAAATCATTTGTAACATTATAGTATATTATTACACTATATTAATTTATTGTTTAAAAATTGTTGACCCCAAACTTTTTTATATATTATATATATATTTTTATATTATATTATATATAAAGAAACTGTATTGACCCCAAACCTATACACAGTAGTTTATTTGTTTGTTTATACAATTTTGAAATGCCAACTAAAATATAAAAAACTAAAATATTTATGAATAAGATTTCTATTATATTTATTAAGATTCATTATATAAACCCTGGAACATGCTTTCCATGTAAACTGTGTCAATTTTGATTTGATGTTGACTTCTTCAAGTATGTTTATTTAAAATGTAGTAAAATCTTTACACCTTGTTGTGTGACTGAAATCCATTTGATTTAACAGCGTTTTCTACCGCGTGTGACACAGCAGCTAAATGAACTGTTTTAATGTCGGGTTATCTGACTGTTCCCTGTCTGCCTAAGAATGCGGCAGCGGCTGCGTTCTCGTTTGATCAGAGTGTGATGTTAGAGAGGCTTATTTTCACACCCTGCTCTTATCAGCACGCAGCAGGAGCTTCCCTGCAGAGCCGCTCTCTCTGCCCAATACAACCTCTTCTTCATCCTCTTTCCCTTCCTCCCTCGCTCTCTCTGTCTCTATTCTCTCTGCTGCTCTCCTCCCCATGTCGTGTAACAACACACACTCAAAACTGTGTTCTCCGAGAGATCGATCAGGCTGACAGGTGAAATACTGTGTCGTGTTTGTGTGGAGAGCTCTGCTCCCGGAGGCACGGCTCTGTTGTTGTGGAGAGCTCTTGTAACTCGAGTCTCCCTGAGAGGTTTGTTTCAGAGTCCACTGTGATCTCTCCAGTTTACCGCAAACGAGCTCCTCATTAAGATCAGCCGTGATCAGCGCTGAGAGTTCAGGTCGTATCTCTGTGGCCACAGAACAGGAGAGAATTCTACCCTTCTGGAAAAAATACTTGAATGCATTACTCAATACTCAAATTGAAGTGCTAGAAAAAAACAATACCAGGTTTGAGTTTGTACAAGAAAATAGAGAACTGCTGTCAATGCAGTATATCAGCTTATACATATATTTTTTTCATTATTGTTATAGTATCTGAAAGAATATTTTATGCATTTAATGTATGTTACATTGTTGCAACATTATCTCATCACATTGCATATTTAATTCATTAAATGTGTGATTTAGTTAATAGAAATAAAATGGACAACAATTAAAAATAAAATATAAATAAAAAATGTATTACATTAAATAAATAAATATAAAACATTTCCAGTGTGATGAATTAAAGCGTAAAACATTATATTATATTATATTATATTATATTATATTATTACTGCTTTACTTCTGGTTTAGTTATCATACTGGAATTGTGAAAGGTGTAGAACTCCATTTCAAAAAAGTGAATGGTACGATAAAGTTTAGCATAAGAAATGTTACATTGTGAGATGTAAAATGACATTTTGAGATAAGAAGTCAAGATTTCTACAACTAAATAGCAATAATGATATTAACATTTACAATAAATAAATTGAGTTTATTTCAATGCAAGCTGGGTGCATTGCGTTATGGGATTGAATATTCTATTGCATTCTATTGAATAAAGTCAATGTGTATTATGTGCAGTATACATAATATATACTGCAGAAATAGTGAAAGTAATATGGATTTTAGTGTATGCTACTGAGACCGTATGAACAAAAGCTGACACGTTGCTGCTTGATTGTAAAGTGCAATTTTCAGGAAATCCTGCTGCAAAAAAAACTGATGATCCCATGAAATTCTCTGTATAACAAGACATAATGGAGCGTCACGTCAGTGGCTGTTTTACCGTGATCCCTCCCCTCTGTCGCTCTGATTGGCCGCGCGCTTTTCCATTTTCAGCATCATGATGCGGCTCATTCTCCACGCAAAGCCCAATGGTGCAGTAAAGCAGGATATCAGGCTGTGGTGAACACAGACACTTAACCAGTCAGCTCACTGTTTACCCCGGTGCATCGTGGGGCAGGAGATTCTGTACACATGCGTGTAATCTGCCCGCCGGCCCAGTGAGACGGAGGAGCTTGGCCTACATCCCCCACACACGGCCCTGAGCGCTGATGCGATAGGGAATGATGGGTGCCCTCAGAAAGCCTGCGGGGAGCCAGGAGCCGCTATGAGACTGAGACAGGAGAGACATTACACTGCCGGACGACTCTGTCTCCAGATCCACGCGTTTCTGGCTTCGTTTGAAGCGTTGTGCGGCCAAGAAATTACGCCAATGATAAACATTTGTGATGTTGCGACAAGCTGTCACAGTTTATACATTTATAAGATTTATTATTTTTATACATTTTCTATTATTTATAATTTTATATCATAAATATTAAATATATAAAATGATCAAATGTAGGTAATACTTTACAATAAGTTCTCATTTGTTATCAGTTCTTAATGCGTTAGTTGACATTAACTGATCAATGCGCTATATGTATTAGCAGGAAATATGACTAATTATTGCTGTAGAAGTATTATTCATTGCTTGTAAATTTCTGTAGTTAACTAATGTTATCAAACGAAACCTCATTTTAAAGTGTTAGCAAAATGCATATTTACGCCACACTCTAAAAAATGCTGGGTTAAATAATTGGGTTATTTGGCAACCCAGCGCTGGGTAAATATTGGACAGAACACATGGTTGGGTTAAAAGTTTTTACCTAACATTCTGGGTTGTTTTATTTAAATCATCTATTGTTTAAAAATTAATACATTGCTGGCTTAAAATGGACTGGAAAAAAACACAAATTCACTAGAGGCAACAGCAATAATCATAAGTTGAATATTTATTATCAAGCAAGAGCACATGGACAAAATACAAGACAAAGTAAATATATTTTGTTGAATACAGCATAGTTTATAATATTAAATACATTTAAAGTCATTTAACAAACATTTTAGACAAAAAATGTAACATTTTAAAAGTAGAATTTTAATTTAAGTGTATTGAATCGTTCTCTGTAATCGGTTTTCACTGAAATAGTGCTAATGCTCGTGCCGGTGTGTCGCCGAAATCTGAGCCGGGGAAGGGCTGCTGTTCGAGGGGAACTGCGAACTTTAGACCGCGGCCTCGCTTTTCACTCGTAGCTGAAAGATGCTGTGACTGGCTTTAAAACCGGCCTATACACAAACAGTGCTAGATTAAAGAACCTATTTTAACATTAAATTAATTAAATTCAGTACTGTCTATAATGAATAGAAACCACTTTGCTATGCAAGGCATTTCTATCATGCGAAGTGACTGACATGATCTTGTCTTTATGTTGTGTTGCGTAAAATAATGCAATTTACAGCACAGTAAATACTTTATAAATAAAATAAAATGTATACAAACCTTTATTTCACTGAAGAAGTGCACCAAACCGGCGGCGCTGAGAACAGCTCTCTCCTGTAGAGGACTCGATAAACACGCGCTCTGTCTGTAACTCAGCAGCTGCGTTGTTTAATCGGAGACAGGCTCAACCCAGCGATAACCCAGTGTTAAAAATGACCCAGCAACTTCGTTATAGTCTACGCTTGTAGCCTGTATCATTTTATATCAAAGCGCAAAATAAACTACGTATGTGCAATGTCGTGGTCAGTTAAGTCATGAAGTTACCAAAAAGGCAATTAAAGCTGCCTTAAAACAGTGCACGCATGTTATATGTTATATTTGATATATTTGTTATATTTTAAGAACATGTCTCTGAAATGGTTTAAAAACTGTCCTGAGGCACCCCAGCACTGTCTCCCTCATCCAACACTCCCGATTCAACTCGTCTGTTCATTAGTAGAGACTTTAAGACCTGAAGTGGGTCAGAAAAGGTAAAGAGAGTTGAGAGAAAACACAATACGTATCAGAAAAGGTAAAGAGTGTTGATAGAAAACATGATGCGTGTCAGATCCGTGCCATGTTCAGCAGCGGCAGCTCTTAAAGAAACAGTAGGCAAATAACCTAATAACCCCACGGCTGTGATGTATGTTCATCAAAGAACAAATAAATAACTTTTATAGCTTTAAGGGCTACATTTATATTTAATTTGAAATGTAGTGTTTGATAAATATATTTAGTTTCTGTATATTTCTGCTGAAGGGCACAGGTATCTAAATATGACATTTATTAAAATTGGCTTATATGAACATTGTATTAAATTCACTTAAATTAGAAGTAATTTTTTAAAGTTCAATAAATGTTAGCTCTCTATTATACTGTAAAGTTGAATGGCTATAATCAATGGTTAAATATTAGGGGGAAAATAATTTTATAGACATCATTGGTATTAGTATTGGTATTAGTGATACTGTATATAAGTCATAAAAAAGATGGCAGTGAACAAATATTTAAAATATACTGCCTTTATGTTGTTTGTGCATTAATAAGAATATTGAATGTGAAATTATTGAAATATGAAAGTATATTTAAAAAATAAATGTTAGGTAACCTTTTAGTAATATAAAAAATATATTTTTGTAACAAAACAATAATTTGATACATTTCTATATTTTTTATTTGATATTTGCATGTTTGCTTTTTTTTCTGTTTCATGGTTTGTTTTGTGTTTTAATGGTTAAGTTTAGCAGAAAATCTGTTAAATGACTAATTCCATTGTAACAGCTAGAGCATGCTGTCACTATGTGTTAACTTTTTTTGTGAACTTTAAGGAACAACTTTATATAATCATTTGTAAAAAACAAAAAAAAATAAAAAGGAAACTGTGATACAGTAAGCTCCGGTCTGTCCTATTTTTTCTATTTGCTTTAGAGACTTTTCTCTGTATAGGGGAAACTGGATCATGTCCCTGTATCTGCACCCAACATGCGGCAAACGTGTCTCCGATTCACAGATTTATGTGAGGATTGATAGTTTGGGGTCAAATGTCATAAAGCTGTGCAAAGCAAACTGTCAATTCTGACCCCTCGTGACCTAATTAGACTGATTAGTTTGACAACCTCTCCAGCCTTATACACATCAAGACATTAAACAAGCACAAGCCTTCTTTTCCCTTTGCACTATTTTTTTTTTCTTATCCTGAAAAAGCACAAGATTACCAGCGTCATCATCCTCCCAGAGAAAGATATTCAGCTCGGATCCATGATACAAACATGCAGGCTCGTAACCGCTCTCCTCTGAAAATCAATTCTGGATGTTTGTTCTATTCTTGTCCTCCATTGACAGCACCCTCTTACAGCTGGGGGACAGCAGGCAGGCCGGAGCTGGTTGGCATGGTAACGTGTCCAGGTGAAAGGGAGATGCAGGCATTGGCTCTCATGGGAGGGAGGGAGGGAGGGAGGGGGGGGGAGGATAGCAGCCAGGATTCCCTGCGGGCTGGATATAAACCAGAGACCACAGACTCCCACTGCATCTCAGTCAGCGAGACCTGTCAAGGACACACATCTGAAAAATCACCTTTGTGTTTATACAGACAGACAGAGAGATGGATGGATGGATGGATGGATGGATGGATGGATGGATGGATAGATGGATGGACACTACATTTAAGGCAAATATATATTTAAATACATTTCTTACATACAAATGTATTTATATATGCATGAATACATATGTACTTTTGCCTGTGTGTGTGTGTGTGTGTGTGTGTGTGTGTGTGTGTGTGTGTAGTGATGTGTGTGTGTGTGTTGTGTGTGTGTGTGTGTGTGTTTGTGTGTGTGTGTGTGTGTGTTTGTGTGTGTGTGTGTGTGTGTGTGTGTGTGTGTGTGTGTGTGTGTGTGTGTGTGTGTGTGTGTGTGTGTGTGTGTGTATATTAATAGTTTTAGTTGTAGTTATTTTCGTATATTTCATTTCAAAATGGTAATGAACCTTTTTTTCACAAAGATTGTGAAAATTATATTTAAATATAAAATAATTCAACTTTTTAAAATTATTTTATATATTAAAATGAAATTTGCTTGATTTTATATATATATATAATATATAAAACTTTCAAACATTTTTATTTCAAATTTCATAATTATGAACAATAAAAATGCTTCAAAATATTTTAGTTAGTGTGTTATGAGTATTAAATATATATTAAATGTTCACTTTCTGAAATCACGGATGAAAAATATTGAACTTGTTCCCAATATTCTAATTATTTGAGATGCACTTGTGTATGCCTTACATGTCTAGTTGAATGTAATACAATTATATAATACATATTATTATTAATACATTTATTTTTTCAAAATGTTGTGCTCTCGGTTCTAAAACATTCAGTTTTTCTTAATGAAGGAAAACAAACTAATTTGTCAGGAAGATTGATGCTGCAGATGTCATGTGGTGTTGTTCTCATTAGCGTTAGTACCTTCAATAGTGTGCTTCACAAGTACAAATGATGATCGTTAAGCTACCGTAATTAAATTGTGTCAAAGATAGACTGCAAAAGGTTTTACTCTTGCTAGAAAGTCCTTAGATTTCTTTGATAAAGAAATGTACTATACTGTTGTAGGATAAACTGGAATCCGGATTGGATGTGTATTGAACATGATCTTTAGTAATCACACAGAACAGAATTAAATATGTAATTCAGTGATGAAACTCTAGATGGCGCAGGCTGACGGATTGTTAACGTAACTGATGATATTCAGAAAGTTAAATGACTTGGCACAAGCTGATTGGTTCATGCTGCATGTGCAGCCAATGAGCTTACTGCCTTGCATTTCTATGACTGGCTAGCATTCACTTGAGATTTCTGCTGCGCACTTTCAGAGTTCCTCTAAAACCCTCCACCTTCCCCAGCTCCACCTGTATAGATCTGCTATAGGTTATTTCATATGCTGTTTGTGCAGCCGCAGTACTGTATGTCTTAAATTCTCACGGCACCGTATCGCCATATGTATTGGCAGTAGCAAGTTCCTGTACTTGCTTGCAGCAGCAATAATCAACATCAGCAGCAATTCAGCAGCAGCGTAGCAGATCTGTTCCCCCAAGACCAAGTACATTAACAATGTCATATCCTTTACCATGCTAAAATCTTCAGAGAGTTGTCATGATTGAAATTCATGTTAAACACATGCATTTTGGCAGGGATAATGTACTGTTTTACATTTAAACCTTTAAATATATTTACAGTTTGCCTTGATTTAAGTGAACAGAAGTTATGCAATGTTCAGTTCAAGTTTAGAAATTCATTTTTCCTCTCAGGTCAATAAATAATGCTGAATCTACCAGTTTATCATCTCCGTTTGTCTCTCCGGATGAGTAAATCTCACTTCTTCTGCCCCTGATAGAGCAGGGAATAAAAGCTGCTACCCCGAGAGACCGTGTGTAAATGTGTGCATTCGTGACACATGCAAAAATAAAATAATGCTCGCCTAACAGCCTAACACGGCTCATTTTTGTCCATTTACGACCCCTAAATGAACGAGTAAAATGAGCCTGAATCAATCAGAGAGGATTCAGAAGAGACGTAAATCACTCCTACAGCCGTAGAGCAAGTTCCTGCCCAGCAACACACAGTTCTTCTGTCTGCATCATCTCAGGAGAGGAATTAGCACCTTCGCTTTCAGTCCAACCGCTGCTTATAATTCAGCTGGATATTAAAGAAATACATCAACATAGCAATTATGCAGTCACGATGAAGACAGCTCGCAGCCTGAGGGAAGATACAGCTGCCCCTCCAACACAGAGACTACTTCCCTCTTTAGTGTTTTATTCTGGATAATCACATTAGGAGCGAGCGCTCGGCCGGGATAAGAAATAGGATGCCAGTTTAGGCTCACTGCGTCTTTTAGCGGGGGACTGTGCCTCTTCATTTTCACCTTCTGATCAACTGTAGTGGTTTTAAGAGACTTCGCACGTGTCCTCTCAGTGTTTACAAATGAAAACGCTAGGATTGCTAACAGGCTGGACATAAAAGGCTAGCGTTAGCCAGTGCTCAGTGACAGCAAATAGTACATAATGATGCCATTTTTAAGTTCATCTTTTGAAATGTTTAGATTAATCATACTGATAATCATACTAATTTTTGGTAACTTTTTTACTCAAGTCATGCTAAAAAAAATATTTTTTTCAATTATATATATATAGGCCTATATATACTGCCCAATTCAAAAGTTTGGGATTTTTTTAAGATTTTTTAAAGATTTAGTACTTTTATTCAGCAAGGATGTGTTAAATTGATAAAAAGTGATAGTAAAGACATGTTGTAATATATATATATATATATATGTGTGTGTATACGAATGTCCTGTTCTTTTATTATTATTTATTCCTCAAATAATTCTGAAAAAAGTATCACAGGTTCCTATATATATATAAAATGCAGCACAACTGTTTCCAACATTGATAATAAATAAGCATATTGATAATAAATCAGAATGATTTCTGAAGTACCTTGTAACACCGGAGTAATGACTTTGGAAATGGAAAATGGAGAAAATGGAATTCGCATAAATAAATTGGATTTTACAGTATAATAAAATAGAAGACTGTTATTTTAAATATACATTTTTCTTAATATTATGTTTTTTCTCTATTTTTGGTCAAATACATTCAGCCTTGATGAGCAAAAGACACTTGTTTAAAAAACATAAAAAATCTTTGTGATCCCAAACTTTTGAACAGCAGTGTGTGTATGTTAATATATATGTTGTTATATTTTAAGATTTTTCTGTAGATTGAACATTTTTATATGTATTTGTACAAATTTTTGGGGGATTTTAGTAATTATAATTACAATTAGTAATTATATTACTTGACAATATTTATAAAACATTTTTAAAAGTTTGTAAGTGTGTATTTATCATCTAAAATGTATATTTTATTTAATGTCAGCTTTATTTCAGTTCACTTTTTTGCCTTGTATTAGCTATTGACATGTTGTTTTCCGTTTAAAAGTGATGTCACTTCCTGGAGAATGATGTCATGAATATTTAAAAAAGACATTGTGAATATTTCTTAGAAATAGCTTTTTTCCCCCTTTTAAACATGCAGCACTTGGGTAATGCTGCTTAAAATAATGTGACAAGAGACTAAAAACATTTTCATAAAAAAATGGTTTTAATGTTCAAAATATATTTATTAAAAACAAAATCTGAAAATATAAAATTTTAATTCAGGCATGGATTTTTTCTTTTTCTTTTTGTTGCTGCTGAGCTGAGAATTGCTGGAGTGAATAAGAGATGACATGTAAACGGTCGGGACTTTCAACCTGACACACTCAATCACATCACACACTGTACCGGCGCTGCCACGCACCCGCCTGGTGCTCCGCTCCCCCAATGAATGCCTGTGAGGAACCGGGACAAGAGTGTGTGTGTGTGTGCGTGTGCGTGTGAGTGTGCGTGTGCGAGCGGAGTAAAAACTGTACCTCTGCATAAAGCATCACATTCAATCTTGTTATTACCACAGAGCTGTAAAACATTTACCTTGTCTGGGGTAGTACAGTGTTCTGATCCTCGCTGTTGCAAAGCGTTACATGGCATTTACACGAATGTAAGTTAAAAGTCATTGATGTCATAAGAAAAACTTGCTCGGTTTGATCCGCAATGATGGCATTTGTCTTCATGATGCTTCTTCTTTTCTCTCCCTCAGTTCCGGCCATGATAACATCGTATCCCAACAACTCACTGGCAACGAAAGGAGAGAAGATAGAGATGAGCTGCAAGGCTCATGGTGAGAAGCCCATCATGGTCAGATGGGAGAAGGAGGTGGAAAAGGAGAAGCAGTCACACATGATCAATCCAGACATGTGGCGGCACACGGTATCGGTCAAGAACGTCGGTGACGAGGTCGTCTCCACCCTACAGGTCAGATTCTTCAGTGGTGCATTGTCATTTTTCATGCTTGGCCTCTGATACTTTGATGCACATATTTTAAAATGAAACAATATATACATAATAATATAAGGTATATATATATATATATATATATATATATATATATATAATTTATTATAGACCATTGATGTGTAATAAATAAATACAAAATCGTCTTATATAATATACAAAATATGTATATTAATGTTCTCAGATTTGTGGTTGGCAGGTTTTTTATGTTTTTCACAAGAAGTGTGAAAAACATAACACATAACACATTTCACAAGAAGTTTTATACATTTTATATTTAATTTATATGTGACTACCAAACTAATTTCAAACATATAAGCATAGCAGGTCCTTCAGGTATCAGATATAAAGTTTGATGTGAATGGTTTGTGATGAGCAGGGTCATTTAGGGTATGAATGTTTTTTTTTCTTGTTGCTCATTCACACACCATATTCCTGATTTCAGGTCTATCCAACAATGAGAGAGGATTCTGGGTTCTTCTCCTGTCACGCCATTAACTCCTACGGTGAAGACAGAGGCATCCTTCAGTTAACAGTTCAAGGTAAGCAGCCGGAAAATCGCCTGGGCTTGGCTGGAGATTCGAGGGATTTATTAGGCATTTGAAATGACTCTTAAGGGAAAGCTCCTGATTTAAATGTCATTGTTTAAATGTGGGGAGGGTTTCAACACTTCTGAGAATCTGAGCGCGGTATTATTTAATTATCAGAGCCACCAGAGCCTCCTAAAGTGGAGATTCGTGAGGTGAAAGACAGGACCATCGCTCTCCGCTGGACCATGGGATTCGATGGGAACAGTCCCATCACCGGCTACGATATTGAGTGCAAAAATAAAACAGGTACATGATCCAAACCAATACAAGCAATGAAGCTGATCAGCTGTCACGTGAGATCCAGATATGTTCTCAAGCATCTCTCTAACCATATACAGAAACTTGGGAACGAGCTCGCAGGACCAGAGATGTGTCTCCCACCCTATACCAGGCCACCATCATAGAGCTTCACCCATCGTCCACCTACAACATCCGCATGTTCGCGAAGAACCACATTGGCGACAGTGAACCCAGCAATGAGCTCACAGTAACCACCGATGAAGCAGGTACGATATACTAGTCGTATTCATGTTCCTGATATTATTATGTACAGTTAATCAATGCGTGATTACTCTTTCATCTTATTTCAGATATTTAAAATGTACTGTACAATCTTTTAGCAGTTTTTGAAAGGCTTTCCTATTTATAGAAAAAATATTGTTTATGTTTCACTTCCTGTTCCATCAGTGGACACACAAGAAGGAATTATGTTGCAACACTGCACACTGGTGGTCAAGGGTGAAATTACAGGAGCGTGATTAAGAGACTGATAACTACTAAGGCCACTGTTTATGACAAACGTGATGGCAAATATCAGACCAGGCTAAACAGAGTCTATGTTTGACCACTTTAGATCCTGAAGGACCACCCCAAGACGTCACACTGGAAGCCATCACCTCCCAAAGCATAAAAGTGACATGGAAGGTATGGCTGCTCAGGCTATTGTGACTGTATCAAGTTTGATTTAATATAAACATACGCATACACATACTAATTAAAGGTTTAGTCATTCTATATTATTATTATTAATTATAAATATATATAAAACACATGAAAACTAATCATATATACATAGTTATATTAGTATGTATTTAAACAATTTGTTTTGTAATATTTAATATTTATATTATTAAATAAATATAGATAATTTGTTATTTATTTTATTATATTTAGTCATAATATTTAATATGTATAATAGATATATTTTATTTATTTATATTTAATATTTATATTACTAGAAAAAAATAAATAAATGAACAAATTATATAAAATTGAATGTGCATGTTTTTTATTTTTTCATATTTTTGAATCTTTTATTTATTGATAATAATGTCAAGCATATAAGCTTAAACCATAAATGCAGGCATAAGTTTAGTTTATTTTAAATTGTATATATTTTTTTTTTTATTTTTTTTTTTATGGATGTTAGTGTTAGTGTATAGTGTTTTAACCACTGAATATAATACACACTCACACACACACACACACACACACACACACACACACACACACACACACACACACACACACACACACACACACACACACACACACACACACACACACACACACACACCACACACACACACACACACACACAGTACAAAACATACATAACCTTAGTGTGAAGAACATTTTTATTCTCTAAAAAACATTTGTGCATTGGAAGGGTTCCATGGATGTTAACAGATCTTTATGGAACCCTAGGTTCAAATGAAGAACTTTATTTTTAAGAGTAACTGAGGTCTTGCTTCTAAACACGATCATTTCCTCACCTGCAGGCACCGCTGAAACATGTCCAGAATGGCGTGATCAGGGGGTATCAGGTGTGCCATCGAGAACACTCCATCAACGGCAGTCACCAGTTCGTCTGCATCAGCATGGATGCCACGAGAGAGACCGAGTCCCTGAGTCTCAACAACCTGAAGAAGTTCACCGAGTATGAGGTGGTGGTGCAGGCCAGTAACAGTGCTGGTCCGGGACCGGCTTCCAGTGAGGTCCGGGCTACAACAATGGAGGACGGTAAGCCACTGTAATCATTCACGCAAATTTTAGTCCCTCAGTGTAAAGTTTTTATAGCTTTAATTACTTCTTTTAAAAACTATTCAAAATACCATGATATGCACCAAGCACATTTGTAATATTTGCTGCCATCTAGTGGCTACTGGAAAAGTTGAGTGCACTTGAAATTGCTATAAGGAACCCAGTTCAAGTTAATTCATTAATGTCAGTTTCTTTCACACCTACTGTACATGCTCTGAGCCAGTGAGTTATTAGGCTATTTATGAGATTATTTTCTATATTTCTCTTGTGCTCTCAGTACCCAGCAGAGCTCCAGAGAAGGTTGTGGCCACCGCTGCTTCCCCTGAGAGCATCTCTTTATCCTGGCAGACTCCGTCCAGGGAAGCTCTCAACGGCGTTCTGCAGGGTTTCCGCATCATCTACTGGGCCAATCTACCAGATGGAGGTACAGCTCAGACTCCAACCAGTTGAATATGCCTGAAATAGAATGACTTTCATTTTGTAGACATGTATATCCACAGCATCTTATGTTATGCTTAAATTAGAATATATCATGTGTGTGTGTGTGTGTGTGTGTGTGTGTGTGTTGTGTGTGTGTGTGTGTTGTTGTGTGTGTGTGTGTGTGTGTGCTATGTGTGTCCTCTGTTTATTAATAAGTTAGCATGATAAAATACCTAATGAATATATAAGTATTATTACAAATATTTTTGGCTACAGTTATAAAAAATTATATTACTATAAATATATATACATAGTAATAATAATATACAATATATACGATTTGAATAATAATCATAAATTGCCGGCAGCCATATTACCCTGCAGCCCAAGACCGGTTGCCCACTGAAGCTAAGCAGGGTTGAGCTGGTCAGTACCTGGATGGGAGACCTCCTGAGAAAACTAGGTTGCTGCTGGAAGAGGTGTTAGTGAGACCAGCAGGGGGTGCTCACCCTGTGGTCTGTGTGGGTCCTAACGCCCCAGTATAGTGACGGGGACGCTATACTGTCAAAAAGCATCGTCTTTCGGATGAGACGTTAAACCCGAGGCCCTGACTCTCTGTGGTCATTAATAATCCCATGGCACTTCTCGTAAAGAGTAGGGGTGTAACCCTGGTGTCCTGGCCAAATTCCCACCACTGGCCCTTGTCAATCATGGCCTCCTAATAATCCCCATCTACTTGATTGGCTCTATGACTCTCTCTCCTCTCCAACTGTAGCTGGTGTGTGGTGAGCGAGCTGGCGCCGTTGTCCTGTGGCAGCCGTCGCATCATCCAAGTAGATGCTGCACACTGGTGGTGGTTGAGGAGGGCCCCCCCCCCCACATGATTGTAAAGTGCTTTGGGTGTACAACAATACACAATAAAGCGCTATATAAATGCATCATACATTCATTCATTTGTGTGTGTGTGTGTGTGTGTAATATATATATATATATATAGAGAGAGAGAGAGAGAGAGAGAGATTCTAGAAACATTATTATTGTTGTTGTTATTATTATTATAATACATATTTTGCATTCAGGGACCACTAGGGGGCAGAATGCATCTTTTCAACTGGGAAGCTAAAACAAAACTGAAAACCAATATGTATAGTTAGTAAATAAGCATTATGCATTATGTTTTTTTTTTTGGGGGGGGGGGGGTTTGCCTTTAAATGGAAGAATTCCTAGTTGAAAAGGTACATTAGTATATAGGCTATATAGTGTGACAATATTGCATCCCAAACTATGGCACAGTATATACATTTTAAAATATGTTTTTTAGGATAATGTTATCCACAACCGGGTCTATGATATCAATACATTTAGCTATGCAAGGGCTCTCTAGTACCAATATGTCCAGTACTGGCATACTGGCTTACTAGTACATACTAAAAATACATACTACACTATCACCAGTGTAGTACAAGCATTTTGCAATTCAGCAATATTTTCTTTTCATAAGTGTTGTGCCAGCATGCACACTTGAATAGGCCTTTGTCTGAACAGGCCTCTCATGAGTGATTTAGACTGTGAGGTTAGTTAATCGATCACTCAGCGCTGCAGCACGCAAACCAGAGAGCAACATAACACATTCTGCACACCTGTTTAATTGGCTGCTTTGTGGCTCTCGATCAACTTGTGCTCCGTAGAACAAACTCACAGCACACATTATGTCGATCCGGCTCTTTCCAGGAGCTATTTGCTTATAAATTGCCTTATTATGATGGAGCTCGGGAACAAAATTCAGCACCGAGCAGCAAAAGACAGTGGCTCTTTTCCATCCAACAGCAGCAGCTAGAGTGATAAAGCAATGATAGATAGCGGGAAAAAATGGAGACATTAAAAATGTAAAACTTGCAACTTTGTTGAAGAGCTGCAGACAGTCTCAATGTCTGCCCGATGTACTGCATGGGTGTACATTGTTCATTATTTAATCATACAATAACAAACTTGTGGTGAAAGAGCTGTTAAAGAAGTCATATCATACATTTTTAATAATTATTTTGACTAATAAAATGGATAGTTCACTCGATAATGAAATTGTTGTTATCATTTACTAACCCTCATGTTGTTCCAAACCTTCTGTTAAACACAAAAGAAGATATTTTGAATAACTCCAGATAGCTTTAATACTCTAGTTGTTCTTATTTTCCATCAAACCATAAAAACTTGCTATGCTGACAGCAGCAAAAGCAGCAGACGGGATGGATGAAAATGCAAATTCAGTCTCTAACATAAGGTGGTGCTTTTGGACAAGCGGAAACACAGTGTAAACAAAACGACGCTGCGCTGATAAACAAATTTTATTAGGCATCTTACGGAGATAACATGAAAAAAATGTAAAACTAAATCTTTCTGAAGAAAGTCAGTTCCCTTTTATTCGTAATGTTTCCCCCTTTAAACCAGTAAATACACTCCTATACCTTGCTCGTCCAAAGACTTTAGATGGCTAGTCTTCCAAGAGGACATTTCTGAGCAGACACTGAGTGACACGAAAAAAAGAAACAAACTAAATGAAAGGAATTTGTTGTTTGCTCCATATATCCACTATTCAAAACAGTCAATTTTTTTAAAATTAATAATAAAAATAACTAAAATATTTCCAGTGTCAACTAGCAGCTGCAGGTCCACTTAGTCGACTAGCCGGCTATTTTTGCACATCACTAATCAGCAACTGTTTAGTTACTAACAATCTTCAAAATATATTTTTTTATGTGAGTAAATGATGAACTATCCTGAGGTGAACTATCCCGAGCACCTTTTTGCACCAGCAACAATCATACAGTGGTTTATTTTATATGACCGATTTTTTTTTAACGTCTCTCCAGATTTGCCACAATATCATAATTTCACACCAGTGTGGTATTATCGCTGGTCAAAAAAACGCATTGAAGGTTTTAATTTTTAGTTGAAAACAGTATCATGTAAACGCCTCTTTGATCACATGATCACACTTTGCTGGAAAAACCCTTTTATTGATAGTTCATACTTTTTAGCTAGTAAAATTTTAAAAAATTTAAAAAACTAACATCTGCACTAAATTGCATATTTTTGTTCAGTTTGCGCCTTTGAATAAAATTAAGAATTGTTTTATTGAGTGTGAGCTCCATGAAATGTTATTTGTTTTAAAAATGTTCTTCTAAAGATTTGATACATTGTTCTATTTTATAAAAGTTTTTTTTTCTGACTATTATTTATTATGTCAGGCTTTACAGGGTTAAATTTGCAGTTATATTTGTATAAAATCAGTGTTCACTTAATTTTAGAAACCTCATTGGCTGTCACTCGGTAGAATTGTCTTTACCTTGGCACAGTCAAGCTACTGTACGAGTTGATAGCAAGTCTTAAATAAGATTTGAAAGTTTTGTTGTTTATGCCTCAACAGAACTTGGGGAAATCAGAAACGTCACTACCCAGAAGGCCCAGCTGGAGCTGGAGGGTCTGGAGAAATACACCAACTACAGTATCCAAGTTCTGGCCTTCACCAGAGCAGGAGACGGAGTACGCAGCGACCAGATCTACATCCGCACCAAAGAGGACGGTATGATCCATGCTTTGATTGACTGAAGTCAGAAAAAAGATCTTCTGTCAAATTCTGTTTGCCAATCTGTTTGCTAAAGAAGTTGGTAAAGATCTCTCCAACCAGCCTGAATCTTTTCTCTGCAGTGCCTGGTCCGCCCGGCGGGGTGAAGGCAGCTGCAGCCTCCAGCTCTGTGGTGTATGTTTCTTGGCTCCCTCCTCTGAAGCTGAATGGCATCATTAGGAAATACACAGTCTTCTGTTCCAGCTCGTATCCCACGGTAAGACTCGGCCAACTGCTCTCATACTAAAAAGAGAGATATCAGGCTGGTGTTAAACAGCGTGTGGAAGTGCAAAACATTTTAGCGCAGAGCAAGTACTACGCCATCAAGCTAAAGGTGATGTGTAAATAGCTTCTTTCCCAGTTTAAAATGAGAGAACTATGTCAGTTCAACTGATGGAAGACACAAGGTCTAACCAGCAGTCATTTATTTTGGGTCTCGTTTAGGTGGTCAGTGAGTTTGAAGTGGCTCCAGATGAATTCCTGCACCGGGTTCACAATCTCATTCGCAACAGGAAGTACAGTATCTGGGTGATGGCGGTGACTGCGGCCGGCCGGGGGAACAGCAGTGATGTCATCACCGTGGAACCTCTGGCCAAAGGTGAGTCCATTCATTCTTTAGAAGCAGGGGGATATTTTTAAGTTAAAACTCTTGTTCAGCCATTCTGTAAATCAACCTTTCTGGAGTGATTAGTGGTATTTTGAGTTCTTGTGGGCCTTCCCATGAGGAGCATGACAATAAGCCATGAGCAATCTAAGATACAAAATATGCCAAAGTATAAAAATATCCTGAAACATACAGTGGACCCAAAATATTTTTAGGAACTTGAGTTCATTTTAAAATATCTGAATGTCATTGCAGTACAAATATTAAACCAATTGGCATCTGTGAACAAACGCTGCAGGGGTTTGTTTTTATATATATATAATTTCCCATACCAATCATTCTTTTAATTAAATATTTTGTCTTTCTATAAAACAAACAGAATTTGAGCTGATGTTCTACTATCTAATGCAGTAACTTCACACATGTTTAAACGTACACTGCTGTTGAAAAGTTCGAGGTCTGTAAGATTTTTAAATGTTTTTGAATGTTTATGCTCATCAAGGCAGTATTTATTTGATCAAAAATGCAGTAAAAACAGTAATATTGTGATATATTATTACAATTTAAAACAGCTGTTTTTATTTGAATTATTTAAAAAAGTAATTTATTCCTGATTCACAGCTGAATTATCAGCATCATTATTCCAGTCTTCAGTGTCACATGATCCTTCAGAAATATAAAAATAATATGCAGATTTGGTGCTCAAGAAACATTTCTTATTATCAATATTGAAAACAGTTGAGCTGCTTAATATTTTTGTGTAAACTGTGATACATTTTTAAAGATTCTTTGATGAATAAAAACTTCAAAGGAACAGCATTTAGTTGGAGGAATATTTTGTAAAGTTATAAAAGTCTTTACTGTCACTTTAATGTATCCTTATTAAATAAAAAGGTTACACTTTACTTGAAGGGGTGTGCATAAGACTGACATGACACTTTCATAATCATGACATGACATATATGTCATGAATATGAAGGTTTTTGTATGCATGTTTATGACAACTGTCTTTAAGTGTCATTCGCTCAGTTATGTAATTTTATTGCAAATATGGCATTGTTTGAGATGTCTTTGTTATGGTCTAGGGTTAGGGGTAAGGGTAGGTTTAGGTCAAATAATGTCATCTTTGCATTAAAAATGACATAACTGAATGAATGACACTTAATGACAGTTGTCATAAACATGCATAAAACCTCCTTCATATTCATGACATGTGTCATGTCTATGCACACCCCTTCAAGTAAAGTGTTATCAATAAAAAATATAGATTTATTTTGAATAGTAGCATAAATATGGTGTAATATGCACTGATTGTGTTCTTCAGCAAACTTCTGCAGCAAATTTGTGTATTAGGTATTCCTAAATCAATAAAATAATAAATGATGGTGTTTTTTATGTTTTTAAACAGCTCCTGCCAAAATCCTCACATTCAGTGGAACTGTTACAACGCCATGGATGAGGGATGTTGTGTTACCCTGCAGGGCGGTCGGAGACCCACCTCCTGCCATTAAATGGCTGAAAGAGAGGTAAATAAACCGGTTTCATGGGCGCAGACTAGAATGTATAGAACATACACTTTCAAAAACATATTAACATGATTTAAGACAATCATGACAACAGCTCCGTATTATAGTGAAAAACATACCGCATTGCAGATCTAGCCGTTCGTTAAGAGCAAACACAAGCATCTGAATACCTATGAGTAGAATCAGTCAGCGGGGAATGCTGGGAAATGTCAAACTCTGCCCTCTTCATTGAGGATTCACACTGTTTCTCGCCAGCGGGAGCCCGGCCCCTGCGGTCATTGATGGAAGACGCAGTATCCATGGAAATGGCAGCTTCGTCATTAAGACTGTGAAAGCAGAGGATTCTGGGTATTACACGTGTGTCGCCAGCAATAACTGGGGAACGGACGAAATAATTCTGAACCTTCAGGTTCAAGGTGAGGTGTGAGAGTTGGGCAGGATGGTCACTTTCTGTATAGCCTCCTCTATGTGTCAGTTTCATTTCCTTTGAGTTAGTATGCAGTGTTTCTCACTGTATAAATATCCTCTTCAGTCCCCCCTGACCAACCTCGTCTCACTGTGACCAAGACAACCACCACTTCCATTACTGTGTCCTGGATACCAGGAGACAACGGTGGGAGCTCCATTAGAGGTGAGCTGCTGGAGAAAAACAAAACAGAGAAAAAGAGAATACAAATGTCATACGACTGATCAAAATGTTAGCAAAAATCTTTTTTTTTTGGCACATTGTATTTAGGCATTTAGAAACCCAGTCCAAACATTTGTGGGTGGTATTTTCCTCTAAATTAATATAATATGAATGAATATGTGATTACAGTTACGTTCTTTGAATGTGGCTCATCCAATCAGAATTTAGCATCTGAACTATCTGCTTTATCATTTTAGTTTGACTATTTTTAATGCCGTTGTTACATAATCTGAATCTGTTTTGTACACATGGTAGATTCATTTCTTGATGAACAATCTGGTCCTTTGGTTTGGTATCCATTAATTCCAGAATAAGAAGAAATGTACATTTAATTCGTAAATTATTTAAATCACTGGATTGCCCCCCACTGTGAAACTTAAAATGCATTTCATTACATTAGTTAATGAAATATACAGTAAAGCGGCATCTGTATTTGAATACATAAAATATAGCAATGTCTACAATTCATCCAACCTTGTCACACTAACAGCAACTCTGCTGATGTGGAAGAAAAGCCATTACTATAGCAACTGATGTGGATGAGCTGGATATAAAGTGCACTGAACAAATGGATTCGATTGCATTGCTTGAAACATGACAGTCAGTCCTAAAAAAATCATATAAAATTAACAGATATATATCTTTATAAATGAATTCTGTGTCTGTCTTTATGCAGGATATATTCTGCAATACTCAGAAGACAACAGTGAGAAGTGGGAAAGTATTTCTATCAGTCCTAGCGAGCGTTCCTACCGTTTGGAGAACCTCAACTGTGGCACTTGGTACAAGTTCACACTAACAGCCCAGAATGCTGTTGGTCCAGGCCGAATCAGTGAGATAATCGAAGCAAAGACTCATGGGAAAGGTGTGCATTTTGTTTTGAATATCCAATTTCTCAAATAATGCTGTGTAATTTTGTTGAAAAACACTTTTCCTGTTCTCCTTCATTCGTCTTCACCCATCACAGAGCCACAGTTCTCCAAAGACCAGGAGCTGTTTGGTAGCATTAATGGAACATGCGTCAAACTCAACCTGATTGGCTGGAATGACGGCGGTTGTCCAATCACCTCCTTCACTCTGGAATATCGTCCGCTGGACAGCCCTGTGTGGACCAAAGTGAAGCGCACCTCTCTTACGAAGAGCTTCAACCTGCTGGACCTGCAAGAAGCCACTTGGTACGAACTGCAGATGAAGGTGTACAACAGCGCAGGGTTGGCTGAGAAACGTGTCAAATTTGCTACTTTGAACTACGACGGCAGTAAGCGAAGTTTGATGGATCACCTTTAAAATAATTGTCAAATTAATTGTTTGCACTTTTAAATATTAAATGTGTTTGCAAAAGGCACCATTCCTCCACTGGTGAAGACTGCGGTGAAGGACCCGGTGAAGAAGACCAGCAACGAGGGGATGAAGATGATGGTGACGATCTCATGCATTTTGGTGGGAATGGTGCTGCTCTTCGTCCTGCTGATGGTGCTGAGGAGGAGGAGGAGAGAGCAGAGGCTGAAGCGGCTCAGGGGTCAGAAGTTTTTCACAGCTCTTAGCAACAGATCAGAGCGTTTTCAAAGAGAAGGTGTAGATTCGTAGGCGTAAATACAGACAGCATATGTTGCCGTTAGAGATTTTACTCATGCCAGGCTTATTTTTCATGACTCGATAGCACTTCCATTTTCAGTTTATGTTAATAAAGCTTATTGTTTTTTTCCACAGATGCAAAGAGTTTGGCTGAAATGCTTATGAGGTAAACATGATGATTTTCAGTTTTGTTTTTTAAGGCAAAAGCACCCCAAAATTGACATTTTGTCATTTATTTTCCCTCTTAACTCCAAAACCATCTATTTTTTTCTTCTATGCAACAGAAAATAATATATTTTGAATAGTCTCTGAGCTGCTCTTTCCATTTAATGACTGCATAATGATCCAAAATGACTAAAAGCATCATAAATGTAGTTCATACGAGTCACTAGGTTTCAAATCTTTTGAAGCATAATAAAATCAGTGTTTTTAACATTCATTTTAATGAACAGTTACTAAGCATATTATGCAAAAATGAAACAAACTCTTATCAGCATTTTGTGAGAAAGCTTCATTAAGTAATTAATGGCTCTTATGCCATATCATTTGATGCAAACCAACAGAATCAGTTTCTTTAAACAAGTAGTTCATAGGACTTTATTCCAGATATTCTGAAAAAAAAACACAAAAGATATCTGTGAATAAATACACTCTAATAGACAGTTTTAAAGAATATTTTACACAAATGAATCAAACCATCAAGTAATTCATACGCCTCACTGTATTGCAGATCTCCTGAGTCATACAATAAAATCAGTTTTTGAGAAGATTCACTATAACAGACAGTTCTGAAGAACATTATAGAGAAATTAATCAATAATAAATAGATTTATGTGATGAATGAAGCACAAAAGAAGGATTTAAGATGCTTTTACGATGATTATCTTGTCCTTTATTGACTTTTGACCGTCCTCGGTTACTGTATTCTTACATTATATAGAAACTGCAGCTGGGAAATTCTTCAAAATTCTTATTTTGTGTTCCACAGAAAAGAAACCATATAGGTTGGTGAGCAAATAATGAACGATTTCTTTGATGGCTCCCATGACATGCTAACCTTGTACAAGTGGAGATGTTATTCACAGGCTTGTTTATGTTCTCCTCCAGTAAGAACACAAGACCTTCAGATACCATGAACAAACAACAGCAGACCCTCCGCATGCACATCGACATTCCCCGAGCACAGCTGCTCATTGAAGAGAGAGACACCATGGAAACAGTGGGTGAGTCGTGTTCGCTGAACCATATTCAAACCTTAACTTATATCTGAGAAAGAATGATACTGTGGGGTCTCTAATAGTTCCATCTCTCCCTTCCCTGTTAGATGACAGATCAACAGTGCTATTGACCGATAATGATTTCGGAGAAACTGCCAAACAGAAGTCGGCCACTGTCACACACTCTGTCCACTATCAGTCTCTGTCGCAGGCCACTGGCCCGCTGGTGGACGTCTCTGACGTCCGGCCTGGGACGAGCAAGAGCAGTCTGTCGAGTAAGAAAGAAACTTCTTAATGCACAAATAACAGGGTGAATATGTGATCATGCTATTTAACCGAGCATTTCATAATCGTCCCCAGATCCCACCTCTCGCCGTACAGCTAAAGCTGGCCCTGCGGCCCGTAACCGCTATGCCAGTCAGTGGACGCTGAATCGCCCCCACCCTCCTGTCTCCGTCCACACTCTCAGCACAGACTGGAGGCTGGGAACGCCCAGAGTGGCCGGCTCGGTGGACAAAGAAAGCGACAGCTATAGTGTCAGTCCATCACAGGACACAGGTCAGTCTGCTACACTGTCTGTACATATGGAGCTTTTGTCAGGTTCTTTTTTGTTGGCTTGACATGTCATTAAAGTTGGGTAGTTGGGTTCTTCAACAACTTTAAATATTATGGTATAAATAAAATATATTTTTTAATTATCTTGTCAGCTTTTTAATAATATTCAGTATATATCTTAATATGCATGTGTTTGCTGTTTTTAAAAAAGATGAACACAATGAAGAATGGTATTTAATTGTTTATGCATGAATATAAAACTACAAAGAAATAAACTGTGATATTTACATAAACTGTCATGCAGGAACATCCATGAAATTTAAGTGATGCTAATAAAGCATCGTTCAAAATGTCATGCAGGAACATCCATGAAATGTTTAAGTGATGCTGAATCGTTCAGTCAATTTTGAACAGATTAATTGCAACAGACAGTTGTAAAGAATAATATGTGGCAAATTAGTCTATCAGCATTTAATACATTTTATTTAACTTTTTTTTTTTTTTTATTTTTTTGTTAATCAAATTGATCAAAAGTGACAGCAAATAATTTTATAATGGTACAAAATACTTTAACAATGAATTATGAAAAAGTATTATGTTTTTCACTAAAATAATAATAAAAATTTTGATTACCAAATCTCTGTGTTTAGACCGCGCTCGCAGCAGCATGGTCTCCACTGAGAGTGCTTCTTCTACGTACGAGGAGCTGGCCAGAGCCTATGAACATGCCAAGATGGAAGAACAGCTACGACACGCCAAGTTCACCATCACAGAGTGCTTCATCTCAGACACATCCTCCGAGCAGATGACCGCCGGCACCAACGATTACACAGACAGTCTGACCTCCAGTACACCGTCAGAATCAGGCATCTGCAGGTTCACTGCCTCACCACCCAAACCCCAGGACGTCTGCAGGGTGATGAACATGGCCGCACCCAAGGCCCACAGACCAGGTGAGACTACTGGTGGGAGGTAATGACTCTAAAACTCAATTTCAGTCAGTGGGAGCCTATTAACCTTGCATTAATAAGAATAAAGCCAGTATTTAGGGGCAGCATTATAAGCAATTATATTCACTCTAAAGAGGAGGTCACATTTATCATTTTCAACAAAGTTTTGCGTGTAAAATCCAGTAATTCCAACAGGAATCCTGTGTGACTCATTTCCCAATGCAAATTTCCCAATGGTTTCAAGTTGGTCGCCATATTGACCAACAGAAAGCAGCTTGGTTTGAAAGGGACTTGTGAACTGTGCTTCATACTTCTCTAAATTATTGACTATGGATCTTTCTTCATCACATAATCTCACCAATTTGACCACACATTAAGTAAATTATGCTCCCTTCCAAGATGTTTACCAAAATTGACCCAAATTCCAAAAAAGAAATGCAAAACTTAATTTATTATTTTTCAGTACCACAATCCCAGAATGGATTGTGATGTATAAAACATAATTAAACCTCATTAAAAATGACAGTTTTATACAAAATCTTAAAAATGAGGTGCTCATACTGTAAGATGCTAAAAAACATCAACACAGCATTCAAATATGCCTACTTTTGTACTATATAGAATGTAAAAAAACAGTACGTCTGAAAAACAGTGTGTCAGAATTCATAGTATTCGAAAAATGGCAAGCGTAAAGTACCTTGATGACCTACTACTTCCGCCAAGAGTCTGCTTTCGATAAACACTTTAATATCCCATTAAAGAGAAACTGTGATGCAACAGACGCTGGTAGGTCACGAGTAACAACCAACATAACACATAACAACATTTACGTATGTTGCGATCAAGGTTGAATTGACATGCTAAGTCTTTCTCTTTATCCTGCAGGAGGGGAGCTCGTACACCTGCCTCCGTACCTGCGGATGGACTTCCTTTTGAACCGGGGTGTGTCGGGAGCGTCTCGGGAAGCGGCGATGGGCCAGGCCTGTTTGGAGCCGCAGAAGACCCGCTCGCTGAAGCGCCCTGCCTTGCTGGAGCCGACGCCCATGGAGGTGCCGACCAGCAGGGACGTGCAGCAGTGGCAGCCGGGAACGGCCTCGACGCTTCCGCAGAGAGAGGCCGGAACGGACTTGGCGCAGGCTGCCAAAATCAGCACCTCCCAGGAATCACTGCTGGACTCCAGAGGACACATAAAACAGAACAACAATCCCTACGCAAAGTCCTATACACTGGTATAACAAATATAGGACAAAAATAAAACATCAGGAGCAAAAAGCGAACTCTTCATGCGCGGTTGTATATATGTTTCCACTTCTACTCCTAACGTTTTTTTATTTTATGCTTTTTTAAACAGTGAATTCACTTCTTAAAGAGAACTCCACACACCCAGAGATTGCCAAAATGATTTTATTATTATTATTATTAACGATGATGACATTGATGATTTACTAATTTACTTATTTTAGCAGTTAGTGTGCACAAACTAATGAATGGGAACCCATTTTCGTTTGTTTTTTTTACAAAAATGTCTTTGTGTAATTAGTTTGAGATAAAGCGTGAGAGTGATTTCCATTGGTCAATTGGTTTCCAAGTTGCCAGCATTCTGTTTTTGAAGAAATCCTGGGAGTGCATGAGGACGAACCAATTTAAGTAGACAGTATGAATACCGACCGCTGGAGGGTCCAGCCCAGAATTTTTTGACTACGAAAATATTCAAATGTGAAGATTTCGTATTCTTATGAATATAAATATATATAAAAAATATATATATATAAAATGAGAAATCACTTTTATTTGTGGGTATTACAGGGAAATGTTTTGGTTAATAAAATCCTTTAGTCATGTTTGCACATATCTTGTTTAACCTAGAAAAGCAAGTCTTGATTGACAATTATTTGTGTTCCATTCTCTAATGGTGCAATATGAAAATCCATGAACCACGTTTGCTTTCTACTGTACTGTATCTCGCCCATGACGTGAGCTTCTGAGAGCTGGAGCGAATGAAATGACAGATTCAGGTGTAAATCGGCTGCGGTGGAAGGAAAGGTTGATTTAGCATGCTGCACGGGGGAGACTGGACCACCTACTCACTGACAGTGTGGTTCTTTCACCTCCTATGTGTAGTGTACTAGAAAGGTGTCAGGGCACGCTCTCTCGTCTTCATTAGATTTATTTTTGCTGCATTGCAGACATGCTGCACTACAGGGCAACTGAGACAATCTAAAGAGATCCCCTAAAAGAATAACAATTATGATAATAGTCATAAAGAACCACAAGCAGTTCTATATGATTATGGGCCGTATGGTAGCAATATGTTATTGTTACCGCTCTGTACCAAACTGTCTTGCAGGGAGAGTTATGATGAAGAATTGTGAGATGATATTTCGCTATATTTGATTAGATAAATCTATTGTCCTTACTATATTCATTGTTTTTCCCTTTTTTTCCTATTTTTTTCCTTTTTTTCAACAGAGTGCTCACAGTTGTGACACTCCAGAAAAGATTTTCCATGATAATCCTGTCGACTAATAAAAGGTTGATTCCCAAACGAATCTGGCAGTTTGGTTAACACTTTTCATTTTGCTGTGGGATATGAAGGGATCTGAGTGTATGTGATGAACGGTGAAAATGAACAGCTTAATATCCATACCGAGATGGGATTCACTTCGGAGAGATGAACTTGAAGCAATAATTCACCCCATTTATGTCGTTACAAACCTTCAGCATTTCTTTTGTGTTCCACAGAACAAAGAGAGTCATACAGGGTTTGGAACGACATGAGGCTGAGTAAATGATTTTCATTTTGGGTGAACTATTGGTTTAATCACAGCAAAGACAGAATCACTGTTCACTGGATCATCTAAATGAATACTAGCTATTTCGTTTTGGAAATCACTCTCAAATGAAAGACGGAGAGCTCAGCAGGAACACAATGAAAGTAGAACCACACATCCTTCTGAGAGGAAGCAGAACTATCCTTTTCTTCTTGGAGTGCTGATTTTCCTCAGCTATGGTGGCCCAAAGGGGGGGGGGGGGGGCATTAGCAATGCAAACAAAAGTTAGAAATAGTCTACAATGAAACCAAAATACAAATAGTCCATATCACAATGAAAATAATCAGTGCAAAGGAAATAAGCTACAAATTGCCAGTGGTGTATAAAGTACCTGAAAGCCATACTTAAGTAAAAGTAAAGATGTCTTACCGGAAAATTACTTTGGTAGAAGTTGAAGTCGCCGTTTAGAATATTACTTGAATAAACGTCTTAAAGTATGTGATATTTATTGTACTTAAGTACGAAAAGTATTGAAAGTAACAGTACACGTAACTGCAAAATGGAAAAGAAGCAAATATATATATAAAAAAATTCATACACAGCTAGCAAGATTGTGTTCAGTTTGAACTCTTTTTTCATTTTGTATTTTTGGGTAAGAATAAGAAGCACTTCATACTTAGTGTCTTTCATTCCAAGTTAAGAAAACATTTCTGGAAGCTGTATCTGAAATAGCATTTAGATGTATTTCCACATGTATCTCAGAGGGGACATGGATGCATTTAAACTGCAGTTACAGATGCATAACAGGCCTAATGTTTTGTTTTTAACATAAAACACTGATTGCTGATATTTGATAACTATTAAATAACAGTTAAAACTAATTAAACTATACACTAAATTAAATCATTTAAAACATGACAAAAATAGTCGAAATGTGACATTAAAACCTCCAGTAGGTGGCAGCAAGTGAGAATTGAGTGAGTCATTGAGATTCAACCGATTCATTCAAATGGCTGATTCACTCAGAAACAAAGCATTTGACTGTGTTAACGAGTGAATCACTGAATCATTTTTATCAATCGATTCATTCAAAAAGCTGATTCATTCGTCTATTGCTCAGAGACGCAAAACAATGCTGTGATCTTTGTTTGGAACAATTTTCGTTGGCAAAATTTGAGCAGAAACACGCAATATTATGCCTAAAATGTAAGTCACTTATTGCTTTACTGAACTTGTATAACTTGTATAAAATGATTATTAAATGTGTTAGGGGTGTCCTCGACTAAGGATTTTCATAGTCGAATCGGAATTTTCAAATCTTGCCGATATTTGACTGATTGTCGAATCATATTTGGGGGCGGGGCAAAATACATTACCAAGAGTCAAGTCAGACATTCGACACAGTAATTATTACTGACTTTAACACACAGGGAAAATGTGTAACGGATGCCTCGCAGATACAAACGGGGTAAATAATGTTTTATGTTTTGATTAAAAGATATTTAACATTAAACGTCAGCGAAACCCTAAGAATTCACCCAAAAAAATTCAATAGTGCTCTTATTATAACGTTATATAGGCTATATGCCATAGTTCTGCATTTCTGTTTTGAGCTGCGCGTGCTGAAGATGACCAGTAAAATGAAGCATATGATGCCTCTCTTTTTAATGAATGGGATTTAACTCATTTCTCTCATACAGAATATGCTTCGTTATTTATGTTACGACTTTACAGGCTATCTGCACAAAATCCCCCGAGTGCACAAGTGAAAGTGTCTGTGCGGCTCTGAATGAACTCCTTGGATGCGTTCTGCATGCAACAACGTGCAGAGACACGGCAGCTAAACACAAAATTAACAGCGTTTTATTCTAATAATGTTCTCATTATAATGTTATGTATATGCCAGTCCGAGTCATAGTCATTTATATTATTGTTGTTTGCTCACGATGCTGAAGAGATAATCACCGCCTTCTACACTGAAGTTAGGTTCCTCCTATCGAAGCATCGAATCGTCGACTATTCGGGGTCACCCCTAAAATGTGTTATGCTGATATCTGCAGAAAAACGGTAGGCCACTCTTCGTATGATATAGATTAAGTTAACTACATTAAATTATATAACTATAAAAAGCATACAGAAACATTTTTGCCTTCTACAATTTACAATGCCTGGAATTTTGAGTTTTAATAGACTAATAAATCAACGTGTGTGTGATTTGGTGTTATAGCCTACATGATAATGTCAGATCGCACATCATTACAACAACACTTACCATATTACATCACAAAAGATATACTATATATCGCACACCCCAGCCTCAACTTGAGTGGAAAACGAATCATCCGCGGTTGTGTGCGCACTCGTTTGCACATGAGCAAAGGTGTTTTTAGGAGTCTAACTTTCAAGCGCCAGACCACTGATTCGTCAAACCTGCTTTCCTGCAGTCCGTGTTCTTCTGACTTCTGACTATTCTGTAGTAAGTAACGAATATGCTTCGGGAAATGAATCGGAGTAAAAGTATATATTTTAATTAGGATATGTAGTGGAGTAAAAGTAAACGTTGGCTGAAATATAACAACTCGAGTAAAGTACAGATACTCCCAAAAAATACTTAAGTACTGTAATGTATTATTACTTTGTTGCAATACACCACTGCAAATTTCTGAACTGAAAGTGACTATATGATATATGCTGGATTTCTATAATCTATTTCACACTGTTTGGATGACAAATGGCAACATAAAGGTTGAAAATTTCAGGAGTAAAAACAGCAGTTATGAGTCAGTCACAATTTCATGATGATTGACAGCAAAATAAATGTAATAAAAAATGATTCACCTAAAAATGAAGATTTGCTGAAAATGAACTCACCCTCAGGCCATTCAAGATGAGTTTGTTTTATTCATCGGAAGAGGTTTGGAGACATTGTGCATTACATCACTTGCTCAATGAATCCTCTGCACTGAATGGGTGCCGTCAGAGTGAGAGTCCAAACAGCTGATAAAACATCACAACAATCCACATGACACGGTCCACCAATTAACATCTTGTGAAGTGAAGAAAAAAAATATTTTTTTAAGCACAAAATACAAATCCATCTTTAAGGCTTTTTAACTTTAAACTACTTAAATACCCGGTCTCATGAAAATGCGTATAAATAGTACGCCACAAAAAAAATCATGGAATTGAAAGGCATTTGACGTGCATATAATACGCAGTTTTCGCCTGCATATGATATGTATTTTGTTGGCGTGCATATATGCAGTTTTCGCGCACATGATACGCATCTATCCCACAACCCTAATCCTACCCATTTCGTATCATATGCACACCAAAGTCAATTTCTGCGTATAAACAGTACGCCAAATCAAAACATAAACTCGTGCTATTGATACGCACATTCATGAGATTGGGTTTTAAATACCCATAATCCTTAATAACGCTTAATATGGTGAAAAAAGTCACATCAATATCCAATAACATATTAGTTTGTAACTTTTCTGTTTTCCTTTCCAAATGGTGCGTATGTGCATATTTCTCTCCTGATTCAGAGAAGATGATGTTCACTGGACAAAGCAATAGTGATACAGACCACTGAAATGTTGGTATTGTGACAATACTAATTTAGTCAGCAACACATAGGCTAATATTTTTTAAATGCTGTTGCCTAATTATTTGTAAAAAAAAAAATATATATATATATATATGTGATTTGATTCTGGAACCAGTCTTTGGTTAATGTTACATGAAGAAACTTGTTTTATTCTTCAACATAAATTATGCCACACTGTAAATTCCAGAGGGAACACGTGCTCCAAAATACTCATTCTCTTCCATAATTTAGGAGTAGCTACTCCACCTGAAGTTAGTTGGCAGAAAAACAATTTAGTGCGTTGTTTTCGTCTTTTGTTTACTATTCTAATGTTGTTTAGCCCCTTTAGACCACCGTACCTCACAGTCTGTAGTTTGGTGTGCGAATTCCCGCGCGGTCTTCAAAGAGCGGGAGCGACTCTCTCAGATTGCTGTATTGATTCAGAGGCTTTCAGTGAGGAGCCGGAGACAGCCACTCCTCCTGGAGCACTCGGACAGAAATTGCTTTTATAGTGCTATGTCAGCCCGGTGGGTAATGCTTGAACACGTTAGTCATTGTGACAACTATATTCTCCATCTTCGTCTGAAGTGTGCTGCAAATTAAGCGTCGCTGGCACATATTTATAGACGTCTCGCTCAGCTGTTATTAACCACCGTCATAAATAAAGCAGCAGTGTGCTGAATTCTGATCTCTCTCAGAAACACACAGCTGTCAGCAACACAACACTGATGGCGTCTGAATGAAAAGAAGAGTTCCTCTCATTCTGTTTGGTTCATCTTCATAGCCATTGCTTCGGCTTGAGAACAATTTGGCTGCAATCTCTATGGAATATTGGCAAACTGTGAAGAATACTGCAGTCTTTAAAAAGTGTGAAAATATGAAACAAAATATGCTTTGTGAAAATATTATGAATTATAAACATTGGGTTGATATTCCTATACTCTACACTTTCTGAGGCGTCAAGGTTAAAAGCTAAAATGATGGTCTATAAATGTTTTCGCCTCTGCGTCATGGCACAAAAATACCATTAAAATTGAAATTTGAAGAATATATTAGGCCTATATTAAAAAAGAAATTAAGTCTCGCATAACATAGCTAATGAAATTTAACAAGCTCAATGTTGATCCATTTTCAGCTAATTACATTTTCTGAATTGAAATCTGTGCAAAGGATTGTGGGCGACTGAAGAATGCAATTCTTGATGCATTCTTCAAAATAGGGCTGAATGAAATTAAAATGATTGCTTACTCAAATCGAGATTGGGCTTTATGACGTGGCACCCTATAAGGATGTGTCCTTCCATTTAAAAAGCACCCATTATAAACATTAGCATTAGCATAGCATTTGGGAAATTGCATTTTTAATCCAGTTTTCTATATTAACCCCCCCCCACACTAACTTCTTGACACTAACTTGATGAATACTATGTAGTATACAGTATACTGCATACTATTTTTTTTTATTAGGCACTCCAAAAGAGTAGCACACTATACTGTCACATGATTTCATCAGATTGCAAGTGAGGTCAAGTCTGGTCATGTTGGAAATACAAATTTTTATTTTGCATTTTTATTCATTTTGAGTAAAAAAGAAAAATATTGTTACTTTTGGAAACCTGATTAACTAAAATGTTAAAAACATTAAAAACTTCAAGTTGAGCACATTGCGTTATGGCTTATAGCCTAATATTTCTATACTGCGTATTTTGACTAATTTAGTTTGTAATATTCGCATACTGTATGCCATTTAAAACATAGCTTCACTCATGAAAGATTTGTGAAAATCAAGGCCTTAATAATGGCTGCCCACTGCTCCGGGTGTGTGTTCACGGTGTGTGTGTGTTCCCTGCTGGGTGTGCACTAGGATGGGTTAAATGCTGAGCACTAATTCCAAGTATGGGTTACCATACCTGGCCACATGTCACGTCACTTTCACTTTCACTAATATTTACTTGTTTAACCTCACTGAAAATGGAAGATCAAGTCAAGCACTTTGCCTTATGGGATATTTAGGGATATTCAGATATAGTCAAATTAATCTGGTGGTAAGAACATCGCTTTTGTATGTGGACTTGCAAAACTTGATCTGGATTTGTGTACACAGGCTGTTTGACTGCTCACATTATTTTCAGTGTGTATTTCACACTTTGGTTGTGAGCAATACAGATTAATAGTTTCATCTCAATTTTTCCTGTATGAGCAAAAGCTTTTGGATCAACCTGAATCGCTTTGTTTTCGATTCAACCCCTCCCAGCTGAAACCTAATGAACCTGTCAGACCTCAGCATGAACAGAAAAACTACCGTAATTAGACCCATGAGGGAGATTTCCTCTGAATCTCTTTGAAACCTCCTATGCATGACTCCCAGAGTTTAGCGTTTGCTGCACATACTGGAATGACACCACAAAACAGTCAAATACAGCACAGTTTTATACGATTATAATAGTCAGCAAGCTGTTGATGAAGTGGGCTTGTCTTCTCATTCTCTCTCTCTCTATTTTAAACGAGTGTTATTGCATTAAAGTAATTAATTGTATCACTTTCACAGATCAATAAACCAAGACTTGGATCCAGAATGAATTCATAACAATGGCTGTGTCTGAAACAGAACCAGCCTCACTGCCTTGCTTAACGGATAGCATTTTGAATGAAGGAATGTGCCGCCCGAGGAAACTAGTTTTAGATTGGCTTCTACTCTAATGCACAGTGAATATTAAGGAGAAAACCAAGTGACTGGACACAGAATCATATGTTGAGAAAAAAAGATAGAAATTAATTTCATTTCATTTCGTTTCAGGTATGGAATTTGTAAAGGATTTTGCAATTTCCAGAATTCCCCAATTATTAATTCACTAATAGTGACTATTAATTACATAATTCATTATTATACCAGTGAGGGTTTTTGCATTACTGTAATGGCCGACCCCAATCAACACCAAATTTGAACAGATACAATTTACACTATATATTGAACCAGAAAATGTCCTATTTAATTTCCAAGATAAACTGATTTAAACTTGACTCAGTGATCTTTTCAGAACCGTCTGAAAGAACCGATTCAATAGAATGAATCGCACTTTCCAAACATGAGAGAGGGAGCCGTTTAGTAGGCCTAATAAATTCACTAAAATGAATCTGACTTTACCTCCGCTCGGATGGACGCCACACTCTGACGCAGTTAATTAGGTCATCTCCTTGTCGCGAGTTTATTCTGCATGGGTAAAGTCTTTATTTTACAGACAACATTCATTTTCGAATAAATTCTTTCTCCAAAAGCTGAGAAAAAACGCACAATGTGGTCATATTATACACTTTAGAAAGAGAAACAGCTGAGGCATTAGCAAAGAGGAAGAGGTCAAAGGAATAGGCTATAACTGGAAAATGAAAATGTTACCCGCTGGAGAGGCGAGTGGGAAGGCCTGAAAACACACACCGAGGGTTTGTTTCTGCTCGACACGCGAGTAACATCGGATTTGCTGACTTTCGCAGAACCAAGATACACTGTAAAAAGTGATGCTGACGTAACTTAAAACATTTAGAAAACCCGTTGCCTTAAAATTATTAAGAAAATAATAATTGAAAAAAAAAAGTTGTGACAGTTGACAACTCACTTAACTTATACTTTTTTATTATTAATTACTTAATAATTTTAAGGCAACAGATTTCCTCATTTTTTTAAGTTAAGTCAACTTATCACTTTTTACAGTGGTAAGAAGTCTATTTATGAAATATTGTGTGTCATCAAGCAGCACGCAGACTCAACCAGAGTAAAACAAGCAAAGTTTCACAAGTCATAGTGTTTGAGGCCAGTTATGAGGGCACAATTCCAAAAGCTGTTTTAGAGATGTAAATACACTTTGAGTATAGACATGATTAATACAACAGATATGATTGTTTTCTTATTTTATTTCCAAGCCATTGAATTTCTGGCATCTTTGGGTGAAACAGTGCCTGAGTTTTTCCAAATACACTTTCTCAAATCTTTCCTCCACCAGATTTGGCTGGAAAAATGCATGTGTGAGAACAATTAATGAAATATTTTGTGTATTTTTTTCTTGAACCAGTTCTGAACGAAAAAAAAACAGAAATGTACAAGAATTTGGCATATCATAGACTTAAACCCTAAAGGATAGGTTATGCTGCCATCAAAAACAGATGAAGTATGATGTTATGCAAGCACTGGACAACCTTTTGATATTTGTAAGGTCTTGGACACAGTCAGCGTTGAAAGGTAAACAAATGTTATGAAAATGATGGCGAAATAACCCATCAGTCATTGAGATCATCCCAATATTTATTGAGTTCACAAACAATTATTTCCAACAGTTTGGAGTCAGGAATATTACAACACTCTGCTTTCTGACAAAAACACTGACTGGTAATGATAAATAATGATAAACCACAAACACAATATCAGTTCATCTATACAGACAAAAAACACAACATAGGTGAAAGATTAAATAAGTCTGTGAATCTTAATGATCTTTATAGTTTCAGATGCCATTCAGGATGTTTCCTTGAGCAACATTCTTGATCATTTGGCAATAAACACCCCTGGTTTCTGGTCTTAAACAGAGCAAATACTGTCACACAATTGGTTAACACTTTAAGGTGGATATTTTCAAACACCTTGACATTAATGATGGATCTGTTCGTATTTATCAAAAAATAACAAAAGGATTTTAAAAGGAAAGTACTGTATTGAAAAAATCTACTAGTGGGAACCAGAATATCACATTTTATTCCTGACAGATAATAGCAAAAGGCAAATTGCCTCTTCACCTCTCATCTACCCCCACCCCACCCTCACCCCAATCAACCCATGACCCCCACCCGAGAACAGTGCTGTTTATCTGACATGCAACTCCCTGGCCTAATGGTGCCATTGGGCCCATGCGGGGCCAGGGACGCCCTGCATGGGCGCGATTATGATTTCACCACCTGCTTCTTCTTCCGGAACTTTCTGAACTGCGATTGAATGGCGACGGCTGCCTTCTCCGTCTCAGGGGCGCCCATGTCAATGTCAATGTCCTCAGCTGGGACGTCCTTCTTGGAGGGGTCTGTGGGAACGACACATTGTGTATTGGATCGATATTATGCACTGCAGTTCTGTTGCAGTTATCCAGTCAGGCTTGACTCTGCTTTTTTCATGGTTGATCAGGTTTGACCATTACATAGACCTTTGTGTTCTGCAGTAGCTGTACGACATGAAAAAGATACACACTCTTAAAAATAAAGGTTTCTTTAGTGGCATCGGTCATTTTATGAAGAACCTTTAACATCTATGAACATTGCACAAAAGGTGAACATTTTGTTCCTTAGATTATTAAAAGGTTCTTTACACTTAAAAAAAATATTTTAAGAACTGTTCACTGAAAGGTTATTTGGGAACCAAAAATGGTTATTTTATGGCATTGCTCCATAAACTCAAATTTGGAACCTTTATTTTAAAGAGTGTATTCCTGAAATTAAAGGACTAATCAAAAAATTAGTGATTCTGTCATTTACTCCCTTTAATATTGTTCTAAACTCATATTTCTCATACAACTCATATACTTTTAAGTGTATTCACTCATATATTTGCATTTTTAGAAAATAACTTTGAACATTTAATTTTGTTCCTCACACAAAGCTGCTGTGATCTTCAACTTTATTTCGGAAAAAAAAAAAAGTAATGCGTAAAAGTAATGTTCTAATAAGTGTTGTAATGCATTATATTTTGTTGTCATAGATAATTATAACCGAATTTAAAATGCATAGTGTAACAATGTATTGATAAGTATTATATAATGTATTAACTGTGGATCACGAGATAGTACAATGCATTATAAGGTGCCTTAAAGCCATAATTAATGCATTAAAACTACTTTGATAATGCATTATACATAAAGGCTTTAAGTGAAGTGTTACCAAAAACACTTGTACAACATTTCTTGAACTTAGTTATTTCTACATTTACTAATGCATTATTAAAATTAAAAGCTTTATCTGTCGATATTGTTTAATAGTCCTGACCTAACATGAACCAACAATGAACAGTTGTATTTATTAACTAATGTTAACAGAGATTAAATACTTAAACAAATGTTAAATTCATCTTAAGTTAACATCAAATGTCAAATCGCTCTGTAGTAAATGTCAAATCACTTTTAAAGAGGTATTTCACTCAAAAATGCAAATTACCCCATGATTTACTCAC
Source organism: Ptychobarbus kaznakovi (assembly GCA_027422405.1). NCBI lineage: Eukaryota > Metazoa > Chordata > Actinopteri > Cypriniformes > Cyprinidae > Ptychobarbus > Ptychobarbus kaznakovi. The sequence continues at coordinate 5,283,085 of CM049796.1, read as the reverse complement.
CCTCAAGCCATCTTAAGTGTATATGACTTTCTTCTTTCAGACAAATACAGTCGGAGTTATATTAAAAAAATATCCTGGCTCTTTCAAGCTTTATAATGGCAGTGAGTAGTGGTTGAGATTTTAAAGCAAAATAAAGTGCATCCATCCATCCATCATAAAAAGTACTCCACGCGGCTCCGGGGCCTTAATATGGCCTTCTGAAGTGGAAGCGAAGCGTTTGTGGAATAACAGACCGGTGTGTAAAACTCTCGGACATATTTGAAAGATTCTATGCCTCGAACTTTAACATTTTGAAGCCCTAAACATCATCCGCTGGAATGCCACTTTAGTGAACGCACATACGAAGCTAGAGAATACAATTTATAAAGTTTTAAATACGAATATTTTTCTTATACAAATGCCTCTCTTCACTTCAGAAGGCCATTATTAAGGCTCCGGAGCCATGTGGAGTACTTCTATGATGGATGGATGCACTATTTTGCTTCAAAATCTCAACCACTGCTCACTGCCATTATGAAGCATGAAAGAGCCAGGACATGTTTTAATATAACTCCGACTGTATTTGTCTGAAAGAAGAAAGTCATATACACAAGGATGGCTTGAGAGTGAGTAAATCATGGGGTAATTTTCATTTTTGGCTGAACTATCCCTTTACGTTAATGCTAGTTAATGCGTTAAAAGTGTTTCCAACAGTACCTAAATTTCTCATTTTTCATTCATGTGATTAGAACAACATGATGATGATGATGATGAAGAAGTGTTAATATAACCATATGTAAAAGCAATTTAAAACAACATGAGGCTGACTAAATATTGAGTTTCATTTGTGTGAGATCTATTCCTTTAATTGCACACTTTATTAAAAGACCGTTTCTTTACTAATCTACACTTACCTTAAAACATAAAGTCATATTGCATTTTCAACAAATATTGCTTGCACCGTGTACGAGAGAAGGAGAAGTAATGCAAACTTGCAAAAGACCCTGTCATGACTTTATCCAGATAATAAAATGGCCAATTCCACTGAGGAGTGAATTATACCTTGTCCACCTGAGGGTTTGATGCTTCCAGCGGATCCGGATTCTTGTCTCTGTAAACAAACAAAAATAGAACGGAGATTAATGTCTGCGGATATATTCAGAAGAAATCCAATATAGCCAATGAATGATGAGATAGGCATAGAAGATGTCAGTTTTCTGTCTCATTAGCTGATCAAAATTTAGTGCTCCATATCCTGAATTAATAACAATGAACAATGAATTTCAAACACTTCAGAAGAGCTTTGATGCTCTGACGCTAAAGCAATCTTCCTCGGCGTGTGTGTGTGTGTGTGTGTGTGTGTGTGTGTGTGTGCGCGTGCCGCTCGTTTTCTGCTGATGGCATTCTGTATGGATCTGGTTACAGTGGAAAGCGTGTCATTATATGCAGAGGGATTATTCGACACACACACACACACACACACACACACACACACACACACACACACACACACACACACACACACACACACACACACACACACACACACACACACACACACACACACACACACACACACACACACACACACACACACACAATTTAATCATATTAGTCTCTCTCTCTCTTCCTCTGTCTCCTTCTACCTCAATCAATCCTCTTGCGTTCAGTTCTATCTTTGTCTTACAGGCTCTGATAAACGTGTGGAATTTGCATAAGAATGTTTGGCAGGGGGAAATCTGTGAACGCTTCACGTCGCCCAAATACAAAATGCTCGGTTATTGCTTTGCATTAAGGAGCCGATGCAAGGAAATCATCCTGCTGGATGGTGTAGCGTATAGTTTCGTGGCTGTTGTGAGGATGGAGAAGGGCGCTGCTGCATAAATTACAGTCATTTGAAATGTCATACAGTGTAGAGAGTTGAATGCATAAGCACTCGGTGCTACATTGCACGATTAAAGCTTGAGAAACTAAATAGATGCTGAAATGAGAGCCCAAATTCGCAATCACTCAAGTTGGTTCAAATCAGCTACACAATATTAAACAGGACAATAAGAGAATAAATGTTGAAACTGTGTCGAATTTCAGACAAAATTCTGCTGTAAAGCAACTTTAACAACACAATAGTGTCTGTCTAGCTCAAGTCAGTTCAATGTTGGTTCAGTAAAGTTCAATAACTGCAAACTTCAATTATGAAACAAATATTCAGCAGTAGCTCTACAGAAGACAACACTGTCGTTAATCAGCTCGAGTCAGTTCAATGTTGATTCAGGAGGAAATATTAGAAAGTTCTGTAAAAAAAAGAAAAACAATACAGGTATTCAGAATGATTTGATGCAGAAAACATATGCAGATACTGGACATTTATTTGTGCAATAATTTCCTCTATCTTTACATTTATGTTAGTTTTGTTATAAAGATATTTCAAAATATATATGTATAATTTAACAAAACTCTAAATATAATCTTTAGCCAATTTCAAAATGAAAATCCCTTTTTCATATTCTACATTATAGTGTTATAATAGAAGAAAAATAATCAGAATATATGGCTGTTTTTTAATTGAATTGCGGAAAAAAAGAGAAATGCTACACTGGAAAAAAAATACTATTAAACTTTTTTTAATATTTAACTTTTTAAAATAATTACAAATAAAAGTCAGGTAACACATTGAATTGAATTTTGAAGTCGACAGACTGAAATAGTATTTTCTTTTAAAGCATGCTCCAATAATTATTTTGGGTCCAGATGGTTGCAGCATTTTCCAGCAGGGGAATTATTCACCATGCTAACTGTCTGCACAAATCATTGCACAAAGTGATGCATTCCCAGCCAATAAGAACATTTGAATGTTTAATGTACAGTTACATAGAGCAGAATTTTGGACTAATCTGATTTTACTATGGGTGGGGCCGTCCAGTTTAACACCACAGATCTGGAAAAGCTGCTGACAAAGTGTCCTGTGACTTGTTGGTCGTGGCTGGTAAGAATAAACATCACTTATCGTGGTGTAAAGGTCAGGATGAATTAATGTATGTCAGGGCAGTTTATTCTGCTCCAGCACTTCTCATTTTCAAACACATTTCTAACTGCGCTGTCGCTACAAACCCGCAGTGAGACCCCCGCCCCGCTTCAGTTTCTGCTCGGAAAGAGGTGAAATGAGGGAAATCTCCTCACTGCAGAGGAATGCTCTCCTGTTTCTAATCCTGTTTATGTGAGGAAACTCTGGAGTGAGGAGCAGAGGGAGATATTTTCTGGCAGAATCAATATCAGCAGGGTTACATCCCTCCGTCCTGACAGTCTCAAACCACACAGACTCAGAGCTAATGCCATTAAACTTGGATTATTACATTGGGCTCCGGGGAGGCAGAAACAAACACATTAATTGGAGTGAAGTCAGTCAGCGGTGTGGCATGTGAAGATGTGAGTCTGAGTGCGGTCAAATAAGGACGAGAGAGAGATTTTATTCAATTTATTTAGCTAATCAGATGGACATCTGACCATAGCCACTTTAAGGCAAGTCAGTTCACCCGGCACCCAGCTATCTATATAGGCAAGGATTTATTTTGTTACTCAGAATAATGCTTTGATCTGTGTTATTTTAGTATTATTTATATACTGCTATAGTATTTATTAAGAATCTCAATAACATTTTATTTTCACTTTTCATTGTAATTTTAGTTTTAATAATTGTATGTACTGTACTTATGATGTTTTTATTAGTTTTCTTCTTAAATATTTCTATATAGGGATCCGAGGCATCTATATTTGTTTTTAATTAAAAGTTTAGTAATTTTAGTACTTATATTAAAAGGGATAGTTCTCCAAAAAAAATGTAATTCTGTCATTAATTACTCACCCTCATGTCATTCTAAAACTGTTAGACCTTTTTTCATCTTTGGAACACAAAAAATATATATTTGATGAAATCCGAGAGCTCTCTGATCCTCCATAGACAGCAATGCAACTGAAATGTTCCAAGACCCAGAAACATAGTACGGTCATCGTTAAAATAGTTCATGTGACATTAGTGGTTCAATCGTAATTTTACAAAACTAAGAGAAAACAAAAATAACGACTTTAAATCAATGTTCTCCCCCACGCGCTGTCTGCTGCAATTATCGAGAGAAGCGAAGATGAACGAAGGTCTTACGGGTTTGGAATGACATGAGGGTGAGTCAATCAATGATACCATTTGCATTTTTGGGTGAACTATCCCTTTTAAAATTATTATTTCAGTGATTTAAAGTTTTATATAATTTTAGCTTGATTACCGATGACAGAAATGTATATTTAATAGGTTCATTTTTAGTTAACAATAACAACACTGGCATAATATTCAGTATCATATTTCAAATCAGCAAAAAGGCAACAGTCATAACACATTTTGCTGTTTTGAGACAACATTAATTATAACAACATAATGTTGTCAACATTAATTATGACAACATTAATTCTGAATTTTCTCCCGGATGTTCAAAAAAAAAAAATTCTGGTTATGCGAAGGTTAAAGGAACATTGAATTTGATCATTTTGCAAACACTATGGTAAAGTTACTATTGAATGTTCTCTGAACGTTCAAATATCAATTTTTGTAAATGTTTCAAATATGTATTTTCTGGTTATGCGAATGTTAACATTCAGTAACATTATCATTTTGAAAACATTACTTTACTTTTAAACATTAGGAAGGTAGTAATATTTAAAAAATGTCAGCTAAACATCCAACTAAAACCTTGAACAATGTATAAATAATGGTTTTGTTTGAACATTTTGAGAACATGACACATAACTTTGAATAAAAGTTCTATTAACATTACTGGAAGAACATTTGTTCATCACTTTGAAAGAACGTTGGCCAAAGTTCTGAGAACATTCCCTGTTGGCACTGCCAGGCTCACCTCTGCAGTCCAACAATGCAAACGACAATCTTAGTTATCCGAAAGAAAAGCAGGGACACACAATCACATTAATGAGAGAATGACTGCAGGAAATAATTAGTTCATGCATAAACACCGGCTCCATTTGGAAGCGGCGAGCAGAGAGAAGCCGTTTTGGATGAAGCGTTTTCACCCTCCTCGTTCTCTCTCTTTCTCTACCGCCATATGCCTCCCCCATATTGTGTGTTCATTAAGAACAATGATGAAAACGATGATTGCAATCATAAACTTCATTAGCTGCAGTGAAGCAAGGATTGGCAATGAAACCCATGTGTACTTCACGGGGCAATAAAAATGTTAAGAGAACAGGATGTTTACTGCTTCTCAGTGAACAAACACGCTCGGACCCAAAGGGCTGCAGCGGATGAGATTTACGGCATGTAAAAATATGGATAAAAACCCTTTTACTTGTCATTTAATGTCAGCGGTGGAAAATAAATCTAATGTCAAGCATGACTCAGGTGTCAGACTCAGACTTCTGCAGATCCAAGCTTTGCAGTGAATTGAACGTGATGCCACAGAGATGCCCTGAGCTCAGCACACCATGCCCTTCAGAGCAGCGCTTGGCACCGCAACAGCATCCCTCTCCTCGCAGTTTGAGCATGCACTGCTGTGACACTAATGAAGAACCTCATTTATTTCCACTCACTCCGACAGCTGGATTCACTAATTAATAGAAATGCGGTTTAAACCCCATTTACAGACGATCAGTGAACCGAATGCTGACAGCTTCCTCCTCAAAGGTGATTTATGGACATTCTTCTGCTTTCCAAAAGCTTTTTTTTTCAACCAACAGCGAGTACAAATCATGCAGCTTATAGCTGTGTCTCTAAAAATGTGAATCAAACACTTTCCACTAAAGATTCACACTCAAAAAAGGAGCAATTTTAAACATCTTCCAAATTCTTGTGTTAAACGTCTGAGGAATTTACCAAAAAATACTGTATTCCATCCTTTCTGTTCGAAGCCATTTGGAGAGCTATTTTAGATTCATTTGGCAGCTCGAGATCTCAGAAAGGCTTCCATGCTGTTCTCAACATCTATTAAGAATTTAAGGGAAAAACACACAACTAGGACACAGACGGATAAAGAGGGGGGGTGAGATCCGATGCGTCATATTTGAAGGCTAACAGATGCTCGACTGAATGTAGGAAGCAGGCTGGAGGATGGGAACTCATACGGTGGCTTTTATTTGAGTGCCTCGCCACCAGAAAACACTGCAGGACGTAAATACTGAACTGATGAATGTGTGAAACCACATGCTGATGATTCCATAAATGATTATCTCCAAGCAGATCTCGCTGCTGGAACGGATCGCAACTTATTTTTGGCACAGAAATGTATTGTATTCCATAGCATTCATATTAACTGCAGTCAAAAAATCTTTAATAAATGTGTAAAAGATGGCTTGCCACTTATTGCTAATGGTTAAATAAGGATTTTTGGCACAGAAACCTCTTGTGTTTAACAGTATTCATAATCAAATGCAGTCAAAGAGTGAAAAAGAAGGCATGCGGCATTGCTAATTGCATTTATTAACAGCTAACTACTTAAATTAAACAATGATCAACAAGAAAATTAACAAGAAAACTAATTCTATTGGACAAACTCAATTTATATATTAAATGACGATCTTGCATCTCGATCCAATCTCGTAATTTATAATTTTATCGGTCCCCTAATGAACATTTAAATAAATATAGTATTATGCAAATGTACATATACAAATGCATAATTTTTTATACAAATATAAAATATATTATAAATCTACTTTTTTAATACTTGAAACATGTAGATTACATTTAATGAATATTGGGTCTGTGTGTATAATTATTAAATTAATAATGATTTAATTATAGTGTATATAATAATAGATTTATATCTATTTTTATTTAAATGCATTATTTGCCTGATAAAACGGAGTGGAATGCAGTATGAATTTATCTGATTCCAATAAATAATCCGAGGATCTTAATTATAATAGAAATTATTTTTTTTCTTTAGCTTTATATTTTCTCAAGAAAAATATGAATGCTTTGGATTTAGCAGATGATGGTCCCTTTTCACAAGACTGTGATGATGCGTTTAACTGTCATCAGCATCGTAAATCCTCAAAAGTGTTTTCATATTTGTATTTTGTTTTTAATGTATGTACATTTATAACACTATTCTTTGTATTTTATTACCTTTGCATCAAATTACACAGAAATATTTTACGCTAATGCAAGGGTGTTTCTAATGCAGCGTCTGGGAGAGATGTTAATTTGACATCGTTTGCTCTTCTGACTGCCGTTATCAGTCATTCTCAATTTTTTACTTTTTATTGAAAGTCATGAAAACACTATCGTAGAGTTTTTATTTTGCTATTTGAGCAAATGGGAATTAAAAAATATATATTTGTGGTACTCTCCCATTCACTGCTCTTCAAGTTAACCCAACTATGACGACTTCCGCTGCGGAGAAACCCGTAAATGAGAAAAAGGTGCATTGGTTTCTAAGGTATAGTTGAGTGTGTTTTAGCACAGTGTTATGCAGTTTCTAGAGTGTTTTGTTTGGCATGTTTCTAGGTGGTTGCTAGGGTGATTAGGGCACTCCCCAGGTGAACATTTGACTATATATTCCTATCTGTTATTTTGACTAGATGTCCATATATCAGTTTATAGTAATGCCAATTTACTACTAACTTTCAGAAAGGTCAGTAATTCTTGTGCCAGAGCAAATTTACATATTGATATGAACTGAATTGATATGAAAATATCAGGCCGTTTCACTCTGGTGTCTTCTGAGCTCCGTTTACGACTCAACTAAAATAATATGCTGCTCAATGCAGAAGAGTTTGTGTGATTTACAACATTATCTCCAGGAATAGCACTAGCGCTGAGGCAACACACTGTTCCAGAAATCTGCCCCTCTGTTTTATTGTTCAACAAGCCTAATGAATAAACATAACGATGGGGAAAACAGAACGAGAGCATGAAATCAGGGGAAAACACTGGGAAACAGAGAAAGACAGGTGAATAGCTAATCACACTTGAGGAAACGAGTACAAATGATTGGCAGCTGCTTTTATTGGCCGTCTTGTTACATGTACATCCTGTTTCATAGGCTTACTTCCTTTTCCACCATCTTGTACATGCATTTTGCGATAATTTAAACTATTTTTTCTGCTGGGATAATCCAAGCAAGACTAATGACGGCGACTGCATGGACTCCTCATCAAATATTTAGCGACATTAGCGGTGGCAGCAGCCTGCCTTCAGGCGCCTCCCACCACGCACCTCCCTTTCCCCGCATAAGAAGAGGACACCACTGCAGGGGTATTTCCTTCTGCCCTGACACGTGCCCCCACCCTTCACGCAGCACACTTCTGAGGCAGGAAGATTCAACCACCCGGCAGATCAAGCCAGAAAAATAAAGCACACCCCATTCCCCCCATCCGCCATCTTATGAGAGATTTCAAAACGCAGAGCACCAGTCCAAAGTTTATGTTAATATCACGCCACAGGAATATTACCCACCAGTCACTACATGCCACCTCAGTACTACAAAAATATTTGTCTTAAAAAATTTAATAAATTACAATTATTCTGAATTCATCTTAATTAACATGACATGGTTACATAAGTTATTATATATATATATATATATATATATATATAAACACAGTTTATCATTGAACATTGCAGAAGACATTTATCACTAAAATGTGTTTCAGGTATACAGAATATTATTATCAATATTTGATGTTATATGTAATATATTAGATATATAAATATATTAGATATATTTTATATAATATTTGTAAAGTTCCTGTGGCTCAGTGGTAGAGCATTCCAGTAGCAGCGCAGAGGGTAAGACAATGCGCAGTCAAATGCACACAGACAATCATATAAGACATGTCTTGTGACTAACTGATCATCATATTGCACATGTGATGTGTGTGACACACCTCATAGGAATTAAGAGGGTAAGTAGCGGTCAGACACTGGCCTTTGGATCAGTGTGAGCAGCAGAGGTTTTGGCAGTTTGCTGGTCTGGAGCCCTCAGGTGTGCGTTAACACAATGCCAAAGAGGTAAGACATCAGCAATTATCTTAGAGAAGCGGTTGTTGCTGCCATCTATCTGGGAAGAGTAATCCAAACAAATTGAAGTCCATCATTCCACAGTGATGAAGATAATTCACAAGTGGAAGACACTCCAAACACATCCCAGCAACATACCAGCAAATTCACCCCAGGATCTCATGTAACGCTCAGAGAAATGGCAGACAACCCAAGAACTTTAATGCAGACTCTACAGGCCTCAGTTAACATGTTAAATAATAAAGTTCAGACAGTACAATAGAAAAATATGAGACAAGTATGGCATGTTTGGAAGGCTTGCCAGAAAAAAGCCTCTTCTATCTAAAAAACATGGCAGCATGGTTTAGGTTTGTAAAGTTGCATCTGAACAAACCATGAGACTTCTATAATAAAGTCCTTTGGACAAACGAAAGCAAAGTGGAGATGTCTGGCCATAATGCACAGCAGCACGTTTGGTGAAAACCTAAAGAGCACACACTTCATACCAAAAGTCACACATGCTGGTGGAGGGCTGATGATTTTGGGCTTGTTTTGTAGCCACAGGACTTGGACACTTCACAGTCATTGAATCGAGTATGAACTCTGTATACCAAAATATTCTAGAGTAAAATATGAGGACATCCATCTGACAGCTAAAGTTAGAGAAGCAACATAAACTGGAGCAACATTGTAAAGAAGAGTGGGCCAAAATTCCTTCAGATTGATACGAGAGACCGATCATACAGAACGATTACATTAAGTTATAGCTGCTAAAAGTGGATCTACAGGCAGGTGTCCTAACTTTGTCTTTGACTTTTCCATTTTGGCTTAAATTTGGTTAATTAATTAATAAAAGGGTGTGATATGTCATGGACGTTGTTCATCTGATGTTTTATTTTCCAAACATTAAGACCTGCCAAGGACCAGATCATTTTTATAAAGTGTGTCGCTAGGCATTTTTTGGGGGGAAAGTTGCTAAATCTAGTTGGAAAAACTGTGCATCTCCAACATCTCCAACGCTTAACATTGTGAGGGGGATCTCCTCAACCCCCACCAGTGTGCAGCATCCACCTGGATGATGCGACGGCAGCCATAGTGCGCCAGAACGCCCACCACACACCAGCTTATTGGTGGAGAGGAGACAGAGTGATGCAGCCAATCAGCACACTGTAAAAAAAGAAAGAAAAAAGTTGGCCAAACTTACAAGTTTAAGGCAACCAGCTTCAGCAGATTTTTGAGTTTTCTCAACTTCTTGTTTTAAGTTTATACAACAAGAAGTTGAGAAAACTCAGAAATTTCCTAAAAAATAAGTTGAGAAAACTCCAAAATCTGCTCAAGCTGTTTGCGTTAAACTTTTAAGTTTGGTCAACTTTTTTTCTTTTTTTTTACAGTGTAGATTTGGGGATGGTTAGGAGGCCATGATGGTCAGAGGCCAATGGGTGAATTTGGCCAGGATGAAGGACCAAAGGTAAAACCCCTACTCTTTTTCAAAGGACATCCTGGGATTTTTAATGACCACAGAGAGTCAGGACATCGGTTTAACGTCTCATCCGAAGGACTGTGCTTTTTGACTATAGTATTTTAATTAAATTATTTTAAAAAGTATATCATTTTTCAAAATGTATATATATTTTGTCATCATACTCAAAATACCATACAACCAAATTCTATTGATATCCACGGTTCAGTGTGCAGGGAACAGTGAACACTAGAAACCAGAGTGCAGCTTTTTAGTGCAACTTGAGCCAGACACTAGAAGTGTGCGGTAAAATCTTCTTCATAGACTCTTTAATGGTCTATTTTTCTCTCGATCCACATCTAATCCTCCTCTTGCCCTAATATGCCTTCTTGCATTCATTCATGCTCTTTCTATCCTGTTCAGTGACATTTCTCTTTCAGAGCAGCTGCAGGGATTACTGCTCAAGCGGTGAGGCTGGGCAGAGAGCTGCGGTCGGACTCTCTCTGGCAGTTTAGAGGGATTACCGGGGATCCGAGCGGAATCTGTGTGTGTTGTCAGAATGATTATGGTTTAACGGGATGGTGAATCACAAACATGACTGTGATAAACAGCAGACACATTACGGTGGACGTAATTCATCACACAGCGGATACAGGTGATGCATCAGACATTATGAAGCAGGCGCAGAGATTGAGGGAGCATTTCATGAGCTTTAAAGTGGAACGGATCACATCCGACGCTTTACAATTTGACATGTTGGAGATATTTATACAGCCTATCATGTAACAGGGCCCTAAAGCCAGGTGCACGTCATACAGGTTTTTTGTTTGTTTGTTTGGAATGGCAGATTTTTTGCTTTTGCATCAAATCAAATATTCATTTAAACAAGACAATCTGGTATAAGAAAGACTGACATTATACAAGATATATTTCTGAAAACAAGTACTATATGTGTCATATTTGATATGCAATCATCTAAGTACAACAAGGATATGTCCTTGCATCATGTTTGATTTGAATTATCACCATGATCAAATCTTGATGATCCTTGCATCATGTTTGAGACAAATCTGGTTCAAATGTGAGCATCAAATATAGGCTTTTGATGAATTTTTTTTCTGGTCTTTCCATCATCATTGTATAGTATTGCATTATAAAATATTGATATGTATTTTATGTAAATAGCCTGTTACACTGCTAGAGGTAGTGTTATTTCTGTATCATTGAGATACTATTATAGTTTTTATTCATATTTTGAATAATTTTTTTTTTATATTTTCCATTTTAATTTAATGTTTTTTATACATCAATATAGTTTGTCTATAACTTTTATTTCAGTATTTTAGTTAATTTCATATACATCAAGTACAGCAACTAGCTGAAATAAGTTATATGGTTTAATATATATATATATATATATATGGTTTATAATAGTTATATATATAGCTATCTATAATAACATGTATATAATTTCTATTGATTTACATTACAAGCTATAAGATCTTACATTACAACCTATAAGCATACCAAATATAGCAATGCCAACTATTAAATTCAGTTTTTCTTTGTTTGCCTCTCCCTATCAATGAGTGAAATATATCACTGAGCAAATAATATCAATTAGAATTTTGACTAATAGTGACTATGGCTTTTTTCTGCAATTCACTTTTTGACTGTTAGGTTTCAGGTTTATCTTGTTATTCTCAAGAGGCATAATGTTTTACTTCTCAAGATTTATTTGTAAATAATGTTTAAATGTTATTTTTTAAAGATTTCAGTCTTGTGCTTCATCATTTGGAGGCAAAAGGCATTGTCAACTGGTCATCAGCCCCTCTGGTGATTGAGTAGTTTTGTAGGCGGTTGGCTTAAGAACTGGTCTTGTCTTCATGTGTCAGCAACTAGATGAAATTTGCATGTGATCATCTGTCTCAGAATTGCTGTATGCTCAAATTTGTTCATCACTGTCCTCCAAGGGTGGATGTAATTCACTTACAAACACCTTTAATCTGCAGATTGGTGATTCAAAAAGGTGAGACGCTGACACAGTCAGTCTGCCAACCATGCTTTCTTATGCCAGTATTTCAGCATTGCCGCTTTCCATGAATCAATAGCCCTTCAGACCCCAAGATTCTTCTGAGGAGCGAGCGGCACAAATCCCTTTCTGCCGATAATGGCTCCAGGTTCTGACAAGCGGTTCAATACTGTGTACACATTGCTGATACATCAGGGAAACAACTGCAGTGCTGAGTTGCAGGAGAGTTTGCTTTGGAGTCTGCTCAGGGCAACTGACCAAGGAAATAAACAGTAAATCTGCTCCCGTGCAATGCGGGATCTGAGATCTAGTGCCGCGCCGTCAGATGTTTAATGCAGCGAGAGGAAGATGAAAACATAAATGAGCAGGAGGAACAGAACAGAGCGCAGCGTGTTTGGGGGGTCGTTGTTTATGCGTGTGCAGTCTGGTTCCCCCATGCACACAGTCGAGCGCACATTTCCTCTTTATCCGTGTGGAAGATGCAGAAGCGCTGGGCCGTAATGTGTAAGAATCAATTGTCAGGCCTGATTACATCCAGTGTTTGCACCTCGAGGGGCCATAAGTTGCTTTTGATCTTCATCAAGTTCATAGCTGCGTTCACCACAGCACATGGAGCTTCTCAGTTCAGATGTAGCTCCAAATATATCAAGCGCATTGTTTCGGTTTACGAAGGTAGCCAAGTTATTTCACGTTATTTTGCACATTTTAACCCTCATTCTGCAAAACATCTTCCAACGTTATTTTGAGCCCTGCAGCAACTCTACTGCTAATGTAACACCAATATCAAAATCAACTTTCAGTCTAAATAATGAGTCGGGGTGCTCCGATCAGGATTTTTGAGGCCGATTGCCGATCACTGAAAGCAGTATCTGCCGATCCGATCGCCGATACCGATCTTTTTAAAGCCTTCTTTTTATCATATAGATTTATTTATAGTGATGATCCAATCAAGATTTGTAGACATTTATTCAGGGGTTGAATTTCATTTTTGAAAATGAATTCCCCTCTTAGGTAACTCTTGTGAGAGAGGATTTTTTATTTGAAGGTTGGGGAAGGGCATTTTTTAAGACATTTTTTCAAAAATATATATTTATCTCACCTAAATGTTTGATCATGCACTGCATTTTTGTTTCAAATATTTTTTTAAAAGTATGACGGATATTTAGGCCAAAGTGGGTGAAGATAAAAATTATTGTCATTATTTTATCTTTGTTATTAAAAAATGAGAGCAAAGATACACATTACAAATACACATAATTTACAAATAAAATAAACATTTAAACAAATATAAACAATATTTTCAGGTAGGCTACAATAGGTGTATTTAGCAGGAGCATTCAAGAAACTGTATGAACAAATATAAAAATAAAACACTTATAGATTGATTCCTATTATAGCAACTGTATTTAAGTTTTTCAGTGTTTTATTAACAAGAGTAATGTTGTTTTAAACCTGAATGACTTTCATAAAGGCTATTTTGAAGAAGGTGGAAAACCAAACATTTGCTGGTCAACAGAAGCCAGGTTTCCATTCAAAGTTGCGAATTTAACTTATGCGCAAAATTGGAATATTGCATAAAACATTTGCGAACAAGCACCGTTTCCATCCAATGAGTCAAAGAGAACTAAATCGTTCCTGGTAAACTGGCACTAAATAGTTTATAGAAAACTAGGATAAGCTACTGAATATAATAATTTTAATTTATGAAAAATTACTTGCGCCTCAGAGCGAGCAGACGAAACACAATAAAGACTGTCATTGCTTTCGGGGGTGAATGCTGCTGTTTGGGAACACAATCGTGTAAGACAATTATACAGAAATACTTTGACGACAGACTTGCTCGGGCATTTCAGAACTACCAAAACAACATTTCAGATGCTGTGAACGAGATCGGTTCGCTGGTTAGTCAAGTTGTCCCATCTCATAGCGAAAAGTGACATTACTTTTTTGATGCGCGTGGAGGAATTTATTCGCAAAATGCATTTCCATCTCCCGTTATTCGCATTAACCCTTTTTCGCACAAGTCAAAAAACCACCTCAAGCGAGCATAAAAACTTTTTTGCTAACTAAGGGATTTTTATTTGACATTTGGTGTTTCCATCACTCGTTTCTCATGCGATACTTAAAAATGTGCATTAAAACAGGGTAATGGAAACCCAGCTACTGATTTTTCCCCCTACTGTTAAAGTCAATGTGGACCAGCAACTCTTTGGTCTCCCAGATTCTTCAAAATATCTTATTTTGTGTTCAGCACAAGAAAGAAATAAATACAGGTTTGGGACAACATGTGAGTGAATAAATAATGACGGAAATTTAATTTTAGGGTGAACTATCCCTTTAAATACAGCCGGCAGCATGTGAGTACTGTCCCTTTAAAACCGGCAGGCACCCATCTAATATACAGGCATGTATCCGTTTTTTTTTCAAAAGTTTACTTACATTTTAGACATAACCAACTGAGTCTATATGTAAACCTTGTGTGTTTTGACAGTATCAGCATAAAACATAACTTAGTTCGGTAATCAGGCGTTGTTTGACAGGCTTTTTATTTAGCGCGCTTTGGATTCTCAGAAAAGTCATCAGAACAGCCCACGAATGAAACGTTTACAGTAAGGCTTAAAGCAGATAATGTGGTGATTGTGAATAAGTGCACCGTGAGAGTAAGTTAACCTGCTGAGTTAACAAGGGCTGTACATTGATACGGCGTCGAACTGCAGCTGATAGAATGTGCGCTGTAGCAATACGATATTTCTTCAAGAACAGATCGTGGAGACATTTTTATGTCCACGATCAAACATCTTCATATCGCACACCCCTACCCTCGTAGAAATCTGGCAACCAAAGGGCACTGCGTATCAAAGAGGCAGGGGTGATAAAAACAGATACTGAGATGTATTTTTTTTAAGTTAAAATTTAAAAACTACGTGTAGTTTAAAACTACATTTCCCATGATTCTCAGCAGCAGTTTGCTTTTTTTGCATTAGCACAAAGAATGCTTCACTTCTCAGTAAGATGAAACAATAGAAAACATATGAAATTACTTATCTTGTTAAATTTATTTTACTTGAGTACACTTCACACTGCAATTATGACTTCTGATCCACACACAAGAACTTCTCAGGAGCACTTAAAGATGGTCTTTGTACCAGATGTCAGAAGCGGACCCCTATTATGGTTCAGATCCAAATCCACCTGGTGTTACATAATCCTAAACAGCAACAAATGTCATCTACAAATCCGCTTAATATCTCCGTGTGGACAGCAGTTCAATCTCTGGTCTGCCTCCAAATCTGGACCTTTTGGATTTAGTACCATACCCACATTCTGTAGCTTTATGTACAGATTTGCTAACGAATACACAGCAGTAGCTTTTCTGGGAATAATGGGAAGGCAAAGAGAAAAAGTGATTTCTCCACTCTCAAATGTCGGAAAGACCAATCAATCCATACATCAGTGGAGGTCATCGCTGATTGTGCTTAATCCTGATCTCTTTGTCTGATCTCATCAGTCTGTGCGATGTGTTTTCACTGCATATTAAATCCCTGTTTAAACAATGACTCAGATATCTAATCAGGTAAATGTGTCACAGAGCCCATTTCAGGCATAAGAGAATACACTCCAAAACATATCAAATCCTAATGCTCCTAACGCTCCCCCTCAAATTCAGACAGACTCTTGTAAACCGGACAGCTGCTTTGTTTTGCGGTCTCTTTTTTATTTTCTCACGCTCATGCTATTTAAAAGCTGTTTCCAACTTGAAACTGGGGCTACCAAACCCCAAAATGAGTAAATGTTTTGAAAAGGTGGTTCATTCATACAACTCTAATTATAAACATTTAAATGTGTTTCTGTGTGCATAGTAATGAAACAATTTCTTATTTTAGATGATTAAATTAAATATATTTAAAAGATAAATAAAATAAATAATGCAGGATCCATTCTTTCCCCCCCTTGTAGCTATGCTTGTCGTTTCTCCTTGTGCAAATAATAATTGTTAAAAATAATTTCACACACATTTTACAGTAATGATGAAAGGCTATATAGGCACATTTTGTCCCCAGAAATTGATTTATTAGTATCATTCATAATACTTAGCAAAAACAATTTTCATGTTAATTTGAAGATTCAATGTGAAAATGTTTGATTGCAAATGTTCAATTCGAGGAGTTCCCATCTTATCCTGCTCTAGCATTTCTGGATCCCATGTGCTTCCTCTGTTCATTTAACTGACAGATGTGCTAGAAAGGGCCAGCAGATTTGTTTGAAGATGCGCAGTACACCACTTGCCTTATTGAGCTCTTTTAGCAAATATAAGTTCAGGCATGTTTTTAATCTAGACTAAAATGATAATTTATATAACATACATTTCCTGCTCCTGCTATGAGGGAAGCTCCTCATCCACTGATGCTGCAGTGGGTCGGCGCGCACTATGCACAATAGCACGCGCGCGCGCTCACTATCAAAGACAAGACGCGCGCGCTTCGGGCATTTCGAGCGCGTGCAAGGCAGCAGACGATGGTAAGTTCGAATCATTTCTAGAATCGGTTCTTTCGAACACTCAACGCAAAAAAACAAATCAGCGGTTCTTGCGTCATCACGTGATCCCTGACACGCCAGCGTGTCAATGGCGTTCTAAAACGTTCCAGTTAAGTATCTAGCTAAATTGTTGTTTGTCATTTCATGTCTAATAGTTAAGTTTATTGCAGCCACGATTCAGCTCATTAAAAAAACAAGAAGCCATTTAAATATAATTAGCATTTAATACAATAGCAAAATGTAGGCTATTCTCACTTATATCGTTGTAGACCTTGTTTATAAAAATATTTTTCTTCATTAAAACGAACTCTGTTTATTAAACTGTCATAATCTATTTGTATTTGTTAACATTGCTGCTTAGGCTACTTTTGTCATATCGGTTCAGTGAGTCGGTGAATCGTGGACCATTGCGAATCTTACAGAGGATATTAGGTTGTCAGTGGAATATGAACAGGGGAATTACAGGGGAACAATAAAAAAACGATGATTCTCGGTCTACTGAGTGAGCTTTTAACCCAGATGAGTACGAGTAGGACATGTCCACAAAGAAACTATTCTATATTTAAAGAATCAGTGCCTTGCTGAATCGAAAACAACTCAGACCGATTCAGTTCGTTTTTAGAATGAATCGTTTTGACTTGTTCTGTAAACCAGTTCAATGTATTAAAAAGCTCCGAACGAGATAGCCCACTAAACGGATGTGTTTAAGAGTTAGACTCATCCCTAATTTAAAGATAAATCCCAAAAAGATCAGCCAGAAAAAGAGTCCAGATAGCTAGGCGAAAAACGCGTAAAACTATCTGTGGTGGCTCCATGTGCACAGTAGCTAAATTCAAAATTAAAACGAATTCTTTAAATAAATATTCATATTTTAATGCAAACATTATCAAAAGCATTTGGTGCATCAAAATAGCCTACTACAAATTCGACTAATTCGAAAGATCATGAGAGCAAATTTACTAGCAGCTTATCATCCATAAAAATCACAGTGTGATCCCAGGTTAATGTTGAGTCTTAACTGACAGCTGTCATTTGTTGCATCATTAATCAAAGCGTGGATTATGCTGATTCGACAATCTGCCTGCGCGCGCAGATGCAACAGAACAATATTCCCAATACGTCGCGCTCTTCTAAGCTTTACTAAGCACGTTGTTCTGATAAATGGATGCCATTTCAGTTTTTAAAACGATTTTTTTTACGGTTGTAGTGAAGAAAGCATCCGCTCAAACTCCGCAAACGCAGAAATATTACACTGCAATCAATGGAAGTTCAAGGCATTGTTTTAATGTAGCATTTTCAGGTCTCCCCAACACTGAAAGAGAATTTCCTCCTAGGGAAACCCCATTAGCTCGTTGCAGTAGAGTAATGCATCGTGCACCGACGATTATAGTAGGCTATACGAGGAAAGCTCACCTCACTCATGCTGGATGATGAGTATGATGATGAAGGGTGGATTCGGCAGAAGAGCAGCAGTGATGCAGTCCTTCAGTCCGCGCGCTGCGTGGGTTTGTGCGCCTGCTGGAGTTTTATACTTGGAGCTCCAACTCCCTTTCTTGTCATCACGTTTGCACTAAACCAATGGAAAGCTGCCGGTGTCAACGCTTCTGATGTCACCACTTTAATCTTCTGAATAATCACTGAAGCGCACAATTGCAGCCTTTACGAGTTCCTCTAGAAATGTACAGCATGATAAATTACATATTTTGATGCATAGGAATTCAACTTCAATGCATTAAACATATACAATATTCTCTCAAAATATTTAACTTTATGCACATTTTAATGTACTTAACGCACCTTCATTGCATTGTAATATATAATGTGTATAATATTGTGTGTGTGTGTGTGTGTGTGTGTGTGTGTTTATGTGGTTTATGAGGACACAAATTTGTATAATGACATGGGTATGACATAGGTATTACAAGGAGAAGGTGATTTATGAGGACATTTTCAGTGTCCCCATAATTTAAAACGCTTATAAATCATACAGAGTGAGTTTTTTGAGGGAAAATAGAAATGCACCGTCTCCTGTGAGGGCTAAGTTTAGGTGTAGGGTAGGTGTAGGGCAATAGCACATACGGTTTGTACAGTATAAAAACCATTACGCCTATGGAAAGTCCCCGTAAACCATAAAAACCAACATGTGTGTGTGTGTGTGTGTGTGTGTGTGTGTGTGTGTGTGTGTGTGTGTGTGTGTGTGTGTGTGTGTGTGTGTGTGTGTGTGTGTGTGTGTGTGTGTGTGTGAGTGTGTGTGTGTGTGTGTGTGTGTGTGTGTGTGTGTGTGTGTGTTGAGGGTTAAAGGCTAAAAAAATAGTAGATAAAAAAGACAATGCAACCATGATAGCAAAAAAATTGAATTTCAACTACTTTTAAGAATAAATAATTCTAATAAATAAATATTAGTACTAATAATAATATAAATAAAATAATAGGCTAGTAATAATTAAAATATGTATACAATAAATGTATGTATGCAACCAGTTATTCAGTTTGCATTACAATTGGCAGAAATTAGACTTATTTATTGTATTCACTCCACAACCTGACAGCAAATGTGCTTGTGCACCTCGGTGCAGATCCGGCATCTCCCTCCTAGAGTCAGCATGCAGCCCTCGACTCGCTTAGATTCAGATGAATGCCAGTGCAAAAGCTTCACTGCAGCAGTGGTTCTTGGCATAAATGACGTTTGGATCAATGTAATCTTTAAAACAGCAGCAGGGAGATGCCTCAGCAGCAAAAGACCTAGAGCCAGCCCTGTTGAAGAGAACGGTCCTTAATAAGGGGATATCTTAATAAATCATTTGTATATTAGCATATGCAATGATTGTGCATGTGCAATGGAGAAGGGAAACGTGCAGTTTTTTCCTTCGCTGCAGCATGTGAGCTTGGGGAAAGTTCCTGTTTGCATGCTGCCACCCACAAACTAACACAATTTCATTGTGTTATTTGGTGCATCAGATTCACATACGGTCTTTATAATCGCTGAGCAGCGAGTTTGGTTATCACAGATGTTTTCATCTCTCTCAACAGATGAGCTCTATTAAACACAAGCTATTCCTCTGGTGCCGTGCAAGATAAAGCTAGAGCGATGCAACTACAGCCAGATCAGAATTGTGCGACATCTCTGTCTTTGTTCCTTGAATTGCCATAATATTTTTTTATTTGCTGGCTTGTTAAATGACAATCGATTGCTTCCATTAACGCAAGCTGGAAGACGTTTTAAAAGAGACATTTAAATGGAGAGAGGAAATTTAAAGCCAGTTCATGGTGTTCTCTATTGACTCACACTTGGCCAAACAGGGCTTACAGGGCACTTGTCACCATGAATTTTGAGATGAACTAGGTATAAATGGAAGAAAAACATTTATAGAAATAAAACTATTTTATCTTCTTGTTTTTGCATTTCCAGCACTTTAAAGAAGTCGTTCACTCAAAAATTTAAATTTTCTGAAAATGTACTCACCCTCAGGCCATCCAAGATGTGGATGAGTCTGTATCTTCTTTGGAACAGATTTGGATAAATTTACCATTTCATCACTTGCTCATCAATTGCAGTGAATGGATGCCGTCAGAATGAGTCCAAACAGCTGATAAAAACATCACAATAATCCACAAGCAATCCACATGACATCTTGTGAAGTGAAATGCTGTGTGTTTGTATGAAACAAATCCATCGATACAGTGTTTTGACTTTAAACCATCCCTTCTGGCTGAAATATGTGTCCAAAATCCATAATGCTTCCTTCAGTGAAAAGTCCATCCCCTTTTGACCTCTCACATTAAAATCCACTGATAATTGTTTGTAACTGTTTTGAACTGTTTGTTACTTGTAAACGGTGCTTTATCTGTGTATATTTCTCTCCTGATTCAGACAAGTTAACTTTTCCACTGGTGAAAGCAATATTATGGATAGAGGACTTGTATTTTGGTAGGAAGTAATGAAGCAAACAATGGTGTTTGAAGTTAAAAAGACCTTAATGATGGATTTGTTTCTAAAAAACATGCAGCTTTTCACTTCACACAACATTAATTGATGGACTGGAGTGGTGTGGATTACTTGTGGATTATTGTTTTGTTTTTATCAGCTGTTTGGACTCTCATTCTGACGGCACCCATTCACTACAAAGTATCCATTGGTGAGCAAGTGATGTAATGTTACATTTCTCCAAATCCTTTCTGACGATAAACAAACTCGTCTACATCTTTGATGGCCTGAGGGTGTGTAAATGTCTAGCAAATTTTCATTTTTGGCTGAACTATTCCTTTAATTCAATTCACAGCCCTGCAGTGGGTCACTGCTCTTTTCTTTACATAAGAGAATTGTGCTCGGGTCTCTGTATTTTTGCTCTTTCTTGAGTAAACAGTGCCGCAGACAGTCCCTGTTTAATGGCGCAGCCTGGTGTCATATAATGTCTCTGCTGCCCCCGAGCTCTGAATTGGATAATTACCCACACTGCCTCAGAGTTACACTGCAACACTTTAGTAAGATCCGCAGAAACGACTGGCTGTGTTTTTCAAAGCAGTCTCTAGAATTGTCCTGGTTGATGTTGAGTATTTGACAATCCATAACCGTCATCCAGTCAAACCTGACAGCAATAGCACATTACTGTACATATTCAAGCAAACGCTTAATTAAAGTCTACTTCTCGTGATTACTTTTCAGCTATTCATTAGACTGACAAGGCTTTGAGAATGGTTAAGCCTTAATTAAGGCCATTCCTGATAGACTATCAATGACCATTAGCGGAATCCCATGAATCATCTCCAATGCACTACTGGCACAGAAACTGCCTACACCAAGAAGAGCGCAGGAGATGGAGGAGGAGGAGGGGAAATGTTCAATGGCATTGATACAGCTTGGCTTATATTATAGTGAACTTGTGTCTGAATACAGAGGAAACTCCTCTCAGACCTTCTGCCCAGTGTTATTCTGTCATTGCTTGTGCATATGCAATCTTATGGCAGTTCATAACTATTTTATTTTTTGGCAAATTTGTGGGTAATTATAATGTATATACTCTCTAATACACTCTTATTTCTATATTTTTGTATGAGCTGCTTACACCCCCAGAGACAGTTATGGTTAGAGGTGGAGCTTCATGCTTAATTTGATCAAACTTGATTCACGTTGAATGAAATTCATGAAATGGGTATGTTTTCTTACTTAATTCATGCAGTGCCATGATTTACATCTACTTCTTACGAATGTGCAAAAAGCATTCAGACATGTTAGCAACCACATAACACCCTAGCATCATGGTGGGGAGTTTTGCATTGACAAACACCACTTATTTTCTTCATAAAATCTAAACTAAAATTATATCAATTATGTTAAGCCTTATAATTAATAAATATCCTTAACTATTCAGTGAGGACTGTATAGTGACCTCAGAACAATATACACTTGTCATGTTGTCTGTCATGCACCTCACTTTGACTTTCATTAGCTGTGTGCTGTAATGAAGTGTTCAGTTCACAGTGGGCTCGTTTGAAGTAAATGGCTCTCTGACACTGACACACTGACTTATTACTGGCCCCCTGGAAAACTTGAACATTTTGGTGGAAGAGTAAGAGTTGCTCCTCATTCCAAATAACCCCATGAAAACATGTACAATACAGTTTAAATAGACACTAACTAATGATGCATAGTTAGTTGATTATTGTATTATTGATTGGCAAAATGGTGGAGTTGTGTACATGGATCTTCAATGCTGGTGAGAGAAAGATCTTGATTACAGTATATGCCTGCGTGTTTATTAGACTAGACAATTTAGATTAAAACATAAGGGTTTACATGATGCACTGCATGAATACTAATCACAAACAGACCAATGAGATCAAGTGCAGTTCAGAAATGTAGTCTTTATATCCTCAACTGAGCCAATGACATAAAAGCTGAAATCTACCTGACTATTCATTAAATAAATTCAATTTTGGTTATATACCAAATCTAAATACACTTAACAACAGCTTATAAAAATTGATTGGCGGGGCTTTAGGGTGCATTAGTGATTGTTAGGATGAGAGCCCACTATTATGGGTCAAATCCCATCCACATAAAGCTCAGCATTAAACAGCTTAAAGGAAAAGTTCACCAAAAAAGTTTTGTTTTTGTAGATTTGGAAAAATTGAGCATTACATCACTTGCTCACCAATGGATCCTCTGTAGTGAATGGGTGCCATCAGAATGAGAGGCCAAACAGCTGATAAAAACATTGCAATAATCTATACAATAATGACACGACTCCAGAGTCCACTCCATCAATGAATGTCTTTTGAAACTAATACATTTTAAGATGTATTTAACTTCAAACTGCTGCTTTCGGCTAACAATTAGAATACTGTATCCATAATATTGCTTTCTCCAGTAAAAAAGTTGCACAGATCAAGCACAAGCAAAAACAGTCCAAAACTGTTCTTAACAAATATGTCGGTGGCCAGAAGTGACGGTTAGTTGATGGACTTCAGTCATGTGGATTATTGTAATGTTTTATCAGCTGTTTGGACTCTCATTCTGACGGCACCCATTCACTGTAGAGGATCGATTAAAGAGCAAGTAACGTAATGCTAAATTCCTCCAAATCTGTTCATATGAAAAAACAAACTCAAAACTCACCTATATCTTGGATGGCCAGAGAGAGTACAACATTTTTTAACCCATGTTTGGGTGAACCACTTATTCCTTTAAGGCGTAATATGAAAAGTCTGTCATTGACATAATTTCTCGAACATCCCCGATGATGTTGCATGGGCTGAGATCAGCATTGACAGAATGGCATGATCAGCAATAAGTACAAAAAATAGCATGTTATTTTAAATAATAGGCAGACAGAAATGGTCTCAAGTGAGTATACACCATGCAATCACAACAGAATATTTCCATCGGCTATAGTAATGGTATATATAGAGAGAACAGACAGTTTTGCTACACTCTGGAGGTTTTATTGTGAGAAAGTCATACATCTTTAAAAGCAAGGTTGTGAGCAAAGGTGATAATATTTCCTCTCCAATCATTAGCTCCTAAATTTTGCCTGAGACCAAGCTGTATCTTCTGGCAAGACCACCCTGGTGTATAAGTTTTAGAGGTTGCGTATTTCTGTCTGGTTTTCTGAAAAACAACGGTGGTTCATTAACTCCCGGAGTGCCTTTAGCAAAAGATCCAACTAGATTGTGTGGACAAATAAACTGTGGAGTCTGGCTGACCTTATGCTTCTCACATCCATGATCATTTGCTTCAGGAGAAGACAGTCATTCAGACCAACTCAATTAAGCAGCTATTCTGAGAGGTTGTTATAGTGGGCCAAGATCTATGGAGAACTTTACATCTGCTCACTCTCTGAATATTTCATAACAGTAACTTTGAAGGTCCATGTTCTTGAAAATGCTTTTGAATAGCGTTTGACTTTAATGGCCATTTTATGACTGAACAAGACGATTTCTGATAATTATTTTAGCGCATTACCACAGTGAATTTAGTGTAAAAATAATGTGAATGTCTAAATGTAAGAATGCCAAATAAACCAAATAATTCATTTTATTAACTTAATCACTTAATTTTTTAATATTAATTATCCAGTAGAGTCAAGACTTCTGGCGCTTTGGGTGACGTACCAAAAACATTTCAGCAGTATATATAATCGGATAATTAGAATTAATTTTCATAGTCTAATAAAAATAGACATTATCGAACAATAGCCTTTAAAATGACTTTAAAACATTATATAATAGCAATGAGGTAATAATAATGGGTTCAAATAAAGCATCAAAGGCAAGTAATCATATGGTTTTATTGATCAAAACTGGTCAAATACATAATGTCTCATAAACTATAGAACAAATGTACATTACGCATTATAACAAATGCCTGCGATTGTTTTTACCCTTGTGCGATCTAATTCTTGTTCAGTATTGACTAAACAACATTTAATTCAAAGTCCACTCAAACTTTAATATTTGGCCATTTCTTTACAACAGAAATGCTACAGCCTCTATAAGTTCTTGAATATGTGGACATCAAAACGTGTAAACTCAGAGCGATCTAGCTTTTATTTTGAAGTTGCGATGAACAGTTTAGAAAATGATAGTGTTTTGCTTAGGTTTATACATGATTTACCTTACAAATCAGATGAAATGGAGCAAGTTGCGTTCCCAGATGAACATAGGTGCGGGCGGTTGGGTTCGGGTCGGGTGCGGTTATTTAAATCAGACAGAAACATAGATGCGGGCGGTTGGCGGCTGGAATTTAGTTGAAGCTGCGGATTCGGGTGACGTTTTAGCTCATCCACGCATCACTACTCCATGCATATAAATTATAACAGTTTATGTGGAGCAGCATTTACTGTGAACGGAGCTGCACTGCCACAGACGTGCTGTAGCTTATTTAAAATACCATGCTTGGAGTAGCATGAAAATACCATGCTATATGGTAATTATTTAGTGCCATGGTACAGTATATATATCGAAGCACCATGATATTCTTTGAAATTACCAGCTGATACCATCACTATAGCAGCACATCACCACAGTGTTCTCCATGATATTTTGCTTCATACTAGAATGAAACTGGAAATGTTCCATATCTGTGTCTTGGAGGTACACAGTGCTGGTTACATAACAGGAAGTTTCTTTGGTGTGGTCGTAATGAGTGGGAGAATATCAGCTGCTCGGCCAGCTCAGAGCTGGGTGGAGTGAGGCGTGAGGAAGAGGAAGACTCCACAGCTCATAACAAGCCACGGGGGAATAGATGCATGCCTACAGCTGGCCATTAGCCAAGCTTTATTTATTTATTTATGAGCATTCATTATTTTTTAAGGGAAAATATGAAAGAAGGCTAATATTCACACACACTGACTGCAGAGCACTTTTTATAAGAATGTCAGATGCACACTGTAGCGAGATGTTCTACTAAAGCAACGATTGAAAGAGCAACAGAGCGTTTCTGTCTGTTATCTATATGTCTGTTCTTTGATTGAAAAATTTCTCCAGCTTTAAGCGGTTTCTGAAAGCATTTTTGAAATATCTTGAAAACAGAATAATAAAGTCAACTTGAATCGATAGATAGATAGATAGATAGATAGATAGATAGATAGATAGATAGATAGATAGATAGATAGATAGATAGATAGATAGATAGATAGATAGATAGATAGATAGATAGATAGATAGATAGATAGTGTTCATTGTTTTACATAATAAAAAACAATAATCAGTGTATATAGAAACATCCTTAAAATGACAAATTTACTTGAGTAGCAAAATAAAATATATGTTAAATTAATTTATAATTAAGTATAATACATTATTTTTAGCTCACTGGCATATTTTCTTGTTTTAAGCATAAAAGGTGAGGTCCTTGATTAAAACAAAAAAGGAAAAATAAATTAATAAAACATTCAATAAAGATGCGAAAAAAAATTTTTTTATGGATTTTAGTGCTGTTAAAATGCGTGAAATGCAGATAAGTGAAAACTTCACACTAGGTCTTTATACTTTTGATATTATTGATTAAGTGACTGATTGATGTATTAATAAGGATCACATATTTTCAGGTAGTTTAAGTAGTTCCCCTCTGTGGGGAGGTAAAAACCAGTGGTTTAGATGAATTGTTTAACTCTGTAAAGCAAGATGATCTTCTCTAAACACGTCTGATGTAAAATCGTTGGTTTAATTGTAAGTAGTATAAAAACAGGAAGCAAAACTCTCACAGGGGTGTGTGTGCCATATTCTGATGATTTTAGGATTCTGGAGAAAACAGGAAGATGTTGATTCAAACAAACCTGCTGTGGAAATGCAAGCATCTGATGAATGCATTACGCACATGCAAGGACTTTAAAATAAATCAACACTTCTGTCATATTGGTTTGTTTAAGTACAGACAAGTGATTTCTGGCAGATCTTAAACAACCGCTCGACCGCCCTCATTTTCACTTTATATGTCAAAGCCCAACAACACACTCTGATGGTGATTATCCACAGTGTTCAGTGGGGTCAAAAAGTCTGAGACCACCAAGAAAATCCTTCTGTGTTCCAATAAATAATCCAGTGGAGGTGAAACAGATCACCTCAAGTGCTGATGTGAAGTCCCTCAGGCTCTCTTTCTTCTGTAATTAAACCTAAAATCATGATTTTATGTACAAGAGAGAAGAAGAGAACCAGAACACCTGCTGAAGTCCAACATCTGGTCAGATTTAGTCTCTAGACGATGGTCATGTGTCTGTGGTTCCTGTGACCATCATCAAAAAAGCCATCAGGCATCTGAAAAACCAAAGATTTGTATAAGATCTATAGTCTTGACAAATATTCATGCTTATGAAATGTATTGAAATGTTCAGTTCAACATGAAAGATGCTCACAACCCATTTTACTTCCATTTAGCGAAATTTTACACGAGTAAAAAAAAATCGGTTTTCATTTTGATGAAAGATTATGAAGACAATTTTTCTTTGAAATAGAATGAATCGTTCAAAACAAGATCATGGATGTGTGTTAAGGAAGTAAATAAGTGAAGTTATTGGTTTCATGTTGCTTTAAGCTTGATTTGAGGCATCACCTGATGTTTGTTAGAGTGGTTTGTGTACCAGACTCCTCCATTTGTGGGTCCTGCAGTGAAGAGAAGCACATGATATTTAGTACAGAGTTCATTCATGCTTTCCTGAATCATTACATTAGAATAGATGTCAGTAAAAGAAAGGAAAATGAGGCTTCTTTTGTGCAAGAACATAATTTTGACAGATTGTGAATGCAATCAACTGCTCTCTTTTCCAGTTATTTGTGTCTTTGAAGTTTTGAAATTTCACTATTATTGTCAAGTACAGTACAGTTTCAATTTTGCTTGGTTTATTTTTTTTTAAATAATGAAAAATTTTTATTTAAAATGTCAATAATATTACTGTTTTATCAAATATTGGAATATGAATCCTAAAAGCTATACAAGTTACTGATTTCCTCCTTTTTTCTTTTGTTCTTTGATGAACAGACATCACAGCAGCTGGGATAATAGGTTATTTTGGGTACTGTTACTTTAAGAGCTGCCACTGCTGAACATGACACGGGTCTGACACGCATCTTATTTTCTCACAACTCTCTTTACCTTTTCTGACCCACTTTCTGACCCACTCAGGATGGATTATCTCGGCAAAGGAGAAGTGCTCACTAACACAGATTTAGACAGATTTGTGAACAATATTTGAGAGAAATAGGCCTTTTGTGTACATAGAAAAAAGTCTTAGATCTTTGAGTTCAGCTCATGAAAAATGGTGGCAAAAACAAAAGTGTTGCGTTTATAATTTTGTTCAGTGTATATATATATATATATATATATATATGTGTGTATGTATATGTATAGTGTGTGTGTGTGTGTGTGTGTGTGTGTGTGTGTGTGTGTGTGTGTGTGTGTGTGTGTATTGGATGATGCCCCTATGTATGTTTGTTTATGCATACACACCATCATGTCTGTCTCTACTATATCCTTGGTTGTCCTGTCCTCGCACATTTTCTGTGGCAGGTGTCCTATTCTGGGACTGGACTCGTGCCCTGAAACGGGAACCCAGACCTGTTAGCAAGCCACTCACAGTAATAAAGGTTTTGAAAGAAATGTTTCCTCAATTTCACATTACAATATGCTCCTTCTCTTAAATGCAAAAGACACACTGAAGCTCCTTCCTTGTCTCCTTAGCTCCTCCTGGTAGCTTGACTCTGTAGAAAATAAGCAACAAAATGAGCTGTTTACAATTTAAGACCAGAATCACATCAATAATTTAAGAGGCATGGCTAGTTAGCATGGTCCAGTTAGTTTAACAACACAACCTGGCTGCGAAAAGCACTTTTTGTGGGATGCACTAATGCAAATAATCTGGCTTACATTGGGAAAATTTGGTTCATCCCCACAATTACTCACTTTTCTTCCTTCTCTTGCAGAAGAAAACAATTCCGTAGATGATTAGAAACAATAGAGCTGCAGCACTGAAGGCCACAGTGATCGCGATCAACACCGTCTGGTCTGTTTTAGCAAGCTTTCCTTGAACAGAAAGAGATAAGGGAATCATGCATGCTCTTCATCTTGTGTCAAACAGGACAGCAAAGTTATACAATTAGCTTTGATGATAACATTAATCTTCATGTGGCTGGATTGTTGTTTGCAGTGCCCTCTAGCTGTTACTAAAAGTAATTCTTCTGATTTGTGGGTGGAATTAAAAATGACCCATTTATATTGTTGTGCTATGTTTATAATTCTGATTCTGTTTGTGTTTATCCTTAGAATAGAAATTAGAATTTGTGATATTCTGTATTTGTTGATCACTTAAAGCATGTTTAAGGTCCTTACCAACGGTCAGAAAGACGGTGCTGCTGTCCGGTGTGCTCAGGGCTGGTATCTTGACCAGACACTGAATAGAAGAGTTTTTGACGGCAGCGACCGCCAGCGTGCAGCTGGAGTTAAACAGATTTCCCTGTGTTACAGAGCTTGTGTTGCAGGAATATGCCACTCCATTAACAGACCAGGACATGTTGGGTTCAGGAAACCAGCCCACGGCCCGGCACTGGAACTCCGTCTGAGCTCCTTCTGTTTTAGTCTGATTTCCACCGACGATCCCTACGCTGCCACGTTCTGGAAAAGAACAGAGCAGGATTATCTCTTCGAACACACACTCGGCCCTAATCACTGTGGATTTGAGAGGTTGCTTTAATGATGCTCGGGCCTGTCGTGAAACACGGCCCACTTTAATTAAGAAGTAGATTATTATTGATTATCTGCACTTTGAGATGTAATCGGATAATTTCCCACTGGACAGCAGGACAGGTGAAAGCAGTGACTCACAGGTGTGGCTGATAACATTTCGGTTTTGTTTTGCTTTGCGTTGCACTTTGTACTTTTTGTGGTCCATCATAAAAGCACTGACAGATCTTGTAAGGCAAAACTCCATTCACTTGCAATGCATCAACGAATGAAGAAATGATTTGAATATACATGCTTGCTAAACTCATACATTCTCTGCTATATTCTGTGGTTATTTTGGCTTGCTGCTGATACATTTTCAAGCTGAAATGTCTAATATAAAAAAATATTTAAGATTTATTATAAAAGTTACAGTACAGTACAGTAAACCTTGCAAAAGCGTGTAAAGATTCGAAGAAAACGTGGATTTTGCATCTGAGAAAATGAGCAAAATTAATTAAATTGTTTGTTTGTTTTTTATAAATTTAAGGAGAAATATAAATATATTTGTACTAATTTATAATTGCAAAACATCAAAGATACAAATAATGAATAACTAAAATAAGTAAATAAATGAATACATAAGCAACATTATTATATAGATTTGAATAAAACATAAGGTTGCTCTTTCATTGCTCAGGAGACTTAAATGAGTTTTGCTTTATTTATGAATCAATTTAAGAGAAACAGAAAGAAATTACATGCATATAGAGCTATAAAAGTAATACTGAATATAATCTGGATTGGGAAGAATTTGCTGAGAAATATTTGAGTTCCTTTTGAGATCTTAGACTTTATTTATTTTGGCAAATCTGAGCATATCTTGGGACGTTGTTGAGATCTTCTGAAACATGAAATTACTAGGGAGTGTGTATTTTGTGTTTGGTCTTGTTTTAATTTGTTTTAATATAGAATAGGATAAACAAATAATTTCTGTTATTTAGCTGATAAATGCTTATTTGGTCTACAAAGGTTATTTTAGTGCTGATGAGGGCATTAGTTAGTGCAGATGTATTTAATGAGACATTCTCTGGGGATGTTCTAGCCTAATGTTAAGCTCTGTCATGCATAACATTGCTGAGTAATGCTTAAAGGTTGTAAAACAGATCAGCATATGGATGTAGGTGCTCAAAGATGAAGCCTGAAGCAAGAAGTAAGGAGCTGTTGAAGAGTGTAATTTAACATTCAAACCATGACAAAAATCATTAAGGATGCAGCTTTGCATCTGAGAAGAAGTAGTTTGAACACAGAGCCTTTTAATATACTGACCGTAAACCCAAAGGCAACCTGTACAAAATGCAACCCGAGAATAAACAAGAGTTGAACTGAGAGAAAAATAACATGAATTATCAATGCTTAAGAGAGATCAACTTATGATTTTGTGTTTGTCTGCTTTTAATTGTTTACTTAAATCCTTGTTTAATGTTCTTGAAAAGACTGGATCAAGCTGTTTAAACTTTTAATGTTCTTTCTTTCATTAACTCTTGAAGTTCAGGGTCAGCATATTTGTTGAATGTTTTTTAGTCTCTTATGCTCACAAAGGCTGCATTTATTGAATCAAAAACAGTAATACTGTGAAATATTATTACAATTTCAAGTAACTATTTTATATTAAGTTTTATTTATTCCTGTGAGGGCAAATCTGAATTTTCATGACACCAGTCTTCAGTGTCACATGATGCTTCAGAAATCATTCTAATATGCTGATTTGGCGCTCAAGAAACATTTATTATTATCATCAATGTTGATGAACAGGAAGTTCAAAAGCAACATTTATTTGAAATAGAAATCTTACAAGGTTATAAAAGTGTTACAGTCACTTTTAAACATGTTGCATACTTTCAAAAAAGTAAACCTTTATACATAATTTTTTTAATTATCTGCAGCTGCTCTGTCTTGATGACTTTCTCTCATATACTTTCATATTTCACTCTCAATCATATCTGTCTTGAGTTAAAACTTTCTCTCATATACTTTCATATTTCACTCTCAATCATATCTGGTCATGTGGCATTTTAGGTTTAGCTGAAATGAATTGTTTAGCATGAATCAGAACTTCAAACACTGCTCACCTTGTACAGACAGTGTGGTCATTATAGGCGCTCCACCCAAAACCTGACAGGTGACTTCACCCGCGTCGTCTCTCTGCACGTTGCTAATTACAAACTCCCATCTGTAATCTCCAGGCGTGGTGAAATTTGTGGCAGAAAAACGATCTGTGCTGTTCAACACCTCGGATGCTTGCAGAATGGTGATAACCAAGCGTCCGTTGACCATCCAGGTCATGACGGATGGGGGCTGAGTTGTGCTGCAGTTGAACCGAGCCTTCGACCCGCGGAGCACCGCTGCATTCAGAGGCTGAAGCTGCACCTGAGCGGACACCACTGCAGTCATCGACACACAAGTAACAAATGCTTTTGTTTACATCCAGTTAGTCAAAGCATGTTTTCTTGTTTTTCTTCTCATTGTAAATCATGTTTAAAATAAATGAGCATTATTTTATTGCTATATTTGATGTTTTTTTTCCTCTTTTGAAACAAAGCAAAAAAGCATTAACATAGAGCTGAGCAAAGCTAGATAAATACAGACCGGGGCTAGTTGTCACAGAGGAAATATCTCAGTATATATGAGGTTTTGAGTCAAAAATCAATAATAAATTACACAAATGTGTGGGTTTTGTGTGTGTTTTTGTTCTAGCAGAAATTTCTCTTAAAATAAACTAAATAATTAAAGCTACATTAAATATTCAAACCAATATCATCATATTCATCAGAAAGCTGCCACATTAAATGTTACAAATGTACACAATTTATTAATTACAGTACTTGTTTTTATTTTGCTTTTTAATGGCAGGTTTCATTATCTCAACTTAATTCATATAATGTGACAATCAAATATAAAACTACCCTAAGAAATACTGACTGTGACAACTAGCCCCGGTCTAAATTCTCATAGAAATGTCTGTTATTTTAAGATTGCACTAATTTCAGTGACTCTTCCCAGTTTACAAATCACACCTTTAAAATGCTGGTACTTCCACACACCAAAAAAACTTTTACTTATACATTCGTCCATCCATCCGAGACTTGTTTTCAATCATTTAATTTCAGAATAAATTGAGTTTATTATTAAGTTTAATTTGAAGTTTATTATTAAAGAAAAAGAAAATGAAATTTGTCAGTGGGTGAAACAAACAAGTCTTGTTTTTAGGATATGTCGATATTTTTACTGGAAAACAAAACTAAAATACTCTCTAAGTGTGCGTCATTGCTGTGGGCACCATGATAAAGTGAATATGAAAACTCACCCGTAGTGATCAGAAGAAAAAGACCCAGTCTAAAAACATACATGTTTCCTCAGTTATCGTCACACCAGCATCTAGCCCGAAAATAAATGCACATCATTAAGAAACAGGCAGGGCCACTGATGGGACACAACCCTGAAATGATCAGTATGCTCAGTCGATTGTCTTCAAGCGTCAATAATTCTTCTTTTGTTTTTGTGGGTGTGTCTTTGACATGAAAACTGTGCGCAAATATCTTATCATCTAGTTAGGTAAATGTATTTTCTCATATCAGTCAAAAGTTTGGAATAATTACTTATTTTTGGAAAGAGGTCTCTTATGCGCACCAGGATTATTATTGTCAACTAAAATTAAAACTAAAATCATTAGAAATGTTACTTGAAATAATATAAAGTTTAAATGAAATAAAATAAAATATAAAAAATTACAAATTCAGCTAGCTGCTAAGGATTCATTTCTCATTTTCGTTTAGTTTAGTTTAAACTGAAATAAAAATGAATAAAAACTATAGACATAGACAAAAAACACAAATAAAAAATAAAAATGACTCAACAAAATTAACTCAAAACTAAAATTAAAATAAAAAATACAATTTATAATAGTATACTGGTAACCACTTATATAACACTGATGCTTATAAGGCTGCATTTATTTGGTCAAACATACAGTAAAGAGTAATACTGTGAAATATTATTACAATTTAGAAGAACTTAACATGTAATGTATTCATCTGATTTATTTATTTTGTGAATTTATTTATTTTTGTGAATAGAAAAACAAAACAAACAAAAATAAATGGGGAAGTTGTGGCCTAATGGTCAGAGAGTCAAACTCGTGATCGAAAGGTTGCGAGTTTGAGTCTCGGTCCGGCAGGGATTGTAGGTGGGGGGAGTGAATGTACAGCGCTCTCTCCACCATCAATACCTGTAACGACTGAGGTGCCCTTGAGCAAGGCACCGAACCCCCAAATGCTCCCCGGGCGCCGCAGCATAAATGCTGCCCACTGCTCCGGGTGTGTGTTCACGGTGTGTGTGTTCACTGCAGTGTGTGTGCACCTTGGATGGGTTCAATGCAGAGCACAAATTCACAATACAAAGTATGGGTCACAATACTTGGCCGTACGTCACTTCACTAAATGTATTTTATAACTTTTATAAATGTCTTATAAAAGTATTTTTTCTCCCCTTTCCCATTTATATTTTGGGTCACACTTCTGAAGAGTAGTGTATAATGGTTGCCACAAAAACATTAAATATTATGCCAGAAAAAAAACTGTTTTCAACGCTGTTATTAATATTTGTTTTTGGAGCAACAAATCAGCATATTAGAATGATTTCTGGAAGATTATGTGACTATGCTATTAATCATATGATCTACACTACTACACTGTTTGTTCAGTACACAGCCGGTATAAGACAAGAACCGGCTTTCAGATTTGAATACGCATGTTCATTTTTCAACTTAAATGTTATTATAATAAGAGCCAGAACAACTTACCTTGTAAAATTCCATTAATCCAGTAAAATCGAGAAACAATCCCCAGTCTTCCTTCGTCAGATCGCCTGTATCACCTGTCGACCTACAGAGAGGCCAAAGTTCAGCTGGCTTCCAGTCATGTTATCAAAGCGAGAGAGGTAAGCCATCTTTTACATCTCCATGCAATCGAAACCCATCGAGCCTGTCTGCTTTGCATATGTCTGCAGATCTCGTGAGGATTTGACGTCACAGTGACATGTCAAACAAGGTGGCCTGTCTATCCGAAAGATTACTTTTGGGGCACATAACCCATGATCCATCTTTTAAGGTTAGCGCAAGACTGTGCTTGAATCAAATCTGAAAGACACACCCAGTTTCACTGAAACAAAAAGAGTTTATAGTGTCAACAGCAGTCATTTCTGGAGCTCAGCTGATCTATATATCAAATCTCTATCACTGTATCTGTACAAGCCACTTCTACAGGTGATGTTCACTTACCTTAAGGTGTACAGACAAAAAAGCCTTTGAGAAAATCTCAGGTTATTGAGCAACTCTGTTTGCTTAGTTATCTATTGTTACCAGGGCATAGTGTACACAGAAGGACATTTGCAAACAGGTTACGATGACGTCAGGCCTGAAACACATGTTCTGTTTATACACAAAACTGCATTACGCTGACATGACTGGGTTTGTGCTACCAGCTACTCAATCGCAGGCGTAAAAACAAACCAAACCCATAGGTGGAATGTACAAATGTGAGAAACATATTTTTATAAACATTTACACATTTGACAAAGGCTCTATTCAAAGTATCTTACCAAGCATTCAAGCTATACATTTGCTTTGAGTTTTCCTGAGAAACAAATAGATTACCACTTCTTCCATGCGTTATCAGTTGCTGTTATTTATTTATATTTTTTTCTGTGGAAAAAGAGTTTTTGTAAATTGTAAAATTCCCTGATATTTAAAAAGTATTTGTGCAAATAAAAATAAAGAAAGTATCATGTAAAGGATCAATTTGCTTGAGAAGCAACACTGGGTAAAATTTCCAACCTTGGTTTCAAATAATAGCATAAATCTTTAACTAAATGTATGCTTAAAGCAAGAAAATGTGCCGGTGGGTTAAATCAGGTCAATTATTAGAATAATTGATATTTGCTGTGCCGAAATCAATGAGGTTAACCTGTCACTAGATTACTATTATATTTTTAAGATGCATATGTACCTCGTCAGGTTTGGTGACCCATCTGTATCTATTCATGTCAGACTAAACTGCTTTCAAGAGAGTAAAAAAACAGACGAGGTTAGACATCACCAGAGTGAATTTGGGTAACATTAAATAGGAGGATAATGGATTTCTGTAACCTTTAATGCTGTGTTCTCGTATTTTGTGACCCTGCTGTATCTGTGTCTGTTTGCATTAGGCCAAAATGCATAGTAAGATATAAAATGCAGGAAGTTAGAAATCACCAGAGGGAACGTGGGTTACATGGAGGGACCAACAGAGGGAGGTAACAGATTTTGGTGTCCTCTAATGCTGTGTTGTTGAATTTGGTGACTCTGCTGTATATCTGCAGCTGTTCACATCAGACCAAAATATTTTCTAGGATATATTAAGTAGAGGTGGATAGACATTACCAGAGTGAATCTGGGTAACATTAAAACTATTCATTGTGTAACAGAGGGTGCAGATTTTGGTTACCCGGTGTGCTCCCTTGCTGTATATTTGTCTGTTCTTCAGACCAAATGTTTTCTAGGCTTTTCTGCTAAATGCATAAATGTAATGTAAATGTAAAGCCATTATGAGGGGAATAATATAGCCCACCTCCATCTGTCAGTGGATCAACAGCTTCCTGACAGACAGACAGCAGCTAGTGAGGCTGGGAAAATTCTCATCCAGCACCCGTACGATCAGCACTGGAGCTCCTCAGGGCTGTGTTCTCTCCCCACTGCTCTTCTCCCTGTACACGAACGACTGCACATCTAAAGACCCCTCTGTCAAGCTCCTGAAGTTTGCAGATGACACCACACTGATCGGCCTCATCCAGGATGGTGACGAGTCTGCTTACAGACTGGAGGTTAAGGAGCTGGCTGACTGCAGCAGACTTCTACCCGACAGTCAAAGCGGCATTACGTCACGAAAGTGCAGACTCAGAGGAAGACCGCGAGGGTTTAGGGTGCCATTTGGGACAGGGCCTCGAGTTGCTGACTTACTGTAGAAACCAAATACTTAATGGTTGCAGTGCGCTCAGCCTCAACATGAGAACCAACGCAAATGCAATGACATGTGAAATAAACGTCCTCATGTATTAAAGAAGAGTGGCTTGATTAAGTGCTGGAAATAGCGGAGGATGAGCACAGAATGGTAACAAAACTCAAGAGACGTTTAGCTATAGCACACACTACTTCATAGGGATGTTTAGA
The DNA here is from genome assembly GCA_027422405.1 of Ptychobarbus kaznakovi. Taxonomy (NCBI): domain Eukaryota; kingdom Metazoa; phylum Chordata; class Actinopteri; order Cypriniformes; family Cyprinidae; genus Ptychobarbus; species Ptychobarbus kaznakovi. Next base: position 5,246,162 of record CM049796.1, on the reverse strand, counting down.
CAGCTATAGAAGAGTTCATATGTTCACGTTTGTTTAAATATATATGTGTATATATATATATATTTAACTTACAGATCTCAGCTTAAGTTTTGCATCAGCTTGTATTCTATTCTATTCTATCAGTTTAAATAGTTTGTTTTGATATTATATTATTTTATGTTAGGCCTGTATTATAAACCTAATAAATAATTGACCTTTCTTTTGGCTCATCAGGGCTGTATTTATTTCAAAAATACAGGGAAAAAAACTGTGATTTGTAAAATATTATTGCAATTTCTAATATTGGTGAATACCTATACTATTCCTGTGATCAAAGCTGAATTTTCAGCATCATTACTCAAATTTTCAGTGTCACATGATCCTTCAGAAATCACTCTAAAATGCTGAATTATTATCAGTGTTGCTGATCTAATATTCTGTTTTATAAGCAGTGAAACTGTTGTGTTGCTTCATTTTTTATTTTATTGTTTGGAACATGTGATACTTTTTTCTTTGATTCTATGACTAATAAATATTGAAATAGAAATAGAAATATTTTCTAACAATATAAGTCTTTACTATCTATTATATCCATTTAACACATCCTTGCTGAATAAAGTTTCTTGACTTTCTTTAAACTTTTTAAAAGTATCTTTAAAAAAAGAAAGAAAAACATTTCTTCTGTTCTTTTTAACTTTTTATTAATATATATATATTATATAGCAGGTTCCCCAAAATATTAAGCAGTACTACTGTTTCCATCATTGATTAAAAATAAGCATATTAGAATAATTTCTGAAGAATCATGTGACACTAAGGAGACTGAAGTAATGATGCTGAAAATTCAGCGCTGTGTCACAGAAATAAATTATATTTTAAAGTATAGGTATTCAAATAGGAAACCAATATTATAAATTGCAATAATATTTCACAATATTATTTTGTGAAATAATATTAATTCAGTTTTTTTATCAAATAGATAGGCATGATGATCAAGATGCTTCTTTAAAAAAACTTTACTAATCCCAAACTTTTGAACAGCAGTGTATTATACTGTAAAATATGTTTTCTCAGGTAACATAAAATGTACATCATTTAGTTACATCAAGGGTCAAATCAAATATAAATAGCACACTTACGTTAAAAGTTACACACTTTTTGTGCGTGCGCTGTACAGGGTATAAAAAAAAATTCTCAGGTGACTGAAATGTCTGCCCAATAGAGAAAAGTTTTGCTCAGCAAGAAAAGAATTAGAGGGAACATTGCTCCCATGGATCCTTAAATTTGATACAACTAAATTGAAGAGTTTTTAAGGCCTTAAAAAGTTTTAAATACGTTAAATGTATAAGAAATAAGTTTTAATCATAATTTTTTTAAATTGTGCAGAAACCCTGTAAATAGTCAAATAAAACTCTTTCCTTAATATTCGTTGATATTTGTGAATTTAAATTGTTTTTGATTGACATTTATGGTCAATTAACTTATTCATTTTCGGGCTACCAAAATCTGAAGAGTACCTGCCCGAAGGGCTACCAGGGATTTTGAAATTGTGCGAGCCCTGCAGGGGGCAGGAGTGAGTTAATGCGGAGGGGGCAGGTGCGCGTCAGCCAGCAGGGGGCAGGAGTGAGACTCTTTCTTTATTAGTATTGAGTGTGAACTGCACCTGTAGAGAGCCAGAGATGGCAGGTCACACATTTGATTAGAGTCAATGGGAGGGAGAGAAACCGCACAAGGTCAAAGACAAAAGGTGTGTTCGACTTGAAGCGGTGCTGAGCAGAATGATCAGTGTATGACATCAAAGTACATCAAAGGATCCATCTGCTCTCTTATCACTCTCGCGGTACTGTGATGTCATACACTAATCATTCTGCTCAGCACCGCTTCAAGTCGAACACACCTATTGGCTACATGCAGGTGCACATCTGGCGGACAGCAGACTTACTATAATGGGTGACATGGAATTATCATTTTTAGACATTTCCCATTATTTCCCTTTAGTTTTTCCCTCTATTTTAAAATAATATACTTGAATGCAAGCTGACACTTAATTGCATGTTTGCAATTAAATTATAGTTAAAATGTATATTTAACGCGGTTAGTTGAACTTAAGAGCTTTTGGCCAAAGTAGAACTGAAGTAGCTAATTTCGTAATTAGTTTGTTTCATCGTGGGGACCTAAAAATATTCCCATACGGTGTAATTGACTGGTATTACTATACTTGTGGGGACATTTGGTCCCAATAATGTAGGTAATACCAGTACACAAACACACACAGCCTCTGTATGCATTTTATTTTATATGATTGAAATGTTACTGTATACAGTACAGTAAGGGTGTCGCAACTGTACCCACTTTACCACCTTGTATATTTCTTAAAATGCTATGTAATCCTTTTAACATTCATATCAGAAAATATGTCCATTAACAATAGACAGTTGAAATATCACAAATATAGCATGTGTGTAAATGTGACTTTTATCTTATTATCATAACACTGTACAACTAACAGCATGTGACGCAATAGGACACCAATCCGGGTACAGTTGATACACTCTCTCTCAACCGCACCCCACTGACATGTTTGCACATTTCTCTAGACTATGAAAAGACCTTGCATTGCACAATGTCATGAAATGTCTATTTTTAGAGCACAGAGTAACGTTTGCAATAATACATGTTAAGTTTAACAATCATAAAAGGATAATGAGCTATGCATTTTGGAAGAGACATTGTTAAATGAAAATCTCACCTAGAAAAAAAATACTTTTGCCGATATCTTCAGAATGGAAAGACGCACACATTTCAAATTTCCCACGATCAAAGAAAACACAAATACACATGTGTGGAACAAAAAGCACGACTCTGGGTTCTTGTGTATGCAAGTTATATAAGGTGTTTCAACTGTACACATCTCTCAAATGTACTCAGTCTACCCTACTGAACACTGATTATCAGACTTTAGCACCTCTTTTTACTTTGACATCGCTTTGAGGTTAAATACAGATTTAAAATCATAATAAGAAACTGTTTAATAGCTATGATACTGTTTTTGAAATCAAATCCTTGCATGACAGGAAGCACTCTAACATTACCTTTTGAAAAAATAAATAAATAAATAAAGCATATACACAAACCCAAATAGGAAATAAATCCGTTATCTAATAAGCATGTGTCCTACACTCCTGAAACAATGGTGTCTCGTTAATGTCTAAATTTTAGAGCAGTCAATGCAATTTATGAAAGAAATCTATCGTATGTATGTGTGTGCAAATATTCAGATGTAACCCCCTTTGCAATCATTTTCAGAAGTACGGTAATTTAAGTACACATTTTTTCTCAGTTACTGGAACAGATTACAGTTACATTTATTTTTGTAATTAAATTATGTAATTCCGTTACATGTAACTAGTTACTCCCCAACACTGGCTAAAGTAATGTGGTAATTCCATGCTATGCTTTTAGGTACTTTGAAGCAGTGTTAATTCTATGATATTCGAATATGGTGGAAAAATTACAGCATGGTATAAGCATTTGATACCATCACATGCCACATTACAGCAGCCATATGAAAGAATTAATGAATGATGCTTTTATATGGCGCTTTATTTTGTATTGTTGTACACCCAAAGCGCTTTACAATCATGTGGGGGGGGTCTCTCCTCAACCACCACCAGTGTGCAGCATCCACTTGGATGATGCGACGGCTGCCACAGGACAACGGCGCCAGTGCGCTCACCACACACCAGCTACAGGTGGAGAGGAGAGAGAGTCATAGAGCCAATCAAGTGGATGGGGATTATTAGGAGGGCATTATTGACAAGGGCCAGTGGTGGGAATTTGGCCAGGACACCGGGGTTACACCCCTATTCTTTACGAGAAGTGCCATGGGATTTTTAATGACCACAGAGAGTCAGGACCTCGGTTTAACGTCTCATCCGAAAGATGGTAATTTTTGACAGTATAGTGTCCCCATCACTATACTGGGGTGTTAGGACCCACACAGACCACAGGGTGAGCACCCCCTGTTGGTCTCACTAACACCTCTTCCAGCAGCAACCTAGTTTTCTCAGGAGGTCTCCCATCCAGGTACTGACCAGGCTCAACCCTGCTTAGCTTCAGTGGGCAACCGGTCTTGGGCACTCAGCCACATCACCCGGCAGCCCAAGACCGGTTTCCCACTGAAGCCAAGCAGGGTTGAGCCTGGTCAGTACCTGGATGGGAGACCTTCATCACTCTGTCTCCTCTCCACCAGTAAGCTGGTGGGCGTTCTGGCGCACTATGGCTGCCGTCGCATCATCCAGGTGGATGCTGCACACTGGTGGTGGATGAGGAGATACCCCCCCCCCCCCACCATGTAAAAGCGCTTTGAGTGCCTAGAAAAGCGCTATATAAATGTAACAAACTTATTATTATTATTAAAAATATATTTGATCACAGAATGATTTTTTCAGAAAGCTGTGTAATTAGAAAACTGAATAGTGCACTGTGAAACCTTGCTGTTGCACTGCAGATTTTCCTCTTGAGCTCTTTGGTTTTCCTGCACCAGTGAATTGGGCTGCTTCATTCAGCAAAACAAGCAGGTTTGGCACAGGGACCCCAGTGGAGGTGTCATGGGCTTTGAGGTGTTACAGGTTTGGGAAGGTGTGACCTTGGTTCTTCTCAAAAAAATGCTTTTCTGGCTTGCAAAATGTTTTCTCCCAGCTAATGGAAAGCATTCATTAAATTTTTTTATATTATTACGTTTCATCTGCCATCATTAAACAATGCAACACTGATGCTGTATTTAAGCTGAAAGAGTTATTGAAATATATTTTTATGAAGTGGGGAAAACATATTTGAATAGCCTATAGTTGTTTGTTTTCTCTCCTGTGATCTTTAGCCTAGGAATTCATTTTCCACAACTTTTTGTATTTGAAAAATATTAGTATTTATTTTTGTTATTTTAGTGTATGTATTTTTTTATTATTCATTGATTTTGCTTGACTTCTTTGCATTATTGTAAGATCTGCATTAATATTTAATGCTCATAATGCTCACTTGATGTTGGAAAATGAAATGCAAAATAAAATCAAATATAATAATATATTTTTAATTACCAAAATATTATATTTTCATGCAATTTCTGGAAATAAATATTGTAGTAATAATAATTTAGCATAACAATATAGGGTTGAACATTATTTAATAAAGTGTTAGATTGTGAAATTATGATTTTTATATAAGATTATTTGAATATTGGAAATGTTTTTCATGACTCAAGTATTATTATGTTTGCGACCATACTTTAATTTAAACCAACCCTACAGTCACAGGTCAGTGCCATTAAGCCCTAAGTTTTATTTTTATGGATGTGAATATGTTTGGTAGAATTTCCAGTAAAATACAGTTAGTAAATCCTGTAATGTGGCTGTGAATTACACCAATATGTCAAATGAATGTGTTAACTCCAAATACTAGCGTTCCTTGCTAAATATTTGCATTTGTCGCCTTCTAGTGGTGGAATACGCTCTTACATGTAAAAATAGTAAATAAAAGATTAGAAAATGGCGCTTTTCGGTGTCTTTCGGGCAAAAAAGCAGGCTGCTAACTAAGCACTAGGGCAATAAAATCCAAATAAAGCAGGAAGTAGAAAAAACGAACTCAGTTCTAGGGGTCGTCATGCACTTATTATTTTTGAAGGGGCACAGGGGGGGGGGCTAATGTTTTACTTAATTTTTCTTTTTTAGGCTATTCGAAATATTCCCAGTAATTAAATGCATTTTGCACCTTTATATATCATGTTAGTTAATCTAAATTAGCCTAATGTTCTATTAGGGTCATTATATGGAAATGTCCATTTTATGTCCCTAGCCTTTACAGAAATATTACACTTAAAAAAACATTTTAGGGTTATGATTATTCATATTTTAAAATGAAATAATATGTTATTTGAACAATTACACCTCCTTGTACGTGGCAATAATTGTTTTTAATTGAATTAAATAGAATTTCAAGCACCACAAAACTGCTTGGCCCCACAGCTGTGTACAGAGGAAAAGTGCTTTATTTTGAGGTCCAAAACAGGTTTTTCTACTGTTTAAAAATACAATAATGTATTCATAACTATTCATATGATGTAAATTACATTTCATATGAAGCTTTTAGTTGAACTCACTGGTATGGCCTGCTTTATTGGTAGGGAATTGTAAAAAAAAAAAAAAAAAAACACTAGACTACAAATGGATTAAACTACTTAATTTGTGAGTATACCATGATTGACAAAATGTGGTTTGATACCTTGCTAAAGCCATTTTGTAAAATGCATTGTTCATGAAAATTGTCAATGGTCTTATAGCCTATTGTCGCTGGTGTCATTTCACCTTCTTTATGACTAAATAAATGCACAAAAAAGAAAAAAATGTAATTTATGTATATTTATAAAATCAAAAGGTAATCTAATGTGGTCTAATTTTAAATGTTATAAAAATAAATACATTTTAAGACATTGCCATAACAAAGTGGACATTTCTGTAGAATGACATTAACTATGCATAAAATCCGTATTTTTTTACTTAAGTAACACGTATTAAAATATTTTTTGTTTTTTATTTGTATTTAACGTAAATTTAATATAAAAAACGTTGTACGTTACTATAATTATAACACGTTCATTGTACAGAAACACAGCAAAGGACATTTACATTACATTATCAAAGTACATTATCATTTCATTATCAAGACTTCAGTCTCAAAAACTCCCATTATAATTCCTGAAGCTGTTTGAATTATGAAATGGATATCTTACGTTGTACGCACTTCTGCACTTTGTTGTTTCTGATGAGAGAATTCACCAGGGCAGCGGAGCGCGCGAACTCATCTGACTCATCTGAATGCCTCTGATTGGCCATTGCATTCATAAGCTCAACAGAATCGTCTGTGATTGGTTATAATGACCAGAGCAATATAAACGCGTCTGTCTCTGGCTCAGCGCCAGCGAACGCAGATTTGAATTTAGCAGCTGATGATTTGACGCACTGAACGTTCTAATCATGAACGATACAACGTGATTGTATCAAATATAACAAATATTATTCGGCTATTTTTGTCTATTGGAAGCTGCTTTCAAAATCCACTTGGCTCAAAAATCTGAGCCAAGATTTCTTGCTTATTGAATGGGCATGACGCCTCTGCCCTTCATGACTGACATTTCTGTCTGTATTTGAGGATTATTGTGAAATTGCCCAGATTTATTATGATTTATAATTAAATCACTTTTGTAGGCCGACTGGGGGATGCTGTGGATCTCATACACAAACAGTAGCATTGTGAGCAATAAAGACCCTCAGTGCTGCAAGCGGGAAATGTTATATAGGATGGGGGAGGGGACTGAGCCCTCAAGACGCTCTCTGGCCTGACCATGTTTTAAGACACTAATACTACAGGGTCTTTAAATCCACTGCTGTGTCCCTCGTGATCATCTAAAGTAACTGACTTTTAAACGTCCCATGTTAATCTCTTTACTTCACCCTTGATTAAATCAATTGTGTGTTTTCACTGCAGTTTGAGACAATAAGCAAGAAAAGTTGGTCAGCCATGATGTCATTGTCTTTAGACGCACCTCTAGGAAATCTGTTAAGTGAGTCGGTCGATCAGTTAAAGCGATATTTGGTCACAGCAGGTTCCTGAGCTTTACTGTACATCAATCTCCAACACGTGGCCTCTGTTGACAACAGTAGTATCATGTTTAGTGTGCTGGTTTTCTCTCAAAATACTATTTTTTATGATTTTTAACTGACTGTATCGTGTGAATAGACATATTATTGATAGATTGTGTATCTTAAAATTTTAAATGTTTATATGTCAAGTAGGTTCAATTCCCAAGGATAAAAATGTATACCAAGAATGCACAGGATTAAAGCATCTGCTAAATGTATTGTATATTAAACATTGTGAGCAAAGTGTCCCATTAGATGTGTAGTGTATTGTTCCACTAGAAAATGTAATAAAAGATATGAAAAAGGTGCATATACAGAAAAAATATCTTTAACCCCAAGATACCAATGAAACACATTGTCTATTTCCAAGATAACAAGTGCGTACCATGCGAGGAGCTCTATCTGCTCCCCTCTCACTGACCCCTGCTGCATCACCATTACTTTGTATAATCTGGGCTTTACGTGCACGTCCAGATGGGCAGGCAGCCATTCGCTCGAGGAGAAATCCACTTACTGATCCATATAGTCACTGGGTTACACTTGCACTTCCAAAATGAGTGAGTTCACTATAGCCATCTGTGCTTGTAGCCAATCCTGCAAGAGCACATCAGTGAAGCTTTACTGAACTAGTTTAATCTCGATGTATGCATAATAACATTGCTGTATGTTTTATCAAGCCTGATCACACTGCATCAACCTCTCTTTCTTAGTCAACTACTGGCAGGATTTTAGATTGCACCACAATAATTATGTTTTACATTTTTAGCATTCACCACTATCATCTTCTGCGTGCCTCTGCAGGTCTGGGTTTGACTGGAGCCAAATAGATGTTTAAACCAAATCAAAGCTGAAGTCTGGTAGATTTACTATGAAATGGGTCTTAATTAAACGTCACTGCTCAGATTATATAATGATCGAGAGGGTAATATGAAGGCGGTCAAGTGAGTAAGATGTTGTGGCAGATGGATGGATAGAACCACAGGAAGTGCTGCCCCTCAAAGAGGCTTTTGTTCAAGCTACTGGAAATACCTCAAGGTGACCTGGGTATCTTAATCTCACTCATCAAACGCATCCCACTTTAAATCTATTCATGCTGATCCTCACAATGCATCTTTCAACTTTACAGAATAACAAATTACTTCCTTGCAAAAATGTACCATGATAACATACATTTTTAACAAAACATAGTTGTGTGGCGACATAGCATTGGCCACCACAACATCAATAAAAAAGAAAGAAAGAAAACATAAAAAAGAGAGGAAAGGAGGGACCCGATTGACTTGGCCGTCAACTCTTTAGACTTGAGTTTGTATGCAACCACCCAAAACACCCTTGCACCCACATAGCAATGCACACAAACACACACAAAAACACCTTAGAACTGCCTATAGCAATACCCTAAAAAACAAATAGCAATACACTAAACCCAAAAAAAAACACCCTAGTAAATGCATAAAACAACAAATATTCAGAATATCCTTACAAAGGCATAGCAAGATCACTGAACCACCCAGATCATAGAAACCACACAACAACACAACATACTGTACTCATTCTGAAAATGCAAAGTAATGTCCTAGCAGCCAGACAAAACACCCCAGCACCCACAGAGCAACACAGTAAAAATGACTTAGAATAAGCAATGCACAAAAAAACTGAGAACATCTTAGCAAATGTATTGCAACAAACTAGAGGCCAACCATGCAGAACACCCTAGAAACCACTCAGATCATCCAAGCAAGCACATAGCAACCCACTGAGAAATCCTAAGTAAATGTATGTCGATTTCCTATCAACCACCCAAAACATGATAACAACCGCATAGCAATGCACTATAACTACTCAGAACTCCCTAGCAAAGACATAGCAACAACCTAGCAACCACATAGAAACACACTTAACTCACTTAGAAAACGCAAGCAAATGCATAGCAATTCCCTAGTAACAACTTGAAACACCCAGCAACCAGACATACCATAGTTAGAGCACTAACTAGTAAGTGCCAAAAAGCAACATAACCCAATAATAAAAAACAATACAAAAACATTCCTAGCAACTGAACAGCAACACACTAACCCAATCAGAAAACCCCAAGCAAATCAATAACAACACCCTGGAACCCACACAAAACACCCTAACAACCACATAGCAACACAGACACTTGACCTCAACAACTACATAACGACACTCAATAAACCACCCAGAACACCTCAACAACCACTTAACAACACACTAAAAACCTTCCACAGTGTTACGTACTTGATGTTAAAGAGGGATGATACCGTAACATTTAAGTGAGACAGTTGTTACTGGATGGGGAACTGATCAAAGATGACACTGAAAAGTAGTATGTTTCAGAAGACTACTATATGTGTTGTGTAAGTGTACAAATCATTAATAAGTGAAAAGTAGAATGAAATTTAACAAAAAAGGTAGGAGTGCAACCCAAATCAAAGAAATAAGCAAACCAAAATCTTTGGCTTAAACGATGCCCTAACTAAACTGCTTTAAACTAAACTGTACAAAGGTGGCAAAACAGGACTACAAAGGTCTAATCAAAACAAAACTAATCTCTAATCCAAAAATAAAACAAACAATATCGTAACAAGGAATGTCTAGATATTCGAATGATCACCAGATATATTCTTGGTTAAGTCGCTTGGAGCACTGAGATGCATACTTAACTTTGAACTTGAGACGTAGTAAGACTAAAACTTTAACAAGGTCGTCAGCGTAATCTTACACACAGAATTCGATACAAGTCAATAACCAAAGAACGAATCTCTAAATGTCAAATCACACAACACAAAGCATGACTCCATAAAACAAGATACATTAAGCATCAGGAGACAACTGGCATCAAAAAAAGAGACTTTTGACCGCGTTGGAGCACAAAGTACGCTGGCATAGCACGCACACACAATCAACTCGAGGCCTCAAATACAGCCGGGACGTCAGCGGATTGGCAGAACATCATGACGTCAGAATGGTGATTGACAGTCTAGTCAGCCAATAAACACCGACCTAGAAGTGGAGAAAGAGATAACACAAAGACACAGGAGAGCGAGAAAAAGAAACAATATATACAAAACACACGTCGAACGTAACGATCTAGAAAACACCCAGAATACCACAACAACCACATTACAACATTAGATAACACTCACACTCAGCAAATGCATAGCAACACCCTAGAAACCGCCCACAACACCTCAACAGTGAACAATGGCTCAGGAAAACTTTGCAGGTGTTTTGAGTTGATTAGCTGATTGGCATGTCACCATATTCTAATTTGTTGAAAACACCTCAACAACTATATAGCAACACACTAAAACACTCACACTCTAGCAAATGCATAGCAACACCCTAGAAACTAACCAGAAAACCTCAACAATCACATCGCAACACACTAAAAACACTCACAATATAGCAAATCCATAGCAACACCCTACAAACCACTAAGAACATCACAACAACCACATAATAAAAACAGTCAAACTCTAGAAAATGCATAGCAACACCCTATGAACTAACCAGAGTACCTCAACAATGACATTGCAACACACTAAAAACACTCAAAATCTAGCAAATGCTTAGCAACACCCTAGAAACTAACCTGAACACTCAAGATACCATACAGAAAAATCCATTCAGAATGCCATTGCAAATGCACAGCAATATCATGCAGTGTTTTCAGTTATGTACGCATATAATAAGCTACTAAAATTCTATAGTTTAACTGTCTTTAGAAACATTGGAATTCTTCTGGAATTCTTTGTAAACAAACGCGCAGATTTGCCGTATGGTGTTTAATATGTGAAATAAACCAGACACTGAGGACATTCTGATGGTGCTCATTAGTTGCAAGGACCTCATTGTACACTTTTGTTGTGTGTTTTCTCAGTGACGTGATCACACATGCACAATGATCTCACTCTCACATTAACTCTCACTAGTTAGTGGCTTTGTAATCGTGCATGGCACAGATCACTTCAGCGCCCCTTTCCTTCCTGTCTCAGCTGAAGGATGGCAACAGTCCTCAAATGTGACCTGTTATCTGAAACTCGGCAGCCCAGCCACACCTACTAGACCCACCCCCATCCGACTCCTGCAGGAACATACAGGCATGGGAGAACTTCACGAGCAGGACTTTCCCGCCTGAAAGAGCTGCCCAGTGCCCATAGAAGGGGATTTAATGTTTTCATGGGGGAGGGGACCGGCGAGGAGGGAGTTGCTATGATCTGGTTGTGAAATCGCAAGGTTCTGTATAAGGAGATAGCAGTGTGGTTGAAGACATGACTGATTTTCGTGATGTGGACCAGGAACCACAGGAGCCTTTGAAATGAGGACCTGAGACATAACCACCCACTTATAACTGAAAGAAAGTTGATCGACTAATGCCTTAGGATTTCGTCGCCACATTTCGGCGTCGGCTTGGTGTGTAAATAAGTGTGGTTGATAAATACCAGGAACCACAGGAGCTAAAGGTCCACAAATCAAAGAAAGTTGATCTTTATACTATATTTATTTAAAACTAACTATATTTCTGTACTGGTGCTGTAGAGAAACCAGGAGATCTTCACAAGAAGAACCTGTAGAGTAACATCAAGACTTTTATAAGCTCAAAAGAATCATATAGCAAACTCAAGTACATAGTAGCCAGTGTGCTTCAAGGAACCATGAAGAACTTTAGTTTTTTTTCAAGTGTATGATGACACGAAGCGGTTTAACACATGTTTTAGGTCATACATTTATTGAAAGGCGTCACCTGGTTACGGGGCTATTACGCACACATCTCTCCCAAAGGAATATTATATATATGTAACGGAGGCCAGCGAGTAGGTGCTGTGCATGTAAACCTCACTCCCCTGATCTCAAGAGACACACTAGTGACTGACTCTAGTGGCTGCAGCCTGAGACCCGCTCGGAGCAGGCGAGTGGGACCCGTTATATATATACATATATATATATATATACACGCTGAGGTGTTTTGAACTGCTGTGCATCTGTGTGTATGTTGGTAAACACACCCTGCTACATGCACAAGTTACAGAAAGACATAACATCTGCATGTGATATTCACAGTGTGACATGAATTTGTTTCAATAGACAGGGAGATTATAGTTATTTACATCTTAAAAATGTATATCTGCTTAATATATAACATACTACTTAATATACCATATACTGCTTAATATTTAATTCCTATGCTACTTGTTAAATCTACACAGAAGTCTCTCAAAAGATGTAAATGGGACAACATGGAAGATTCAGCATTCTGATTCCACTTCTTTTTTTTTTTTACATTTACTATAGAAATATTTATACAATTGATTACATTTCCATCACTTTCCAAGTCTGGAAAATACTGTCTGCCTTTTCCGGGTTTCTCTTATGAATGTATGATTATTATTATTTTTGTCCATATTGTTTGCCAAAATGCTATGTTCTGGTTATTTTATTTCCTTCCTGGTGCACTATTAGCACTATTTTGACCTGATGTTCAGTGATATTTATAAATCCAAGTGTTAGTTTTTTAAATGTTTTTTTTCACTTATTAATATTATATAATTTACACACTGAAAGCAAAAACAAAATACCTAAACAAATTATAAAAAAATGCACTGGAGAACTGCAACTACATTCATGTTGCACCATTTTTGCGCTGTCGATTCAGCAACGGCTACATTTTGTTGGTGAGACATAAGTGAAATGTTTTCTGTGCAGTCGCCATTTTCTCCTGCAAAACCTTTGCACGCACACGGCGGCTTTAAAAGCCCAGCAGCTCCGAGGTCCGTTTCAAATCCGGCTCCTAAAATAACTCGCTCACATCTGGAAACAATAGGGGGGGGGAAAAAAACTTAGCTTTTTAAGAAAAGCCTTAGATTGCGCAATATTTATGATCTAATCGCATGGAAATTAAAGATGGGAATTTGACTTTGGATTTCCTAACATTTTAAATCGACAACAGAACCAACTAAATCTCCCTTCACTAGCACTTAAGTCATTGCAAAAATAAATAATATTCCAAGTGATTGGCATGCAAAAGTGTCCACACGGGTATCTTGCTATGATTTGAAAATGTGCTGTGAGCCTCCGCAGGCCAATCACCGGGAGCAGGAGGCGGAGAGACGGATTTGATAATCCTACTATGGTGAAAACGGAGTTTATGAATATTAAATGAGCAAAATTGCGTTCACTCTGATTGGGTTACAGTCAGTCGTTGGCAAGGGGACGCTAGTCTGCTAGCCAATCAACGAATCCTACATTTGGTGTGGCAAGGCTCATTAATATTAATCAAGGTAGGCGATTGGGCGCTCAAGGAAGGCTTACCAAGTTACGTCATCAATATCTAATTATTATTCATGAGATGCGGCTTCGCCATAGTGGAAAACGAAAATTCGCTGTCAGGTCGGCCTGTGATGTATTGAATGGGGAAGAAGAAGGAGGAGGAGGAGAATCCAATCCGGTTTGAGCAGGTTTTTGTTTCGGACGAGCGTTAACGTCTTCCTATTCTGTGCTCAAGCCTACTGTGTGAATCTTTATCCGAGCTCAACACTCTGTCGACTGTTTTTCAGCGTTAAATCCGCGCGTCTTGCATTTTAAACCGCTTTGATTTTTGCGCGTTGTACAAACCCACAGCCATGCCTAAAAGGAGCAAAGTAAGTAACGTTAGCGCATTGGTTTCCTAATTTATCGAGGCACCATCTTTAATAGAACATGCAGTGTAAAAAAAGCAAAATCGGAATGAAAAGAATAGTGCAGTTTGCATGCTAATGTGCTTATTTTCATCCAATTGCAGCATTATTCGTGCATTTGTGTTTGCATACTCGTGTGTTTTATAAACGCGTGTTTTGATTTGAGAGCGCGCGACTGAGATTTTTTTCTCCATCAGAGTTAACGTTAACTAAACCCCAGATTAATGTTCATGCATGAGCGGATGTGGAATATCATTTGTGCATATGTATGTGTCGTGTTTTTGTTTACAAATAGATGAAGTCTCTGTCGACATGCATCAGACAAAGGGGGTGTAACGTTAACGATATTAGTTTTCGTTTATGTGCAGTTTATACAGTCGAGCAACCTAAAGGTTGTCGCGCGCAGGACAAAATTAAATTGCTGCTTGGAATATTTATGTATTTATCCATCACATGCTGTTTTTATGTTAGTAGGGTTTGCTATAATTGCACGTAAATGTCTCTGTAAAGGCACGGGTTTTTTTAGTGTCATGGCTGCCCTTAAGACCACGATGATTTAAACTCGCTGTAGGTCTGAAAACACAGTGACAGACGGCGCATTATATTATCCTGCAGCTCATCGTCGTGCATTAGGGATTTAATTCCTGCATTAGGGCTTAGTGCACGATTGCGTCTCGATATGTTTGAACGTGCAAGTGCCAGATTATGCAATGGCGGAATTCTTGCACATCATAGCGCCGCTGTTTGGTGTTTCCTATTATTCTGGTATATTCTGTAGTCTTTTTTTCCCTCTCGGCTGTGCACCTCGGGATGTTGTGTTTGAAAGCGAATGGCGGGAATGTCATGGAGCGGGGTCGGTGGGGCGAGAGCAAATCTCCATCAATCAGCGTTGAATGAGTCGGTGTGCATGAAGGGGGCGGGGCGCGCTAGAGTGCAATAAAAACGGACCGAGCTGCACAGTATTGGAGAACGAAGGCAGGACATAAACATTGATTCATTTCTAGCTGTACGTTTGGGAGTCGTTACATTAAGAAATAATACACACACAGTACGAAACGTAGAGCAACCATGTCCGACCCCCGAGCGAATGACTCCTGATCCGATTCTTTACTACACAACCCGGGTAGGCTCATTCCCAAACGAATGACTCAAGTGATCCGAATCTTTTTAATGAATCAGAACCATACGTGGAGACGGAGACCTGTGTACTGTAGTCCGGTTCTCGAACAAATGACTCTAATGAATCGGATCTTTTTGAGTGAATCAATAGTATACAGCTCGATTATTCCTGGTCCCTAAGCAAGGGTTTTTTATTAGCCCCGTTCTAATAAATCATATGAATCAGTTAAAGCGGTTACTAAATTCGCTGTTGATGAAACCCACATGTTATTTACTTTGGTCATGTCCGACTGGAAAGGAATCAATAACTTTTTCTGCGTTATGTTGTACTTATAGCTCATGTAAATTATTGTAGTAAGTTACTGACTGGTGGTTATTCATGCCAAAGTGGCTTTATTCACATTATGACATGATTTTTATTTAGTATTGTTTTATTAAAATAAATAAATGAAGTAGATTTGTTGCCACGTGTTTTGTTTGTTTTGGGATTTAAACCAAGTATTGACTGGTCTCTAAACCTATGAAAAGTCCTTCAAATGTTTGTAAAAATCTTCTGCAGTTCTGTTAAAACATGAAATCATATAATTTGTTGAAGAAAAATTCGTTTCCCCCTCAAAATATGTAACGTTATTCTCAAATGTACTAAAAGAACCAAGGAGGAATCAGAATCAAAATAAATTAAATTTGTTAAATTCACTGATGAGCTAGACTGTTTTAGCTAATAATTTTTTGCCATTTTCTACATACAACTTGCGTAATAAAGATGCATCTATTATAAATTACACTGATGGACTTGAGAATAATACTCTTTTATTTTTGTTTTTCCCATAGGCGAACAATGATGCTGAAGTCACTGAGGTAAGCAGACCTCACTCCTTATTGCGCAGAAATAAAGTTTAATAATACAATAAATATTTATTGCATCAAAATAAGGTACATGTTTTAAACGTGTTATTACTTTGCAGCCTAAAAGAAGGTCGGAGAGGTTGGTAAACGTGAGTATTCATGTTCTGCTTTTATACACAGTCCTCATTCATTCAACAGATATGGCAGTTATTTATTAATTTATGTATTATAACTTTTTCATTTTTAGAAACCTGCAACCCCAAAGGCAGAGCCTAAGCCAAAGGTAACACAACTTTATAAATAAGAAGAATGATAAAAACCTAGATTAAATTCTAAATTATAACTTAGAAACAATATAACAAAAATCCATTTACCACATTGCAGAAGGCGGCTGCCAAACCTAAGAAAACAAAGGAACCCAAGGAGCCTAAGGAAGAGGAGAAGAAAGAAGAGGTGCCCGCAGAAAACGGAGAAACAAAAGATGACGAAGAGGTAACAAAGTCATATACGGGCAAATCTTACAAATAACACCCTAAAATGATTTGTGTTCTTTCTATGTAATCTAACGACAATGATGATGTTTTGTCAGGCAACGGAAGACGCCGACAAGGGAGAAGACGGGGAATAACTTTGCTGAGATCTCATCTTTTACCAGCACTCCCTGTACCTCTTTTCTTGTACAATTCAGGGGAATATTTTTATCTACTATTTTCTAAAGGCAGGTTTTTTAGTAGTTTGATTGTAGAGACACATTTTTTATGGAAGAAAGGAAACATTTTGAAAGTGATCTCATCATATCCAGCATTTTTACATTGGGCAGAAAAAACTACCATCATCGTAAATGTCGACAGGCATTTTTTCCCCCTCTCTGTTCTCGCTTTCAAAGTGTGAGGTAGAGGGGAAGGTTGTGGGCATGTTGTTTACACAGACAGCTGGACATCTTACTGAGCTTGTCCGAATGACTAACATTCCATTGGCTCTATGAGGGATTTTGGTGTGTGTTTTTTTTTTGGTGCGTGTGTAACCTGTAATGTGTGTTTGGGGAGGGAGGGGTGGGCAAAAAAACTCATTGTTTATAAGGCGAAAGATTACTTGTAGAACATTTGTAAGCTGTGTTCCATATGTTAACTGCAGTTCTCCATAACCATTTCTGCTAAATAAACATATTCTCTAGTACTGGAGTTCATGTCAGGCCTGTGCTTCGTGTGTATTGATTTTGTCTCTTCTGTGATAGTGCCGCAATAAATTTGTAAAACTGCTGTGAAAAAGATTTTTGGGGCTTTAAGTCCAGTTTGTGTTATGGTACCAATGGCAGACGTGGGATGAATATCTCTGCAAAGCCAGCGATTCTTTAATATCCAAACGCATTATTCAAGTGGAAAATTTGAGACAAATGAGTCATTACGTGTAAAATCTCTTTAGTTGTAAAGCGTTCTGACCAGCAGTAGCATTATTTTTGTGGGACTTAGATATCAAGTATAAATGTACAGTTTCTTTTGATCATTGTTTATAGATGTATCTGTGTGTTATGGTTCGATAAAACAAGCCAATAAAAATCAGTTGTGAAACCATGTTTTTCCTTTGATTTTGAGTTACATTTATTACTGTAGGTTTAGTTAAAGATTTACATTAAACTGGGTGATTATGTACCATGGTATATTTAAAAAAATACTATTGTATTACTTAGAGTTATTACAGTCAACTAAAACTATAAAGTCGTTACCTAAAACAAATTTCAAATGATAAATATTGTCATGGCCAAAAATATCTGCACCCTTTGTAAATATGATCAAATTAATCTGCATTGTTAATCCTTTTGATCTTTTATTTAAAATGGGGGAAAATCTCATTATGAAATAAATGTTTTTCTCAAATACATGTTGGACACAATTACTGGCACCCCTAGAAATTCTTATGAGTAAAATATCTCTGACGTATTTTCACAATTTTGAGCACTCCAGAGTGACTATGAACATTAAATTATCCAGCCATGGCTTCCTGTTTCACAGAAATATAAATAGGGAAAACAACACCCAAATTCCCTTAATCATCCATCACAATGAGAAAAACCAAAGAATATATTTCTGATGTGCAGCAAAAGATAATTGAGCTTCACAAATTAGTGAAGTGGCTTTAAGAGAAGAGCTAGAGCAGTGAAAATTCCCATTTCCAAAACCAAGGTAAATTAATTTCCAATCAACATAACATGTTACGAAACTGCCTGGAAGAGGACGTGTGTCTATATCGTCCTAATGCACGGTGAGAAGGAGAGTTTGAGTGGCTAAAGACTCTCCAAGGACCACAGCTGGAGAATTGCAGAAAATAGTTGAGTCTCGGGGTCAGAAAACCTTAAAAATATTGTCAAACAGCACCTACATCACCACATGTTGTTTGGGAGGGTTTCAAAGAAAAATTATCCTAGCTCATCCAAAAACAATCTCCAGCATATTCAGTTATCAGACACGACTGGAACTTCAAATGGGACTGGTTCTATGGTCAGATGAAACTAAAAAAATGAGCTTTTTAGCAGCAAACACTCAAGATGGGTTTGGTGAACACAGGGATAAAAAGTACCCATGTGTACAATGAAATATACTGCTGTATTTTTGATGTTGTGGGCCTATATTTCTGCTGGAGGTCCTGGACATCTTGTTTAGACACGTGGCATCATGGATTCTATCAAATACCAACAGATAAAAATCAATAAGTGACTGACTCTGTTAGAAATCTTATAATAGGCCGTGTTTGGATTTTCAAACCGTACAATAATCCAATCACAAACCTCAAAAACAACACAAAAATGGGTCACTGAGCACAAAACCAAGCTTCTGCTATGGCCATTCCAGTCCTCTGACCTGAACCCTGTAGAAAATGAGTGAGGTGAACTGAAGAAATGATGCACATGAGCATGAGCTGGGAATCTGAAGGGTCTGGAGTGATTCTGGATGAAGGAATGGTCTCTGATCTCGTCAGGTGTTCTCAAACCTCATCAGGCATTATAGGAGAACATGTAGAGCTGTTAAACTGGCAAATGGAGGTTTCAAAAAGTTCTAAAAGGGTGCCGTTAATTGTGGCCAATGTGTATTAGAGAAAAACATTTATTTCATAATAATATTTCCCCCCATTTAAAATTCTTATTATCCAATGAAAGCTTCTATTTTTGTGATTTTTTTTAAATAAAAGATCAAAAGGATTAACAATGCAGATTGATTTTCACAGTCTTCTTTGATCATATTTACCAAAGGTGCCGATATTTTTGGCCATGACTGTATATATTGGCTGGCTAGAAACATCTCATTTTCTTGAAGCACTATATGTGCACTATATGTTCTAAAATAACAAAAGGAAAAACTATGCACATTAAAAAATAAATACAACTTTCCTTTTTAGCAAAACTTTTAAATCAAATGAGAGAAATCATAACAGAAAATACATAAATATTTATAAAACTACAATAGTATCTCATTGATATTAAAATTATCATGGTATTACCATGGTACATGCTCAAATATAGCATTTGTTACTACAGAACTTTTAGTTAGTCTATTTAGATTTTTGTGCATAATTTGCACGTGTTTCTTCTTTTTCATGACTAGGTGTGTAGAAATTACTTTAAGTAGTTTCACGTAAATCATTTATTAAGCTGTATGTAGCCTAAAAACTCTTGAAAAGTAATTCATATGTGTATTTGTATTTATATCAAAATAATTCCTTTAATAGCTAAAATTACATTTTTTTTGGTATGGTGAGTAATTCGACAAGTACGCCCTTTTGAAGATCTGCTTGTCGGTTCCTTTCAAGAACATTTCAGGTTGTATTTTGATGGGTCTGACAGTACTCTGACAGTTTTTATTATTATTATTTATCAAATAAAAGTTGTTAATGTGTAAGGATATAAATGCAGTGGTATCAAGTTTATATCTATGACTGGTCTATTTCTTATACTTTATTAATTTAATATGATAGATGAATATGCATGTACAAACTCATTTACATGTTATTACTCAAAAATAGCCTTGTACTGATGTGAGTATCTTAAATGACCAAATCAGATGTGGGGCAGATTGATCCAAGCTCATAAACAGCACCTGTTGGCACAGCAAGTGACATCAACAGTCACTCTGTTCCCACATGAAAACAGAGAAACTGCCTAAACAGATAAATGGATAACCAGTTGCCCAGCATATGTGACCTTAACCCCAGCCTCCACCCAAACTTTCTCTGACTGTGATGACCTAGAAAACGCTTGCCATAGTGTTTTTTGTTTATATTCTACCACACTTCAGCTTAAGGCAAGGGAGTGTCTGAGCTTTCCGTTTAGTGCCACATTCCTGCTATTTCTAATGTTGGTTTGTAAAGCTAATGCTGTTGGCTAGATTCCCTTATGAACATTTGTCAAAGAGATGAAAACAAACCTATCTGATCCACAAGACTTACATAAAACATGAAGAAATGAGGGAACTTGTTTGTCAATGATTGACTCAGTGATTTTGCTCAAGGCATTTGTCAGATCAGCTGAAGAGCGTAAAATGTGAATGCTTGATTTGGTTGATCAGATTTTTCACAAACAAACAAAAATAGTTATTTAATTCAGTGCTGTTTAACCAGTAAATTACATGTGATGCACGTGATTTCTTCATATTCAGATTTTGTAACCAACATCATGAGATAATTGAATAAACCGGTCATTAACTTAAATAGCAAAGCTTAATCTTCGTGTGAAACATTTTCGGCAGTGTATTAGCGGAGAACAAGGGCAGGGTGACCTTTGTTTGCTGCTTCGGATGGATTTATTTACTCTTTGAGCTTTACGTCACAATGAATTTTCCCACCGTAAGCGCAGTTTCGTTAGTGTATGAAAAAACAAACCCGAATTAACCATAGCATTGCTAAATATATAACATAATACATTTATGAAATACATAAATATAAAAAAGTTTACGGATTACATTCCCTTAACTAAAGAGTTCACGTTTTCATTGTTGATTATAGAAAGTGCTGAAGTGAAACCTAAACGGGGTGTTCGTACGAGAGGTGAAATCCCAAACCACAGCTGATCTCCGCAGATTTACAAGCTGGGAAGCTTTAATTAGGCTAATTATTTATGTTCGCATAATACTTTGAAAGAGCCGGTCGGGTTGTTTCACAATGCGTCTACTCAGGGCTTATGCTGTAATGTTAAATAGTGTTATGTGTGATGGTCTTCAGTGATGCGCGGCTCGTGGCTCCTGCTGCAGCGCTCGCACGCGCTCTACAGACGCAGTGTCAACACATGGTCTGCTGTCGGAGCAGCGTTCAATGTTCAGCACCAACGATTTGAACATTTACAGAAAAATGTGGTGAGACTTTTATGATATATTATCAAAGGAATTGTGTAATAGTTTATAATATATACATATGCGTTAACAGTAAAATAATTTCAGCAAACGTATCTGTCTATAAGTGATTGTTTTTTTTTTTAAATGAAGCATTTATAAAGTTTTTATTTTGTAATACATTTTTCTATTTATTTCTAATAAAGTATGTTTTTATAAAGTATTTTCAATTAAATTATATAATTTTGTATGTTTTATATTTTAATTTACTGTGTAAAATGTATTATGATATATTAATATATAATTTTGTATTGGCACGACAAATATATGGAAATGCAGCACGGAATAATAATAAAAAAGGTGATTGCGGCTTTTTATCACACAATTCTGAGTTGATATACTCTTTTTTGAGATAGGAACTAAGAATAGCAAAATATCAACTCGCGATATAAACTCGCAATTGGGATATATACACTCACAAGTCAAAATTCTGAGATTAAAAGTGTCAATTTACCTTTTTTATTTTTTAATTGGTGGCAGAAATAAAACTAAATTGTGAGATAAATAAACTCTGACAAAAAACTCAGAATTACAAGCAATAAAGTCAGAATTGCAAGATGTAAACTCAGAATTACAAGAAATAAAGTCAGAATTGCAAGAAATAAAGTCAGAATTGCAAGATGTATACTCAGAATTGTAAAAGAAAATCACTTTTTTTCTCAGAATTGCAAGTTTATATCCCCAAATTGGGAAATATTAGATCAGAATTGTGAGATAAAAAGTCTCAATTACCTTTTTTATTTTGTATTCCTTGGCATAAACAGGCTTCCATACAAATGACTACAGTTGCATTGACCTTGTTTTCTGTCTTTCCTCTCTGTTCTCAGGGTCTGTTTGGAGTATCAGAGCTCAGCGGTCCTGCCGGTTTCCAGATGGCTCAGCATCAGGCTCTCAGGGAAGCAGAGTTTCTGGTCCACAAGGCTTGCACACATCCTCCTGGTGCCGTCACTGTGGAAACATTTGATCAGCTGTCTGACAGCTTATGCAGAGTTGCAGACCTGGTAAACATAATTGTGTTGGCGTAGCATAAACTGTGATTCTTGTAAGGGGTCTGTTAAATCTCACACGTGTTTCATTGCAGGCAGATTTCATCAAAGTGGCTCATCCGGATGCTGCGTTCCGGGAGGCAGCGGAAAGGACCTGCGTTGAAATCGGAACTGATGTGGAAAAGTGTGTATCTGTCTTCTGGTTATTCTGGCAGTACTAAACAATATTTGTGTTTTATTTTTATTGGTTTGTGTATATTACAGACTCAATACAAATGTCGATTTCTGTCAGAGCCTGAAGAATTTACTGGAAAACGAGGCTGTTTTGGCTACACTGGACTCAGACACAAGGCAGGTGAACTTTGAAAAATCCTTTTAAACATGATTTAAAAGTTAAGCAAGAGAAGATGTATTTCTGTAATGTCTATGGACTCAAAACTGTGTTTGTATGAGTTTAACAATTTGGGATCGGTAAGAATTGTCAATGTTTTTTAAATTATGCTCACAAAGACTGCATTTATTTGATAAAAAATGCAGTAATAATGTAAAATATTATTACAGTTTTTCAGGTAATTTGTACCTGTAATGTTAGAGCTAAAATTCAGCAATCTTCAGTGTCACATGATCCATCAGAAATCATTCTAATTTCTAATTTTATGCTCAAGAAAAAAAAATATTATGTTGAGAACAGCTGTGCAGCTGAATATACAACAGTGATGTATATTCTTTGATGAATAGAAAAATCAAAAGAGCAGCATTTATTTAAAATAGAACGTTTTTAAACTATATAAATGTCTTTACTGTCATTTTACTTTTGATCAATTGAATGCATCCTTGCTGAATAAACATATTAATTTATTTCACACGGTTCTGTTGCTGATTTAGAAGAGTGGCAGAGCTCTTCATGTTTGATTTTGAGATCAGTGGAATACATCTTGATGAATCCAAGGTGAGAACAATCCTTAAAGACTAAAATACAAGCCCTTTTTAACGTGATCATACTGATTTTATATAGGCCCTATATTTCTTTATGAATCATCTCAGAGGAGCAAGGCTGTCGCTCTGAATGTGAAGCTGCTGGATCTTTACCACGAGTTTCTGAGCGGCTCTCAGCTCCCAAACGCCATAGATAAGCAAGTTCTACCAGAACACATCCGCCACTGCTTTTCCATAGACGGGAACCGCATTCAGATCGGCGGGTTGCATGCTGACTCTCCAAACGAGCTGGTATGTGTGATCATATTATTCTGTTTACGTATTTACCATCTCCTTGTTTGTTGCTTGAGCTTAAAGGTGCACATAAGTCCATCATGACATGCTATTGGCTGTTTATGCAAGCTAGATGGTAAGGTTGGCTTCCGTTTGCATGTTCCGTAAGCGTCTTTTTTTTCTTCCCTCTGGTAGGTGCGGGAAGCTGCGTATAAAATCTTTCTGTACCCCAATGCTAGTCTCTTGCTTTGTCTGGATGAGCTTTTGGCTTGTAGACATGAGCTGGCAACATTAGTGGGCTATGAGTCGTTTGCACACAGGGCTTTGAAAGGAACGATGGCTAAAACCCCAGGTAAAATTAACCAGAGGATCTTTTGCTGGCTACAGTCCTCTTTTAGCTGCAAATGGAGTTTAAACAAACGCATTTGTAAACGAATTTGTTTGCTTTACAGAGACTGTGATGAAGTTTTTGAAGCTGCTTAACAGAAAAGCTCTCTGACAGGTATGTTTTGCACTAACTGCGTTTTTTTTTTGATGTGAATCTTTGATGTGTTGTAAAGTTTACTCCGTTTGTTTGTCATAATACAGAACATCAAGAGACTTCAAGATGATGAAAGAAATGAAGAAGAAAAAACATTCAACAAATCCTGTAAATGTTTATTTTGTGCACTGGATTTGTTTTGTGAATGCTGCTTTCCTTTTTTTCGTTTGCATCGCAAATGCAGATATTTCCTAAATATTGTTTTTCGCATATCAGGAAGTGATGGCGTGGGATCATGCATACCTCAGCTGTGCCATACGAACGGAAAAGTAAAGCGTTTTCATGTATACATCCCTCTGGATATGCCATCTACTTCCTGTTTATCCTCATACACATTCATGTACTTGTAGGTTTAACATTGATCCCAGCGTCTACAGCCCGTACTTCTCTCTGGGTGCTTGTATGGAGGGACTCAACCATCTCTTCATGCAGCTTCTGGGCGTTTCTTTTCAAGCAGAGCAGCCGAAGATGGGCGAACTGTGGAGCGAAGATGTTCGAAAGCTTGTGAGATTTTCTCCTCCATCTTTGTTTGCTCAGATTTCAAGACCAACTGTCTGTCGATCACTCACAGATGTATTAATGCAAATGGGAAGCTGTATTTACTGTTTCTTGTGCTGCCAACAGGCTGTGGTCCATGAAACAGAGGGACTACTGGGATACATCTACTGCGATTTCTTCCGCAGACTTGATAAACCTCACCAGGTACCGCTATCTGCTCTTGACTGATTCTGCACAATGCAGACATATAATTAAATTGGATATACATAATATTGGTGAAATTAAATAAATATAAACACACATATTTGACAAATGCTGTTCAAAAGGTTGGGGATATAAATTAATAGTTGTATTCAGTAAAGATGCATGAAATTTATCAAAAGTGACAAAGATATTTCTAATAAAAAAAAGCTGTTCTTTCGACCTTTCTATCACAGTTTCCACAAAAAATATTAAGGAACAACTGTTGCTTTATTAGTATCTCTAAACATACAATTTCCATATATGGCAGGACTGTCACTTCACCATCCGCGGTGGGCGGCTGAGGGAAGATGGCATTTACCAGCTGCCTGTTGTAGTGTTGATGCTGAGTTTACCTCCACCCAGCGGCAAAACCCCATCTCTGCTCACCCCCTCTATGGTGGAGAACCTCTTCCATGAGATGGGACATGCCATGCACTCCATGTTAGGCAGAACACGCTATCAGCATGTCACAGGTCAGAGTTAACTGAATATTCAGGTTATTCATAAATTTAATTTACATGACAAATAACTGATCTGAATTTGATGTATCTATCTATACAGGAACCAGGTGCTCCACAGACTTTGCTGAAGTCCCTTCTGTTCTGATGGAGTATTTTGCCTCAGATTATCGAGTTGTGAGCCAGTTTGCAAGACATTATCAGACTGGAGAGGTGGGTTTGTGCACAAACCTGCTTCAGAGATCATCGTCTATGTATCTGAAACACCATTAGAAGAACTGCATGTTGATGTAACAGCTGTCTTTTGTTCTCTCTAGCCTCTTCCAGAGAGCCTAGTGTCCCGTTTATGTGAGTCTAAGAGGATGTGTAGTGCTGCTGACACTCAGTTACAGGTACTATAACACATCACTGCTCTGATGGAGAACTATAGTGCTGATATGAAGTCAGCTTTGAGTCAGGAGTAATTGTGGGATGTAAACTATAGTTGAGTAATGGCTCATATAGTATATGGGACACTAAAGGATGAAAGAAACATCTACATTTCATTTACAAGCCCAAACTGAGCAGAAACATGCATTTTGGTGCAGTTTATGATATTTATATGGCCAAAAACAAATATGAAATTCTGATAGCTTGTAAATATTTTCCAATAACGTGTCTTAGTAAATGTAAAAGCTTAGTTCATGATCAAAGATAAGATTTTAATTGAGGGGAGCAAAACATATAATGCAATGCAATACAGTGATGTTTGAGAGTTGAAAAATTTTTTTCAAGTCTTTTATGTGATGGGTTTTATGGGGGGGTTTGATCCTCTGCTGATTTTGTAGGTTTGCCCACTGACAAAGAAATGATCAGTCTATAACTTTAATGGTAAGTTTATTTGAACAGTGAGACAGAATAACAACAAAAAAATCCAGAAAAAAACGCATTTCAAAAAATGTATAAATTGATTTGCATTTTAATGAGTCAAATAAGTATTTGATCCTCTATCAATCAGCAAGATTTCTGGCTCCCAGGTGTCTTTTATACAGGTAAGGAGCTGAGATTATGAGCACTCTCTTAAAGGAGCTAATCTCAGTTTGTTACCTGTATAAAAGACACCTGTCCACAGAAGCAATCCGTCAATCAGATTCCAAACTCTCCACCATGACCAAGAGCAAAGAGCTGTCCAAGGATGTCAGGGACAAGATTGTAGACCTACACAAGGCTGGAATGGGCTACAAGAACATCGCCAAGCAGCTTGGTGAGAAGGTGACTACAGTTGTTGCAATTATTCGCAAATAGAAGAAATACAAATACAGCCTCGGATTGGGGCTCCATGCAAGATCTCACCTCGTGGAGTTTCAATGATTATGAGAAAGGTGAGGAATCAGCCCAGAACTACACGGGAGGATCTGGTCAATGATCTCAAAGCAGCTGGGACCATAGTCACCAAGAAAACAATTGGTAACACACTACGCCGTGGAGGACTGAAATACTGCAGCGCCCGCAAGGTCCCCCTGCTCAAGAAAGCACATGTGCAGGCCCCTCTGAAGTTTGCCAATGATTCAGAGGAGAACTGGGTGAAAGTGTTGTGGTCAGATGAGACCAAAATCCAGTGGACCATCAGGGCCTGGGCATTGAAGCCAGCCAGGGCATTGAAGATGGGTCGTGGATGGGTATTCCAGCATGACAATGACCCAAAATACACGGCCAAGGCAACAAAGGAGTGGCTCAAGGAGAAGCACATTAAAGTCATGGAGTGGCCTAGCCAGTCTCCAGACCTTAATCCCATAGAAAATCAGTTATGGTATATGTTTATGATGTTTTATGCTTGTTTTTATTTAGTCTTCCTGTACAGCACTTTGGTCTCCACATTGTGGTCTTGAAAGTGCTTTATAAATAAAGTTGAAGTTGAAAATCTGTGGAGGGAGCTGAAGGTTCGAGTTGCCAAACATCAGCCTCGAAACCTTAATGACTTGGAGAGGATCTGCTAAGAGGAGTTGGACAAAATCACTCCTGATATGTGCAAACCTGGTGGCCAACTACAAAAAACTTCTGACCTCTGTGGTTGCCAACAAGGGTTTTGCCACCGAGTACTAAGTAATGTTTTGCGAAGGGGTCAAATACTTATTTGACTTACTAAAATGCAAATCCATTTATAACTTTCTTGAAATGCGTTTTTCTGTATTTTTTTGTTGTTATTCTGTCTCACTGTTCAGAGAAACCTACCATTAAAATGATAGACTGATAATTTCTTTGTCAGTGGGCAAATGTACAAATCAGCAAGGGATCAAATACATTTTTTCCCACTGTATATTTAAACAAGATTTTCTGAAGGAAAAAAATGGTTTATGGATAATCACATACAGGTACATCTCAAAAAAATTTAATATGTTGAAAAAAAATTATTGTAACTTATTTCAAAAAGGAAAATGTTCATATATTTTATATTCATTAAATGTAAAGTAAAACACTCAACTTTTTTGTTTTAATTTTGATGATTAGAGCTTACAGCTAATGAAAGTCAAAAATCAGTATCTCAAAATATTAGAATTATTTACATTTGAATTTCAATAAATGACCATCCATACAGTATAAGTTGTGGGTATCTCTTGTTCTTTGAAACCACAATAATGGGGAACACTGCTGACTTGGCAATGGTCCAGAAGACGATCATTGACACCCTCCACAAAGAGGGTAAGTCACAGAGGGTCATTACTGAAAGGGGTGGCTGTTCAAGGAGTGCTGTATCAAAGCATATTAAATGCAAAGTTGACTGGAAGGAAGAAATTGGGTAGGAAAATGTGCACAAGTAACAGGGATGACCACAAGTTTGAGAATACTGTCAAGCAAAGCCGATTCAAACACTTGGGAGAGCTTCACAAGGAGTGAACTGAAGCTGGAGTCAGTGCATCAAGAGTCACCACGCTCAGACATCTTCAGGAAAAGGGCTACCAAGCCACTTCTGAAACAGAAACATCGTCAGAAGCATCTTACCTGGGCTAAGGAGAAAAAGAACTGGACTGTTGCTCAGTGGTCCAAAGTCTTTTCAGATGAAAGTAAATTTTGCATTTCATTTGGAAATCAAGGTCTCAGAGTCTGGAGGAAGAGTGGAGAGGCACAGAATCCATGTTGCTTGAAGTCCAGTGTGAAGTTTCCACAGTCAGTGATGATTTGGGCTGCCATGTCATCTGCTGGTGTTGGTCCACTGTGTTTTCTGAAGACCACAGTCAACGCAGCCATCTACCAGGAAATTTTAGAGCACTTCGTGCTTCCTTCTGCTGACAAGCTTTATGGAGATGCTGATTTCATTTTCCAGCAGGACTTGGCACCTGCCCACACTGCCAAAGGTACCAAAAGCTGGTTCAATGACCATGGTGTTACTGTGCTTGATTGGCCAGCAAACTCGCCTGACCTGAACCCCATAGAGAATCTAAACCCAACAATGCAGATGACCTGAAGGCCGCTATCAAAGCAACCTGGGCTTTCATTACACCTGAGCAGTGCCACAGGCTGATTGTCTCCATGCCACGCTGCATTGATGCAGTAATTCATGCAAAAGGAGGCCCAAACAAGTATTGAGTGCATATAAATGAACATACATTTCTGAAGCCTAACATTTCTGTTTAAAATATCCTTTTTTTATTGATCTTGTGTAATATTCAAATTTTCTCAAACACTGAATTTTGGGTTTTCATTATCTATAAGCCATAATCAAAATTTCAAGAAATAAAGGCTTGAAATATTTCACTGTGTGTAATGAATCTATATAATATATGGGTTTCACTTTCTGAAATGAGTGACAAAAAAATATTGACCTTTTTCATGATATTCTAATTTGTTTTAGATGTACCTGTATACTCAAGTTGCTTCAGTCCAGTTAATGTTTATCTTAAAATATTAATAGCAATATAAAATGTATAAGAATCAGTAAAGAATTCGCAGCAATAAAGACTCATGAGCATGACCTGTAAACTGTACTGAAATGCCTTTTACTAATAAAGGATAAACTATCAATCAAACAAAAGGCATGAAGTAAATACAGTAGGTTTTTAAGCAAAGTTTTGACCATGTTGATAATTTAGAGGCCTTAAAATGTACGTAACTAAAATGATGCAGAAGATTTATCTATTAAGTCTACTAGTGAGTTTTTTTGTGCAACGCTTCTCTGTACAGATTTTCTATGCAGCTTTGGACCAGGTTTATCATGGAATACCACAATACAGATCAACCACTGACATCCTCAGAGAAATACAGGAGACATTTTACGGGTTACCTTATGTCAATGATACAGTGAGTGGCAACATCACAGACGCACTTCAGATTCTGTGCAATTTGTCCAATTATTACATTTTTTATGTAAGTTTTTTAACAATGTTAATACAATATTGATCTTATATATTCTCTGATGATGTAGGCTTGGCAGCTGAGATTTAGTCACCTGGTTGGTTATGGTGCCAAATATTACTCCTACCTCATGTCCAGGGCTGTTGCCTCGATGGTGTGGAGGCAGTGCTTTCTACAGGATCCCTTCAGCAGGTCAGTGTGGAGTTTTCAACTCCAACTCCTGGCCATGTAGGACAGCTTTGTCATGCATATGTTTGGCTATCTTGTCATGGATGCCGTGTGCACCGATAATAGTACTCAGGATGACTGGAAATTCTTTAATTTTTGTTTGATTTACATTTAATAAATGTTAAATATTTTCTATTGTATAGTGACTGTTCACTTTCAAAACATAAAATATCTGTAGTTGTACTGTATATCTGGTTTAATTAAAGAACAGACTGTGTTATTTACAGAGTGATGGGAGAACGTTACCGCAGAGAGATGCTCGCTCATGGGGGCAGTAAAGAACCTATGCTGATGGTCCAAGGTAAAAACAACACTTGCAATTACATTTTCTGTAAGACCTTAATAACTATCAATCTTAAGAGTAAATATTCACTGATTCTTATTTTTGATCCTCAGGAATGCTACAGAAAACCCCTACTATTGAAGACTTTGTTGATGCACTAGTGTTAGACCTTGATGCAAATGTCAAATCCCCAGCTTAGTAGAGGAAACGAAAGATCCTTGTTATTGGTTCGGTCTGATACACTGGGTATAACCTCACTCTTTCCTAATGTCTTGCTGCCTTTAAGCCTAATTAAAATGTGAAGAGGCAACATTAAAATATTTGTGTTACTTCTGTGTATTGTGCCTCAGTTTCACATTTAGTACATTTTGCTGAAAAAAAACTGCTTCAGCACACTTAACTTCACTGATAGGTGCTGATTTGAAGATGTTTATCTAAGTGATATTTTTGCAAAGATAATCTTGCTTTAAAACATACCCTGTCCCTCTTATTTGTACTTAACTACATAACCATACAGATGATGTTTAAGTTTGGGCAAATATGTATATCACTATACAATTTGGGAATGGCCTGCTTTTCTAAAATTACCATTTTAATTTTAGCTTTGAAAAGCTCACAGAAAAGCAGCATAAGATTATAAACAAGTATATGTATTAATTAGGAAAAATTAAGCGTGCCTTCTAAAAATGTCAACCTACAGTCATAAACCACAATATACATTCTCAAAATTATATAATGAGTACAAACACAATGTAGGTACATATTGATTTTGTTGAAGAAATGCACAAACAAGTTTAATTTTGTGGTTGTTTATTTACCTATGCAAGACCATAACTCAAGTCCAGGTGGGATCTGAAAAAGAGATGAATAAACATTCAATATAGGAGACCAGTAGACGAAACAACATTAGCTGACAAAAGACATCAAATATGAAAATCAGTTGTTCTGAGTTGATAATCACCATGTTATGCCTCCTTCTCTGGAACTACCTCATCGGTGCCCTTGGTGTTTCTGGTGTAGATAACCTGAGCTCTGTGCTTCGACACCAGTTTGATCAAACCTGACAATGATAAACAAAATATCACTCCATCATGGATTCAAAATAAAACTTGACATCTCTGAATGCATTAACTTAAAAAAAAATTCAGGGAAAACTTGCAGCTTAAAAAACTAATCATGGAATACTTTAAGTAAACAATTTATGTATAAGGGGTTTGGCTGACAAAAAGCCCTGTCATACGAGATGTACTCAGTTTGTGAATCAATCATATTCACTGTTAGAGCATCAGATGATCACCTTTGCTGAGCAGCTCCTGCAGGGCAGCCCTGGCAAGCGAGCCCCTGATCTTCAGCCTCTCAGAGACCACAGCGGGTGTGATGAGCTTGTAGTTGGGAACTTCTTTGTACAGCTTGTCATAACTGACCTTGTCAAAGAGGACCAGGTTGTTCAGCTTGTCCCTCACCTTTCCTTTGGACCACTTCTA
The DNA here is from genome assembly GCA_027422405.1 of Ptychobarbus kaznakovi. Taxonomy (NCBI): domain Eukaryota; kingdom Metazoa; phylum Chordata; class Actinopteri; order Cypriniformes; family Cyprinidae; genus Ptychobarbus; species Ptychobarbus kaznakovi. The sequence continues at coordinate 5,214,192 of CM049796.1, read as the reverse complement.
CTCAAGACCAAATACAGGGAAATGTCAAGCCTTGCATGCATAAAATCACAGTTAATGACTTAAAAAGGACTGACATGTTTCTTAAGATATGTAAAATACTTTTAACTGTAGTATTTAGGTTACCTTCTTCTTCGCTTTGCCTCCAGATTTGTTGACGGGATCCTTGTCCTTTTTGGACTTGCCCGCATCTTTCTTCTGCTTGGTATCCTTGGGCGGCTAGACAGTTACAAAAAAAACAATTTCAATCACATGTATAAATAAAAGCGTATTTTATAATTAATTACATGGTCGGCGTTTTAAAAAAAGCAACGTGTGTTAATGCGGTGCGCGTTCAGGCCTCGCGCACGATGCGGCAACACTTCATACACAATAATCATACACAAACGCTGAAATGGCCCACTAAAGCTACATTATGTTATTTATCATGCTTAAAAACGTAGGAAAATGTTGTTATAATACGGCTATTACACGTGAGAAGTGGGTAAAAGTGCTATTTTCTAACATTACGGAATCGCTCGAGCACTCACCATGCTGAGGCGTTGCGAGCTGCGGAAGAGAAAGGAAGTGGCGCACGCGCACGTCCGCTTTGTCCGTTTGCACTTCGGCTCGTGCTGTCCATGTGCTCAGTAGTTCATGGTCGCCACCTGCAGGACTGGAGTGAGTGCTGCGGCTCTCATATACGAAGAATCGTGGGGAGACTTTAGACTGAGAAGTACTTTGCTCTAAATATAAAAACTGTGACATTATTTACCCGTTTTAAAAGCGATAGTAAATAATTGTATAATGTTACAAGCAGCAGGACCGGATATGCGAGTGGGCCTGATAGCTTTACAACCCAGATCCACGGAAATACAGATTTTAAATTTTTATTATACTACTGAACGTTTAAATTCTTCATTAATCACGTTAAATGTGATTTGTGTCGTCATTTGTGTCGTCATTTGCTTCATTAGAACTATGATAATAGTAATATGCTAATTAGCATCTTCTGTTACATTGCGCCAGTAGTATGTTACGTTCTTCCCGCCAAAAGCTCTGTCTGCTTTGATTCCAACTGGCAGCTAGAAAACAACCAGCTAACAGGAAATTTGGATTACGACGAAATTATCACCGTCTCACAGATGAATACAACTGTTTAGAATAGACATCAGTCATTAAAGGTAAGTTTATATGCATTTGTTTTTTAATCTGACCTACCATGGCAACATAGTGAATGTTGAAAACATAAAATTTAGTTCAGCCAACACAGGAATAAATTACATAAAACAAGACTTATTTCAAATTGTAATAACACAATATTTTAGTGCTGTCAAATGATTAATCACGATTAACTGCATAAACACTGTGTATATTTATTATATATGTACAAATACACACACATACAATATACATTTTGAAGATATTTACATATATTTACATTTGTATTCATATAATTTATATTATGTATAAACATTTAATATGTAAACATGACATAATTTTCTTAAATATATGCATGCATGTACGTGTATTTATATATACATAATAAACATAGTACACACACATATTATGTAAAAAAATATATTTTGCATGTGATTAATCGTGATTAATCGTTTGACAGCACTACTATATTTATATATTTTTTTAAAAGTTGAGCTTTTTGAGAAAATTCAGAGAAAATCTGCTGAATCTGGTTGCCTTACAAATTTTAAGTTGGCTCAACTTTTTTTTTTACAGTGTGGATTTTTGATCAAATAAATGTAGCTTTGCTGAGCATAAGAGACTATTAGTTAATTCACAATAATTGTGCCATTTTTCATCTCGATGGTAAAAAGTGACCCAGTATAACTGAATTCACCCTTATGTTTTAATTTAATACACCTTAAATATATAAAACAAGATATCTCACAGCACATGTAAACCTATACTAAAATGATAAAATAACCAAAATAAGTGAAGCTCACCAAAATAAATACAAATAAATAATAAAGAATACAGGAAAAAAATATCAAGACCAATGTTTAAAATGATGTGAAATGACACATAAGCAACAACTTGGTGACAAACTTTTATACTGCATTTTTACACCTTTATACATCATAAAGTATAATGTTGTTTGCATTAAATTAGTATGAATTGGGTGCATATTTCGAAAAAACATTTTTTTTTTTTTTTTTGCTGTAACACTGAAGGCAAAAGTACAGGTATTTAAAGTGCAAAAGAACAATGTGTGTCTAAGACAGTCTGTAGACTGGAAAAAGATGACCCTCAATTCAGCACATAACTCAAGCTCTAAAGCTGTTACTCAAAAAATAAACAAGCTCAAAAAGCTTGTGAGAAGTTAAACAATATTCAGGTGCAACAATTCATGTTAATATTTACTAAGAAAGTAAACAATCTTCTATACTAAAGTGTAAACATTTCTGTTCGTACAGTAATACAAATTCTGTTCTTCTGAAAGATGTACAGTGGAGACACTCAGTCAAATAATATTTACAGGACTCAATTTAATAAACTGTAAAACATTCATTATTCTCCATCATCCGCATTGCTGCTATGTGTATATACCCGGTACAACCTGTTTGCACATTCCTCTTGCACATCCCTGTTTATATTATTATTTATTAAGTCCACAGTATACTGTATTGCACATTTTACTCTTTTTTTTTTTTACCTATATTTATATATATTCTCTTGTGTTGTGTTACATATTTTGCACTGTCCATTGAGCGGACCTGACCTGATTTACATTTCACTACTGATTATATCCTGTATAATTGAGTATGTGACGAATAAAAGAACCTTGAACCTTGAACACTAAGTCTCTGAAGTGTGTGAATGTTGTGATATTGCTGATGAATAAGCTTAAGAAAAATATCTAAATTAAAGTTACAAATCTATTTAAAAAATAAGTACAACAGTAACACTGACATTAAAGCAGTTCCTTAAAAGGACAGTCAAAAGAAAAAAGACCAATCTGTTATCATTTATCATCCTCGTCATGTCGTTCCAAACTTTCTTAGTATAGACAAAAAATACAATGGAAACCGAAACTGTTTGGTTATCTCAAATTATTCAAAATATCTTATTTTGTGTTCCACAAGTTTAGAAAGACATGAGGATGAGTAAATAATGACAGAATGTTACATTTTTGGGTGGACTATCCCTTTAAGAACAGATGTCCTTACTGAGTGCTGTCACATTGGCCGGGCTCTCTGATATGATCATATTTAATAGGAGGATTAGTCCATCTTTTTAGCCACGTGGCCCATTTTTGTGCGCATGTTACGCACAAAGAAGAAACAAACTGTTGTTACAGCGCAGGCGACCTCTGCTACCCAGAATGCCGTGTCCCAGCTGTACCGTTTGGCAATGGTGCTGAATGGCAGGCCAGCGATGAATGCACCAACTGAAAGAAAAAAACAATCAGGAATTTATGGTTATATATTATGGAGCATTTTATCTTAATGCATTTTGTCATGAAACAGTTCCTGCAGATTTACCATTTGCCATCAGAGCTACAATGGCATGTGATGTCCCACAGAAATTGGAGGGGGCGCTTTCACTCGCAATCACCCCAAACAAGGCAATTGGTCCGTATGAGGAAAATCCAAATGCAGCACCAAGAATCAAAATCCAAAGCTGCAGAACAGAAAATGTTGTATTAGACATCATTAAAGGAAAAAAAAAAAAAAAAACATTGAAGATGGCTAATAAGTTAAAATATCAATTGTGGTGAATTTTTGGATATACCTCTTTCTCTGAGACACCAGTGAGGACTGAAACTGGATGGAGTGCCAAAACCCATAGTGGAGCTTCCTGAGAAACCACACATGAGGATTTAACCAACACAATACAGCAAAAATTGATGCACGTATAGATTGTACTTATTTTATTTTTTTTAGATTAAAAAAACACCTCTGGGGTCTCTAGTGTGATGGTAACCCGGAAGAGGTACATGGACACAGCCATGCCTGCCATCATCATAAGGAGTAGCCCATGGCGAGGATTACCATAGGTACTCAGCCCTTGCTGTAAAACAGGAAGTCACCGTTTAACAGATGACATGATCTCGATTTATAAATTGCAAATTTATCCCATAATGAAGATGCGCCAATATAGCAATTAATAGGGGATTTTAAATTCCAAATTAAAGGAATAGTTCACCCATATGCAAGTATGAAGATTTGCTGAAAATGTAGCCTAGTATACTCACTGTCAGGCCATCCAAGATGTAGATGAGTTCGTTACAAAATGCAGCTTTTCACTTCACAAGACTGGACTGGACATGTGTGGGTTACTTGTGGATTATTGTGATGTTTTTATCAGCTGTTTGGAATCTTATTCTGACGGCACCCATTCACTTCACAGGTCACCTGGTGAAAAAGCGATGTAATGCTAAATTTCTCCAAATCTGTTCGGATGAAGAAACAAACGCAGCTACATCTTGGATGGCCTGAGAGTGAGTACATTTCTGCAAATTTTTGTTTTTGAGTGAACTATTACTTTAATGTATTTCACTTTAAATTGAACCCACCCTAGCCACAGCCTTGTCAGACAGATAACCAGCTCCAATGCTGCCAAAAAGACCACCAACTTCCAGGGCACTCATGTATGAGCTGCCTGTAGAAAACAAACAAGCATGTTAGCATCCTCACACAGGCCATAAACAACACAGAAAACTTCACGCTAAACAGAGAGTACCAGACTCACCCATCAATGCAGACTGGCCTTTTTCCTGCATGAGGAACAGCTGACCCCAGTCAGTGCAGGCGATCTTTACTCCAAACACAACCAGGTAGCCAGCAGATAGCACCCAAAGATAAGGAGACAGCAGGAACTCTTTTAGACTGCTTTCATCATTAGAGCCTGGGAAAAGAGTGAAGACTGAGTGGATTGACACGAGCAGTAGCCAGTAACAAACATACATAATTTAAATCTCATAAACAGAAAAACAACACAGCATATATTATACACTACCATTCACGGTACACAGTAAAAGCACTAATATTGTGAAATGTTATGGCAATTTAAAACAACAGCTTTTTATTCAAATATATTCTAAAATGTAATGCATTACTGTGATGGCAAAGCTGAATTTAAAAAAAAATATGTTTCTCCTCAGCCATAGATTAGAAAACAACTAGATGGTCTAAGCACTAGATTATATACTGCTTTCTTACCTCCTTTTTTTCCTTTGCCCTTTTTAGTGCCAGGCTCAATACTGGACAACCCCACATCACTGGGTTCGTTCTTCACCGTGAGAAGGCAAACGACAGCGACAGTCATGCAGATCACCCCAGACATGGACATGATGTGTCTCCAATTATAGTACTGAACCAACACTGTAGTGATGATGGGTCCCAGACTACCTGCCAGGTTCATACTGCAGCACAGGATGGCCCACCATGTCCCAAACTGAGACGGTTCAAACCACTGAAACAAGGCCAGTACAAGGACATTTTAATCAACTTTTCATGGAAAACCAATAACACAATGTCAATATGGGTTATAAAGTGTAAAAATGTCCATTTAAATGATTTTTTTAGTGTTATTTACTAGTATTTAAAAGCTAGTTGTCTAGAAAAGGTTTTTAGTTTCTTTACGAAACCCAGGGTGCATTGACAATGTAGCTAAACAGGTCAAAACTACTCACAAATGTTGTATAAAGCAAATAAAACCTCCTTTTGGGATGTTCTTGAAGTGAAAAACATCATAAAATTAAAATAAATTCTAAAAATGCAAGTTTTCAGCACTAGGGTTTGGTGTAATCTACAATTATAATTACATTTTTGTATTTATTTATTAATTTTTCATCTAAAAAGACTACAAAACATCCACAAATCAATCTGACATGCAAGTAAATAATGTTAAGTTCCTTAAAGTCAACTTAATTCCAAGAGCAATGCCTTTTAATGACCGTTATGCATTTGATCATCCACTGAAATGTATGTACTACTCAATGACATTAATTTTATTGCAGACCAACAAGTGCTTCCAGGTTGGTCAGGCACAGATAACTGCTGCTTGTTGCTTTAATTAGATTTAAGTGTATCGTAATGCTCCCAGCTTGACACCACAAGTATGTGGCCAGCATCAGCTGTTGCATCTAGAATACAAGCTGCAATGCATCAGGGTGAGCCGTGAGGTCAGCAGTTAAAGTTCCTGTCACATTGCCAACACTGGAAGACAGGTGCATATTGATGGATTTAAAGGTAAAGGGTTGGCCTTACCTTCCGAAGCACTTTTCCACATGGTGGCCAGCCGAAACCCTGACCAAACCCGTTCATGAACCAAAGCACAGTAAACATCATGACAGTGGATGACCATGAAAAGGCGATGTTTATGGCACCCACAATGAAGAGCCCGATGGAGAAGAGCCAGCGAGCGCTGATCTGGTCCGAAAGCACTCCGCTGATAAACTTACTGATAGCGTAGGCCAGAGTCTGGCTGCTGATGATCAGCCCTGCATCACAGGAAACAGGAAAATTCAAGGCTGAAGTCCTCTGGATGCTTTGCAGATCTGATTACTAAGAATTGTGCAGCAACCAAATAAAAACTAGGCCTATTTGATAAAGAAAAATACAGTTAAAAAGTTATATTGTGAACTGCTTTCTATTTAAATATATTTTAAAATGTTGAATTAAAAAAAATCTGTTTAAAAGTCTTAAAAAATTGAAAAGCTGAATTTTCAGCAGGCATTACTCTACTCTTCAGGGTCACATGATCCTTTAGAAGTCATTCTAATATGCTGTTTTGGTGCTAAAAAAACATTTCTTATTATTATCAATGTCGAAAACAGTTGTGCTTCAAAAGTTCAAAATTAATTGCTTTTTTAATAAAAAAAAATAAATAAACTGATCCCAAACACACAACACTCACCAAGTTCTTCTTTATCCAGATCGATCTCCTCCATCACCGATGGCATCAGAAAGGAGAAAGTCTTTCGGTTGAAGTAATACAGCATGTAGCCCACAAACATCGAGATGAATATAACTGTGCGATAATATCCATAACCTGCTGCTCCCATGTTTGCAGTTGTGAAATTATTAATAAATAAGCAGGAAAATGTCAAATAAAAGAAAACTTCCAAAAAAGCTGCAATGTCAAGGCCAAGAAATGTGCTGGATAAAAATCTTTCAGTTCTGATAACCAGTTCACTCCTGATGAAACTTTACAAACTTTCAAAAACTGATCCAAAGGTCTAATTCATTTAATCTGACTTCTAAGGAGGGTATTTTCAACTCTTCTCCAGGTCCTTAAAGTTGCATGGGTGACAGACGGCCCCTCTTCGGCTGGCATTCAGTGATGTGCCTGGAAAACATCTCAGAGTTAGTTTACTTTAGTCTCTGTGCTTACTAATTTGCTGTGAAGTTTGCCTGCATCTCAATACATCTGAGCTAAATCAAAGCATCAGCACTATTTAGACTTTCGAAACTCGAAACAAATCACTCCAGACTGGAGTTTCATGAAAAGGTTATCCACTTTCTACAGACCTTGTGGAGTCTAAATGCTAAAGGGCTACTTGAATGGCCATGGTGCATGTAAGGGGGGGTTGAACACGATATGAATTTGAAACATGATGCAGGTGTCAAGGGAACATCTCTTGCAAGAATGCCAAGACACCAGATAAAAATAACGCTACACATGCTTGCTTCACATTAAAGGTGGACACATGCACTCTTATTGTAAGAAATTATGAAATCAATGACTTGTGTTAAATAATAATAATAACGATGAAGCGTTGTGAATAAAAGAGATGTTTGATCTGCCCAGCGATCCTCCAGCGCATGTTACTGCGTTTAGAATGCCCTTGACATCGCGAGCGCGCACTGAAATCCGCACGAGATTATAAAAACGCAAAACCGCGTGGTGACGTCACTGCATCAAAACAGTGAATGCAGTAACAACAGATTCCGACCTCTACAACAAGCTTCCTCATTACCAACGTGCAGACTAAACGTGTTATGTTATGCTAAGATACATGGAGATAATTCTCGACATATATATTTATTGTTTAGACAGTTTAATGTTACTTTACTGTTTCATATATAAGGATAAGTGAATAAAATATACCTTCAACAGTCCAGGCTTCGCGTTCACAATGCAGGAGCTCCTTCTCTAATCTCTTTTCTGATTGGCTACCAACCTGTCATTTATGGCGCGGTGGGCGGGCTTTTGGCTTCTTGCGGTTCTCAGTGGCATCTGGGATGTATGCATAAACTTTAGCTGAAATATTGTTCATTTTATTGCATTTGTGGAGTAGTTTTAAATTTACTCGAAATTACACCATTCCAAGAGAAGTATCAGAGAAGTACCAGACGTATACGTCTTTAATTATTGGACTGAATTGAAATGCATTTGGGGTAAATAGACCGATGTTTACTTTTGCATTACGTTTAAGGTGTGATTTGTACTTTTATATTTATTCCAAGACCTACATGTCCAAATGCGATGATGCCAAAGCAAAGATCTGGCCCATTATTGCACTACAACCACTAGATGGCGCACTTAGAATGCATAATGCCGTGTTTTGTCTCGATATTATAATTAATATATGGACATTGGACAATTAATATTATGTTATGCTAATATATTTATTATTCTCTTTCAAATAATAGATAAAATGATAACAAATTTCAGAGACCATCTAGTTCAAAACAGATTAAATAATTTAAATCGTAGATTAACGGTTTGTGAATTCTGTCCTTCAAACCTAAATTTACTTAATATTTTTTTGTCATGTTGTCAATTTTTATTGGTGCAGGCTGTCCCGTATATTTTAAATGTTGTAATATTGTACACTTTGCTATTTTACATTTCTGTTCCATTTCTAATATTGAGTAAAATGTTTGTCATATGTTCCACAGTTGTTTCACAGTTTAAATATCTGCTGAAAAGCATATACTAAACAATTAAGTTATTTAAATTATACATTATTAAATACATAATTATAATAATAAATCATTTCTATTATTTTTAATTTTATTATAAATAAATTATTATTCAATAGCAGTTTCCCATAGTGTTAATATAGTGAAACGTGCCCTAGCTTTTTAAATGAATACTTTGGAAGTGTATTTATTCTGTCAGCATCTCCAGCAGTGTTCTGTTGCAGCGCAGGCCTGAGAGAATGAATGAACAGACACAGAGAGTTGGTGCACAAAGCATTCTCAGCTTTATTCAGGAATAGGGTTCATATTTATAAAATCAATGCCAGCCAGGTCTCAGTCATACAATCAAAGTATTTAGAAGTTACTCATTACCTTATATGGAAAGAAAGTTTAGTTACTAATAATTAATTAAATATGAACCCTATTCCTGAATAAAGCTGAGAATGCTTTATGCACCGACTCTCTGTGTCTGTTCATTCATTCTCTCAGGCCTGCACTGCAACAGAACACCACTGGGGTCACAGACAGAATAAATGACTAATAAAATAAACTTTCAAAAAATTCATCTAACTCTGGGGGCTCGTCCGGGATATTCCTAAAACACACGGGACTGAAAATCATCCTCGATCACAGGTAAGTTATTTTAATGTTTCCTGTGTTGGTAGGCTTGATTTTTTTTAGATTGCCGTATATGTAAAAGACTACCTAAGACATTTTTGTCAGACAAAATTCAATGTTTTAAAAAATGTTCCTGCTGTAATGGTGGAACTTTAAGTTATGTGACTTTTTAGAAACTGACTACTTCGTCTCTCTGGCTATGAATTAGTACACACTTGTTTCTGTTTCTTTAGATCAGTGGTTCTTAATCCTGGTCCTTAAACTTTCTAACATGTTTGACATACTCCTTGTCATGCTAATTATATTATATAGCAAGGCATTACAGTAATCTAGGTTATTCATTTTAGGTAATGTATTCAGACTGTTTTTTGGATTACTTTTTACCTAACCTCAACTAACCATTAAATGTACCATATTTATATAAAAAATCAAAGAGAAAGAAAATATATTCCATTATTTGATACCAACATCCTGAAGTGCATTAAAAATGACATTACACCAGGGTTTCCCTAACTGGGGTTAATGTAAGAACCGCAGTGAGCTTGTGAGTTTATAAAAAGCCAATAATTAATTTAGTCATATAAAGGTAAAATAAAAATAAATTATTTTACAACAAAAACTATCAAATTAAAACATTTGAACACTAAAAAAATAGTTTACCTGCATGTCAATGTGACCATTAAATTATATCGGAGAACTGTGAATATATGAATGTCTTGTTAAATTATTGAAATATTAAATTCCTCAGGGATATTTCAAGAAAATATTTTGTCAAAGGGGTTTGGCTGACAAAAATGTTTGGGAATCCCTGCATTACATGAAAAAAATGATAAACATTAATAAACATAATTACAGCAATGACATTACATGCCCGAAGTCTTCAAGGTTCGAAATATTTGTGCCTTGATTCCAGAACCAATAGTTACTGAAGGTTACTGGATATGATTAAAACATAGTGTTTCGCAGTTATACATCACCAGTGTTTAGTAGCTTGCATAATTATTTGTTTAATACATAGTCTAATTGCTTGAGGGGTGCTTTTTGGTCCAAATTCAGAAGCATGGATCACATAATTATTTACATGACATGTACATGGCCATTTGATATTGTGAAAATAGACAAAGCTAAATAGTATGACACAGTAGGATTTTTGGAAAGGAAGCATTAAATAAAAAAGGAAGAATTAAAGAGAATCAATAAATTATGAGCAATTTACTGCCATTTTATGAAAAATGTATAGTCAAGTAATCCATAAAAAGTAACCGTAATCTGAGCATTTTAAAATGTAATATAATCCAGTTATGAGTGCTCAATTTTTGGAATCTGATTACATAATCCAGATTACATATAATCACTACCCAACGCTGAAAATAAACATACAGTATACCCTGAAAAAAATATAAATGTCTAAAAATGTAAACACTAATGTCTAAGAGGTTGTTAAGTTACCCTCACTTTTAAAATACCACAAAGTTCACTAGCCTTCTGACATGCTGTTTAGATTTTTACAGCTAAATGTCACAGGAAACACTTAGTAGAAAACTGCAGTTGAAGTGACAATATAATGCCTAATGTCTCTATAATGGCCCTGTCTACCCATGGAAATGTTCAGAAATCGACTTCTCCATGGTTCGACTCGTTATGTGTGTTTGTGCATATGTGTGTCAGTGAGTGAGACAGACAGAGAGAAGCAGCACAGGATGCTTTACTCCTTTTCAGATGAGGTTGTGTTAGTGTGTCTTCTCTTCTTTGTTTTGTAAAAACTAAATATTAGATTAGAAGGCGTCTTTTGATTTAGTTATTTTGTATTCTCAAAAAGCATTTGGAGAAGCAAGAGACGGAAAAAAAAACAGAGTGAAGAGTCTGTACAGAGTGGGACACGGTACACTTGACAGGCGTTCAGGTAAGATAATCTCTCCTCCTGCAATCAATAGACTGAACTATTATTAATCCATGCTCTGACTCCTGCTATTGAAAAGGTTTTTCTATAACAATTACAGAATTACAGACCAGGTCACATGGAAGTGCTGTGCTAAGGATCTTATCTGTTTTGAAATGTCGCTCTGTGTTTCTTTCATGGGTTTAGTCTTCACAGCTCAGAAACTGTGATCACTGCAGCACGTGGACGTAACCGTGCAGTGTTATCTGTCTGCTCCGCTCTGGTGCTGCAGGCTGAAGGCTTTGATTAGTACAGTTAGGTTAGGTTTTTTTTTTTTTTACTGAACAGTGTCATGTGCATTGACATCAATAAGCCAAACCACCCCAGGAGCTCAGCACTGTCCAATGAAGTAAAGACTGCATTAACAGCTTTTAATGGCCTGATTTAATGATTTAGAGGCAGATGCCACTTAAAATGAGCTCTCTAAAAGAGCTGGTGTTCTTCATGTGATTTGTCAGGGAATTTTCAGCTTTGGTATTTGCACATCTTTTGAAGCAGATTGGAGTAGGAAGAAAATCTCATATTGAAACAATACACATCAGTATGATAGAGAGAGGGAGAACAGAAGAGAGGAGCATTGCCAGTAAGAACAGTCTCTCGTTCGTACCAGCAATCTACTGCCAGATTTGTTCCTCCTGTTGCCATAGCAACAGTCATTATGTATAATTTCAGATTGTAGAGTTAATATTCAGGAACTGGTACTATCTGTACCTGTATCATAGTAAACCGTGGTTCACAAATATTATTACAAAAATATATATTATAAAATCTGAAATGTGCAAGTTAAGAAGTAAAATCTCACAGTCTGCTTTCCATCTCTGTCTACTTTCATTGACTAATTTTAACCTCAGTCTGATTTAATGCACTGGTTTACACTTCAGTCTGATTTTACTGTCTGATTTACACCTTGGTCTGATTTCGCTGTTTTATATACATTTGAGTTTAAATTTCAATGTCTGATGTCTCCGCCTCAGTGTGACATCTCGCTGTGATCTACACCCCAGTCTGATTTCCAGCTTTATTTCATTGTCTGACAGTCTGATTAAATTGTTTTATCTCCACGTCAGTATATCAGTGTCTGATTTCCATCTCAGTTTGACTTTACTCTCTGATATCAACTTGAGTCTATCAACTCTCTGAATCCACTCAGAATCCTCAGTCTGATTTGATTTCGGACTGTCTGTTTTCACCTGAGTTACAAATTGGTCTGATTTCACTTTTACTTTTACTTTTTAGTCATTTCATTTTATCCAAATCGACTTAGAGTCTAAAATCTCAGTCTGATCTACACATTTAAGTCTGAGTTTCACCATCCGATTTCCCTCATTTAAATGTCTAATGTCTGATTTAATCATATATCCATCTCAGTCTGATTCTAACATGACACTCCAATTTGATTTTACTCTCTAATATCCATCTCAGTCTGATTTTGAAGTCTGATATCCACCTCAGTCTGATTTCACTCCTTTATTTCCACCCAAGTCTAATTTTACTTTGTGATCCCAACCTGAGTCTGATTTCACCTTCTCATCTCCACCGGACTCCGATTTCTTTGTCTTGTCTTCACCTTGGGATGATATCTACTGTGATCTACACGCAAGTCTGATTTTGCTTTCTCAATTCCAGCTATATAAGTTCACTGTCTACAGTCTGATTTAATCATCTGATCTCCACCGTGGTCTGGTTTTAATGTTTGATTTCCAGCTCAGTTTGACCTTACTGTCTGATGTCAACCCGAGTCTGATTTCACTCTCTGATATCCACCTCAGAATGATTTCATAGTCTGAGAGTTTGATTTCACTCCCTGTCTGTATATCACCTCAACCGGACTTTGATTTCATTGTCTTGTCTTCACCTCTGTCTGATATCTCACTCTGATCTACAGCCCAGTCTGAGAATTAAACAGGACAGGCATTGTGTGGAGGAAAACCCACACTTCACAGCATGTACATAGAACTCTCATTCTTAAGGCAGTATTATTGTATTTCTCATGTTTTGAGAATTTCAGTTGGTGACGTTGTTGATGAGTGCCCTTTGTCTCCGCTGCCATCTCCCATCAGCATCCACAATTGCAGTCTTTGTTGTCTGAATGAGAGAACACATTCTTCCAGAGGGATGACCTCTCTTCTCCCTGCTGGACCTGGCACTGCTGACACCAGCAAAGCAGACTCTCTCTCCATCTCTTATTGTCTTTTCTCTCTCAAAGTCCACCAGCAGGATATCTGACTGATGAACAGAGTGTGTAAAGGACTGTGTCAAGGCAAAGAAAGAAAGATGGAACATGTAAGTGTAGCTGGCTTTAAATCGTTTTCATTTTCTATAGAGCAGATGCTGATATGCTTTCCTCTTAAATGCGATGTATGGTTTTTAACTATTTTACTGTCATGGTTTATAAGGATTGTTTCAAAATACAGTTGCTTTTTATGCACGCTTGAGTTTGTGCTGAATATATGGAGCTTCAGCTTCTCTGTCAGCCAATTTTAGCAACACAACCATATCTCCCTCTGGGACACACACAATAAACAAACTGAGACAAGTGTGAGGCACCAAGCACTGCTGCCTTTTTATTGGTTGTTTAAATGTTTGTCTAAACAGTAAGAAGTGAATCTGGGCTGCATGCATAAGACAGAGCAATTAGGGTGCTCAAGACGTATCTTAAGAAAGATGGAATCTCAGTCCAATAGAAATATATATATATATATATATGTGTGTGTGTGTAATTTAAGTGTGTCGCACCAAAGGACAACAACATGTAACACTTTAAAAAATAAATACTTTTCGGCTTTTTATACCTTTATTGTGAGAAGACAGTGGAGATCTGACAGAAAAGCTTTGGATTGAGAGGGATGGCAAAGGACCTCGAGACGGGATTCGAACTCAGGTCACGTTAAGGCACTAACCACTAAGCTATCGGCGCCGATAAAGTGTATCACTCTTATAGTGGATCCAAAAAAGTTAAATATTTGAACAATTCTGACAAAAATGTACTACTTGCACGTTATGGGCTTCAGTAACATGACCTTAAATAAGATTCTTAAACTTATTAAATTTACCAGTGCAATTTCTTGATTTAAAATCAGGATGGTGTCACACTGTCTGTAACTATCAATTAGCCCTGAACACCTTGATTAACTGTTTCAGGTGTGTTTGATTGGGGTTGGAGCTGAAATCTGCAGGACTCTCATGGGTTGAAAACTTCTGATATTATATATTATTTTGAGTGAAAGCTATTGAGAAACTTGACTCACTACTGTTCATGACATCTGAATCTAAATGTGATTATGTGCATCTACTGTGGCCATGTTGCAGATCCTGATTGAGTTACTCAGACGCTGATCGATGAGGGGTTACGATGAGAGAGGGATAAACACAGGTGAGCTCGTTTTTAACATGTAAAGTATTGAATGAAGATGTGAAACTGAGGAACAACCCAAACACTTTGTACAAGATCCGAGAATGAGAGGATGGATTTGCATCTTTTCTGTAATTTACTAACGCTAATATCTTGTCAAAATTGTATGGCTTTTTTTCTCTCTCTCTGCTGTACAACATAAAAGACAGAATTTTTATTTTTGGGTAGACTATCCCTTTAAAGCTTATGCTGACCTATTTTCCGGGAGAAAGCTGCAGAGAATATTGTTTTTCGGTCACATTTTCAAGTAAAGCATGACTTATTTAGTTCATCATATATATGATACAAATCATGCATGTTACAGGGAGGAACATTATGTGCAGTTAAAGCCCAAGTATGACCAATCAATAATAGGCTACTAACTCAAGAATTAGCAAGAATTGATTAGTTCACCTTCTGAGTCTTCGGGTTTGAGTCGTTCATCACGTGACAGCCCCGTAAGCTTAACCTAAGTAGTAAGGGAAAAGATGTAATAACCAACTCTGTTTAGTTTACTACCTTTTTTACCGCATTCAGTGTTATGGAAAATAACCATCATGACAGAAATTCACACATTTATGAACTGTAAGAAATAAAAAGCTACAATTTGAGACCAGAAACGCATCACCTAACTGTGAGAGTAAATAATAATAATAATAACTATGCATCCGTTTTTAAGGAAGCTTGCAAATTAACAAATTTCTCTCTGCTGTCACGTCGCTTGACAAGAACGAACGACTCGAAAAACTCGAAAGGTGAACTAATCAATTCTCTTTCGGGCTCATACTGCAGATGTTTAGTTTATGGGACTGTCACGCGAGGAACGAACGACTCCAACCCGATGTCAGATAAGAGGTGAGGTGAGCTAATCACAGACTAAAGACCCAGGTAAACAATTAATTAATCTGTTCTGTTTCTTATAGCATTATAGTTTTGTAGTGTGATCAACGTTTGCATAAGTAGAAGATCAGTGGCGGAGGCAGGATGTTTTCATTGGGGTGGCCAGGAACCAGCCTGGGGTGGCACAGAAATCTTCATTAGCTATATAAAAATGTGGTTGACTGAAGTACTAGACAATTTATTTTAGTGGCTAAAACACAGCTGAATACAATTAATTTCTACTTAATTATAATGGAGCTATTTGTAAATTATTATATCAAGTAATACGGAGTGAATATGATCATTTTTGTATTATTCATTACCTCCAGGTATTTTAATAAAGGGGCAAGCTATAGCTAAATTGCTCTGTCAGTTTGGTTCTGGCTCTCAAAACCCCCCAAAACGTGTTCTCTAGCATTACATACTCATGGATGAGACATGCAGTTAATGATAGGAATGTGAAAAAGGCCGGAAGACAACAGCACATAAATGTCAGATTGTAAAATTAGTTTTATGCATTTACATGGTTTCGTTTGTACTTTTAAAATTAATGAAAAATAGCGCATATTTTCTAGTATAAGTGCACTGTGCTCACATTTACTTGTGCTTTAAATTAGAAGACGTATCAGCTTGCGCCTTATTGTGATCTGGAATTGCACGAGAGCCTATATTTTAGTATGCATTTGAGAGACGTTCTGAAATATAATGCATGCATGCAGTTTGCAGCTTTAATCGCCTTTTTGGTCATTTCATGACTTGACTGACGACAGAACTACGTCGTATGCTCCTAGTTTCTTGTGCGCGTATTTCTGATGACGCAACCAGAGCTTTTGAATTTGATTGTGCGGGTAAATATTGGCTTGGGTGGGTGGACAAAATTTTGGGCTGGTTTGGGGTAAGTTTGGCGGTTTTCAAACATATAAATTATATAGGCTAATTGGTTAACATACAAGCCCAAGTGTGCATATTCTGCATTCAATCAGTCATCGCGACGTTACTAAACGCACGCGCACACACTGCAAACATGATTGGTGCTGATGTTGACGTAGCGGACGCATTTTTAGCCAATCACGATCAGCAGACAGACGTGATGATTCACGAGTGATTAGTTTTTAGCGCGATAACGGATCTGATTTTGAATGTATAAGTGATGATTAGAATGATTAAGTAAGTTACATGGTTAAAGAGTGGAGAGTGTTTTAACTCTCAAAACGTGAATTAGGCCCACACCTGTTGAGGGATATATGACAGGAAGGCTCTATCACTGCAACTCCGAATCAGAGCACAGTTCAATTATTTAATCAATCTATTTATATACGTCTGCGTGCTTGGAGCGGTCGAATGGGGAATCTACCTATACATATCTATGGGTACAATAACGAGCATGATGTTATTGTTTACACGGTCATCAAGAATACAGAGCGAATGTGGGCAGCCACGCCATCGTTTTCAAAAGTCTCCGTTTTGGTCCGTTTAACGTACACAAATGCAAACCCAGAGTTTTCAAGATTGTTATTAGTTCCATACACAGTTATACAGAATATAACCAGCAGTGATGTAAGTCAAAAAAAGTGAAATAAGAATAAAATGTGGAGGGCCGTATACTGTAGACTTAATACATATTAATATTTAGCAGGAATGCGCAAGAAGAATGTGCAAACAGGTTGTACAGGGTATATCATCCTGGTCTCATGTTTATGCGTTATATCCTTATCTCGGAACATGCAACACAACTCCTTGTTCAGGCTCTTGTTCTGTCCAGACTTGACTATTGCAATGCTCTCTTGGCAGGTCTTCCAGCCAGTTCCATCAAATCTCTACAATTAGTCCAAAATGCTGCTGCAAGATTAATCTTTAATGAGCCGAAAAAACGCACGTCACACCTCTGTTCATCAATTTGCACTGGCTACCAATAGCTGCTCGCATTAAATTCAAGGCATTAATGTTTGCCTACAGAACCACCTCTGGCTCTGCACCCCTTTACCTAAATTCATTACTTCAGACTTATGTGCCCTCTAGAAGCTTGCGTTCTGCAAGTGAACGACGCATTACTGTACCATCCCAAAGAGGCACAAAATCACTTTCACAGACTTTTTCATTAACTGTTCCATCCGGTGGAATGACCTGCCCAACTCAATCCGAGCAGCTGAATCCTTACCCATCTTCAAGAAACGGCTAAAAACACATCTCTTCCATCTTTATTTGACCCTCTAACTCTAGCTCTCTCTATTCTAATTTTATTTTATCTAATTGTCTTCTTTTTATTTAAAAAAAACACAAACATTTGACCCTCTATCAATTGCATATTTATTCTCTAACTGCTAGCTTTTCTTGTAAAACTAACACTAAGTGTAATTGTTCTATATTTTACATACTCGTTTTCAAGAAAAAAGATAGAAAACCTTCCTACATGTACTGCGTTAGGCTAACCAGGACTTGTAATAGCACTTGCATGTTGTTGCTCTTTTGTTGGTTTTGATTGCTTCTATAATGTCCTCATTTGTAAGTCGCTTTGGATAAAAGCACTTTGGATTTACATTTCACTACTGATTTATATCCTGTATAATTGAGTATGTGACGACTAAAAGAACCTTGAACCTTAAATGACTAAATAAATAAAATAAAATGCTACGGAAGCACTTGCCAGATGGCAGAAAAATGAAGAGACAGTTACCAGGGTGATTTGAGTCATTGTTGACTTTAACAGATCTGCTTTTGCAGCGTTTGAGGTAGATGTCCTGCAGAGAGGGGAGAGCAGACCCTGAGATGCGCTCAGCTAAGCGCACAACGCTTTGCAGTCCTGATTGGAGCCGTTTCCATACCACACTGAGTCAGTACACTTTCTATTGCCCCTGAATAGAATGTTTTCAGACAAACTAAAACGGGGTCTGCAGTGTTTTTAAAAGTCTCAGTTTTCGACCTTGAAAAGGTATGTATCCGTAGCAAAAGATGCGTTTTAAAACTAAAGCGCACTAGTGTAAACGGGGCCTTCATCTGATTAATCTCATATCTCTGAGCTAGTTAATTAACTACTGGTAACCTCTAGTAAAACGCTATTTTTTTTTTAAAGTTTTATTTATTTATTTGCCACAGATAAGACATGCCGAAAAGAAAGGACATCATGGCACTCTTTTTGATTTTGTTACCGTGGACTTTATTGGTCACATTTTGGAACCAGCACGCTGACAACTCCTTGATTCCAGTTCCTAAAGGTAAATATTAAGATGCGTCTTAACTTTTTAAAATGCCACAAGAGAATTTATGCATTTAGTGAAATGCTATATTACTTTACACATGCCGTTGGATGTTGTGGTGGCACATCCTTTGCTTATTCAGTTGAGACGCAAAAGTGTCTTACAGAATACGCAAACTGTAAACCTCAACAAAAGTAGCAATTTGGGAGCTAGATTGATGGATATATTATATATGTAGTCAAGTCACCTTTTATTTATATAGCACTTTTAACAAAACAAATTGTGTCAAAGCAACTGCACAATATCAAAATAGTGTGTCAATGTAAAATGACAAGATTAAACACTCAATTTTCAGTTGAAGGCATTTCATTATTGAATTTAGTGATGGCATTGCTCGCTCAGTTCAGTGTAAATAGTATCTGTGCAATCAAGTTGACAATATCACTGGAAATGAGGTGTTCCCAACTAAGCAAGCCAGAGGTGACAGTGGCAAGGATCCAAAACTCCATCGGTTCTTGATTTGGTGCAATCAAATGCCTTGCACGTCAACACAGAATGCCACTTTTGTGCGACAATTACAGTGGCCGAGAGAGCTCAACGTGCTGCAAATAGAAAAAACACCTGCAAATCATGAATACATCATCAATTTTACAGCAGGTGCTGCAAATGCTCACAACACAACCAAATAAAGAAACGCACTGCAAATACAAATCTTTATTTGTTTGTGTTGTGAGCATTTGCAGCACCTGCTGTCAAATTGATGAAGATGTCTTCTTGATTTGCGGGTGCTTTTTCTATTTGCATGTGTTTTCTGAAGTTGCAGTGCGTTGAGCTACATTGGCCATAGTAGATAAGGGCAAGTGCTGTGTACTATAACACTCGATGCACCACAAAAATAAAAAGTAAATGTTCTTAATATGCACCAAAACCAATATGTACCGATATATCGTTTGTCCCTGCTCTTAACTCTTGCAGAATGTATTTATTCATTTTGTTGATGGACAGATAAGAGAACTAGGGCCAGTAAAGCTCACCAAAGAGGCTTTCAACTTCATGAGTCCTGCGTCACGGAGAACAAGCACCTCACTAAGGCCAACCAGATGATGTACATCCACCAGCGACCTCCACCCTGGTCTGACACACTGCCAACTCTTCACGTAATAACTCCAACCTACAGTAGACCCGTCCAGAAGGCCGAGTTGACCCGCCTCACTAACACCTTCCTACATGTCCCTAACCTTCACTGGCTGGTGGTGGAGGACTCGGCGCAGAAGACGCCAATAGTGTCCAGACTTCTGGAGAACACGGGATTGAATTACACCCACTTGAACGTAAATACGCCAGACAATCTCAAGACACAAAAGAAGCCCAGAAATGTACGTGTCCCACGAGGCACCATGCAGAGGAACCTGGCTCTCCGCTGGCTCAGGGAGAACATCAACCCAAACTACAGTCATAAAGGAGTCGTGTATTTTGCAGATGATGACAATACTTACAGCTTGGAGCTGTTTGAGGAGGTACGGTACATTTGGTCCACCGTTCATAGTGTCCTTACACTTAACCGATTCCAACTTCCTCATCCTGCAGATGCGTTGGACTCGTAAAGCCTCAGTCTGGCCGGTCGCCTTCGTCGGAGGTCTCCGGTACGAATCGCCCAAAATCGACTCTCAGGGCAAAGTGATCGGCTGGAGGACGGTGTTTGACCCTCAACGACCTTTCGCCATCGACATGGCCGGGTTTGCCGTGAACCTTCAGCTCATCCTCGGCAATCCTCAAGCCTACTTTAAGTTACAAGGGGTAAAAGGTGGATACCAGGAAAGTAGCCTGCTACAGGATCTGGTCACCTTCAGTGACCTGGAACCCAAAGCCGCTAACTGCACAAAGGTCAGCCGTGAATCTGAATCTTCATACCCTGGCTGGAAATCAAAAGGCTTGTCAATTTAAACCGAAAAATGTGTTCATCATTTTAATTTTTTCTTTTCAGATACTGGTTTGGCACACCCGGACAGAAAGACCCTTGCTTGTGAATGAAGGAAAAAAGGGATTCACGAATGGCAGCATGGAAGTATGATGAACTGCTTTCATACTGTTTTTGAAGTTGAACAAAGCATAAGTATCTGGAACATAAGTAATAAAACATTGTTTACAGTATTGCATGTAAACAGACACACACTGAAGTATTTGACTTAAGGCTGGAATACACTACACGACTTTAGCTCAGATTTTATCAGTCTGGATGAGTCGATGCATGTTGAAAGTTACAGTCAGTCTACAGATATTGGGCAAAAGTTGACACGGTTAAAAATAATCTGTAAAAAAACAGAAGCTGAAGTTGCTAGAACCTTGTTGCAAAAAATATAGTACGGATTTTACAGACCATACTAATTTACAGTTAAATAATGTCATTGTCTTATGGTAAAATGTCAAAGTTCTAAAATCTGTTTGCCACCTTTATATAAACTGATAACTATTAAAAACAAACTGAGAATATTAATAATTAGAAGGTGCACAGTTTCATCCACAAAACACCATCATGGTAACACATGACTTAAAACATGCAATTAAACATTTAACAACAAGATGTAACGTACGTAAAACCCTAATGTACATAACTATGAACTTTTTTTTATGAAAAACTAGTGGAATAATTTTCCACTAAATTATAAGATGCTCTTTTTGACATGCTTTTTGCTTTCAAAACTGTGTATTTTACGTTGTTTTCCATTTAGATCTATTAAAATGTTTCACCATATCTGATAACATATACAATTAAAATTACAAGCATTTTCTTACAGTGTGGATTTGACAATCACATGGTGTGTGTGATGGCACAGACTCTGCTCAAAATTCAGTGTAAAAACGCAATACTGCATATTTAATGTGATCTTCACTCATTAGTGTGTGATGCCCTGTTTTTGTCTGAAACCATTTACAGAGTTGTCAAAGTTTATAATGCATAGTGTTTTAAAATTTGTCCAGATTTTAAAAGTCGTGCAGTGTATTCCAGATTTAAGACAGTCTCATTGAAGAGCAATTCTCAGTTAAAAGAATTCAAGTGAAATTCCCAGTGATTTATTCCAGAAAATTCTCTGGAAAACATTGATTCTAAAAGAAGTTTGCAAAGCTGATTTGAGTTTTGATACAGTTTGGGTGGAAGTGGTATTTGATGAAAGTTTGATTGCTGTGGTTGTCACACCATCACAAAATCATATTCTGACCATTTAAAAAAAAAAACGTTTTATTGTCTGCCAGATGAAATTCAGGCCAAAGTCTGATTGTTTAAAAAGATCCTTCCTGATTTGAACTGTACTGTAAGAGGTATCATGTATGCCTGTATATGCATAAACAATGCTACAAGTTAAAGTTGTTTTATTTATATATAAGTCTCTCAGTGTTTGCAAAAAAGGGAAAACAACACGATAACGCTGGATCTACAGTAAATGCACTCATGTAAACAATTGGCTGCCTGTGGAAATTACTGAAATAAAAATCAGTAGCTTCCTGTTGCCTAAATGGCCAGTGCAACATGTATGTTTTCATATTAAAAAAATATATTGCACTCATATGACCAATTTCAGCCAGTAAACAGCACGAGACAATCAAAAACACAAATCTAGCTTGGGTCTTGCTAACACACAAACACCATTCAAACACCCTCAGCTGAGTTATAATAGTTAGGCAGTCAGTCCATCTCAACATGCTCAAACATTTTCCATTTGAACACACATTTAACAAAATCCACAGCAAGACTGCACTTTTTCAAGAAAAAAGTTGAATGCTTAAACATTTTAGAAATATCAAGGAATGCAAAGCCATGCTATTAATAAAAATGTGCTATTTTTCGAAGACAATTTTCCACTCAGGTGGACAGTAAAGTTATACTATACAATTAATGCTTTGATAATCCAACAGTGAAATACAACTTTGTTAATTTCAATTTTTGTTCAGGCTTTTTGATAGTGTTTATGTATTTGATCGTACAGTCCTGTGTCTTTAGCCTTATGTTGATTTACATTAATTTTGTTCATTAAATGTCAACTGTCATTCCCAGATCAGGAGAATCTTCAAACTGGATTTTAAAATCCGCTTCTGCTTCTTCAAACACGATCACCTGTTGAATAAAAGAAAAAACAGATCTTTTAGAACTTGCCTTAATTTGTTAATGGTCAGATTTTTTTATTTGTTGCCATGGAAACAAATTCCACCACTAAAACTCCAAATATTTTATTCCAGATTCTAAACACTAATACATGGGTTGAACACACTGAACTATATCTTTATTATAGATCAGTGGTTCAACATTGATGCAGTAATTCTTCAAACACATAACTAAAAATAGTTATTTGGTGTCAAATACATTTTTATAAATTTGTATATAGAATACATTTATATATGGAAATGAATATATAAACTGACCTGGTTCATTCCACTGTTGAGGAAGGGTCCTGGTAGAAACAGAGCTTGCTGTGGTCCAGCATCCCAGTACCGTCCGATGTTTTGGCCATTAATGAAGACTACACCCTTACTCCAACCCTGCAAGGGGACAAAATTTATAACCAAATATTGGACTCTCATTCTGATGGCACCCATTCACTATAGAGCATCCATTGGTGAGCAAGTGATGTAATGCTACATTTCTCCAAATCTGTTTGGATAAAGAAACAAACTCATCTACATATTGAATGTTCTGAGGGTGAGTCCATTTTAAGTGTTCAAATCTTGTCTTAATTCATTAAACTCACTGGCAGCTTGATGAAAGTGTCACTGGGATATCCATTCACGAATAACCTTCCCTGGAAAAATCCCGGGAAGCTTGGTTTGTTAGGGACGGACTTCCAAGGTGCCCTGTACAAGCTGAAATAAAAGCATTGAAGATTACGAAGTTGTTTTTTTTTATCTTTTATGGCCTGTCACATAGTAAGATTTTACTCACCTGTCAATAAAGTCAGGAGTCATATCAAGGCTATATATTGTGAAGTCTCTAAGAGGTGTATGATTTAATAAAATGTTCCCAACAATACCTGAAAACAGATTTTTGAATAGTTGGATGCTAGTTATGTTTCAGAGAGACCGTGACATCTTAAAACACAAAGCACTGATGGTCATTAACTGTACCTTTGCGCTGGTTGTCCATGTCTTCACTGTAATGTACACGGCCACAGTTCTCCACCAGCAGACTCAAAGTGCGTTTCTCCTACAGATAATCCAAAATACAGTAAAAACAGTAATATTATCATTTAAAATAACCATTTTCTATTTAAATATATTTTAGAAAGTAATTTATTCCTGTCATAAAGCTGAATTTTCAGCATCATATTCTACAGTCACATGATCCTTCAGAAATCGTTCTAATATGCTGATTTGCTGCTTAAGTAACAATTCTTATTATCATCAATACTGAAAACCGCTTTGCTAATGATAATGCTAATCGCTTTGATACAGTATTTTCAGTAATCTCTGGTAAAACATTATAAATGTCTTTACTGTCACTTTTTGAGCAATTTAATGTTTCCTTGCTGGATTAAAGCATTGAATTTTCTTTCAAAGAAAAATCTTACTGATCCTAAGGATTTTGAACTGTAGTTTGTGTTTTTATAAATGACATTAATAGATACAAAATGGGATAGATATAATTACAAGATCTTACAATTATCAGATACTGTTTCTTAATACACCAACTTGACGTTAACAGAACAAAAATAAAGATATAAAATGTGAAACATAAAATCATACCTTTCCATCAGAAACAGCTAATTCTACATTTCTGTGGTGAAAAATGCCAATGAAACTTTGGTTCACGAAAACCTAGGGGGGAAATCCTGATTAAAATGAAATTAGAGCAGATGCATATTCATAGACAACAGCACAGCGTGACCGTTATCTGCACTAACCAGGGCTCTGTCTTGGATGTTGCGTCCGGATTTTAAAGAGCCGCCTCTGATGATGGTGGTCTCATAGAGGGTGTATCCATACGCCTGGCCGTTACCGTTATTCCCCGGCAGATTCTCCATATTGACCGGGAATTGGGATTTGAAAGGCTTGAAGGTAAAGAAGTTGGATTTTGAGATTCATTTCTCAGAGTAAATATTTCTGTTTCTCGGGATAAGTCAGGGTTAAGTAGACTTCTTACCTCATGTGTGTATGGCAGAGCGTCCCACAGGGACAAGTGCTGGAACAATATGGCCACCTCGTATTCCTCTTTCCAGCGGAGACCAGGCATCTCAGGGAGGATTTCACCTGAAGAGCATCGCAGAAATCAGCACAGCTCAGAAAACACGTGAACATGCTATTATTAGACACAATGTGGTAACTTCTCAAAAAGGCTACATGGGCAGGAGGAAAATAATATTAACCGATAATATGTTGTACAGCATCCAAAACGTTGAAAGAATCCCAAGCTGGATGTCTCAAGGTGCACAAATCTGCGTGTTTGTAAGAATCTGCCTTTTAAGATGTTTTAAACTTCAAACCATTGTTTCTCTATCTAATATTGCTTTCTCCAGTATAAAGTTGTCTTATCTGCATCAGGAGATAAATATACACACATCTAGCACCATTTACATGTGAAAACCATTCTAAAACAAATATGTTGGTGGATTTTGATGTGAGAGGACAACAGGGGATGGACTTTTGCTTTGGAGGAAGCATTATTATGGATTACGTCCAGGTATTTTGTCCAGAAGCAGTAGTTCAGGGGTGTTAAACTCAGTTCCTGGAGGGCCGGAGCCCTGCAGAGTTTAGATCCAACCCTAATTAAACACATCTGATCCAGCTAATCAGATCCTTCAGGCTTATTTGAAAACTAGATGGGTTGTGTGCTGGAGCAGGGTTGGAACAAAACTCTGCAGGGCTGTGGCCCTCCAGGAGCTGAGATTGACACCTCTGCAGTAATTTAAAGTAAAAAAACTTAATGATATATTTTTTTCTTACAAACACGCACCTTTTCACTTCACATTATTGGATTATTGTGATGTTTTTATTAGCTGTTTGGACTCTCATTCTGACGGCACCCATTCACTTCCATTTCAATTGGTGACCAAGTGATGTAATGCTACATTTCTCCAAATCAGTTTTGACAAAGAAACAAACTTGGATGGCCTGAGGGTGAGTACATTTTCCTTTTTGGATGACTCATTACTTAACGGATCACATACTGTTGAAATTGCCGAGAAGATCTCGGAGAAGATGGTACTTTGGTGTGTAATCTCCTGCTTCTGACAGAGGAGCATCATAATCTAAAACAAAGAAAGAAAGCTTGTGTTATGTGTTTTCAAATACAACACTGTTCTGCTGCTTGTTCAGTCCTACATGAAATGCTTGTGCTCTACTTGATAGCGCCACACACTGGCCATATTGTGAAGTACAACATCAGTTCACCAAAAACGAAGATCGCAATCATCACCCTCAACCACATGTTGTTCCAAACCTGACTTCCTTTTTCATGTGAAACATAAAAAGAAGATTTTTTTTATGATATCGTCTGTTTATTCTAAGTGCACGCTCATTTGCTTCTTTAAATTCTCGAGCTCGTTGTAGCAGGATGGATTCTGATTGGTCAATGTTTGTATCGTTCATCAGCTGGAAAAACCTGATTCCAATGATCTTTCTCTGTGCTTTTAACATTATAGCTGTGGTGTGGACTCTGCTATTCTTTAATATTGAGAACGATTTTTAGAACTACATCTTAATGGTTATTGTGCTTGGTGTGAACGGGCCTTAACACAAACCATAGCTTGTAACCAGAGCTTTGTAAGAAGGCTTGGCCAATGCTCCATTCATGAAGCCAAAGTTTGTCCCTCCGTGGAACATGTACAGGTTGATGGACATTCCTCGTCTCAGTATCTCTCTTACCACAGCAACCAAGTCTATATTAGAAAGGACATTTCATATCAGTGCTTTGGCCCTTCATGTTCCTCTTGTTTAAAGGCAATTTGTCAAATAATTCATATAAATAAATAAAACACTTAAATTAATAAAAAAAGTATAATAAAACAAATGAATAATTATGGTTTAAATTGTTCATTTAAAATATTAAAATATGATTTATTATTTGTTCTATTAATTTCTGTTTGATTTTGTGTGTGTCATATGACATCATCTTACCCTCTGCAGGTAAACTATGGTGTAAACCGCCCCATCCATCAGACCTTCCCGTCCAGAGCTCCATCACCAGCACAGGACTGTTAGGCTTTACGCATGGTTAAAGTAATATTAAACGTTTCATATAACACTTTCATTTACAAACCAAATGAAATATCTACCTGTACTGTTTCCAGATATTTGATGTCATCGTGATTTATTTTCTGTAGATTTAGAGTTCTTAAAGCTGTGAGGGAGGAAAGAATATTTGACAGCAATCACTTTTTGTTAATATCTAAACTACTGTTCAAAAACTTGGCGTCAGTATTTTTTTAATAATTTTTTTAAGTAAGAAATTGATACTTTTTTATTCACCAAATGACGCATTACATTGACCAAAAGTGAAAAAAGGAAAGAACAAAGTATCACAATTTTCCCAAAATATTAAGCAGCGCAACCGTTTTCAACTTTGATAATAAGAAGTGTTTCTTAAGCAGCAAATCTGCATATTAGAATGATTTCTGATCATTTAACAATCACCCTCACACACCTGTAAGTAACTGATAGGAGTGTAGGAAAAACAACCAAAAAAGCTCAAAACTAACAAATAATAAATCCTGTACACTATCCGCACATATATCAAAATATTTATTAACTAACAATGTTTTGGTCCATGACCTTCATCAGACATATAAAAACAATTCAATTTAAAACAACACACGACCAATCACTGCGATCAAAATCAATGAAGACCTGCCTCTTAAACACATGAATAATGAAAACATCATTACGTCATTGAGTTTCGAGTTTCCTAGTCGGAGATTGGCCATATAAGGGAGGAAGCTCGTATTTACAATAATTCCGATAGCACGTGATTGGTCAAGTGGTGTTTTAAATTGGATTCATTTTTTTGTTTTGAAGGATCATTTAAAAAATGACCCAAAACTTAGCGTTACAGCAAATTATTTTTGCATTTATAGTTTATTTCTTGTGTTTTATTTGTACCTCCTTGGACACCACCATATTTTAGACCCTCATGGTCGTCTGATGTTAGGAGAACTTCACTGATGCCTCTTTCTTGGAGAGCCTGGAATAAATTGAATTAAAATCGAGAAAAAGCATGACATCTGAGTTTGGAATGTTCATTCATATATACTGTACCTCTTTGATAAATGACATGTAGTTTCCATCTCTTGCATGTGATCCATATTTGTTCTCCACTTGAACGGCAATGATAGGCCCACCTTTCTTAAACTGACATCATATCAAAGATCACTCAGAGCACGTTTATTAGCACTTGATGTGTTTCAAAAAGAATCCTACCTGGAAAGGCACCACTTTGGGAATGAGCTTATCGAAGTACACGTTCACAGCCGCTATGAATCCTGGGTAAGTGGTTCGCAGCATCATCTCTCTATCACGCAAAAGCCAGCTGTGGGAAGTGGTTTGTTTGTGGTGATAGAAGTAGAACAAATTTATCTTTCTGTGTGATGTTACACTTCACAATGATAGTCCACTTTAGACATTCTGCTTGCAACTAGCTGTCATTAGAATATTAGTAGACTGGTAAATTGAGGTTAGTAGAATAAGTTGACATATACTTGTAAAGACTGCTTTGTAGAATGTCTGTTGGAGGAGCATCTGTAAGCAAATATGTCAGACAGACTAGTTTAATGACTGCAGCTGATATGTAGTTTCAAAAGTTAGTAGAATGTCTAAAGTGGACTACCATAATAGTGTTACCCAGTTTGAAGACCAAATATTTAACTGTAGCTCTTTGTAATAGTTTTTTTTATCCCCCTCATGACATGCATTACCACAAAGTGTGGCACATCATTTTGGTTTGATCAAATGCTGCCTTTGCTTGCTGCCTCGCAGTTTATAATCACATTTTCTCTGGAATTTGCAGGATATATGACTTAAAAGTTGTGCTACAGAAGAGCTGTTTATATTTCATTCAATGGCAGAAATCACCTGGGCAGTCCTCCTAGGTCAAGGTCAGAGCCTATGTACGGGCCTGGACGTAAAATTACCCAGAGTCCCACCTCTGCTGCCAAGTGAAGGAAACTTCTGTGAAATGGATGGGCAAAAAAAAAAAATGAGATGCCTAAAAATGATCAGATAGAAGTCACAGAATTATAAATAAAGTATCAAATGAATAGCTCAAATAAACAAATACATATTTGAAAGTTGGGATTTGTAAAGAAACTTTAGAAATTAATTATTGCCCTTTGAATAATTAAACATTAAGTGTTCCTGTGGCTCAGTGGTAGAGCATTGTGTTAGCAGCGCAAAAGGTTGTGGGTTCAATTCCCAGGGAACACATACTGATGAAAAATGTATAGCCTGAATGCACTGTAAGTCACTTTGGATAAAAGCATCTGCTAAATGCATAAATGTAAAGCATTTAACAAAATAAAATAAAAATATATAAATACGGAATATATCTTAAATAAATAAACTCTTTAAAATGAAGGTTCTTTATTGGCATCAATGGATCCACAAATAATCTTTACCATCCATGGAACCTTTTTATTCCACAAAAGGTTCTTTAGATTATTCAAATGTTCTTCACATTAAAAAAAGGTTATTTTAAGATCTGTTCACTGAAAGGTTCTTTGGGGAACCAAAACTGGTTCTTCTATGGCTTCGCTGTGAAAACCCCCTTCTGGAACCTTTATTTTTAAGAGTGTATGTGAAAGTTGGAATTTGTAAAGTTAATTATTAAACAAAATGTATTGCCATTTTAATAAAGTATTTCACTAAATAACTAAACCAATAAATGTATGCTTGAAAGCTGGAATTAGTAAAGAAGCATAGTTATATTTTTTTATAAATTAATTGCTGCCTTTTATCTAAATAAATATTTGAAAGTTAAAGAAACACATAATACTTAAAAATAGTTTATTACGATTTTCTTAGTTAAAGTGTTTAACAAAAACATTTTTTTTAAAATAAATGTGTGGAAGTTGTAATTTGTAAAGAAGCATAATTAATTATTTAGAACTGAATTATTGTCATTTAATAATTCAAGCATTTAACAATGTTTTCTGTAACCACTTGATCACATGACCGTTTAGAATTTCTACCTCGTCATTTACAGCTTCAGCTTCAGATTTGAAAAGATCTTTACATTTGGCAGTGATAGTCATTCTCCAGTTGGAGGGTTGTGTTGTTATGGAAGAGCAAAGATCTACATTAATGATGTATTCCCAGTGCTGTGCAGAGCCCAGATAATGATGCAGACCAGGATGAAATGAGAACAAAGTCCCTCCTGACAACAGCAGACGACAGTATTGTCAGAGGACCGGCAACAGGAGCTCTCGGAGATGTTTGTCTAACTACCGTGAAAGTGCAACAAGGCATTTAATGGAGGTGAGATCCTTCCAGGATCAAAATACCCAGCAGATCTAACACTAATGTTCTCACATGAGGGAATTAGGGCAAGGATAGGGAGGATTTCTTACTCTATGTCAAGGCCTCCCTGGAAACGTAGTTCTCCTTTCTCTGGCTGATGGAGAGACCATGGCACATCACTGCAAGACAAACACCGTCCGATTACTGAATGCTTCTCAATATCATTGACTGATTGTCCATTTTAAACCTACACAGTGAGAGTGTTGAGACCACAGGCTTTCATTTTCACCATCCGATCCTTCCAGTAAGCTCTGGGCAAGCGGAAGTAGTGTAAAGAGCCCCCCAGAATACGAAAGGGCTTTCCTCCCAGAGTGAACTGAGA
Source organism: Ptychobarbus kaznakovi (assembly GCA_027422405.1). NCBI lineage: Eukaryota > Metazoa > Chordata > Actinopteri > Cypriniformes > Cyprinidae > Ptychobarbus > Ptychobarbus kaznakovi. The sequence goes on along the minus strand of CM049796.1, from coordinate 5,183,483 downwards.
AGAGTTCACCCTCAGACCCATTGATCGGTTTATCTTATCTTTCCGGTCAGACCTCTGGACACACAACAAGAGAAACACTGAGAGAACATGAAACCTTTTATTTTGAAATAAACCCTTCAATAGTTAAATCACTAAACAAACACATAAATAAATAAATACATGAAAGTTGGAATATATTAAAAAGCACAGTTAATTATTTTGAAGTATTTTTTTCCCATTAATATTAATTCATAATATAATAATTATAAATAAACAAATTCTGAAAAGAAAGAAGTACAGTTATCTATTTTGAAATTGGTTGTTGCCATTTTAATAAACTATTTAACATAAATACATACTTGAAAGTTAAATCATAGACAGTTAATAACTATTAAAGCATTTAACAAACGGACAAAAATAAATCTTTGAAAGTTGAAATTAGTAAAGCACAGTCAGTTATTTTGAAACTGACTAATACTATTTTAATAATTAAAACATTTAACGCAAGTAAATAAATAAAGTTGTAATTTGTAAAGAAGCACAGTGAATTATATTTGAAATGTATTATTGCAGTTTTAATAATTAAAGCTTTCAAAATGAATAAATAACTGAATGAATGAATAATTTGTCAAGAAGCACAATAATAAGAGAAGTTAAAAACTAAATGTTTCCTGTAAATACACTTCTACAATATTGGTAACATTTTATTTGACAGTGTCCTTATTTTACATGTAGGCCTACATTCTATAGTAGTAACAGTAAAATTATGCTACATCATAACTCACATCAACTGCTGTAAACCTAATAGGCCTAGGGTACATGTTGGTGATGAATATTTATCAGTATTTAAACATACAAACGCACTTTAACAAGCGCACATTAAAATACAGTGTAACTAAATAATAATAAAAAAATACCCATGCTAATGCTGAGATGAATAGTGAATTATAATTTATTTTTATGTAGCCCATTCCTACATGTGTAGCTGCATGCAAAAGATTTCGAATATAAAAAGATTAAACATTAAATAATTTTTAACTTGGAATAAATTTAGCCTTACCTGAAGTGTTGGTATATAATAAAGCACGCGATACTCAAAAACAGAATAACATATCGCCTCCTATGATTGTTTCTTAAACTGAAAACAGCCATGCTTTCCTTATTTAAGAGCTATGAAATATTTAAAATATATTCTGAAATAAAGTGCCCAATAGTATCTAGTAAAAGGCAGTGACATTTAAGAGGCAACTTTCCAGGAACAAACAGAAAGCGTCACTTCGGTAACTGCGGTGTAGTTCCTGTCAATCAGTGGGGTGTAAAAACTACAAGTCCCGTCATATGTCAGACCGCACCACGCATGCGCAGCTACAGTGGCCTGATGCTGTTTTGTTGAGAGCTTGAGAAAAGATAGTGAAACTTCAAGGCTTCAGGAGAAGATACAATTTTAGCCTAAATAGGCACATGAGGTACGATGTGCTGGATTGATACGTTGACGTGCTTTCTGTGGTTATAGGTGTCCGATAATATCTGTTAAAGTAGGTTTTTGCTGTAGTTAGCTGCTCAGCTAATGATCTAACTGTTACTGGCTAATGCTGCTGGCTTTGTTGTTTTCCAGATAACTGCTCCATCAAACTGCTCGTGACAATGTTTTTTGATAATCGAAATGATGATAATATTATTTGGCCTGAAATATCATGCGGTCTTTCGCAGATATAACGTTAAGTGCTTTGTTTTTTTTCTAAACCAAGCTTTAGTTCTGATCAAAATATCTTGCAAAAAACATTAAATATGTGTGACCCTTGATCATGGTCACATGGAGTTCCATTAGGGCACGTTTTAAACGTACATGTCATGTCATTTCAGCTGTGGGCCTCTAAGTTCCCTCTAATAAAATTGAAGACACATTATTTAATTTCAGTGTTGTTGTTTTTCAAAGCTGCTGGATCAAATGGCTTGACACTGAAATTAAAATCACAGAAAAGTTATGAATAGTGCTGTCAAATAATTAATCACGATTAATTGCATCCAAAATAAAAGTTTTTGTTTATATAGTATATGTGTATTTATTATGTATATATAAATACATACACATGCATGTATATATTTACGAAAGATGTTATGTTTAAATATAAATACATTTATATATAATATAGATTATATTAATATAAATATATACATGTAAATATTTTCAAAACATATGCTGTATGTGTGTGTCTGTACATAAATGTAATAAATATACACTGTACAAACACATTATCTAAACAACTTTTATTTTTGATGCGATTAATCATTTGACAGCACAAGTTATGAAGTCTGGGATATAAAGAGTTGTCTTTCTCTGGACAGTTTGCAGGCGTGTCCTCCTCCTGTCATGAGATCTTGCCTGGCCCCTGGCTGTCCCTCCTGCGGTTGATGACTCTGCAGCCGGTGTGGAGATGACGGACAGCGTCAGAGCGTTTGTCCGCAATGTGGCGACGGTCAGAACCTAATTTTACATCTAACTTTATGTTTTAATGTCTTGACTTGAAATAACATCAACATCTGTAAGTTCTTGGTGTTGGGTCCTTGTTGGAAACAGAAGCTTGCCTTTTAATATTTTTAATGCAAATAATAGAATGCTTTCTAAAGGATCATGTGACACTGAAGACTGGAGTAATTATGCTGAAAATTCGGCTTTGCATCACAGGAATAAATTACTTTTTAAAATGTATTTTCTGTATTCAGTCGATTTTTATCTTTTTTCTTATCTGTATTCAGTTCATTTTTATCATCATTTACACAAATAGGCCTCAATCTAATTGGCAATTTTCCCGTTTCATTTTAGGGGATCAAGGACTCCATCCTGGGCATTGGAACGATCTCCAAGCTCGATGCTCGGATTCAGCAGAAGAGGGAGGAGCAGAGGAGACGTAGAACGAGCGGGGCTCTGGCGATGAGGCGGGCTCAGAGCGAGGAACGGAAACAGGATAGGTATCAATGCCATTCGAAATCATTTATTAAGTTATTATAATACTATCAGTCCTGATAAAATGTTTTCTTTTAATAGTGAACCAAAACTAGCAAGTCGAATTTTTCAGTGCTGTGCCTGGAATGGTGGCATATTTTGGGTACGTTTCTCAATCTCTTATTGGCCAACTATGCATTGGCTAAACAGTTATATTAAAAAATCCCATTTGTTTTCTCTCACAGCTAAGCCTGTTCCTGTTTTATCGGGTGTTTATCCCATTGCTGCAGTCCCTCACTGCTAGAATCATTGGTATGCGGTGCTTTAAGGAACTTTCATGTCATATAATCCAGATATGTCTTTGTATTTATGCTTGTCCTGCTGATCTGGTTTCAGGTGACCCTTCGCTGCATGGTAACGTGTGGTCCTGGCTGGAGTTCATCCTGACATCTGTATTCAGTGCTCTCTGGGTTCTGCCTCTCTTTGTGCTTAGCAAGATAGTCAATGCCATTTGGTTCCAGGTGAGACTTTTTTGTGTGTGCATACTTCCTTTGTGCACTGTTCCTGTGGCTCAGTGGTAGAGCAGTGCGTTAGCAGCGCAAAGGTCGTGGGTTCAATTCCCAGGGAACACACATACTGACAATAAATGTATAGCCTGAATGCACTGTAAGTCGCTTTGGATAAAAGCGTCTGCTAAATGCATAAATGTAAATCTAATTAGTGGCTTGCTGGCTTGATCGTGAAATCAGCATTCTTGTAATTAAGCAGTTTTATTAGAGCACCCACACACAATCACACATTCTTCACAGTGATTTACTATGCTTATTGAGTTAGGCAGGACTTTTATTGTGGTAAAATCATCAGCATGCCCAGTTTCAAGTTTCTATGTACACTTGTACCGTACAAAAGTTTGGGGTTGTTAAGATTTTTTAATGTTTATGACCGAAGTCTCTTATGCTCACCAAGGATGCATTTATTTGATCAAAAATACAGTCAAAGCAAAAATCTTGTGGAATTTTATTACGGGTTTAAATGACTGTTTTCAATTTTTATATATTTAAAAAAATAATTAGTTCTTGTGATGTCATAGCTGAATTTTCAGCATCATTACTCCAGTCTTCAGTGTCACATGATCCTTCATAAATCATTCTTAAATGTCGATTTGGTGCCCAAGAACCACATAGGCTTTATATATACATATCTGTTTTGTAATATTTGAAATATAAAGTTGTGTTTTGCTGGGCAGGACATTGCTGATCTGGCGTTTGAAGTGTCTGGACGTAAAGCTCAGTCTTTTCCCAGCGTCAGCAAGATCATTGCAGACATGCTCTTCAATCTTTTGCTCCAGGCCCTCTTCCTCATTCAGGTAGAAGATTGCTGAAATCTTTACATCTCCACTCAACTTGTTTATCTCTCTGAATTCAAACATACTTTTATATCTGTTGTTTTTTAGGGATGGATTGTGAGTCTCTTCCCCATTGATGCTATTGGTCAGCTGGTCAGTCTCCTGCACATGTCTCTGCTCTACTCACTTTACTGCTTTGAATATCGCTGGTTTAATCACGGTAAGTGTGTGACTCCTGATCAATCTGAGTGATAAACGATCAGAGTATCTACTTTAAACTTTACTTGATTGGATTGTATCTCTTCTGAAGGGATTGAAATGCACCAAAGGCTGTCAAACATTGAGAGGAACTGGCCGTATTACTTTGGCTTCGGTTTGCCCATGGCACTACTGACTGCGCTGCCCTCGTCATACATCATAAGGTACAATCAGAGTCCATTTCGACAACTACTCGCCATCTTTTAGTCTGATTGTGATTAAAGAGAGAGTCCACCCAAAAATTGTCATCAACTACTTGCTCTCTTGTCATTTCAAACCTGTATTGCTGAACACAAAAGAAGATATTTTGGTCCATACAATGGAAATCGATGGGAACCAAAACTAGTTAGTTTCCAATTTTTTTTCAAAATATCTTCTTTTGTGTTCCACAGTAGAAAGTCAGTTTTGAAATGACATGAGGGTGAATAAATGTCAACTTTTTTTATTTTAATATCACTCTGAGACATCCTAGTGTTTTCCTATCCATGTGTTATATTCCAGCAGCGTTTATTATATTATTATGTTTAATGTCTGTAAGACTACTAGTCTTGTACTCTTTCTTCCAGCGGCTGTTTGTTCTCCATTCTCTTCCCGCTCTTCATCATCAGCGCCAATGAAGCAAAGACCCCAGTCAAAATCTAGTAAGTGTTTTTGTTTTGCTTTACTTAAAGGTGCTGTATGTAAGTGTTTGACTCTACTAAAGCATACAAATACCATATGTTTGCAGATATTTAAGAAACATGCTAAGTTAACATACTTGTTTATTTGAAAAACAATGCTGCAGTCAGTTATTCTTCTTTGAAAATGTGCGTTCCAGCCTGGAATGTCGGTCTGTGTTTTGATTTGTGAAACCCGCACACTGCCAGTTTACCCAATTGTATTTCGACACCCCGGGTTGCCAGTTAGCGGAAAACACAGCGTGTTTCATTTCATTCATTGTCTTGTGCATTGTCCTGTTGGTGTCATCAGTCTGGCAACCTGCATCGGAGGAGAAAAAACTAGGTGTCAATTCTACATACAGCACCTTTAAAACTTAATAAAAAGAGATTTTATTGCTGATAACATTGCCATTTTTTTCAAACATCGCAGCCACTTCCAGCTCCGCCTCTTTTCCCTGGTCGTCCTCATCAGTAACAAACTGTTCCACAAGACGGTGCACCTGCAGAGCTCCCTCACGACCTCCACGTCCTCTGAGAAGCTGCCCTCGCCTCACGTGTCCCCGACGTGTTAGCAACCCATGCCCCCCCAGTGACCTCTTTCAGGAGTCCCATTTCGGTTCAGTTTGAAAGAGTCAGGTTTGATGGAAAAAAATGTGCATTGTCTGTCGATGTTTTCTGAGGGATGAATGGGACGGGTTAGTAATGTGTTTGGGACTTGATCGCCTTGTGCCGACTTTCATGATTCTCTGTGATTTTTGTTGGACTATTTTTGTACCCATGTGCCATTTGGGTGATTTCTAGAGACCGCACAAAGAACTCAGCATGCACATTTTCTGTGAACTGGCTTCCCTCCTCTTTTAGGCCCTGTAGTTTCCATCTCATCACATTTTATCTATTTATGGCCTTTTTAATTTTATGTAATGGCTTTTTCTGCCTTGTGAGGCCCAGACACATGACACTCATTTGTTTCTCTGTTAGCACTAAGCTCTATGACATGCTTTAGCTAATGACTTAAGGAATGGATGAGTAGAAAAAGGCCTCAGTGTCCCCCAGTGGTTTGTTTTTCTGCACTGGAATCTGGACTAAACTGAAAAGCAATCAAATTGAAAGGCAAATTTATGCAAGGGATGTTTCTTGAGCTAAAATGTTGTCAGTTGTCTGTTAGTCGTTTTAAACTTATTACTTTATTGACTACACATCGTAATGGAATAGTTTGGCTGAAAATCATTTATTCACCCTCATGGTTTCTTTTATCTGTGGAACACAAAAGTAGATATTTTGCAGAATGTTAATGCCGCTCACGTCCCTATATCCTTATATTTTATGAAAAACAGCAGTGTGGACGTTCTTAGAAATGTCTCGTTTTGTGTTCCATAGAAGAAAATCATGTTAGGAACGACATGAGGGTGAGTCAATGATGGCAGGATCCCCCCCCCCCCCCGAACTGTTCTAGAAGTAACAATGTAAAACTCAAAAGGGAGCTGCTATTATTTGGTTTCTTTTATAATGTGTTTTTATTTAGGGAATACCATGTCAACATGATTCAGTGTCATCTGTAATGGCTCGGGGATGATTTCCAACAGTATGCACATGCTTTATTAATCTGCTGCTGTCAGGTGACACTGCCAAACTGTGTGACACGTGTGAAACTGTTCTTTAAATGATCACGGATCCAGTTTCCAATGAATGCTGACATGTCAAGTGGATGTCTACTGTGGTGTGTGTTCCTGTAGTTTAGTACCTGGAACCTGTTTTGAAACATTTGAAACTGAAGCACATATTATGTCATTGTATCCATGGGGGGTGGGGTGGGTGGTGTGTATTTAAAAAAAGTTTGTAATTATCGCCAGGAGTCAATAGTGTTACACCTACAGATGGAAATTTGTGAGGGACATTTTGTAAAAGTATTACATTATTTCAATAAATTTGGTCTGTGTACTGTATTTGCACGTAATTGTCTTATTTTATTTTTACAATTTGGCTGATGTTTTTATCCAAAATGAATTTCATTGCATTGAAGAAATCTTCAGTAGTGTGCATTTACAAGATACGTTGTCATATTTTACTGTAACTCAGACTGATTTATTAAAATTTTTTTAAATTATGTATTTTAATATATAGAACCAAATCAGCATGTTAGAATGATTTCTGAAAGATGTGACGCTGAAAACTGGAGTAATAGCTGCTTGAAATTCAGGGTTGCCATTACAGAAATAAATTAAATGTTTAAATATATTAAAAAAGAAAACAGATATTTTAAATGGTAATAATATTTCACAATATTACTGTTTTACTGAATGTTCAATCAAATAAATACAGCCTTGGTGAGCATAAGAGACGACTTTCAAAAACATTAAAAAAATCTCAGTTATTCCAAATTCTTGACCCGCAGTGTACTGTATGTGTATAATTTTTTTAAATCATGTGTATAATCTTATTATAATATGTATTAGTCACAATACATGAGAACTCAAATAACTTTTTTGCTGAAAGACAAAACAGACAACTTCTCCCAAATAAACACTTAGATTTAGAAGTATACAAAACATAAATCATTATGAACGTGTAAGGGAAATTTTATCTAACAATTCAAATAACATATTCATGTTATGATAATTGATGGTTAAAGTTTTAAAGTCGACTTCTGCGTGGATTTCAACATTGCTGACTGTCTTTCTCCCATTAGGACACGTCATATTTGGAGCGCCATGCGGAACTAGACTTGACCTGCTTGAATGACATCTCGAAGACCAATCAGCGAAGGCCGTTCTCTCGGAATCGTGACGCTGAGCCAATTAGCGCCTCTCTACGTGGATGGGCGGGTCTTGATTCGCAGAGAGGGTTGTGTGTGTGAAAGTGTGGAAGGGTTGGAGTGAGTGAACCGCCGATGAATAAGATTGGTAATTTTGCACGTTTATAATTTATAATCTCATTTATTGCAACTATACGGGTTTGCTGTCATTACATTTACTCCCGTGCATCAAATAACCCATTTACGTATAGTAAAAAAGAAGCTTGGGAAGGTGTAAGATAGGTGTGATATTAGCTAACGTTAGCAGCTAAGGAGCTAATCAAGACTTTTAATAGTTTATTGTCACGAATAGTTTATCAGGAGAACACAGAATTTACGTGCATACTGATAATCTCTGAGTTGATTTATCTGTTCGTACATGTGTGAAGTATTAATGAGTATTGTTTTGTATAGGAATTGTGCACAAACTGGCTCTTCCTTATTTTATAAAGCGTTGACACTTTAACAGATGACATAATATGCATATTTATGCATTTCTTAAACCGCTTTACCCTCTACAATTCATATTTGACGCTTAATTGATTTGAAAAACCTTTTTAATCCGATCAAAAATAAATAGTATGATTGTATAGAAGTTTAAATCTGCCAAAATTTGCTTACTGCTTGTACATAGTTTGTTGTTAAAGGAGCCCTATCCTACACTTCTCTAACATTATATATTTTAGCCCTAAAGCGTATGTATAGTTTAAATTGTATCACCATTAACAGTTGTATTAATGTGCTCTTGTTGTCCATTTTGTCAGGTTTCAAGAGCTAGTCCTGCCTCTTGTGTGTTAAGATGACCAAGCTGGGCTTCTTGCGTCTGTCCTATGAGAAACAGGACACCCTGCTGAAGCTGCTCATCCTGTCTATGGCAGCCATCCTGTGTGAGTGGATACACGTCCCTTTAAGTCAGACTCCCTGTTTGTCAACTGTCCTCTAAATCTGTCTGTCTTCTCTTTTTCCTCCAGCGTTCTCCACCAGACTGTTCTCTGTGCTTCGCTTCGAGAGTGTCATCCATGAGTTCGATCCGTAAGTGCAGCTTTCTCGTCATTATTGCAGTGCACCAGCATCCAAACATCTGTTTAAAAGGGTTTCCTGTTTGTTGTTGGCAGGTATTTCAATTACCGGACCACTCGGTTCTTGACAGAAGAGGGCTTTTACAAATTCCATAATTGGTTTGATGATCGGGCTTGGTATCCACTTGGGAGGATTATAGGAGGCACCATCTATCCTGGGTACATCTTAATGACACTAATTTTAAAATGTATAGCAATATAAGTTTAGTTGTGCCTTTCAGCCACTTGTGGCTTGCCACCAATTACAAAAGTTGGACTTCTATATCTGATGGTTGATAAAACTGGTGGAGGTCTAAATGTAAACCATATTTAGGGACTCTTTGACTATCAAACGTTATAGCAACAGGCTAAAACCACTTTAAAAAGTGTAGCAACTATGTGTTGTTTCTTTTTTCCCCCACAGGGTTGATGATCACATCTGCGGCTCTGTATCATGTGCTACACTTCTTCCACATCACCATCGACATCCGCAATGTGTGTGTGTTCCTCGCCCCTCTCTTCTCCTCCTTCACTGCTATCGTCACCTACCACTTCACCAAAGAGCTCAAGGTGAGATGAACCTCAGCACTTGTCCATCACACACACAAGCTCATTATTTGTCTAGCTAACTTTCCTAACTGAAGTAACACTGTGTGTCGCAGGATGCGGGCGCAGGGCTGCTGGCTGCCGCCATGATCGCAATCGTCCCTGGATACATCTCCCGTTCTGTGGCAGGCTCTTATGACAATGAAGGTATAATCTGGTCTGAGAAATGTTTCAATTTCTCAAATTTATCGATATGGTAAAGGTTTATTGAAACGGTTTGATGCTTTTAAAAAGGCCTCATTAAGGAAATATTTTATAATTTCTGTTAAATATCAAATTGAAATGTATACACTACTGTTCAAAATATTTTTTATCTTTGGTAACATACAATACTTTTAATTCAGCATGGACACATTCAATTGCTCAAAAGTGAGTTTCAATTAAGCAAAGAATTTTGTAAAAATTATCAACTTTTCTTTACAAAAATTGAAATTTTCAACATTGTTATAAAGTTATAAAATTATAAAATAATAAAACATTTCACAATATTATTGTTTTTAAGTGAGTATAAGAGAATTCTTTAAAAACAAACAAACAAAAATCATACTTTTTTGTGTGGATAAATGTGTTTATTTTTTCCTTCTATGTGTTTTAAAATATACTGAACAATTAAAATGATTAATATCTATTTAAAATTGACTTTGATTTAATATATGTATATATTAAATATATAATACTTTTTTGTGATGTAAAGGAATCGCCATTTTCTGCATGCTGTTGACGTACTACATGTGGATCAAAGCAGTGAAAACCGGCTCCATTTATTGGTCGTCCATGTGCGCGCTGGCATATTTTTACATGGTGAGCCACCTTTGAGATTGTCACAGCAAATCAATAAGTTATGTTAATTAAATACACAAAATACATTGTTTCAATAACACAATAACTGTGTGTTGGTGTCAGGTGTCCTCCTGGGGTGGTTATGTGTTTCTGATTAACCTCATTCCCCTGCACGTGCTGGTGTTGATGCTCACCGGCCGCTTCTCTCATCGCATCTATGTGGCGTACTGCACAGTCTACTGCCTGGGCACCGTCCTCTCCATGCAGATCTCTTTTGTTGGATTCCAGGTAAGGAGTTGAACATCAGCTACCAAATATGAGTAATTACTATAACATGAATTTCCAAACAGATGAATAATCTCTCTTTATTTCTGTTTTTGTAGCCCGTCCAGTCCTCTGAACACATGGCTGCATTCGGGGTGTTTGGCCTGTGTCAGATTCACGCCTTTGTCGATTACCTCCGGAGCAAACTGAACACGCAGCAGTTTGAAGTGTTGTTCAAGAGTGTCATTTCGCTGGTCAGTGTCGTCCTGCTCTCTGTAGGCACAGTGCTCATGCTGACAGGTGAGAGGAGACACTCCCATTCAAATATAAACATTTGATATTGTATATTTTTTTAAATATCATTTTTTCTTTTTTGAAGTATTTATTTATGGTCTTTTAAATATGTGTTATTATTTCTAAATATTTTGTTTTTGTATTGGCATATATTAGGGAAAATCTCACCTTGGACTGGCCGTTTTTACTCTCTGCTGGATCCATCATACGCCAAGAACAACATCCCCATCATCGCCTCTGTGTCTGAGCACCAGCCCACCACCTGGTCCTCCTACTACTTTGACCTGCAGCTTCTGGTCTTCATGTTTCCAGGTTCCTGTGGCTGCCTTTTGTCTTTAAACCATCAGACCACTTTGGTTATTGTTAACTAAAATTATGGAGTCTAATTATACTAATTATTTTCACTTCTCTTGGGTTCTCAGAAGCGCAAGTCATCATAGTTGTTTAGATTTGTGAAGTGGTGAAAGGAAACTAAAAATATTTTTGTGTTCTCATTTGCCCTAATAGCAAAATAAAGAATTAACAATAGCATTTCTATGACTTTCTAAAAGAGGAAAACATATCGAGAGATTGATTACATTATTCAAAAGAGAGAGCGATGTCATATTTGCTGTTACTCCCTCAGCTGCTGTGCGAGAAACACTTATGCAGCAGCGTTAACTAGTTTGATGTATTTTATGTTATAAATGTAAATACAATTTGAAAATATAAAAAACTTTGCTAGATTTACAATGCTAATATCTGTGGAAACACATCATCATAGTCTGTGAAAAGGGTCCATTAAATAAATATTTTTTGTTGATTGAAATAAAGCAAATATAAAAAATACATTTTAGCTAAACTTAAATGAACATTGCATATAACACATTGGCTATTAAATGAAATACAGTAAGTTTATGTTGAAGTATTACAATTACTACAATCAATTAAAACTTAAAATAAAAACTTAATGACAAGCATAACAAAATCACTAAAATTTAAATGAAAACCGGAAGATATAAAAATAAAGCAAATTTAAAATATTAATAAATAAAATTGTAGTATATAAAAAATGTATGCATTACAGTGCATCATATGCATTACATCTGTCATCTCTTGTTTCTCCAGTTGGTCTTTATTACTGCTTTAATAACCTCTCCGATGCCACGATTTTCATCATCATGTATGGCGTCACCAGCATGTACTTCTCAGCTGTGATGGTAAAACACTTTAACTTTATATTCCTCAATATTTGAAGTCAATTTATTGGCATTTCTTTTAACATTTATTTTCTTTTGTTCTGCTCAGGTGCGTCTCATGTTAGTCCTGGCTCCCGTCATGTGCATCCTGTCTGGCATCGGCGTTTCTCAGGTCCTCACCACCTACATGAAGAACCTGGATATCAGCAGACCGGACAAGAAGTCCAAAAAGCAGCAGGACTCCACTTACCCAATCAAAAATGAGGTACCATCAATGCTCTTCATGTTTCTTAGCTTTCCTTAAACCATTGGTTCACTCAGTGATGTTGGGCTCTGATTGGTCCGTAGGTGGCGAGTGGGATGATTCTGGTTATGTCGTTCTTCCTCATCACATACACCTTCCACTCCACCTGGGTGACCAGCGAGGCGTACTCCTCCCCGTCTATTGTGCTCTCCGCCCGCGGTGGTGACGGCAGTCGCATTATCTTCGATGACTTCAGAGAGGCGTATTACTGGCTCAGACACAACACACCAGAGGTCAGTGAGATCTGACATGATGCTGACCCTCATGGACTTCTTTTGATTCCAAGCGTTTTTGCTCATCTCGCATTACTTTTGTGTGTTTACAGGATGCTAAAGTCATGTCGTGGTGGGATTATGGGTATCAAATAACAGCAATGGCCAATCGAACGATTCTGGTTGACAACAACACTTGGAATAACACTCACATCTCCAGAGTGGGTCAGGTGAGGATGTAGTTTATATAGTTTGAACTACAAAAATATTATTTAGCTTTTTCAGTTTTTATACTTTGGACATTGTAAAAATGTTTTTCTTCTTCGCAGGCTATGGCCTCCACTGAGGAGAAAGCCTATGAGATTATGCGAGAACTGGATGTTAGTTACGTCCTGGTGATCTTTGGTGGACTGACGGGATATTCATCTGATGGTACGGGTTCAGATGCATTTTGACCCACGGAAGCGACTTTGTGGTTCATAATGTTTGAATTGTAGTATCTGGATTGGATGGAACCTAAATAACATGCAAAAATGAATACGCTTGTGTATTTTAGACATTAATAAGTTCCTGTGGATGGTCCGTATCGGGGGCAGCACGGACACAGGGAAGCACATAAAGGAACACGACTACTACACACCCACCGGAGAGTTCCGTGTGGACCGCGAGGGGTCCCCCGTCCTGCTCAACTGCCTCATGTACAAGATGTGCTACTATCGCTTCGGCCAGGTCTACACCGAAGCCAGTACGTATCTGCTGTGTGCTTTGTCTTTCTTCTTTCTTTCTTTTTCTCTAATTATTTACCATAGTTGATCAATTTCTCCAATTAATGTAGTTACGCCCACTTTAAAATCTTTTCTTCATTCATTTCTTGTGATTGAATATTATTTTATAATTATTTCTTGATTAATATTATTTTAATGAATATTACTTTTAAAATTTCATAGTAATTAAGAGTAATTTTAGTATTTACACACACACACACATATATATATATATAGTTCATATTTTAAATGAGCTTTTTTCAGTTTTGATTGTAATTGTAGTTTTTTTTATTTCTATTTAGCTTTAATTTGTTTTATTTTATTTTTTGTTTTATTAATTATAGCATTTCAACTTATTTTCAGTTATTTGCCAAGGCAAAATGTCTCTATTTTATTTATATTCTTAAATGTGTATATATAATATAACATGTCTATATTTATTATTATTTCAGCTTTATTTCAATTAGTGTTTCAGCTATTTTTAACAGTTTTAGTTATGACACCAAATAATTATATTTATTATTATTTTATTGAATATTATTTTAGCTATTTTGTTATTTTAGTATTATTTATATACTTTTGAAGAATTAATTAATATTTTGAAATAGCTTGTTTTATATTTTTTTATATTATTTATTATTATTAATGTTTTTCAGTTTGAAAATATTTGAGTGATTTTAGTACTTCAACTTATTTCTTTTCAGTTAGTTTCCAAGGCAAAAATGCAGATTTTCTTTGTAGTTGTTTTTAATCTAAAATTTAGATTTGTATTAATTTCAGCTATTTCAATTAATGAAAACAATTTTTTTTAATAGTTTAGTTTACATTTTAGTTTTAGTTAACAACAACAACACTATGAATTTGTATTATTTTTTGAATATTTAATTTTTATTATTTTCATAAATAACACATTATGGAAGATAAATGAGTTGCAAATGCTGTTTCATGTTGAGTTCTAGTTCAGGGTTTGAACAGAATAGTCTAAGAAGTTAGTGATGACTAGAATTAAACTCTACATTTACTTTTCTTTCCAGAGCGTCCTCCTGGTTATGACCGAGTTCGTAACGCTGAGATTGGCAACAAGGACTTTGAGCTGGATGTGCTGGAGGAAGCGTATACTACAGAGCACTGGCTCGTCAGGATATACAAGGTACATCTGAACTCACCTGTGCATCTTTAACCGTTACTGTCCCTCTAAACCATCTGAACTTCCACTGATGATCTCCTGCTTTACCTCCACAGGTCAAAGACCTGGACAACCGTGGCCTCTCAAGAACGTAAAACCCAAATCCCACCCCCTCTCCGGATCACACAGCACTGAACGTCTGCGGCCCCCATACCATGATCTGAGGAGAAAGCGGGAAGATTTTTATACTTTTGTTGTAATTGCTGAAAGAGATTTTCTTTTCGTACCTTTTTTGTTTTATTTGATTGTCAAATGTGATGTTTACTGGGGGCAGAAGGTGTCAGATTATCACCTGAAAAGGTGAGAAAAATGTTCATAAGTCATTTCTGCAATCAACTGGCCAGATAACTGTTTGATTTGTCTTTCAATGTGTGAATAAAGGAGTGACTGGGATTTAATTGATCTGTGTCTTTCTTTTTAACCATTAAAATCACATACACTACACAAAATATAGACCTTGTATCAACACTTGTTAGTCCAAAAACCAAGCTGCCCATTTTAATAAATTGAAATAAAACAGGTTTTTCCATAAATTAAAAAACAATTATAATTTTGTCGTCTTGTCACTCAGCAGTGTCAACTGACGATCAGAATTTAGATGTTTTAGATTTCTTCTATTTAGATGTTTTATGTTTTTTCGTTCATGATTGAAATTAATTTACTCTGACACGTCCAGTCATAACGCTTCAAAATTAAAATTTTAGTGAAAGTTAGTAAATTTTTGCTTACATGCCACCTACTCACTGGATATTAATGATGGTGGGGGTCCGGTGTGGCGTCATTGTGAGCATGCGCACTAGATCAAATGAGTGTACGGTACGCTCCACACAGTGCTTCGTGTCATGAGCCGTGCCCTGCTACATGACTGTGGCCCAATGCGCAAGGCCCAAACTTTCAGAGCACAGAACTTAAGAAAGGCAGCAGCAGGGGAGCTTTTTTAAAGGTAAGACGATTCACTTAATATACATTAAGTTATGCCTTCGTACGTTTATGTTAATATGAGAGTCGATAACCATCCAGTGTATGTATACTGTAAGCAGAGACAAAGTCATGCGTGTCTTCCCTAAATTCTCGCATTTCGAATCCTACTATGACAGAAAGGTTAACTCATTATTAATTTGGTCATGCTGACTTTGATTTGTAAACTTCCTTGGAGCGTCGAGCCACGTAATCTAATCAATATTCATGAGCCAAGCCTTTCTCGCAGTAGCTGTTCGTTCATTCGCTAACTGCGTAACGCCCGCTTGCTTTTTAGCAACTCAGTGAGCTCTACTGGTCGAACGTAGCGATGCGTAATTAATATTCATGAGCGTTGCTTTTGCTATAGTAGGATTTGTAAATTCGCATCCTGCATAACAAATATTATGCATATAATAGTAATTCAGTCCAGCGAAATATATTTGTTGTGTTTATTGTTACAGTAGATGAATACAAATGATAATTTGTATCCTTTTTTTCATTACATTTAATTCCTGAATAATTATAGTCAGTTTCTGTTTTTTTTTTTTTTTTGGATATATAATATAGTATAATTGCCAAACGAACTAAGTTTTTTTCTTCTAGTATTTATATGTATAAATGAGAAATTTACTACAAAACAGCATTACATTCATAATAAAACTATCGTCTTCTGCCGATAAAACATACCTCATCTGTCTCATATGTAACTCATTGCAGATCTGGATGCTCAGATGCGGGTGTTTCGGGACAAAGCGGCCGCAGCGATGCCCGGCAGTGCCTGGAGCCCGACGGAGTTGACCCCTGGGCTGCCCCCGGAGAGGGCTGATGTGGTGATTGTAGGAGGGGGAGTCGTAGGATGGTCCGTCGCGTACTGGCTAAAGATGAAGGCGCGAGTGAGGGATAGTCTGAGAGTGCTGGTGGTGGAGAAAGACCCTACTGTGAGTTTTTTTCAAGGGCACTTGGGAGCATTTCTCAAAAACTAGTGAACATGTATTCGATGCTACAAAGGTGATGTCTATGTAGGTGGCTCAATACGTTTTAAAACACAATGTCTGCTATATACTGTGGAATTATGCTAATAATCATGTATTGATTGTTTTTTTTTAAGTTCACTCATAAAAAAGAAAAACTTCTTACCATGTCGTTCCGCTCCCACCAGACATCATATCAATGTCTTTGGGAAACAATTACATTTAGTATAATAAAATTACAAGTGGACCTCCTGAATAAATTAATTCAATTTGAAAGATTGAGTGAAAAAGCAAAATGACCCTAGTTTAATAATGGTATCATCATTATGGTAACACAATCCTCAGTAAGTTCAGCAAATGCACAGAAATCATTCATTTAAAGATATACAAGAACATTATTTGATTTTCCCCTTTTTCTCTGCATCATAATTTTTTTATACAATGAAACTAAATTCGATTTTCAATGCAACCCTTTCATTTAAATGAAACTGAATTGAAACGAGTCTGTCTGACTTTTCTCCAAGGAGAGAAAAATCCTGTTTCCTTGTGAACTATCCCATCCGATTAAGAAAAAACTCTTACCCTTTTCTTAAATTAAACAAGACTTCTCCTTTTGTGGTCCATGAAAGATAGTCATACAGGTTTCAGAAGACTTGAGGCAGAGTAAATGATTTAGTTTTTTGGTTAACTATCCATTTAATGGTTAATATATTAAAAGCATAACACCAAATAAAGCATTGTCCAAATATATAATAATGTAATTAATAATTAAATTATTTATTTATTTAACACATTTTATGTGATGCATGAATGACTGGAAAACACTGAGATTTCCGTGCTATTAAATCAAAGGTAATTATAAAACATGTTTATGTTCCTCTTTCTACAGTATTCCCAGGCGTCGACTGTGCTGTCATGTGGTGGGATTCGCCAGCAGTTCTCCTTGAAAGAAAACATCCAGCTATCACTGTTTTCAGCTCATTTCATGAAGAACATTAATGTAAATTCTTCTATATTGCACTATTGAAAGCTTTCTGAAATATTGTTCCCATTACAAATGCCCTGCAACATACATAAATTGTGATGTGAAGTCTAAATATCAGCTCATTTCTATAGACTTTAAATATTTAGTTGCAGATCTTTCTAAATGTTCTTCACCAGGATCATTTAGGCTGGACTAGAGTTTTATAACACCAATAAATGATTGTAAATGTGTATTTCTGTTGTGTTTTTATGCTACAGAATCATCTGGGGGTTGTAAATGAAGACCCCGTTGACCTGCAGTTTAATCATTCTGGATATCTCTTCCTGGCCAGTGAAAAATCAGCTCATATTATGGAGGAAAACTACAGAACTCAAAGGTAACAGGAACATTTGGATTACCAGATACAGATTATATACCAATTTCTTTCGACTTTAAAAGGCAATTTTATTATCAGGACTTTAACTCAACCTTTCATATTAGCTGATAAACAGCCTCGCTATACAAAGTTAAAGATTAATAAAACATGTTTGTGGTTTTATTTGTAGATTGGTGGGTGCGAAGGTCGCCCTCCTCTCACCATCCCAGCTGAAGGAGCGATTCCCCTGGATGAACACGGAGGGGGTCGCTCTGGCTTCTCTTGGTTGGTGCCCGTTTTCACAATCTTTGATATATCTCATATCCAAACTTCATTACTGAGTGACATATTTATTCCTCACTAAGGACTTGAGAACGAGGGCTGGTTTGACCCCTGGTCTCTCCTGGACGCTCTCAGGCGCAAGGCCGTGTCTATGGGAGTCTATCAGTGCTTTGGAGAGGTCACAGGTCAGGATTCACAACTACAATATGTTAAAGTTTGATCAAAATTATCACCAAATTAGTGTATGTTGTCCTACATTTGGTACTTTTTTAACTGGCTTTTTTTTAAACGTTGCATTCGTACTTTCAAAACAGAACTCAAGTTGATTCTCTTGAATTTTTAGGATTTAAATGTGCTACAAATTTGGCAGAAACCACAGATGGAGAGGTTCTTAATCTCCAAAGGATAAAATATGTTAATGTAAGTTCATATGCCTTCTCGAAACATCTCAGAACAGCACACTATTTTGAAACTTGTTTGCCTTATTTATAGGGTGACCATACGGGCCATTTTTACGGGAGGCACCCTTGCCAGGATTTCTATATTACCTAAAATATCCAGGTTTTGGCTGTTTGCACTGTGCAGATCGATCATTGTATGATATTATTTATAGAGAGCAGAGCAGACGGCTTCTTGTGCTGTCAAATCGCTCTCGCGGTACTTTGGTGTCACACAATGATTGGTGCGCAGCTTCAAGTCGAACGAACAAACACGTGTGTGTGTATTTGCATCGCTTTGATCGTTCACCTTCTCACGCGCCACGATTGGGCGATTATATACAATACCTGCATGTAATTGGTCAAACTGCTTTGGATGTTTTAGGCAATATAAAAATCCTGGCCAGGACGTGTCTCATGTAAATGGCACATATGGCCACCATACTTATTTAGGTACTTCAAAGTTCAAATGCACTAGTAGCATAACAGATAGATGTGTGGTTTTAGGTGCAGATGCCCAACAGTCTGGAGTATCAGCCCGTGGAGTGTGCCGTTGTGGTAAATGCAGCAGGTGCAAACTCAGGAAAGATCGCCTCCATGCTAGGCATCGGATTAGGCCCCAAAGAATCCGTGTCTGGAGTTCCGTTACCGGTGGAGCCCAGAAAAAGGTTAAGACTCATGATCATTCACATTTTGTGACTTTACGCAGCAAACAGTGGTTACACTGTCATTTAAAATGATTTCTTTCCTACTTGGATAAATAAATAAAAAGTGCCAAATATTCTACAATTATATTATATTTTACATTACATCATATGATATTAACATATAATTTATAATAATGTTTTATTACACAAAATATTTGTATTGCATAATTGGTATTCAATTAAAAAATATATTTTTTCATGGAAATTTAAATGATTGAGCAGTGAAAAATATATTTTTATATAGTATTTTAATTATATTGTTATATTATACAAATATAGGATTAATAATTAAATATCATCATTATTCAATAAAAGATTAATTTAATTTGAATTTAAATGAACAAGCAGTGACAGATATTCTAAAATAATTTGTACATTTATTTTTAGATATTATATTATGTATCATTAATATATTAATTAATATTTTATTAATTAAATCCATCCATCCATAATTCAAACTGCTTATCTACTGTAGGCTTGTGGGAATGCTGGAGCCTATTATTAAATATTGTTAATAAATGATTAAATATCATTAGTATTTCATTTTAAGTTGTGTAATTCTAGAACTGTGGAGTCTCATTAGCTACATCGTCCCTGTCTCCTCCAGGTTTGTTTATGTGGTACATTGTCCTGATGGACCAGGGTTGGATACTCCGTTTCTGATTGACTATTCAGGGGTTTACTGTAGACGAGAGGGACTGGGAGGAAATTACATCACGGGAATGTCACCAGAGGAGGTATAGACACGTTTTGAGTCGATCTCTAACATATTAGCTTTATTATCTGCATGAATTTATGCATTTGTTCATTCATTCATTATTATTTCTACCTTATGCAGACAGAAGAACCAGATATCAGTAACCTTGATGTGGACCACGAGTTCTTTCAAGAGAAGGTCTGGCATCGTCTGGCCCACCGTATTCCTGCATTCGAGCAACTGAAGGTGAATTTCAAAATGTAGAATTGTTTTTTTTCCGTGTTATCCACTGCATGAAGGGGAGTTTTTTTTTAAGTAATAGGACTAATTAAAGTTTCTGATGACTGTTGGAGGATAAAGTGTATTATATGGGTTTGTTTGTGTCTACTAGATATTCTACCACTTTGCTCTAATGGTCCATCTTTATCAGGTTTCAAGCGCGTGGGCTGGGTTTTACGACTACAACACCTTTGATCAGAACTGCATTATTGGACTGCACCCTCTTGTGCCCAACATGTACTTTGCCACGGGCTTCAGCGGTCATGGTCTGCAGCAGTCTCCTGCGGTCGGACTCGCCGTGGCTGAGCTTATTCTAGACGGAGGCTATAAGACCATCGACCTTAGCGCTTTTGACCTTAAACGGATCCTCCTGCAGAAGCCCATACTGGAGAGTAACATTGTGTGAGGAGCAGAAAAACATTTATGGAAGATTTATGTTCCTCAAATGGTGCCACTGGACATGACATCATAGTTCAGACAGAACTCTCACTGGAACAATGGAACTGAATTTTCAGGAGGATGAGCTCAGTTTGGAAACAAAACATCCTCAGATTATTAAGACATTAAAGACAAGAGTGATCAGTGCTGCTGGATTCAACAAAACATACTGTACAGAAATGTACGGTACAGATCAGGAAATCAGATGGACATTTTGTTTCAAACTGATCATGATATATACATATTTTTTAGTTTTTTATTATTATTTTTAAAGTGCTTTTCTAGATCATCATATTCATACTGTTTCAGAAATGAATACCAAAAATAATCATAAACTAAGTTTGTTTCTAAATCAGACATCATGGACTGAATGTTATAAATCTGTACATCTTTAAATGTGTGTTAATATGGATATGAATACACATGCATATTGTGGAAGAAGACAGAAATGTGATGTTTTATTATTTTTTACAGTAAGTTAATTTCTTTAAAAAAAAAAAAATCTTAGTGATCCCAAACTTTTACACACACACACACACACACACACACAATGTATATAATGAATATATGATGTATAATTTTAAGTTTAGAATAAACTTTTGCAAATTTTTATGCATCAAATGCTGCAAAAATGCTTTATTCAGCCTTTGACCTTTAAAATGAACCGTTACTTTACTGCAAAACCACGATAGCTAAACAATCCCAGCTAACCACCATTACAAGAATGTACTGTATTTTAAACACACATGTATCAAGGTTAGAAATAAGTATAAAAAAATAATAGACAGAACAACATAGTGGAACAAAAAGTTTGGATGAGAGAGAACGACTTTATCTCTTTGCCTTCTTCTCAAACATATCCAGATTAGATGTCGCTTTGCGTTTTACACCTGGAGAGAGAAAACAAGAATCAATAGTCCGTTTGAGTGGAGAATTTCATAAGAAAATATATTTTTGTATATGAATAATTTTTTTTAGGTCTACATAATTACCTTTGGTGATGGTTTTGCCATCTTTGCCCTCTGGAGAGCGCTTTGCATATGCTGCTTTCATTCTCTGAATATTATTTTTATGGACAACCTCATGCTCCACAATAGGACGTGGGTAATCTTTTCCCACAATGCACCCTGCTCTCTCCTGAATGCTCCGAGGAGCTTTCCAGGGCTCATATATGTACTCGGCAGGGAATTTCTGAAGCATTGGAAGGTATTTCCTGGAGGACAAGCAGAGTAAGCATTTTGTCCTTCTATCACAAAAACTTTATATTAACAGAATATAAAAAACTAACTTAATGTAATCCCCATTTTTGTCGGTTTTCTTTCCAAAGGCGATAGGAGAGTACACTCTGAAGTACTGCTGAAAGAACGCGCTGGCTGAGAGCCACTGCCAGTTTCCTGCATTTAGCGACCAATCAGCATCCAGCAGCAGCTCCTCAAACACCTTCAGATGATCGTGAGCAGAAACACAAGCTCAATGATTATATCTCTAAAATAGCTGTAGTATAGCATGTAAATGGGCAAAACGCAAACCTTTTGGCCCTCCTCCCAGCTTATCCACAAGTCTCCTCGGGTCAGGAAACAGGCGACTGCATGCCGGGCCAGATGATGGATCCAGCCCTCCTGACGTAATTGGGTCATGATGGCGTCAATGAACGGAAATCCGGTCCGAGCCTGAATTCACACATGCCCATCTTCTGTATTATTGTGATTTTTAATCTATTAAAACACACAAAAACTCACTTTACCTCTCTCCATGCTGCCAGGTACTCAGGTTTGTTATCCCAGTCCACTTGCAAACAGTGAGGGTTGCCCTCCATTCTGTTGAAGTTTGGGATCCCGTAGGCAGTGGTGTGGAAGAACTCTCTCCACAGCAGCTGGCCATGCAGGGAGACCGGAGGCTCAGAGTGCTTCTTCTGCAAAAGACAACACCGCGGTCAGCCACACCAGGATCTTGCACTGTTAAACAGCTGCTTGTAGCTCAAGTAATGAGTACCCCTCTATACACGTCTGTCAGCCTCCACCAGAAGGTGCGTGCAGACAAGCAGCCGAATCGGATGTAGGGGCTCAGGACGGTGGTGCTGGGGATAATGGAGTTGGGGGACGTCTGTGGTTTCTCAAACTTGCACACCCATGGCTGCAAAAAAGATAAAGACTGTATTTTCTTGTAAAGAATAGCGTTTATATTGTCACTTATTTTTCAAAATTAATATTTAAGCTACTTATGCTTAAACATTCAATTTATGGTTGAAAATATATATTTACAATATTCAGCATGTATTGGAGGTTATTTATTGCATCCACAGTAATGCATTCCATGCTGTATTAAGATCACCACAATTAAAATGATCATCAAATAATTTAAACATTAAATTAATAAAAAATTGAAATAGCATTTTACTAAGATATATTTAGAGTGAGAACATTTATATGTATTTAAGTATGCAGCCTATTCTAAATATCTAAAATCGTATTGATTTTCACTTTGAAAATGCTATTGCTACCATTTTATTAATTATTATTATTCTTAATAATACCTGGCATTTATGTACACATTATATTCCTATATTTATAATCGATATTTAATATATATATTTGTTTTTACATTTAAAATATATATTTCTAATTTATTTGTAACATTATTTTATCCTTTGTTGGCACACCTTTTGACTACCACAATGGAAAATTACGTAAAATGAACATATTTATATATATATAATTTATATTTTAATTGTATTTGTGTTTTTATTTTGTGTTTATGTAACTTGTATTACTTCAACTAGATGCTGATATGACAATACAAAAACTATTAAAAAACTTGTTTGCTTTGGAATATATATATGTCCAAAGCACACAAATAATTGTGACTATTCCTCATTTTTTATATGTTAGGCTTTATAGGGTTTTCATATTTAAAAATGTATGTACCGTTCTCTGCATGTGCTCATCCAGTCTGCGCAGAGCTTCCTGTTCACCTCCCGGGAACAGATCTGGTCCTAAAGATGACGTGTCCAGTCCAAGATCTTGAAGAGTTGGAATCCCAAACTCCTCTTCATGGTCCTCAGAAAATGGAGTGGACATACCTTCCAAAGAAAGAGGCATTACAATCTCATCTCATTTAGCATGATGTCCAAAAAGATGTCTGGATACCTTTCATGTCCTCTTGGTTGGAGCAGGAACAGGTTTTTTAGGAAGACCGATATCTTTCACCACACTCTGGAAGCGAACATAAGTCATGGGAGGCTTGCCGTTGTTCTCCTCGATAATCCTGTTTGAAAATGCAGGTGAGTATTTTTTTTGTGTATATCTTTATTAAAATATGATTTGCAAATGACCTGTCAATGTTGTAGAGAGTGTGAGAAATCTTTGGAATCCCTTCCACACCATATTCCTTGGCCAATTTCATGACTTCCTTGTCTCTGCTCTGACTGTACGGCTCCGTATCAACCTCGAAAGTCAACCGAGTGATCTTCCATTTCTCAAAAAGCTTCGGAAGGACCTCTGTGGGCGGCCCACTGACAACAAACAGCCTGTGTTTGTGTTTCAGGTACAAGAAACACAAATTTACATAAAAAATGTTGCATTAAGAAAAACATAAGTCCACATTTGACTCCAAGTACCCTCAGCTCAAACCTCCACCTGATCTTCAGTTCCCATCCCTACCTGGAGTTGAGTTTCTTCAGACTGGAGTCCAGGTCTCTGAGAGCTTCTATCAGAAATCTCCATTGATTAATGCCTATGCAAGTGTTGTTGGAGTACCAGGGGTCCAGCAGGAACAGGGGGTAGATGTGTCGACAGTCTTTCAGGGCAGCGATCAGAGCAGGATTATCATGCAAACGCAGACCCTTGCGGAACCAGTGAATGGAGTTATGGCTCATGGTCATTTTTTGGATGCGCAGACCGCCTCACAGGTACACGGATAAAAATGGCACTGGAAAAATGAGTATAAATAGTACTTTAACACACATTCCTCCAACAACACAAATGTTTTTACTGGCAGTTGTTTTGTATGTTTGTGCCAAAACTGACCTAAATAGAAACCACTTCCAAAGTAATAATATCAATAATTTAGTACTTTTGTGCTTGATGTTTTTTTACAGTTTCCTTTTCGCTGTGTTTTTTAGTTTTAAATTAAAGTGTTTAAGCTTAACTTTGTATAAAAGTTCGGTTTTGATTATACAAATCTTATCAAATCCATGTCTATTTCAAATTAGTATCATCATCACATCACTATGGACCCCTCACATCCAGCACACTCCTTCTTTGAACTGTCTGGTCGACTCTACAGAGCTCTGAGCACCAGAACGACCAGACACAGAAACAGTTTCTTCCCTCAGGCAATCCAGCTCATGAACACTTGACATTAAACGTGGAACACACAACACTATTATACATTATTTATTCATCACACATACTTATTTTTAATTTCAAATGTGCACATATCAGACCTGTGCACACATAATTGTCTATATTATATATTGTTTTTGCTTTTTTGTACATTGCCTATTTGTATATAATAATTTTATTATGTGTCCTGTCGTGTTGCTGTCATTCTGTAGCACTGTGGAGCACTGAAAAAAATTCCTCGTATGTGTAAACATACCTAGCCGATAAAGCTCATTCTCATAATTTCTCGAATTAGTTTCTATAATTTTTCACTTTAAAATCGTCACATTTGTTTTTCGATTTATTATGAAAATAATTCACTTAAAAGGCTATTTCAGTTTTCAACTGTACATTAATATAGTTAGGATTATGGTAATTTATAATGGAGTGTCTATTTACTCTAAGTGCAAATAGCCGCTGCCTTATTATTATTATTATTATTATACAATCAATCGGATGCAAAGCTTTGGCAGTACCAGCTTGTTGTTAATTTTGCATACACATTTTAGTTCCTCTGGTTGCGCTTAAAGTTTCTGCAATGAAATACACACATTCTGAGATAATAGCTCAATGTAACTAAATGCTCTATGGACACTGTAATAAATTAAATCATTATCAGTACTTACGTGTTTTCTTGTTACGTGAGTTCGGTCTTGCGTTTTGTAATAGTTTCCCTAATGTTACAAAAGAGGAGACATCCAGTAGCACGTGTCACACAGGCTCAGCCAATCAGGGACCGTTTACAGGCTACAAGCCAGCCAATCAGGATGCAGTCGGTGAGATCTGCGCACAGGTTTATTTTTCACATGTGTTTAGCTCAGTGCATCCTGATTGGTTGCTGCTCAGCGGGATGAATCATGGCGGAAAGCGAGAACGGAGCAGCTGCAAAAAGACTGAAAACCGATGCGGAGAATGATTGCGGAGACGCGGGAGAGCCATCATCCGACAGCCTGGTCTCGGACTTCGAAATCAGCCGAATTCTGCGCGACTGTGCGCGGGAGAAGAACATCTTCATCCACGGGAAGGTGCGTGTGTGGGAGAGAGCAGAAATCACTCTGGGAAATCCGCTAACGTACCATCAGAAATCACTAACTAACGTTAACCACCATATTTTATTTCACTAGCTTATGTATTTTTTTCATTTCTAGTACGTAAATCAATAGTGACTTCTATATGTTCTGTTTACATTTCATTAGATACTGGCATTTAAATTAATTAGCGTTGACTCATTAGATAGCAGTACTTTGTGACTAATGTTAGTTCTTATTCATTACATTTTAGGACCTTTTCCTCTGTTACTAACTTACTAACAGTGGCATTAACTGTAGCATTATTACTGGTAACAAACTGTGGGCGAAATCTCTAAAACCGTTATTACTGACCGTGTAATCTATTAAAGGTTTACCTTGTGTTTTTTTTACTACAGTCTATGAGTTGTACTAGTAACTGCATTGGTAGTAGTATTTAGTCTATCCTCTCCAATTTTTATAGTACTTATTTGTTAAATGCTATGTGTCTTTTGTTATACAATCTAAGCCAACTGTTTATAGTAGTAACATTTTGATGTTTTATAGATTTATAGGTCCGACTAGTTAAGGTTAGTAAATGTATTAACAAACTTTACCTAGCAACGAACAATGCATTAACCGTTTTATCTTTGTTAACGTCAATTAAATTAATGAAAATGAACATATGTGATGATTTGACCCTGGACCACAAATCAGTCATAAGGCTCAATTTTTGGAAACTGAGTTTTATACATCAACTGAATAAATAAGCTTTCCATTGATGTATGGTTTGTTATGATAGGCCAATATTTAGCTGAGATGCAACTGTTTGAAAATCTGAAATCTGAGTGTGCAATAAAATCTAAATATTCAGAAAATCACCTTTTGAAGTTGTCCAAACGAAGTTCTTGGCAATGCATATTACTAATAAAAAATTTAACTGATATATTTATGGTAGGACATTTACAAAATATCTTCTTGGAACATGATCTTTACTTAATATCCTAATGATTTTTTGGCATAAAAGAAAAAGTGGTAATTTTGACCCATACAGTGTGTTGTTGGCTATTGCTACAAATATACCCATGCTACTCATGACTGGTTGTCCAGGGTCACATATGGAACCGTATTGTAAAGCGTTATCAATTTTACTAGTATTGCTAGTAAAATTACCTACTAGTAATTAAAAGTCAGCACTATTATCATACAAAAAATCTACTAGTTTATATGAATAAATGTTAGAGTGACCTGCAATCGCTGGGTTATGTTGTGTTTCCTAGGTGAAGGATCAAGATGCTGTTGTGATCCTGGAGAAAACTCCCATCAGACAGGACACACTGTCTGAGTTACTGAAGAGCAGTAAACTCAAGCTGGAGATGAAGAATGACGTGTACAGCACGTACCAGCTGCAGGCTCCGGCACACCTGAACGGTAGGATCACAACACAACAACAGGGTTTCACCAGCTTCTCTCTGTCTATCCCATTTGATAACATACACAGGAAGAGTTGCTCGCCTGTACTACCATGCTGTATATGGTTTAATATAGTAAGCATTTATTATCCTGATACAGCGTTGTACTACCTTTTCATACAGTCACTGTAAAATGTGTTATCTATTCACTACCATTCAAATATTTGGGGTTGATATGATTATTATTATTTTGTAAATAATTAAATAATGTTTTCTCTTAAGCTCACCCAGACTGCATTTATTTGATTTAAAAAATACAGTAAAAAAAACTATTTTTGTGAAATATTAGTACAATTTAAAAATAGCTGTTTTGTATTTTAAAATCTAATCTATTCATGTGATATCAAAGCTGAATTACTCTAGTCTTAACTCTTAAGTGTCACATGATCCTCCAGAAATCATTCTAATATGCTGATTTACTGCTTAAAAACATTTTGTAGTATGATTAATGGTGAAAACAGTGCTGCCTTACATATTTTAAAATACAACCGTTCTACTTTTTTATAGAAAATTCAAAAGAACACCATTTATTTCAAATAAGAATTGATTTCCATTTGTCATTTAATATATTGCTATTTGGATTTTCTATCGGTGGTTATCCATTTAAGAACTTTCCTGTTTCTTACAGTGATTTAAAGATTTATTTTAAAGAATTCTAGGTTTAAAGGTTTTATTTTTAAATATAATTTGTAATTTTTAAGAGTGACATTTTTAACTTGCCAGAATCCTCTCCTATATTTTTTTAAAAGTGTGAAAATATACTTGGAACCTTTTCCTATGAATTTGCATCACAATTACACAATTTCTTATTTTTGTAATAAAGAATCACGGTCCCCAATACTGCTGTCATTACCTTGACTGCACATTTCTTCAAAAAAAAGTTTTTACTGTTTAGCTATTGAAAAACTTGCAAGACTGCTTATTGAAAGTCCAAAGCTTGTTCAGCTGCATCACATACAACATACAAAATCCACACCATCACACATCAAACCAAAAATAAAACCCAAAATTGTTTATAACAGAAATCAAAACGACAGTGGTGTGCCCTGCGACAGAGAAGCATGTTAAGAAGTATTTGCATCAGGAGGTTTTTCTGGTTGAAGAATCAGCAGAGGATTATCGTAAGCTCACCCTACCGTACATCCGCAGCCAGAGCTTCAGTGTGCAGGTGAGCCTTCATTTCAGTGTTGTTCCTGTGTCATGTGTCTCCTTCCTGTATGAGGTATATAACTCAACTGATTTCAGTGGGTGCACAACATATTGGAGAAGAAGGCCGAGGCTGATCGGATTGTTTTCGAGGATCCAGACCCCGATACTGGTTTTGTCATGTTGCCCGATTTCAAGTGGAATCAAAAGCAGGTGAATCGGTGTTGTAATATTTAACAGTGAATAAAAGGCAGAAGAATAAAACAAGGAATATTTCCTTTCCTCTCCAGCTACAAGACCTGTATTTGATTGCTATCGTCCACCGGAGGGATGTTAAAAGTTTAAGAGATCTTACGTCAGAGCACTTGCCGTTACTCACAAACATTCGCAGTAAAGGAGAGGTGAGTTATGAATCATCTAAGTTCATCTATACTGTAAAAAAGTTAGAAATAGATTAATGCAATATATTTTACAAGAAAATACTATGTCAGTTTTTCAGACTGTGATTCGGTATGTTACATGGCATTTCTTTGAAATTAACCGAGTGAGAATAGTTTCTACATCAATTTTTTTTCAGTGTACAAGTGAATTTCTGCACAATGAATAACATAAAGTTGTGGTTCTGTTGTCCACTAGATGTCACTGTTGATCTGAACACGTGAACCACTCTTTGCTTGTCCACTGTATCTGCTTGCTATTTAAAAGCACATGGCACGGTTACCACATGCACTAGATATTTTTTAGCTGTGGTGTTCCTGTGGAAGATACGGGTTCGGTTCTAGCCTGCAGCATGTCACAATCTCAACTCAAAATCCCTAAAACACTATGAAAATCACAACACAGGGTTTTTCCCAAGTGCATTTGTGAGCTGTAGCTTGGCTGTATACGTCAAATTGAAATCCAAGTCTCGTCTGTATCCACAGGACACCATTCAGCAGCAGTACGGCGTCCCTCCGAGCAAACTGCGTGTGTATCTCCACTATCAGCCGTCATACTATCACCTCCACGTCCATTTCACCGCTGTGGAGTACGATGCTCCAGGTTGTAGAGTGGAAAGAGCCCACTTGCTTTCCGATGTCATTCAGAACTTGCAGGCAGATTCCAGTTACTATCACAATCGCAGCCTGGCGTTCCCGATGCGGGCCGATGATGGTTTGCTCCTGAAGTTCAAAGAGGCTGGGAAAGTCTAGAGACCAGATTTCTTTACCTTTTTTTTACTTTATAAATGTTAAGTATCTGTACACTGCTTTTAAAAGATTAATACAGTATCTGCTAGATGTATTTTTAAAATGTCATGTTTTGACCTTTGTTAGTAGTTTTATGTTTAAAACTTGTTAGAGTTTGTCATCAACTGCATTTTTATTAAACCACTGATTGTTTTTAAGTTGTTTAGTTATGTTTGCTTGTTTTTCATGCTGTGGTTGATTGACCCAACCCAAATGAATCACCAAAAACCCCAATTGTTTTGTGCACCTGTCTGTGGTGCGATGTGGAAATTCCTTTTAAAGCAGAATTTGAGCCAGTGGGCCCCAGGCCTTATTCTTTGAAGTTTTAGGGGTCCTTTGAAGAGATTTGGCTGTGACTGACAGAGCAGCGGGCCTCAATGAAGCTCCTGCGCTGTTTTTAAATCTTCTGAAGAAATGAACCAAACCTACTGGTTTAATGAGTCCAAGATGCATTAAGAGTCAAATATTGTGAGTGCAGTACAACTGATTCTGTTTTTGCTTCCCAGAAAGTTAAGCTGCTTTGAGGTGTATAGATTATATATTTTTTTTTACATGCATAGTTCTTTGGTTAAGAGCTCATTGTAAATCCAGGGCTAGAGAGGCAGAAAAAGCCCAAACCTCCCCTGAAGAAAAGAAATCGACTGTTCAAAGTTTGTTTATGTGCTGTTTGTTTGTGGTTTTTAAAGAAGATTGCACCGCTTTACATTACACAATCAAGGTCTTACAATGCCCTCTTTTCACAGGGAATCACAAAACACAATAGAATTTTGTTGATGTCAGCTCGTGTAATACAAAAAAAAGGACATTTCACCTGAAAATGAGCTTACGAGCTACTTGTTCTAATCTGCGTTTTGGCCTGTTTTCTTCCAAAAATCTGTTGTGCAGCTTTAGACGACAGAATCTAGCGCTGACTGTGTTTTTTTGTGTCTATTTGGACCTCAACAGCCATTAGTTTCCAATCTATTTTAATGATTTTTGTGTTCCACAGAAGGTGTTGCTTCTGGCTAAAATGCGAGTCCTCTATCCTATTGCTTTCTCTAGTGAGAAAGTTCTCTCACCTGAATGAAATATTCACAGATCAAGCACCGTTTACAAGAGAAAACCGTTCTAAACAAATATAGAACATGGGATGGACTTTTTCACTGGAGGAAATGTAATTATGGATTATAGACTGGTATTTTGACCAGAAGCAACAGTTTAAAGTTAAATGCCTTGATGGATTTGTTTCTTATAAACGCGCGGAGGGTGAGGACATTTTCAGTTTGGGGTGAACTATTCCTTTATAGCTTCACATATAGATCGACCTAGTTGATTCATATTGAGAAATGTCAAAGATGTCATCTTTGTGTTTTTTCTTTCTTTCTCTAAAGCACCTGAAGCCCCTTAGTAATGCTACTGGTACAATAACAACTAATTGCTTTCTTTTCTTAAGGGTTTTGTTGCATCTGGCCACTGCTAATTTCAGTGTTGTCACTATAACTAAATCACTTGTGTACTCCTGCTCATGTGGCTTTAGCTCATTGTTATATGTTCATTAATTCCAAGTAATTACCAGGTCTTATTACTTATCTGCTGGGATATGTTTGGCAGCAGGATTCAATATTTAGACAGAAAATTCCAGAGAAGAATGTAAAAGTCCTTAAGAGCTTTTAAACGGCCTTACGGAGGCTCTCCAGAACAATTACATAATTATGCCACACAAGTGCTGCTGTCAGACAGAGCCACTCCATCTTCACATATCACTCTGCACGGCTCTCCAGTTCAGAACAATGCTTTTTGTAAAAAAAATACATTAATTTTAATATGCTTACCGACCACATTAGATGGAAACATAATATAATGGGAGTGTAATGAGAATGTATGTTATATTTATGCTTCATGTTGACATTAAATGCGATGGAACTTAACTGTTTTTAAGGTGGGAAGTTTCATGGCCAACAGCCAGTGGTCTGGTGAAATAATTTTATAAGCCTTTCAGCAGCTAGATGTTTTCATACGCCTTTTTATTATTTTATATATATATATATATATATACACTTATTGAATAGTGTATGAAAGTTTAAAACCAACCTTTACAATGTCTAGAGAGCCATTAGTGAAAAAAATGTATTTTGGAATTTTCTTTTTTAATCTATTAAAATTGTAATTTATTTTAAATGTATTGTTAAATTTGAAATTATATTGATCACAAATGAAGCTGAATGACAATCTGACTTTTTGTACAATGTTTACATGTTGAATGCCACAGTTTTCTTATAGAAACAGATGCAGAATCTTACATTTTCATTTATATGTTCCTGAAAATTGTTTCTGGTTTTAAATTAATTTCCATTTTAGTCTCAGAAAAAGCTAGTTGGAATCAAACCCATGACTTTGGTGTTTGCCTGTGCCATGCTTTGTTTGAGCTACAGTATAACACATTAGTTTCTTTCTCTGAAATGATTTATGTGAAATGATATATGAGTATGGTTTGACACCATTTGTCAATCTGAGGTTTATCTTACTGCAGTGTTACAGAGGAAGTTAATGTGGTTATGTGTGATAAGTGGTATTTGTGTAGCACGCTAGCAGCATCTACCTGAGCAGCTCTGTGTGTTTGACTGCGGTATTTTGATTTATGTGCCTGTTCATTTTTGATTGTCAGTGTAGTTGTTTATTAAAAATGTTCATGTAATTTGTTTAGATTAACGCTAATTAGAAAGAACATCCTGTTTGTTTTCCTGCTTCTGTAAATTCCCTGCAGTGAGGCTTTTGTGTCCATTTAGCACTTAAACTAAAGCCGTAAACTTTCAAATTATATGATTCACTTGACAAAAACATAAAGATGTAAGCTTGACAGTTGGACATTTTCACAAAACTTCAGAGTTAAACTTTGACCTTCACTGTAAATGTATTATCCAGCTCTCATTCATATCAGTTTATTTAAATGCAAATGCAGAGATGTGGGGTGGGGGGGGCAAGGATCAGCACAACGGGAAATGTGATTCAACTATTTCTTTGTTGTTCTTTGCAAAGCTTTTGCGTTCCCATGGGTATAAGCAGCAAGGAGCTCCACGGCTGAAGGGGTTCCCTGATTGCTGGGGAGGATCTGAAGAGGAATTTGGATAACTAGAAGATCGACCCTCAATGTAAAACCCATCCTGTATGCTATAATGGTGTCTCTTTAATTCGTTTTCATGTGGTTTGCATTGTTTGATCGGTGTGCGAATACTACATCTGATGTGAGGTTAGTTTTGGAACCATTTTCTAAGCTGTCTTTGCTTTACAGTGTGTAAACTGAGGCATGTGCCTGGGATTAGGACATTTCATTGAGGATTTTAGCAGCACCCCGATGGTTATATGCTTGGAAAGAAAACTTCATGGCCTGAACTTCAAGGAACACTTTGTTTGCTGGGACGTTTCAGTTTGCAGGTATGAGGTGAATACTTTTTCACATTTATAGGTGACAAAAAAAAGCAATCAGTGCTATATTGCTGTGGTTTGTTGTGTTTGAGTGGATTATGAGCTGCGATAAATGCAGTATTTATCTTTTATTGCCTACAGAGGTTTGGGTTAGCAAGCAACTTTTGAATTTTAATGTGCTTTTCTTACAGAAGAAAAAAATAATTTTCTCAGTCTCATTTCTTAAGGCATCAAATGATTATTGCTGTATTGTAAATTATTAAGAGGAGACAATTTTTTTGCTTAATTTAATTGTCTTTTTACATATTTGTATAAATAAGTTAAAGGGCACAATACATAGTTTCAACTATTAAAAACGTAGTTTGTATATTATTAATTGATTTAAATAATGATTATATATATATGTGTGTGTATGTATGTAACTTAATATAATTAATTGTAAAAATCTAAGTTTTATTTAATATATATTATTGTGTAAAAAAAAAATATATATGTGTGTGTGTATATATATATATATAGCTGGAAAGTAAATTTTAAATATTTTAGTAAATTAAATTATTCATTAAAAGTATTTATAGTGTTGTGCAACTGATATTAATACTTCTGTTTTTCTACTAGCTGAAAGATGTTTAAGTTCATCCGGAAACAGATCCACAATCACCTTGTGGAGCAAAAAATTAGGAGAACTCGTCTTGTTACAAAGGATGGCCACTGCAACATTAAATTTGGGACTACTGAATATCACAACCGTTTTGCTTTCCTCATGGACTTCTGGACTACATTTGTTGAGATTCGCTGGTGTTTTGTAATTGTTTTATTTGCCGCTGCCTTCACAGGAAGTTGGTTCATTTTTGGTTTGCTTTGGTATTCGCTTGCAAAAAATAACGGAGATTTAGATGTTCTCCAGAACTCATCTGAATCCCAGCGGTTGAAATGTATAGAAAACATTAACAGTCTCACGACCGCCTTCTTGTACTCTTTAGAGACCCAGACGACTATTGGCTATGGCGGTCGGGCTCTCACGGGTCACTGCCCAGGCACAGTCGCCCTCTTGATCATCCAGTCCCTTGTGGGCGCCATCATAAACTGCTTTATGTGTGGACTCATTTTGGCAAAGATCTCTCTCCCGAAGAGAAGAGCAAAAACGGTAACCTTCAGCGAAACAGCGGTCATTTGTCTTTGGAAGGGGAATCTGTGCCTGCAGATACGTGTGGCCAACCTAAGAAAAACTCTTCTTATTGGCAGCCACATTTATGGAAAGCTTCTCCGAACCACCATCTCTCCAGAGGGGGAAACCATCATACTGGATCAGGTGAATATTGACTTTTTGGTGGATGCTGGAAAGGACAACCTGTTCTTCGTTTGTCCACTTACCCTGTACCATGTGATCGACATATCCAGCCCGTTTTCCGAAATGGCTGCGGACACTCTTCAGCAGCAGGACTTTGAATTGGTGGTCTTCCTGGATGGAACGGCTGAATCCACCAGCTTGTCCTGTCAAGTCCGAACGTCCTACCTTCCACGGGAGATCAAGTGGGGTTACAACTTCCTGTCCGTCATCTCTCGCACCAAAGGTGGGAAGTACCGTGTAGACCTGTCCAACTTTTCCAAAACGGAGCCAGCGGTGACACCGCACTGCGCTTGCTGTTTCCTCAACGAACATAACAAGGAGCTAATTCTCCACCGACACGAACGTGAAGGCATCAATAATCTGGGATTTGAAGTTATTGACCTTCAAGACTCTGTTGATGTAACTGAGAAGAGTTATTAAGAGTTTGCTGCAGCAGTAACTGGTTAAATATGCAGTAAAACATCCTGGTATGGTGGTATTTTGTACGGTACAAGTTAGATGCCACATAAAAGAGGAGAGAGGAAGAGGAGGACTTGCTTTATTATGTTCCCTGACAGACACATTGGCTGTGTTCCAAAACCTATTGAGCTGCCTGTGTAGGCAGACTCTTACGAAATCATAAGCATTTCTGACAACAAAGCCTGTTCCAAAAGGTAGCAATTGTAAAAACAAGATGCCTTGTTTTGATCAAACTGTAATACCTGTCAAAAAGAAGACTACCAAGATGGTGGATAAATTGACATTTGTTTTTATTTTTTATTAAAATCAGGAATTCTTTGACTAGAAAGTTCAGAAGAACAAAATGTAAAATAGGAAATCTCTTGTAACATTATGGAAGTCTCTTGTCATTAAAAAAAAAACTTTTTTATAATATATTCATATAACTTTGCAACATGTAAATGGCAAACTACGCTGTACCATTTGCATGATGCACATACTTGGTGGCTATAAATACAGTTGACATGGCTCCGCCTACCTGTGGGTGAAAACAAACCCCAGTTACCATAGTGACCCATTCGGTTCTAAGGGGAAAATGAAGACCAATGCACATTTTCAGATGTTTGATTGCACATGCATCTCACTTCCTGTCAATGAATTGCTTTTATTGTTCAATTGTCTTCTTTTTTACTCCATTTTATTCAGTTGAAAAGTATCTTGACTTTTCTTCCTTCATTTCAAATGCACGAAACCACAAGAAAATCTTTCTGAATTATGTATTCATGCTAAGTCTATTGGATATTTTGCTTATGTTCCCCCACACTTAACCAAACCTTCAGTGTGTAACTCTGAAACCCCAGAGAGCATTTCAAATAATCGTTTACGAGGTTCCTTTTCTTAGAATCCTACCTTAGAACGCAGGTGTCTTTGTAGACATCAAGGCAGCTCAAATAGGTTTTGGATATCTGTAAAATATTACTACGCTTTTATTCTGTTTAATAAAAATCTAACTTCTAACAGAATCGCTGGAGAACAGGTTGGGGAGCTCCATTAGAGTAAGTTCTTTAAGTGCTCTTTGATTGCAGACATTGACAAGAGTCGCCTGCTGAGTGTTCTTTGGAGGATTAGAGCACAAGCCAAATTAGATTAAGGAGAAGCATAAGAGGAGTAAGTGGAACCCAGTTCCCCCTGCCCCAACATATGTTACTAAATAATGAATATGATATTATTAATGTATTAAAGCATTCAAATAATTCAGGACCAGAGAGAGTCCTTTATGTCATAAACAAGCAATTTCACGCACACTGTTAGAAATCGCTGTAGATTTAGCAGCACAGTACTGTAAAAACCTACAGTACAATACCACATTTATACATTACTGTAATTAGCATTGCATTCTGGGTAATTTGGACTTGGCGGGAATATTTTAGTGTTGCTGTAACCTTGCTGTAGCCTGACTGTAATATGCAAGGCAATAATACAGGGCTGCTGTAAATAGTGCGCCACCTGACCTCACATCACAGACAACACAGCTGCTGCTAACCGGAGAGAGAAGCAGAACGAGGATTTATGCAAGTTTGGTAAGTTAATTTGATTATCATGTTTTTATTACATAGCGTACATGGTTTTTAATGTGGAATGAAAGCGCAAGTTTAGCCTCAAACGTTATAATCTCCTCCCTCAAAGCTGTAGTCGAAACTCGTGATTACGCGCTCTTTCACCCGCTGCTTTCCCAACATTTTCACATCTAGTGAATTAGCTGATGGTTTATTTCGACCAAAACTAGAGTCGATGCTTGTTGGAACTGTGGAAAGACAAACAGAGACCGTTTTGGCGAGTTTGAACGAAGCTTGCTTTACTATGGTATGCGAGGTAAATGACTGTTTGTCTATGGAGTCTGCTGGGTTTGAGGAGATCAATAAACGGTAGTTTGAGTTTATACAAAAGAGATATAATAATAGGATTTTTCTCTTTTTTTATAAATAAAAAACAGAAAATGTATTAGTTTTTTTTATTTTGTCTATTTAAATTGTTTACAAACTCACCACACAACATTAATGGTCAAAAACTTTACTTTTTGAATGCCAGCTGTTTTCTGAAAGAAATGACACCTTGCACTTTAAAATAGTGCATTCTGTTAGAATGTTAGTCAAATAAACAAAATATGTGAAAATGACCTATTGTACCGTTGGGTCTTAAAGGGTTAATACTGGACATTGTCGCATACTTAAACATGGTTGAGAAATACAGTTTCATTTAAGATGTATATAGGTGTTTTGGGGTCAGAGATATTGGTTACGTTACAGGTTAGACCAGTTCCATAGCATGGGGATTGATAAAAATGATTATGGTAATAACAAAATATGATTAGTGGTCAATTACTTTTATCAGTTAATGTTACTAATGATCTAATGGTCAACAAAGACAAGCAAAATGCATGCCAAAATCTTCAGCAATGTCAAGCATACTATGTTTTTTAATAACTGATGTATTGTTGTAGTGTATGAAATACACATGTATAGGCAACATTCAATGTGATTTTAGCCTATACATTGTCAACAAGTAGGCTAACACATTATTGAATCAAATGTATTTGTATTTCTTGCAGCTCGGTGTGGTCCACTTGTCTTTGCACCCTGGGAAGGGCAATGCTGTCACAAGGCTGTTTTTGTAAGTATTATTTAAATAATTAAATTTGTATTTACAGGTAAAGTCAAAAGTTTACATACACTTTGCTGACTCTGCAAAATTAATTATTTTACCAAAATAAGAGGGCTTGTCATACAAAAGGCATGTTATTTTTTATTTAGTAGCCTACTGACCTGAATAAGATATTTCACATAAAAGATGTTTACATGCAGTCCACAAGAGAAATAGTTGAGTTTATAAAAATGACCACATTCAAAAGTTTAACAATTATTGATTTAATACTGTGCTGTTACGTGAATGATACACAGCTGTTTTTGTTTAGTGATAGTTGTTAAACAGTTAAACTTCCTGCTGTTCTTCAGAAAAATCCTTCAGCTCCCACAAATTCTTTGGTTTTCAAGCATTTTTGTGTATTTGAACCCTTTCCAACAATGACTTTATGATTTTGAGATTCATCTTTTCACACCGAGGACAACTGACGGACTCATGCAATTATTACAGAAGATTCAAACACTCACTGATGCTCCAGAAGGAAAAACGATCCATTAAGAGAATTTATAAAACTTGAAAACTAAAAAGGTGAAAACTTTTGAACAGAATCTTCATGTGTACATTTTTGCCTAAATAGCTTTTTCTTTTTTTATTTAGTACTGCCCTTCAGAAGCTAAGATACTGTACTTGCATGTTTAGCGGAAGACACAAGTTACATTTACCCTTATCTTCAAATTCCCCCCAGCTGCTAATGCATGGTTTCTCCTTCTGGAGCATCAGTGAGCATTTGAACTTTCTGTAATAGTTACAAATGAGTCCCTCAGTTGTCCTCGGTGTAAAAAGATGCAAAATTACACATTCAGTGTGAGCTGAAGGATTTTTTCTGAAGAACAGCAGGCAGTTTAACTGTTCAGGACAAACAAGGGACTCATTAACAACTATCACTAAACAAAAAAACACAGTTGGTGTCATTCAGGTAACAACACAGTATTAAGAATCAAGCGTATGTAAACTTTTGAACGGATAATTTTTATAAATTCAACAATTTTCTCTTGAGGACTACATGTAAACATCTTTCATGTGGAATATCTTATTGAGGTCAGTACTAAACAAATAATATGCATTTTGTATGATAATCCCTCTTATTTTGTTAAAATAATTAACATTTTGCAGATTCTGCAAGGTGTATTGAATTAAACTAATTTCTTTATGCATTTTTCATCTATGCAACATAATTTTCATTCACTATTCTCCTCATGCTGTCTGTTCATCTTTATTGGTGCTGTGGATAACAGGTTTGGTCTTTGTGTGTGTTTCATGACTGTGTTTCAGTTTCACCACTGATGGGAAGAAATGTACTGGCAGCAGGGAGTGAGCAGAAGATCAGGACGGTGGTGCAGAGTGATGGTCAATCAACCATGCATGTCAACCGCTTCATTCAGTCCAAAATGAGGTTTAAATGGAGGACTTCACAGAGAGGGTCAGTGGCCTGTTTGCCACCACCCACATGCCCTGCATTTAGGAGTGATGGTTATGATACACTTGTTGTTGGTTTTGCTAATTTTCAGATAATTAAATTTTTAGATCGTTTTAAGATAAATCAAGTTCCCTTTTAGGACATTGATTCCCAATCCAGCGCTCAAGATGCATGTGTTTGTTTCATTTATATTCTTGCACACTTAAATTATTTCATGGCTGTAAATTGTTGATGCACCATACAAAAATGTTTTGAAATGGTTTAATAAAAATACTTGTGTAAATGTGTTTGGATTTTCTTTTAATTTGTAATGTTATTCTGAATTATAGTAGTATCACATTTTTACTAACTATATGGATGTACTATTTCAACAAAACAATACACAATAATAGCAAATAACAGAATAAACAAAATTACAAAGTACTGTAAAAATGCAGTACAACACTGTTTGTAGTTATACAGTACATTGTTCTACATACTGTAAAGTTGCATTACAGTACATTGCTGTAAAACAAAATACAGTAACTTGCTGGCAACCGTGCTGCCAGTGACTTACTGTAAAAATACTGGAACATTTTTAACAGTGCACCTTTCGAGAGTACATGCGAACTGAGAATGTCATTTTTCTAATTGCCTTGTAAACATTTTAGCTGTGCAGATTAAAAAGGACTGACCTATAAAAGACTCATTCACTCTGAACTGAGTGGCTTTTAGAAGGTCATAACATTTTAGAGGAGCTGGAAATGTTTGATTCTGTATAGAAGTCATACTTTTTTATCTTTATTCACTAATAGGTGAGTAATTTCAACATTGCGTAAACAGTAATGCTTCTTTAAATCAAGTATTTTATTCCAGTATTGTCCATGAAGTTAGGGTTTTCAGGAAGGTTATATTTCTTTCATACAGCATGATGGAAATCTGACCTACACTCTCCAGATGACCTATAGTATTAGTTTGTCTGTGCTATAAAATCATTTACAGTAAAGGGGTCCTGAACTGAGAAACCAAAATGTCCTTTTCATTGTACTATAAAAACATCCTGTACATTTCAGAACTCAAAACTTTTTAGTCTAAAAGCAGCTTATATTGAAGCCAATCTGCCAAAACGACAGCTTAAAAACAGAACAGAAAATGTCTTATTACTTCTAAATAGATTTTTGACGTAAAATTCTTGATAACATTAGAAGTGGACCTCAGAGAACAGTAGGCTACAAAGTGAAAACCAAAGGCGGTTCATGACCCCTTTAATATGTGGCCTACTTGGCAAAAAACAAACAAATACAAATACCATCAAGTAATAATAAACAGGCCTATGTTATAACCGTGGTACATTTGTTCAGGTTGCACTAGCACCAAGTTATCTTCGTTCTATATTCCACTAAGAACCCTTTCAAACTTGTAATTTAGAAGCAGGGCTATCCCTGCTTTACAGGGTTAAGAAACCCTCCAGCTTTTGCAGTATATATTGCGGTGCCAAAGAGTGTGAAATTATGTGGTGTTGAATGTTACGGCAAGATGGTAAGCAATATACATCCAAGCGCCCTTTTTTATATATACATTTACATGTTTTGAACAGTCACGGAAAGAGCACGCGTGTTGTAGGCTATAAATAGCCTTTCAGCATTTGAACGGGAAAATGTCAAATGGTGACAAAACACATGAACCGAAGTGAACAAGACAATGTTTCATTACCTTTATCATCCGATAAGTCCATTCAGGAAAAGCTCAATAGTCTGCAGTAGGCTATAAAATAGATTTGCGTGCTGCATTCTCCAATCAGTTACAGTGACACCACAGATATGCAACTAAGAATGTTAACCCTGGGTTTAGGAATGTACAGTTTGAAACGTCAGATTATGAATAACCGGGGTTAACTGTTAACCCCCGGCCCGGGTAAGCAGTGAAATAGGCTTTTAAGGGTTCCTTTTACCTGGGGTTTAGAATGACCCACAGTTAACTATTTTAAATGTGAAAGGGCTTTTTGTCAGCCACAACATAATCTTAGCATAAATCCTAAATTGGCATGTATGTGAAAAATAACAAAAGTGTAACAGGCCTATTTTATTAAGAATCACATAAAACATATTTAATAATATTTTAAGCATTAACTAAACTAAAGTTGTCTGCGCCCTGTTGTGGTACATTTACATTTTTATGCATTTAGCAGACGCTTTTATCCAAAGCGACTTACAGTGCTTTCAGGTCATACATGTGTTCCCTGGGAATCGAACCCACAACCTTTGCGCTGCTAACGCAATGCTCTAACCACTGAGCCACAGGAACACTGTGGCTCATAGATATACAGGTAGGTAATTAGCTCAACCTAGATGTTTCCAGGCCAGCAAATCATTGCCATTCATTTGCAGTGTGGGTATTACCTCTATAGCAGAGGCTAACTGGACAACCAGCAAACCTCAGCATTG
The DNA here is from genome assembly GCA_027422405.1 of Ptychobarbus kaznakovi. NCBI lineage: Eukaryota > Metazoa > Chordata > Actinopteri > Cypriniformes > Cyprinidae > Ptychobarbus > Ptychobarbus kaznakovi. The sequence goes on along the minus strand of CM049796.1, from coordinate 5,141,786 downwards.
GAGCAACACTCCAGCTCTCTTGCGCCTCCATATGACATGTCAATGAAGTGGCAGGCTGGCAGATAAGACATTTTCTCACCCTTAAAGGGATAGTTCACCCAAAAATGAAAATTCTGTCATTAGTTACGCACCCTCATGTTGTTCCAAACCTTTAAGACCTCCATTCATCTTCGGAATACAAATTAAGATATTTTTGATTGAATCTAAGAGCTCTCTGAACCTCCCAGACAAGCAAGGATCTTTACACGATCAAGGTCCAGAAACGCAAGGAGATCATAAAATAATCCGTGTGATATCAGTGGTTCAACCATCATTTTACGAAGCTACAAGAATACTTTTTGTGCGCAAAAGAAAAAAAAACGACTTTATTCAGTCTCTGGCTGTGTTGGGGAGCTATGTAAACAGCGTATTCTGTTCTGTGTTAGCTGTGCCACACATTTCTGGACCTTGATCGTGTAAGGACACTTGCTGTCTATGTGAGGGGTAGAGAGCTCTCGGGATGCATCAAAAATATATTAATTTGTATTCCGAAGATGAACGGCGGTCTTACGGGTTTGGAACGACATGAGGGAGAGTAATTCAGAATTTTCATTTTTGGGTGAACTAACCCAATGATTTGTTGTTGAATTCTCACTGTTTTTAGAGCGTCTTGGATTTCTAGAGTCTCTGTGTATGGCTTGCTGTGGGGAAGTTTGGATTAAGCCTAACTCATTAAAACTGCAAAATGAACCTCTTTTTTTAGCCTTCACAGCATCAACACCTCTGTTTAAATGACATAGATGTCGGTAAAGACAAAGTTGTCTTAAGTTTTATCTCCGAAACATGACATGCTGGGGAACTAGATCAAGCTGTGTGCTTCTTTCTTTTTTGGCTGCAAATTAACCGCCTCTGTTAATGATCGTGTGTGTAAGACTGGGCTTAAGATAGATGTTTAATTTTCTCCCTCTTGAGTGATAATTGGGCACAAACTTGAGTGATAATTGGGCACAAACTCATTAGTGGACTCACTGAGTGGAGGATGAGGTTGTGAAGCGTATTGTGAGTAGCATAATTTACTATTATCGGTTTCAAAATGAACCGCCACTTTATTCACCATATATAGCAAATATAACAACACCTAGTTTGATGGCTCTCATTTTTTGACTCTTTTTTTTTCATCTGGAATTTTTTTTTCATAATTATTTTATGTCCTACTTTTATCCTCTTTTTGCTTTGATTGAAAGAGCAAGACTGAACAAAACCCGATGATCCATGTTGTCTGGTATGATTTGAGAGCCTCTTATGCTTCAGAGGAAGCAAAAACATCTGACCTATATCTGAAAAAAATAAATAGTGACTCAGTTTCATGCCTTTGTTTCATCATAGCCATAATTTTGGGGTTTAAATGGGGAAAAATACCGAATTTTTATGCAGATGATGTCTCAGACTTTGGGTTAGTTTGAGAGTTTGTGACAGACGGCAACTTACCATCATTTTCTGTATTTATCAAGTGTGATTTTGATTACATATTTCTCTCAATATGCATTTTTTTTATATAGTGACATTTGTGAACCATATGACATTAAAAGCAAAAACGCACGTAGGCTCAATCTTCAAGTATTCATGCAAACATTTTTTATTTATTAATATTTTTCAATATTTGTGCAAATTCAAAACCAGCTTTGGCAGGATAACACTGAAACACTCAAAATAATGCGGCAGAAATTTTTTTTTATGTTAGAAAAAGGAGCAAATCTCCTTGTCGTTCTGGCGGCACTTCAGCAGTTTGAGGAATATCTGCATCTTGTGTGCATCTTTCCTGAAGCAGTAGATCACGCTGTAGTCTCTCCTCACAGTCTCAAGCATATCGGAAGAGACGAAGCGATCGGATGTCTCTTCAGGACCCTCCGACAGCAAACCACCTTCACCTAATATCTGACGGACAGAGAGACAGAGTGATTTTCATACACATTGGAACTTTCCAGATGACTCAAAAGGGGTGTTTGATTGGTTGATTAAGAGTTTAGACTCATAATTTAACAATTCATATTCACCTGTCTAATAAGAACCAGTACACCTTGCTCCAAGCTCATTAGTTTAGTAGCCATCCATTTAATCCTGGAAAGCAGGGCACTTGGGGGATTCTCATATTTCTCAAGAGATGACTGTACTTTTACCAGTGGATCAATCCAGAACTGGACCAGAATCAGGAGTGAGTGAAGAATCCATTTGTCCTGGAGGGAAAAACAAAGACTAGTTTGTCTTAGCAGTTCTGAGCAGAAAGTTACTCTGTTACAGTGAATTTCATCAGATGCTATTAGAGGAACTCACGGAAATCTGTTGGATTTCATTTTTAGACATAGGAACCGACACCGTTTTAGGAGCACACATGGTCCCTTCGGGAATATGCAGATTCATTCTGAATGAAATGAGCATCTCGTCCTGAAAATATTAAAGAATCATTCTGTGCTGGTTGAATATTTACCTATTCTCATCAGGTATGAAATGAGACTGAAATCTTGGTATATTGCAAAATCCAAAAATAATATTTAATAAGCTTAGCTTTAGGTTCATTTCTCCATAACTCACAAACAGCAGCTTGGACTCCTCTGAGACGCTGTAAATGAGATCTGCATGTTGAACGGCTCTTTCCAGGAGCTTCTCCAGTGAGATGGTGCAGGAAGTTCCTGCTGTTTCTTGATCCGGACAGTCCACAGGAGATCCAGTCACGGCCTGCGGTGAGCAGAGCACAAACGCCACACAGACCTGGAGAACTTCAGGATGGCAAGGGGACAAAAGGAGAGATTCATTAGCAAATATATTCAATAGTGTTCACTTTGATTTTGTAGTCTGAACATTTATTATCAAAGCAACTTTATGCATACTTTAAAATGATTCCTTAGTGCGACTGCATGCATAAAGATAAAGACTATAAATACTCCTTATAAATAAGCTTTTCATACTCTTAGCAAGATATGCTTCAGGTAGCCATCATTAAATTAGAATATTTTGTGCAATATAGATTGAGCTACATAATTTTTCCCTATTCAGCCAGATGTCAGACCCTGTACCTGTAGTTTTCTTCATTTTGTAGAACAAAAGAAAAGTCTTGTTGGACTCTCTGACTGTGATTCTGTCGCAGTTATCTATACCTTATGTACTCTACTGGATTTATGAATTAACCAAAGAAGAAAAGAACTTGAGCGCAAGTGATGGTAAGTTGATATCTGTGACCACATGTCTTACTTTGTTTTATGCATAATCTACTTAAAAGACATCAGATGCAAAATTCAGCTGTTTCTGAGCCTTTCGGTTTCAGTGTACTGTTAATTTGAGTAATATTATATCCTGCAATGTGACATGCCATATTTAATTTAAAGCTACTTTAAACAGCATTTTTGTAATACCACTGTTATACTGTAATATAATAGTATTATAAACGTATTATTACACATGCATTTCCCCCCATATTATATTAAATGAGAAGCTGTGGAACATTTGTGCTTTAAAAAATGTGATTAATGTAAAACTAAATTGAAATATAAATATTATTAATATTCAAGTATAAAAGTACTTAAAAAAACAAACAACCAAAAAAACATGCCCCTAAAATGAGAGAAAAAACAAACTGAAGCACGAGATAATGTCCGCTTAGGGATGTACATGCACATCGGCTGGTGACTGGTCTACGCTTTTTTTGACGCTAGTACATTTATGAGAGGGTTGTTGTAAAAATGAAATTTAATGGAAAGGTTGCTGAACAGTTTTAGAGAATTTGATGGAGGGACTTTCACACCACGCGTTTCATAACCACAACTAGCGCCATTTTGCATCTCAGTTCTGAAATCACTTAAGAGGACTTCACTATTAATATTATTGTAAAATTGTTGCAATAAGTGTTTGTATTATTGGTTGCCTGATTGTTTTGTAGCCTACAGTTCATTAGATAATATCCACGTTAAACTTACTTATTTGTATTTGCCTATATAGGCCAGGGGCTGTATATTATACGCCCATACCCACATTTATAACATTTCAAATCAAATCATTATTCTATACACACATTTATTTGGCCAGTAAATATGTAATAAAATAATAATGTACAGTCAGCTTGTCATGATTGTATTAGTTTTTCAATCAAATAGTTTTAAATGAACGTATAAACAGCAATATTTATCCCCCCCCCCCAAAGAAAAGTTTCGTAAGTGCAGCAGAAGGTGTCTGACACTCATGACGTGGGGAAGTCTGTCTCCCTCATTTTATTATTCATAGTTTTCCATTTGCATGAGGGTGTCCACTGAGCAGTACGCATAGAGAATGTCTTAAGCGTCTGTCCAGGGATCAGATGTCAGACTTGTGACGTTCTTCATGCCAAAAGTATGTCACCTTTTCATCTTTGTGATGTAAGTGAGAATGAAACTTTCCCCACTGAAAAGTGGACCCAACAGATATGTCTCGAATCCAGCTTGGATGCTTATAATAAATTAAAACCTGATTCAGTGAGTGAAATATAAGTGTTGTTTGCCCATACAAAAAAGTGCCATATGCTAGTGTGTTCAGTTGTTAATTTATTGCAATGTTGTTGCTAGGTTGTTTTGAGTGGTTACTAAGTGTTTACTCCTAGCAAATGGTCTCTTTTATATATTTTTGCTTCTAGAATTAGATTTTTGCCCATTTTATTGTCAGCCATGAAAAGTATAAAGATGGCCACTGTTGATTTTGTGTGAAAATAACATTTTTGCATTTAATTAGATTTATCAGCCTATGTAATGTGAAAATGACTGCTTGGAAAAGTGCTTTGCTGTTTGTATCTGTATTTCAAGACACATGGGAATATCATCTCACATTCGGTCAGCCATGCGTAACAGTCATGCAGCACATGGCGGCTTGAGCTAGGCAGAGGTTTGATGAGGTGGAAGGAGGGCTGTGTTAATCACGAATTACCAAAAACAAATGCATTTCACACAAATCAACTTGCAGGAGACTAATTGCAGTGCTAGAGTCAGGTCAAATCCTCAAGGGCACAACAGTGACTGAAGTTTCAACAAGAGTGTGATTTCAGGAACTTGAGATGAGATAAACTTCCTGATTGGAGCGATGTGACGTTCAGAGAACCAATCCGATATTCCCGTCAGTTTACAAAAGAATGACAGAAACACACAATTGCTTCTAGGCATTTATTAATGCTTCTGCTATAAATATATATTCTAGGGCATATAAATAAACGTACATATACCACATATAAATGCATAATCAAATCTGATAAAAACAAGTTTTTGCAACTTGTCTTTAATTATAAATGACATCACAGTCATTAATCTGTAATTGTGCTAGTCTTAAAATCAAGAGTTTTTAATAATCCCTAATACAAAACACCCAGTGACACCTCAGTTTTGACAGAAGTATAATTTCATATCAGCCTCTCACCTCAGTTTCTCTGTGTCAGGAGAAAAACACATTGAAGAAGGGAAGGGAGAGAGTAAAACAAGTTTTCTCACATTTAATTTTTTTGGGTGTTGATTAGGAGGGTGTTTGCTAATGGAAGAAATGATTCAGTATGTCTGATAAGCTTGTTTGTGAATGTTTTGTTTGAGTGGTGTGAAATACAGCACATTGTTGAACGTGGCTATTGCAGACTTGCTTCCTGATAATTAGTTGCATTGTTAGTTTAGGAACACTGCATCAATGAAGACCCAGTTTAATGCTGAAAGTATTTAACAGCTGGTGACCGATGGGGTCTCAGGGTTTGTGTTCAGAAGAGCTGCTTTCACAAGTAGGTGTACACTGATTTAAGGAATAGTTCACCCAAAAATTATAATTTGCTGAAATGTTTGTTCACGCACAGGTCATATACCATGTAGATGAGTTAGTTTCTTCATTGGAACGGATTTGTTGAAATTTATCATTACATTACTTGCTCACCAATGGATCCTCTGCAGTGAATGGGTGCCGTCAGAATGAGAGTCCAAACAGCTGATAAAAACATCACAATAATCCACTCCACACCATCAATTAACATGTTTGTAAGAAACAAATCAAGGTGATTTTAAACTTAAAATGACGCTTCGGGCCAAAATAGAGTCCATAATCCATAATAACCTTTCATCCAGTGAAAAAGTAACAGTGTGAAGTAAAAAAAAGCTTAAATCTTGGAGTTATTACAAAAATGCAGCTTTTCACTATTTTGATGTTTTTATGCAGATGATCCATTGATGAGCAAGTGATGTAATGCTGTTTTGTTTTCTCAAATCTGTTTTGATAAAGAAACAAACTCATCCATATCTTGAATAAAGTACATTTGAACTATTCCTTTTATAAAGTGTTGCCATAGGTTTTCAAATGTCCCATGTTGTGAAAAAACACACATTACTTTTGATCAGAAACATTTCTCCATGCGTAAGGGTTTTGGGAGAGTTTTGTGGAATTTGTGTTAGATGTTTTGTGCCATGTTTTTGAGGTGTAAAGTCTCATTTGCTGTTGATTAATACCAGTTTACTCCTTGATTGTTCTCAGGTGCGTGTTGTTATTTATTGTGTTGTTTATCAAGCTCTTCTGTTGCCTGTGGGGCATATTGTCTATTCTGAGCTGTAATGTGTGGTGAGATTTAGTTTGGGGTTATTCTTGTTTTAGAATGTTTGTGTCTTTTCAGTTTCACCTAACTGCTGAATGTGGGTCCTAATCCTAAAGTTTATATTTATATAAATGTGACCTTCTCTGTGAAAACCCAGCTAAAGTCGATTTTTTTTGTGATTTACTGTTTTCTACATAAAAATCATCCTTCATAAGGTAAAGAACATTCTGTGAAAATGTAACCTTCATATCTTTAAAATTGACTGAGTAAGGTCATGTAAAAGATTGAAATTAATGGTTGAAATCTAACTTTGATGCTTGTTATTTCAGAATTAGATTTTGAGACTTTAGCCTGGATTTCACAGAGAGGGTCACAAATGTATTTGACAGACACTTTTTTCATAGTATATCTTAAATGTATAGCTTGAATGCTACTCTCATCACATCAAGTGGCCAAAAAGAACATATTTATATAGTGAAAAATTCAAAATAATAAAAATATCTATTTAACCACCATGTGGTTTATGATATCCTGTTCTCTAGATATGGTTCGGATTCTTTGTTGCAAGTCTGAGTATTTCTTTTATGATTGTTTTTGCATTTACAAAGCAAATACTTCATCTGATTACTTAGAAAAGTTATAGCACAGCCCTCCTTTGCAAGCAACCCTACAAAAAAAAAACATCAATAAAGAAGAAATAACACCATCACCACCAACAGAATCTCTTGATTTTCTTCCACTAGGTGTCAGTAAAGGTCCAGGCGGCTCTGACAGATGAACTCTATTCATCAGTTCCAGCACCGACGGGCTCGGGTTCATTTGTGCAGAGGAGAGATGTCACGATAACAAAGACAGATTGTGAAATGATACACTATATCAATCAGATGTGGAAAGAAGGAAAACAAATCAACTGCAGTTTAATGAAGAATGAAACGGAAGAAAATGAAAGTGCGAATGGAAATGTGTGATTACCTGTTGTACTCTCGTCTGCTCTTGCTCTCTTTTAATTGAAGGAAGGGAATGAGCTTTACAAATTCATTACTTTCAGTACATCTCACAGACTCACAGACACACGTGCTGGATCTATTTGCCATCGATGGGAGTTCATTTGTTTGCCAAATCAAATCAGACTCATTTGTGTTTTGCGCGAGACCTCTGAGGCCCGGCGGAGTAAAGAAACAGGGGTTTTTGATTGGCGGCGGGCATCAGAATAACACGAATGTTGGTTGTGTACATTTAACTGAATTCATAAAGCCAACTGGAGCTTCTTGCTTCCCTTCGGTTTGTGCTTCAGATATTTTAGAAGCATGAATGGTGATAATCTGTTTCCCTCTCGCAGGTTAATTTCCCCGCGCCGCTCTCACGTATTCACGCGGTTTTCAAATAATACGCAGGTGAATGAAAGCCACGAGACAGATAATGACGCCGGGGCAATTTGAGAGCATAATGTTCACATCTCCCCGAGAAGGCCCCAAAAAAGGCCTGCAGAAAACTCAACGAGCACCTCTCGAAATAATTGGTCATCTCGAAAGAGTAATCTCATGCCCCCCGGCCCGGTTCTCTTTTACTGAGTTGGGAGATTTTATAGCTGTGCCTACTTATGAGCTATCTTTCTCTGATCAGTATTTGCTCGGCGGCGCTGTCAGATAAAGGACTCGCTGGCAAACAGCTTGAAGCTGCGGCTCTGACATGATCTAGTCGTTTCATTCTCAACTAAGGCCCGCGTCATACTGTTCCAAAAAGAGTCCGCGGCCCCCAAACCCAAGAGCGCGTACGGCGCCGGAAATGATCGCCAGCTCGTTATTGTCAGGCATATAACAAACAGAACAAATATGCTCTCTGCTGTCCAACGGCACCGCTGGAAGGTGTCTTCATTTGTTTTGAAGCGGCTCGGAGGTCATCGCCTGTGGAGACCAAAGGCTTCTGTAGTCGAGTGCATGGGTTTCCAGCGAGACTCCATTCTCTCTGAAAATCGCATGGCTTCTCGCTGACTGAACCCTGCTGGTCTGTAACCAGCTGGCTAATAGTGAACTTTATTCATTCAAACGTGTGACTCATAATTAAATCATGAGCGCGAGTATGGATTCATAGCGCCGCTTATGAGAATGGAAATAAACAGCTGTAAATTCTGCTCTCGTCGGCCCTCCAGGAGCCCCTGGCGAAGCGCTCGAAAGAACCTGTGAAGTAAACAGTTAAATATTCACCGCACACCTGACAGCACAAAAGCCACATAGAGAAATATCCATTAATTATCGCAATTCGTCAAGTTAATAGGCTGTGTTTGAATAATAGTCGGAGTATAAAAAAGAGAAATGGTTTTACCTCATTAGGCTCTTTAATACTTTCCTGCACAAAGAGAACATCAGCACGCAGCAACTATCATTACACGCGCGTGCGCACGCGTTTATGATAGGATATGGATTTTTTTTTTACTGTCTATGAAATTATAGCATTAAAAAGACAGGCATAGATCAAGAACACCGAGATCGAGAGATAGAAGCTAGGCTGGGGGAACTGTTTAGAATGCGCTTGTGTAATGTTTCCTTTATTTATTCTTCCGTGACTGATCATCTGTGGCTTTTTTCTTGCCTTTTCCCATCTCATTTCAACCAGTGGGCATTTGATGTCAATTTAACATCAAAGGCTATGACAACTCAAACATTGATGTCAAAATTTACGTCACGAATAGGTCAAAAATGAAAGTCATTTTGACGTCAAAGTGTCGATGTCAATTTGATGTTAAGATTTTGACCTCTGCTGATGTCATTTGAATGTCATGCTTTGTTGGCATTTGATGTCAATTCTACATCTATTTGATGTCAGGATGTCATATGTTGTCATTTTAATGCTATTTTGATATCATTCAATATCAAGCTTCGATATCAATTCAACATAAATGTGACATCAAACATTTTTTGACATATTTTTGACATCACAAATTTATTGACATATTTTGATATTTCAATGTCAAGCATTACTCATTCAACCTAAATGTACAATGACTGACAAAATACACATACTTTAGATCTGATATGTTTTTATTTTATTTTTTTGTAATATAGTGGGGCCGCTATGGATTCACACTTCCAGAGCTCTCAAGTGCCTGTAAAAGAGAACAAGAAAGCAAACATAAAATGGGCCCTGTCCATTAACATAACTAATGCTTAGTACCCATCAGTAGTAGGCTACTCTTTATTATTATATTATATTATTATTAATATTATATAGACAACTAAAAGATAACCCACATTATAGCCTAATCACATGCGTAGTCAGAGGTGCAGATGTTACTAATATATGATAAGGATCAAACCTTTTGTTAATATCGTTAATAGTGTCATATGTCAGGATCTCATTTCACTGCTAGTAATCAGTCCACATTTTGTACTGAATTGTAGAATGTGAACATTCATTCAAAGCCAAGAGCAGCGTTTTCAAAACATCATATTCTCTTGGCTCTTCCCTATGTAAGGCTAGTGGTGTCTCATTTCCATGGTGAATATTTTTACCCCCATGTCTTGCCACTCTGTTAGAATGACATGGTTAGGCGTAAAACGAAGGGAAGGGTAAAAACAGAGAACTTGGATTGGGCCTAAATTTACATCGTTGTTTTGCAGCAGCTCCTACCTTCCGGCGCCCAGTGCCCCCTCTTCTGTCCGGCGCAGCGCGCAAATGGTTGGCCATCAGGCTACCAATGGAAGCTTCTGTGATGCCAGGTTGTGACTTCTGGATGGCACCTGAAAAAAATTTAACAGCACTTGCCATTTATCTTGCACATACTGATCAAAATAAAAATCATGTAGAGAATAGAGCTATAGGTGATGTAGGTGCACAAATAGAATATAATTACCTATCATGACCCTATAAAGTTCCATTCTTCTGAATGGCAGCTTGTCACCAGTCCCCATCCATGTTTCATAACGGACATGAGGCTATTTGTGAGCACTCTGTCAATAAAAATGGGAATAAATAAAGTTATACATGCAGTACAGCAAGAAATGTGAAATAATGTCCAGAGGTACATGCCTGTGTGCGCACATGTGTGTCTAACAGTGTGTGCTTCAACTGAGTTCTGCACACAGACACGAGAACAGTGGCTCATCGATCTAGCTCTATCTCTGACTGTGAATAAGCAATTTCACAAAATGTTGCGTACTCATTTAAGAAAAGAAGATTCCATAAATTTTAAGATATTAACAGCACAACTCGGGCCGGGCTCGACAGAAAAATTCATCCCGATCGCGCACTATCTTCACTGACCTCAATTGAACCATGGACGACAACAATCAATGAAGACATAACGTTACAACCTTTGTTGACTTAGTTGCTTAAGCTGTTATTTCACACCTTGAATACGCGACTATATTACATATAGTAATTAATTAATAATTGATGTATATATCTATGTGACGAAACGACGCGCATAATTTTGCGTCGAACGTCAGCGTTGTCCCAGTCCTAATTTTTTCACAACGCAAAAATATAGCCTTATAATAAAAAGTATTTCACATGTACACACACCAAGCATGCATTGAAAATATCATTGGATAACACACTACCAATGTTTACTGGCTGATCCGGACTTCGACGTTGCAGTGTTGTCGTCATCTGTGTAAGCACGCTTCTGGCCCCCTTTTCTGGCTATCAAATACAACGATGTGATTGGAGCAGCTCGGATCCACGGGCATGGGTAATGAGCATCATTACTGATTGCCAGAGTGACTCGCTGAGCAAATTCACATTGTATGGGTAAAGTTATGTAGCATCGGTATAAAACCTCTAAAAACAATCACAAATAAGGGCAGTTCATCAATTGTGGTTTGATAAAAATTTATAAAAAGTCATGTAGTTGCAAACATCTCACCTGGCTACTTGTATTTGGGAAGAGCAAAAATCTGTGACAGCTTACGGTGCTTGTACGCTGAAAAAAATGAAAATATTTCACATGCTTAGAAATCATTTACATTCAATCATTGTTAATTTGTTAACTCCTTATTAAAATAAACACTTCTTACAAAATTTTACAGTTCAGAGTTATTATTCATAATATGGATATTTTATTACCACTACAAGAACATACATTTGATCGGGTGTATTTTCGTGGGCTCAGATTGAAGGGGAGCGACAATTTATTCCCGTGTCACTAAATTGAACCACCATGGTCGCACACGCACACACACACATTCACACACACGTCAAATTTGACCGCGAACAGTAATTAAGGGGGTAGCAACAAACATGTTTAAGGTTAAGGTGAGACACTACAGGTGAATAAAAATTTTTAACTAGCAGATATCACCATGACATTTCCCAGTTGATTACCTACATTAAGATGAGAAAAAAATTAATTACAAGTTTTCTGTAATTTAATGTTAAATAAGCAAATTAGGCAATATCTAATTAATATGCACTAATTTGCATACATTTAAAAAAACGAGTATTGGACAAAGCCAGGTTAAAAAATAAAATTCTATTGTGTTCACATATTATAATGGAAAAAAATTGAGGGATTTATGGATAACTACTTTTGTTATCCTGTAAATCAGAATATTGTCAATAGCCTAAAAATGATTTCCGCCATGTTTTTTGGAATAAAATGTTATATAATCAGGCTAGGAATAAAATATTTACAAATCCCTCTGTAAATTCTTCATAATATAACTAGGTACAAGACTGGAAAGTTTGGTGAATATAGGTACTACTGAAGTGAGATTTCGGACTTTGAGTATGAAGAAAAGTCATTTAAGAGAAAATGGCTTTAAATATTTATCATCAGCCAATAGAATCGCATTCAGCCCTTTTACTTTCACGATTGGTTGTTGATAAAAAAGGAAATGACCATATTTGGAACCGACAGCATTGTGGTGCGGTGCATGTGATGACGGTGCAGGCAGCGATCGCGGAGCAGTTTAGAACGTGTATTTCGGACTATTTTTTCACCACAAGTCTGAAAGAAGACATGTTATTGAAGACAAATATCCAAATAAAAAAATTGACCATTAAAAAAAACCCGATGTTTTTGCCTGCCGTGTCTCGGATTGGTCATGCGGTCGTCATTCCATGTGCTTTTCATGAGCAAAAATATCCGTTCCAACGGGAGCATTTGTGCCCAATAGTGACATGGCAAACTGACAAAGAGACCTATGTGTAGCTACTTTTTTGAACGTAATCTCCCTGCTTTTGAAATGCGCGTTGGCTGCACAGAATCAGAATCAGATTGCAGAAGCAGACCGCTACGTGACGCGCGCGCGCACACACACACATTGTTCAAATCATACGATGGCAGATATAAAGGATCATACCGATTCCATCATACCGGAGTGTAAACGTTTAACACTAACATCAGGTTAAGTTAGCTAGCGTTAGCACGCTCAGGTAAAAGGATGGCTGTGAAATTATTCGACATAATTCGGAAAATTTACACCATTAAAATTAAGTAGCTGTGTATAAGATGTGTATTGACATAAAAACAACAATAGCATGCTAGCTGGTTACTTACCAGATTTGAAGTGAATAATTTTGTAATTGCAAATCTCTGGCAGTTGGGCTGGTGGCAGTTAGGCATTGAGACGACAGTGAGTGAGAGCGAGCGGTTATGCAGATCTTGCTACTTTCCCGCGCGACATGGCCAGGATGTGACGTCTTTTGTAGTCAATTTGTAGTCCATGATGATTATTAAAAAAAATCAGCTTCAATATCAGATTTAATTTACCTTAATATAGTATATCAATTATAGTGCCGCTGTCATTTTAAACGTGAACTAAATGTAAAACATGCTAGGATTTAAATAAATAAAAACACACATGCAAAATAACATAGATCTAGGCCTACAACTTTCAGATGTTGAAAATAGCGCATTGATTTACAATGAGTAATAAATATACTTTTTCAGACATTGTTTTTGACATTAAATTTGACGTCTTATTTCCTGACATCAAATCAACATCGATTTAATGTCAATGATATTGACCTGAGATATAGGGACCAGAAAAACATGTCAGATTGATACCTTTGTTGGGCCTCTTTACAACCACAAGCAAATTATTACAAATATAATGAAAATATGCATATTCATGCCTGTCATACATGGTGGTCAAAATCTTGACTATTTGTTGATGTCAAATTGACGTCAAGTGCCCGCTGGAAGCTGTGCTTTTAAATACAAAGGCTAGAAACTCTAAACCATTTGAGTGGACAGAACTGAAAAAGTAGAGAGTAATCTGATGGAAACTTCCAGAGTAAAAAAAACAAAAAAAAAACACTAGATTAAAAGGTCTTTCAATAATAACACATTTGAGAAATCTCACCTGAACCCCTGAGGGCCTGTGCCCTGCGTGTTTCAGCAAATGTAATAATTGGTTTTGGTCCAGAAAGCTCTTACGTGCCATGCTTAAAATAATACTCATGTATTTTTGAGGCTTGATATGAGAGGTAATGGCAGAAGAACAGTTCTGGGTTGTGTGGATACATGGCATGCATGCAAGCATTCAAAATGTTAGATTTTCTATTGAATGCAAAGTCAAAATTTAGATTTTATGTATTGGGCCTATCTAAAAGCTATAGCTGATTATACTGTCAGAACATTTGAAATGCAGCAGTGCATGCATGCAGTGGCTTTAAATATTAAATTTAGTTCTACGCCAATCTCTGGTGCCGCTTATGCATTGTGTAGTCTGGGTAACACTACAGGAACATCTCAAAAAATTTGAATATCATGAAAATGGTCAATATTTTTTGTCACTCATTTCAGAAAGTGAAACCCATATATTATATCGATTCATTACACATAGATATTTCAAGATTCTCTATGGGGTTCAGGTCAGGCGAGTTTGCTGGCCAATCAAGCACAGTAACACCATGGTCATTGAACCAGCTTTTGGTTCCTTTGGCAGTGTGGGCAGGTGCCAAGTCCTGCTGGAAAATGAAATCAGCATCTCCATAAAGCTTGTCAGCAGAAGGAAGCATGAAGTGCTCTAACATTTCCTGGTAGATGGCTGCGTTGACTGTGGTCTTCAGAAAACACAGTGGACCAACACCAGCAGATGACATGGCAGCCCAAATCATCACTGACTGTGGAAACTTCACACTGGACTTCAAGCAACATGGATTCTGTGCCTCTCCACTCTTCCTCCAGACTCTGAGACCTTGATTTCCAAATTAAATGCTAAATTTACTTTCATCTGAAAAGACTTTAGACCATGAGCAACAGTCCAGTTCTTTTTCTCCTTAGCCCAGGTAAGATGCTTCTGACAATGTTTCTGTTTCAGAAGTGGCATTGTAGCCATTTTCTGAAGATGTCTGAGCGTGGTGACTCTTGATGCACTGACTCCAGCTTCAGTTCACTCCTTGTGAAGCTCTTCCAAGTGTTTGAATCGGCTTTGCTTGACCGTATTCTCAAGTATTCTCAATCCCTGTTGCTTGTGCACATTTTCCTACCCAATTTCTTCCTTCCAGTCAACTTTGCATTTAATATGCTTTGATACAGCACTCCTTGAACAGCCACCCCTTTCAGTAATGACCCTCTGTGACTTACCCTCTTTGTGGAGGGTGTCAATGATCGTCTTCTGGACCATTGTCAAGTCAGCAGTGTTCCCCATTATTGTGGTTTCAAAGAACAAGAGATACCCACAATTTATACTGTATGGATGGTCATTTATTGAAATTCAAATGTAAATATTCTAATATTTCGAGATACTGATTTTTGACTTTCATTAACTGTAAGCTCTAATCTTCAAAATAAAAAATGTATTGAAGTGTTTTACTTTACATGTAATGAATCTGAAATATATGAAAGTTTCACTTTTTGAAATGAGATACAAGAAAAAATGAACCTTTTCACCATATTCAAATTTTTTGAAGACCAAAGGCCCGATTAAATCTGTTGTTGCTCTGTGGGTCCACGTGTTGTGTCTTGCATCAAGTTGATCTGAGAGGTCTTTGAAAATATTTGCCGTGTTTATTTTCAAGGTTATCATGTGTGCACATCCCTTGTTCAATTAGTGTGCTTCATTCAGACTATCCAGCTGGCATCTGAGAAAATAAGATCAAGGTGAGGTGGTTTGAACATCATAGAACACAATTTATCTTGCATAATGGTAGATTAAATCTTAACCATAAATTGGCAAACCAAGACTGAAAAAGTGTTGACACAGTCAAACTTAAAAATATAAATATAAACAAATAGAATATCATTTTTAGTTTACCCTTTTCAAGCAAAAATGAGCGATTCAGTGACTCACACAATTCATTATAATCACCTCATTGCATTGTGCACTGTCACAACCTCTACTTTAAAACACCATTTTGTAATGTTTTCATGTATGGATCCAGACAGAGAGGTATAATCAATATGGAAATCAACAGAATCTTTTTAGGATGAAATATGAGGTGAAAAAACATTTATTTATTTAACATTCTGTATTTTCCTTGCCATACTACATTGGGTAGGCAATTACCATTGAGGTGTATGCTAAGCTGTAAAAACTATAAACAAAGAGATGAGTGTATACAAATAAAGCATGAATCTTGCTTTCACAGCAAGTAATTGTGTATATTATATCTAAATAATGATGTATTGCCAACAGCTCAGCAAGTAAGTTTTATATAGCCTCTCTGACAGTGAAGGATTCAGTGGGTTCATTCAGTAAAGATTAATCATATTAATTAAAATACATAACTGCAGAGTTCCTCATTTATTCAGAATTGTAATGCACAGGACGTGCTTTGTTTTTTGAGCATGGGATCTGCACACAATTGGTTATCATGTTCGATATATGTAATTAGAAGTTCTACCCACCACCGTTTTTACCAGAATCGGAGAACATTTTTGTTTTTATTTATTTCTGATGTACACAAATGCTTCACAATTACTGCATCTATGAGAAATGTAATTTTCCACTCTGTGATTCATTGTGAAAAGCACTGTTTTAAGATACAAAATTATATATTGTTCAAATTTCATGGTTAAAATGTTTGCAGAGCATGTCAAGATTTTATGTCACCTGTTACTCTGCTGAATAAGAAGTTACTAGAATTTTTTTTTCAGAAGATTAAAGTTTGTTTAAAAAAAATTAAATGAACCAAACAAAGTTTTGGAAACAGAATTTGATTGAAAATATGGTTTAAGTGCCCCGATAATATTTAAGAGCACTTAAGTAATAAGCTAAAATAACTTTTTTTTTTAAATGAGGAGTAAGTGCAACCTGTCTTAGAACATTTTCTCCAGCTCAACTAATGACATACCAACATCTCAATCTGGAGACTAAAAAAATATGTCCATCTGCTCAGTCTAACACCTTTCTTGCTAATACACTTTCTTCCTCTCACTTTCTTTGGTGGGTTTTTCTTGCCATGGTAGTTTTGCCAGGTTCTGTGATTTGCATCTGTTCTCTGTGCTATACCGCAGGCTGCGCTGCTGCTCTCATTAGAAATCGCCCTACTGTGAGTCACACACAGTGAGTCAGTGTCTAAAGTGATCCACAGCATTTAACTCCGGCTAGCCACAGCACTGCTTATCATGCTTTGACTCCATAGATCTACACACGGAACAACAGAATGACTGACGAACAGGAAAGTATGCTGGAAGAGGTCGGCCAATTTAATATGGACACTTCATTCCAATTACTTTTAACAGGGTGGACAAAATCTGATTGGATGGGCCACATTTAAACCCTTCAGTGGGCGTGACAGATGGCACACAACATTATATATTATTACAATATAGTTATGTAATATTGCCCACTATCTCTCTCTCTCTCTCTCTCTCTCTCTCTCTCTCTCTATTGTTGTATGATATGTTAATGATAAAGTGCTAATATAAGTAATGAATAAGGTTACATGTTATTCTAATATGTTTATTACATTTATTTTATTGGCATAAATTATCTGTATAAATTACAGAACACTCTTATGACAAGGTAATGTTTAATTTATTATATATTATATATATATGTATTATATATATTATCATCTCACACATAGATCGACATTTTCTATTATGTATTTCTATAACAAAAATACATATCTGATACGACTTAATATATATTTAGCATCAAACAAACAATATAATTGTTATTCTCAAGGATTAAAGATTAAATGGAAAAAAATGAAAAATGATTGCACAACCATCAGCTAGGTGGCAATATGCACTAAGCATGTAAATGACCATTGAACAAAAGAAGAAGAAAGAAACAGCATGGGCGCTTTTTCTCAAGGTCCGTTTCCATAGTGACTCATCGATTCTCGCTCTGTTGAGAAAGTCTTCAGTGTTAACTAGGAACATACTCTGTGTTGAATGAACTTACTCCCAGACATGTTTTTGGAACCAACATACCTCGAGTACGCAGATTTTGGGTTAATCAACTGAAAGTTCAGGGTTTAGCTGACGGTAAGTTAACTGTTCTTTCTGGAGTACACCCCTGTACATACTATTCAATTATAAGTATTGTTTATTTTAATTATTAGTAATAACCATAAGTGTCAGGTCCAACTGGGAACGGATGTATTTTAATCTCAGACACAATTATCATGATGATTGTAATATAAGTTATTATAATTATTGTAATAATAATCATATCATAATCATATTTTATGTAGAATATTTTTCTACATTAGTGTGGAATTAAACAGTGGTATTTTAGTACTTTTATTAGTTTTTATTTTAATATTTTTGGTTTTAATTGTATCTAAATTTTTAGTAATTCCGTAGTTTTTGTCATCTTTACTATATATATACATATAATATAATTATATATAAATATATAATATATATATATATTTATGTAATGTATCTATGTGTTAGCTTTAGTTATTTTAATTCATCAAAGTAAACTAAATTATGAGTAATTATGAGTAAAAAATTTGCAATAAAAACTTTTACTCTTATTACTCTTTTTTTCTTATTAGTACTTTTTACTCTTATTTCATGTAGCAAAAATGTTTTTCAAAGTTTCAATTTTAGTGTCTGTTTCAGCTAACTATAATATCCCTGGACAGAAATCATTTATTTGTCCATTATAAATTTGGTAAGTCCAACTAAGCTAAAATAACTTCAATGCATATCTTTGAATGATTAAGTATGAACAAGATACAGTTTTTGTTTAGCTACCATTTTAGCGTTCTCCCTAAAATGAAGCATACGATTTGGTCTTAAATACTTTCTTGTGTATGCAAACAAGACATACGTAGCTGCACGGCAACTACCAGTGGTGTGAGTTTGGGGCAGATGTATGTTTTTTGACCGACCAGAGGTAGACAGGAGGACACCTGTTTGATAACAGTCATTATTTTTGTGACTCCATTTGGCAGAAATGATGCACTTCATCTTTAAGTGCGTAATAGAGTGACGCTGGGTTATTATTCAGGGTTTTTCAGAGCTTTCAGCATCAACACAACAACAGAAGCCTGCGTCATGGAATCGGTCGCCGTCTGACTTTTCGATCACATCTGAGCCTTTCCGAAGGGCTGCAGAGATGGAGCGGCTCTTCAATTCCAACTCCGCTCTCCTCTCAGCTTTCAAGCCGCTCAGCTAATTCCTTCACTAAGCTGCACCTACCCTAAGGAGACACTGAAGTATTCAATACTCAGTCAATCCATTAGGAACTGAAGCAGCTGCCTCAGCTCCAGCCGAGAAGAGATTCAATTTCCATGGAGCTGAAGAGAAGCCTGAAACCTCTGAATGAATACAATAACAAATTCCATGAAATTAATAATTAAAGACAGAGAAAGACTGCGGGGACCAGGGTGAGTCGATAGGAAGAATAAAACCATATCCCCGTTTCAGATATACACAGAAGCCTGCAGCCTTTAGAAAAACCTGAACGGGGAAAAGAAAACCCCATTTGAAAGCCTTGTGGCATTTTCTGTTCCTATGGCCTCCCTTCATCTCTATCCATGCTGTTCCTCTCATCGCCTGTTTGAAATTCAACCTTAAATATAAGAGTTTAGACTCAAATGTCCTTTATTCACCTGTCTGACTGACTGTCAGTTATGGGGCCTGAGTGTTTCTGTCAGATTAACTAGATTTCAAATTTGAATTGTCTATGCAGGGCCATCATACACCATTTTCTGGGAACAGTTCTGGGGTCACTTGGTACACTAGGTGGCGATAAAAAAAACACGTAGAAGTCGTATAAACAAAAAAATATTTTAAAGGTTTTGTTTATCATGCGAGGTCCACATTCTGACTATTCTGACCCTATAGGTCGACTACAGGAAAAGTGGGACTGTGTTTTTTCCGTATTTCTTATTCAGTGAGTTATTTTGAGTAGTTACTCACCCTAATGATCGTTAAAGTAATCCATGTGACATCAGTGGTTCAACCGTAATTTTACGAAGCTATGAGAATACTTTTTGTGCACAAAATCAAACAAAAAAACAAACACCGCATTTATTCAGCAATTCATCTCCTCTGCGTCACCCTATAGTGCCATTTTGGAGAGTATCACACAAAACTTGATCGTGTAAGGATCCTTGCGGTCTATGGGAGGATCAGAGAGCTCTCGGAATGCATCAAACATATCTTAATTTGAGTTCTGAGTATGAACAAAGCTACAGGTTTGGAATGACATGAGGGTGAGTAATTAATGACAGAATTTTCATTTTTGGGTGAACTATCCCTTTAAAATTGTTTTTATATGAAAGACTATAACATTTGGCATCATATTTTAAAATAGAACTTTTTGGAATATTTTGAATCAGATTTTATTTTTAGTTTAGATTTTTTTTAATCAAATAATTATTTTTTTATCTAATTTTAAATATCTAAAATTTGGTGAATTTATGTTCAAAATTTTGAATTTATGTTCAATTATGTGTGTTTTTGAAAAGTATTTGAACATAAATGTGTGTTGGAAGTGTGTGTACACATCCATCCTATTGATAGTTTTCACGTGATGTCACACCCTTATAGGAACGGCCACCTGGCGGGCAAAACGAAGCTTTGCTCCACTGACCGCCAGCTATTTTCACGCAGATTGCATCAAGTAATAATGTAGTAAAATGCAGATATTAAAAGGCGAGATTCAGTGGACACCTTATTGATGATGTATGTTTTGTACAGGCTAGAGGATGAAGCCAGAATATAAACGCAATGTGCAAAGTTTCACATTAAATGGCTTCCTATAGAAAACCATTAGAAGGAAAACACTGAACCGCGGATTGCTTTCATGTTCCCGGACTCATCTGCTTGCCTATGTAAACTATGCATAATTAATGTGGTGATTACTGAATTTGATCTTTTAATATTTCTGTTTTAAATATATTAAGGCAGTTTAAGTGAATTTACAATGTTTTGTCGCACTGTTTATGATTTAAATATTGCAGCGGGTGCTTATTATGGATTGCAAATGGCCAAAACTCGCATTTTGTTCAGAAATACCTTTGTTTTATTCTTTTGAGAGGTTCTAAAAATATTTGCGGCTGGGAAAAAGATGAAAAATTGACACGCTTGTGCAGCAGTTCTATGGATGTTTTGTCCTCCAAGTCTTCGAGCCGGTCACGTGACTGAAAACTATCTATAATGGTAAAAATCCACCCAGTATTTTTTTTTTAAATCTCCTTTCTCAAATCAGCCTGTTCTGAGATTCCTGTTAGAATGACGTAGTTCTGCACAGACCGTTCCCACGATAGTTGATTGACACTAGTGTCTTACATTAGACCCGCCCTGAGTGAACCGTCATCAGTCCGTCATTGTGTCGACTCGGGAAGACAAAGAATATCTCTCAATTGAGCGATTAAGGCGTTTTGTTGTTGGATGATAATGAATAAAGCAGTCATCATTTACTCCCGACATCTGAGCTGCTGAAGACGCAGCGGATTAACGTTACTTTCGCTTTGAAGTGAATGTGCCGATCCCAATCTGCCTAAATACGTCTATGTTCATGCAAATAATTTGTGATCCAAATTCATCTACAGAAGAAGTGAGTATAATTGTTTTATATTAATCTTTTCAAATCGCCTTTCCTTATAATGTGCTAGTTAGCCGTTTCGCAGCTAAAGTAAACAGTACTGCTCTTCACCCCACAGAAGAGAGGGGCGGGGTCAGCAGAGATCATTAGCATTTAAAATAACATGGACTTAAAAACGGCTTGATGAATACAGAGCTGATTTTGACAGGGTAAAGCAGGTGTTTTTTACACTACCATTGAGAAATTTTAACCAAAGTATGTTATAGACTTTTCATAAAGAATCATATCTACTTGTGGAAAATTGGCACCCGATGACCCCTTTAAGTTTTAGTTCAGTTTTATTTTTATTTATTTTCTTTCCAGATAGTAATTTTAGTGCTACAACTGAAACTACACAAATTAGAAATGGCAACTAAGTTAAATTTGTTAAAGTTTTTCATCTAATGTTTGTATTTAGAATTTTAAAAAAAAAAAAAAAGATATTAATCATTGATGATAATGATAATAATCTAGGTATATATGATATACATTTCAAATGTACGTTTCAACAAGTTTTACTCTTTTAGATTAATAAACTGACAGCGGGTAAAACAGGAGAATAGGAAGGTAAGCCACAACCTATTTATAACAGGCTGTTCCAGGTAAATTACAGGCAAGTTCCAAACGGAATCCGCCTCTGTTCAAATGAGAAAGCCACCACAGCGGCATGATCCTGGTACAAAAGCTTGTTGTCTTGGTCTTTGCTCACCAGGGTCTAGACACACAGGAACATTTTCTTCAGATGGGAAAGGGGCTTGTTACCCCGCCAGTACCAGCAATAATGTGGTGTCTCTCTCACACAGAGGATAGAGTTCCTAAATGTGAGCGGTAAAAGGACAAGCAGCCATAGGAGCACAGAGCCAATTAAAGCCAACAATAGAACAATACAGAAAACCTCAAACTGCTCCAAATAGGCATATGCCTCAAATTTAAACCCCTTGCTTTTGGTGAAACTAGTGTCATCTTCTTCAAGCAGAAGTTGGAGAAAAATATAAGAAGCTTTTTATTATCATTCAAACCGAGAGGAATCTGATTTGTTGCAACACATCAAGTTGAATATAATTAGAACTGAGCTACATCCTTCAAGAGTTTTATTTTTGTGCCAATCTTGTGATTACCAGCAGGAAATCAGGAGGAATTGTTGGCAGCAAGTCAATTTAAGTTGGAAGTTAATTGGTGTTGATCATAATCAATTATTGTTGGCAGTGGGAATGCTTAAAGTTGTGAACAGAAGAAGTTTTGATGAAGACAACTCATTTACCTGGTTTCTGAGGCATAAGGTTTGCCTGACAAAACTACATTTCCCATCATTCTCAGTAACAACTCAAGATTGGTAAAATATACTTATAAACCATTTACTCACCTAATGCGCATCATTTCATTTTGGGATCCTAGAAAATCTAAAATCTTGTATAGATCTTCTTATCCTGGTTAAACATTTAAAAAAGGGAGAGAACAAATGTCTAACATCATTGTATACCATCAAAATAATTTATACATTGAGGGCAGCAAAATATATGGCACAAAATACTTTTGTACAGCAGTGCAGACTGCTGAGAGAACTACTGATACTATTGAATACAAAATAAATTAATTTCTCTGTTTGGTTTTCTTCAGAACAGCAGATTTGCTCAGAGATAATGTTGCAGCTAAATTACTCACAGGAGAGAGACTGAACGGTACAGTAACTATACAGCAGCAATGCTAATGAAGGTCTTTATGAATTAATATGAATTATGCCTTTCCTCGGTATGGAATTGATGCCTAGGTTTTCATAATAAAAGGTAATGTACTGTAAATCTTTTTAACATTTTGAAGGTTAAATCATCTTAGCTAGCTATATACAATACCATTCAAAGTTTTAAAGGAAGCCTCTTATACCCACCAAGTCTGGATGTATATTTGATCAAAAATACAAATAAAACACTAAAAATCTGTTTAAATGATCTGTTTCTATTTGAATATATTCCAAAAAGCATCATTACTGCCATTTTTCAATGTCACATGGTCCATCATTCTAATATGCCGATTTGCTGCTCAAGAAACATTTCTTATTATTATCGATGTTGAAAACAGTTGTGCTGCTTAATATTTTTGCAGAAACAGGATTCATTGATGAATAGAAAGTTCAAAAGAACAACATTTATTTGAAATATTTTGCTCACACTACAAATGTCTTAACTGTCACTTTTGATCAATTTAATGCATGCTTGCTGAATAAAAGCATTAACTTCTTCACGAAAAGTAGTGTATATTATCATATAAGCCATTTGATGTATGCTAGCTTGTAAAAATATGTTTAGCTAGTCCTTTGTTGCATTAGTAACACCAGAAAATGACAACTCAATGAAATGAGAAAGAAGCAAACATGCACTGCAGATAAAAAAAACGTGGCAAACTTTAGAAGCTTGATTTGAAGTTGTGCGTGTGTCTTCTTTTAGAGCATGTTGATTTATTCATGTATGTTTTGCACCAGGCCCGAGGCTGCAGGGAAAAGAGGCCACTGTCAGCCCTTCCTCCCATCCTGAGCCCCGCACAAACCCCAAAAACACACTCACGCCGGAGAGCTGACAGTCAGGCGCCAGTCTCGGCGGATCTCTCCAGATGCACGTCACAGGGATCAAAGGCTGGCCCTTGTCACCGCCGCGTGGCTCATGACAGTCGTCACACAGAAGAATAATTCAGGGGACGGAGCCCATCGGGGAAAAGGGCATCGGCGCGCATGTGTGTGATTCTTTTCAGCACACAAACTCTATGTTTCTCTCCTTCCCACCTGCGTTTGCCCCAGGCACAGAGGCTTACAAAAACTCACCTCCCCTTCCAGCTCACATGATAAATATGAGTGGTTTGAAAACCCTGATCAGGGAGTGACAAACAGGATTACATGCTGTTTGCACCTGGTTGTCATAATTAGAGCACTGATGACAGGGGAGGAGTTAATTGAGATGAAGATCACACAGAGGTGGGTGCGATGCGCACACGGCTCTGCATGAACGCTCAATGGCTGTTTAGAGTGATAATTACTCCCTCGGTCACCTTAAACAGCATTAACAGGCTTTTCGACAGTTAAGGCCTGAAACTTAATCTATGCAAGGATGTGAGACAGGTATGTGAGCTCGAATTTGTGACTTGTTGAGATCTGGAATGTGTCAGGCTACCACAAGGAGTGCTATAGTATAAAGAAAAATTATTCAGGAGTGTGAAAGTGTCTGTCCCAATATCCACACTTGCTGTTTTTGCACTTGACCACTTGTCTACTTCCAACGAACGTTCTGTCTAAATAAGCTGGGAATCCTCAGCATGAATGAGTTTAGAGACTGGCTAAATGTTAATATTACTTCTAATGACCTTGCCATTTAATGTGCAGCATAAGACTTGCATAAAATTCAATCATACATTGCTTCGTATAATTTGTCTCAGCAGTCTGCTTTATTTCAGTCATGTTTTCAAACTAAATGAAACCTACTCTGCGCGATGCGCCTGCGTGAAACTTATTAACATCGCTTAATCCTGAGCACTATTTACTGCAAGTTTTTCCAAATTGCAATAATCAAATACAGTTTAATGATAATTAAAATAACCCTCATGGCTGATATGTGAACACGAATAATTAACTTGCATTGGAGGGGTGGGACACCTGTCTATATTAGCTTACTGAATAAAAAGTATGTCTTGGCGAGCTACCTCCAATCAGGCCGCGAGCTACTGGTAGCTTGTGAGTGACATGTTGGAGACCCCTGCTATATGCAAAGTGCCTGTTTGCACCTGGTCATTTAATGCATATTCTCTGACCCAGTAGCTATCCGATCGTGAAAGGACTGAGTATCTTGAGTATCTCTTCAGCAAGCCAATGCAAACTGCCACAAATGAGTCGCAAACACTCAACTCACAATCGTATTTATTAAAAGTAGTATGAATAACGTATCTTTTCAGTTCTGATGCCGCTCTCTCTCCTGGTTGCAGTCTTTGATTTTCCTATTAGCTTATGATGAATAAAATGCAGCACATTTCAAAGAAGTTGCTTTCTTTGATGTAAAATCCGTTAAATTTGCATATAGCGCGGCAATTGAAGATCGGATATGTATATACATTTTACGGAGACACTTATGTGGCCAAGTGTAAATGGAACCGTTTAACAAATCTGGGTTCTTTTCTTCATACGTCCCCAGCTCGTTGTTGACGATTCGGCAAGATCTTGGATTGCTAGGTTCTTTAAAGCTCATCCCAGAGTTGCTGTCATAGCAACAGGTCTGTAAGCTTAAACCTGCTCGGGAGCAGGCTTATTTGATGGAAACAGGATTAGATTGCATATTTTTAGGTGGAATTGATACTTAAAATCTGTTCCAGCCATGGCTACTTTATTACAATAGTACCCTACTGATCCAGGGAAAATAATTAACAATTATTATAATAAAAAAATGGGCGATATATATCGAACGTTGTATATTAAAAAATAATTATATTTTCACGAATAAATCTATCCATGAGTGACTGCACATTTTAGAGTGGCCTTTTATTGTGGCCAGCCTAAGGCACACCTGTGCAATAATCATGCTGTCTAATCAGCATCTTGATATGCCACACCTGTGAGGTGGATGGATTATCTCGCAAAGGAGAAGTGCTCACTAACACAGATTTAGACAGATTTGTGAACAATATTTGAGAGAAATAGGCCTTTTGTGTACATAGAAAAAGTCTTAGATCTTTGAGTTCAGCTCATGAAAAATGGGGCAAAAACAAAAGTGTTGCGTTTATAATTTTGTTCAGTGTATATATATATATATATATAATACTTGGGAATCATGGAAAAAATACAGTGCACATTTATTATGACATTTATGTAGTTTTGTTTGCTTGGTAGTTTCCTTATAAAGGTTCATAAATTTGTCTAGTTTTTCATCAGGTGTCTTTTTTAATTATATGATGTCATTACGCTGCTGTCTGGACGCCAGCCAATCACTGCATTGCTGATCGTGATTTTGAGTATTGATCTGCCCTTTTCGGGGAACAAAAGAACGTGCACTAATTTTAGGCATCTTAATCCAGATATTTTAATCAAATAATAATAATAATACATTGTATTGATAAAGCACTTTACATTTTAAAGTGCTAGAAAAAGAGCCATAATATAAAACAATTAGAACATTTAAAAAAGTATATAATAAAAACCAGCTGACAACTGAGATAAACACAAAAGTTTAAACATTAAACATTAAAAGACTTTAAAACGGGTACGCTTTTAGACCCCTTTTAAAACCATTAGTTGTCTGTGGAGCCCTCAGATGTTCAGGGAGGGCATTCCACAGGCGAGGGGCGGCGGTGCAAAAAGCTCGATCCCCAATGTAGCGAGTCTTAGTCCTAGGGGAGGAGATGATAAGTCTTTGTGGAACGGAGGGAATGTGCTGAAATCTGTTATATAAGGTAAATGGGAGCATTGCCATGGATGCTCTGATGTGTGAGGAGGGAGACTTTGTATTCAATGTGGGCGGAAATTGGAAGCTAGTGTAATGATTGAAGAATTGGTGTGATGTGTTCGTATTTATGCGCTCTCATCAGGATCCTAGCGGCACTATTCTGTATGTGCTGGAGTTTCTGGATGCTCTTGCTAGGGATCCCGATGAGAAGAGAGTTGCAGTAGTTCAGTCTGGAGGAGACAAAGGCGTGGACGAGTTTCTCAGCATCATATAAAGCAGGGGTGAGGAACGTTGATTCTGGAGGGCCGGTGTCCCTGCAGAGTTTAGCTCCAACCCTAATCAAACACACCTGAACAAGCTAATCAAGGTATTCATGATACAGGTAGGTATTTTTTTTCAGGGTTGGAGCTAAATTCTGCAGGCACCTCCAGGACCAACGTTACCCACCCCTGATGTAAAGTGAATGTAGGACGAAGTCTGGCTATTTTCCTTGAGGTGATGAAATTATGTTTTGCAAAGATGTTTAATGTGAGCCTCAAAGGTTAAATGAGGGTCAAATCTAACGCTGAGATTGGTGACTAATGGTGATAGGGGAATGTCCTGGGCAGAAAATGTTATGCAGGTTATGGCAGATGTTCTGATCTGATGAGAGGAACCAATGAGGATGGCTTCTGTTTTTGAGCTGTTCAGCTGGAGAAAGTTATGATTCATCCATGCCCTTATCTCCTCCAGACAGACAGGTGAGTGTGGATAAAGTTGTTGTTGATGATGATGATGATGACGATAATTATGATGAGTGAGTATCAGGTCCGCAAATTCATTTGAAGAACCAGCCAGAGAATTAGCCAGATATCAGTTACCATGATTAGAAGATCTGGCATCTTTCAAATCATCTCAGATCTATTAAGCGAGGTACAAAGAACGGACCCCAGATAGATATCCAATCAGAGAAAACGCATTAAGTGACCAGGTTTAAACAAGTACATTGATGGTATGGTTGGTATTAACTTGATAAAAGCTATTGACAATCTATTGTTTTTTAGCTGTGAAATTTTGTTGAAATATAGCTGTAACGCTAAAGTGATTTTTCAGAACTTGGACAGTCTTCAACTTTTGCTACACTTTTTGTCATGTGCATGCGCTCTCAAGTGGCCAAGACTATGGGTGCTGGGAAAGGCCCTGAGAATATGAATTGAACTGGAACAACAGGGAGAGGAATCACTCTTTTTCCTTTAAGCCTTCAGTTTAAAAAAAAAAAAAAATCTGAACTTTTAAACACAGTTTCAAACAACTTTGTTTTTTTTTATTCAAACTTCCCTGCATTTCAATTCCACCTGCAATTATTTTTGCTTCCTCGATTCATATTCAATTAATTTCTGAATGGTGCACAACCCTGTCAGCTGCTTGTTGAGACAGTGCAAGATGAAAGGGATAGTTCAGCCAAAAATGGTCACAATTTATTTACCCTCATATCATTCCAAACCTGTATTTCAAAACTTTCTTTCTTCTTCAGAACAATTTTTTTTAGGAATATTGTGAACCAAACAACACTAAAGCCCATTGACAAAAAAAAAAACACCCACTGAGGTATTTCTCAAAATATTTCATTTTATATTTCACAAAAAAAAGTAATTCATGTATTTTGAAATGACATGAAGGTGAGTAAATGATGACAGAATTTGAATTTTTGGCTGAACTAAAGACATTCGAAGGTAACTCAATAGACTCCTAGAGTACTGAGATAACAACCAGAGTAACACAAGACAGAACTATGTATTGTCTACGCGTTCACTTCTGCGTATCATTGTGATCTCTGTTTCTTGCCTAAAACAGGCAAAAATTGTCTGGAAACAGTTTTAGAAAGCATAAGTTAAAAACATAAAGATGTTACCATGATACCTTCTCTGAAATTCGAAGGCGGTATTGATGTTCAAATCCAAACCTTTGTGTTTACTTTACAGAGCTCCTCACAGTTTCTGTCTCATTGACGCACATACATCAATACAACCTTTCCCACAAAATTCCAAACCACATCAATAATAAACAGATCTAGTGAGTTGGGTAAATTATGGAGATTATGTTTTGAAAGACTGGGAACACTTTTCTCACATCAGTGCTGGTTGAGCCGCTCCACCTAGGTGCATTTTGATATGAACATGGAAGGGAGCGCTTCCATTAGCCGCGTTCACATTATTGATGCGCACCTTTTGAGAAGGGAGCACGGGAACAGAGGCTTTTCAGAGACGAATGAACTGCTGTTTGTACTGAGGAAAGGCTTTTGTTCCCGAGCTACGCAGCGTCGCACCCCACAGTCAGAAACCCAGATGAAGAAATTGAACAGAAAGTCTTATTTTACAAACCTAACACCTATAGTTTGCATCAACTTGATAAAAATAGCTTTAAATAAAGCAACTTTTGCAAGCAAACGGTTTATCTCACAGGCTCTTGGCAAGATATTTTCTTCAACAAAGCTCAATTTTCTCAAACATATTTGCCTTTTATGTTATGTTACGTGTGAGTCGTGCACCCAGCGCTTATTTGCGCTTTTGTGAGAGAACTCATACTGTAAAGATTTCTCTATGACATTTAGCTGCTCATCTCTGTTTCAAGAATAAATGCTGAAATCATAAGTTTTCGCAGTTTATTTTGCAAAGGATGATCAATGTGCTTTAATGGGGTGCGATAAGCTAAAATACCTACTTATAGGAGTAGTTTACTCCAAAATGAAAATTTTCTGAAAATATGCTCACCCTCAGGCCATCCAAGATGAGTTTATTTCTTCATGGGAACAGATTTGGAGCAATTTAGCATGACATCATTTGCACACCAATGGACCGGACCCTCTGCAGTGAAGGGGTGCCGTCAGAATGAGAGTCCAAACAGCTGATAAAAACATTGCAATAAACTAAGTAATTAGTCCATCAATTAACGTCTTATGAAGTGAAAACCTGCATGTATGTAACAAACAAATTAATTAATTAAGATGTTTTTAACTTCAAACCGAAGCTTCTGGCAAAAAGAGTCCTCTATACATAATTTATTGCTTTCTCCGGGGAACACTTAAGAAAGAAAGTTTATTCTTTGTATTTCAGTATCCTTTAGTTTTCCATAACATATTGTCATCTAGAGCTTCATAAAACTGCAATATAGATCAAATTATGTGACAATCAGTCTTTTGTCACTGCACTTCATTACCTCATTGATCTGACACATTTTGCTGTGCTGCTGCTATATGAAGTGTTTCGGGAGAAAATAAAATCAAAAGTGCCCTTTACCTCAGGGGGGCTTTAGCCCCTTGTACCCTACCCTCGATCAAAGCACTTAACCCCAGGTTACTCCATAGGGACAAAGTGTTTAACTGACCATGGTTGTGTGGAAATAAAAGCTAAATTCTATATATCGCTATGTGAATGCTGTCTTATGCTATACACACCTCTCCACCGAAAGCAATATACACAAGAGGTTAAGATATTAAAGCTAAGAATATCACTAAACAGCTTTCTTTTCGTATTTGTTTTATGGTATCGTATACAAGATGTTCGGCACAATGTGGTCAGTTTGATTCTGAACAGCAATTAATTTTCACTTCTGATTCAGTGGCCTTCATAATAGGTTGGTTATTTTTAAGTTGCACAGAGAAACGTTTTAATTCATGCAATTTGCTTTGGCTATATTTAGAGAGTAATTGCTAGTGAAGGTAGGCTACTTTCATCAAGAGCCACAGGTGGTTGTTTATTTCTCCCCAGCCACCCGCAGATTTGGCAGAAAATGCTTTTTAAATAAGTTCAGATCAAAGACAACAACTTTAGGTCCTTGTCGGAAAATAGCTGGCTGTGTTTGGCACATCAGAAGCGTTTGAGGATAGTATTGCTCACTGTGGCTAAAGGTAGGCTAGAATCAAGTTGATTTTGCTGTCTCTAATTGGCTTTCAATCATCAGACTATTGTGGTCTGATCCCTACTGATGTGCTTCCAGCTCTGTCTGTTTCACTTACAACTATGAATAAATGAGGAAAAATAAAAAATTATGACATGTAATCTCCTGGCATTTTTGGCAGTGCCATTTATATTTGCATGTGCACTTCTGTGTTTTGAAAATGGGATTTCTTTCAGGGAGAAAATAACATTTCTTTCTGATACAAAATTGTCTGGAAGTCACACTGAGAAATCCAATGAATGAGAACCAAGAGTTGAGAATCATATCTTCATCATATTTTCTGTCTCCAGTCATTTTGCATTAACTGGCGTGTTCTGTCGAACATCCCCCGGCTGAATTCGCATCACGCACGTGGGGTATCGAGCACGTATAGTTCAGCGCGGGAAGACACTATCACAGTGCTCACCGCAATACTTCTGAGAAAATTATTTGTTTTTTAATTTCAAATGAGACACGTGCAATTTGCATGATGCTATTTCAAGCTCCATTGAAACTGAACCTTCTGTGCACTTTCGCGTCTGATAGGAAAATAGTGTATCGGGTCTTGTCATTTTTCATCAAGCCTTGAGATTTTTTGATCTTTTATGAGAACGCACTGTCAGGAACAGTTTTCATGACAAGAAGGTTTGAAAACACATCAATCATTCCAATGATAAACATGGCTCATGTCATCTCCTCTTCCTGTCTGCTCTCTCCATTTATCCCACTTGTGAACGTGTCCTTATTATGTCACGTTCAATTAGTGAAACGCCTTTGGAAAATGGAGACCTCTTGATTGGTGACCGAGAAGAAGAGCCTTGGCAAACAGTGGGAATGTTGGTGTCTGCATTCTGACGCTGACACACAGTGCTCCATGTCTTACTTTGAATATCCTTTTCACAAAGCCAGTGCTCATAAAATGTGTAAAAAAGCCCTCTAAAATGATATTAACTCAAGCCAGCCCAATGTAAACACTCTTGAATTATAGTGAGGGGAAATATATTTTTATTCTAAATCAGCCAGGAGTGTAAAAAGATAGAGGAGCATTCTGAAAATACGCATCAATGACAATGTTATGAAATTGAGTCTGACACCTCTAAAATTACCCGAACCTTTTCAGTCTGACAGCTGAAGCAGACTGGCACTTTAAAATGAACAGCTCCTGTTTTCAAAACCCAACAGCGGCTCTATCAGCACGGCCACGGATTGTTTCGCAGAGGGCCGGTTCTAATCGTAAAGGTTCAGTGTTTTTGGCAGGAGAAGGCAGGTTCCAGATAAGGCAAGGATTTATGCACAGACAAGATTAGAAATCCACACGGCTCTGTCACAGTGCACTTCCTCCATGCAATGCAGTGATACTGAAACTAATCTCGCGGCAAACATATGAGATTCGGTAACACAAACCTAGATGGGAAGGAATGGGCTAATCTATCTGCATTCGCGCCATCGGACTCCACAAAGGACGACGTTTACCGCGGGCGCAGGCTGAGACGCTGAGCAGATGTGGCCTGTGAATGAACCTTTGTAAAAGAGAGATGATGCTCTGTCCGGTTCTATGGAGATAGGAGCACAGATCAATATCTCCCATGCAGCCAATAGAGGCTCTCATGCTATTCAAAAAGAACAGGTGACACAGAGGAAAATGCCATTACTTTAGCTCATGAGCCTCAATGGAGATGTTTCATTTAAGCATCAACATTTTTCTACTGAAATAATTTATGAGAATATAATTTAAAAAAAAAAAAAAAAATACAATTGTTGACTTTTATACCACTTTGCTCTAAAATATTTAACAACATGGGTTTAAGGGCTCATTAACAAATTGGTCAATTCAGCATCCGATAAAGAGGTCCATCTGTTTTACTGAAGGCCCCATGTGTGCCGCTCTGAGATTCACAGCAGCAGCATTATTGACTAAAAATACATTTTCATTAGCCAACACCACGTAACCTGTGAATCCAATTAAACTTTCATTCAGATAAATATTGAGGGACATTGGCTGCTGAAAGGTGCATCTAATCTTCTAAATGACACTGTAAAACATGGAAGCTGATTCTCTGCTGTTCAGCCCTCCATCTGGAAACCCATCTGTACCTCCTGTTTTAAGGATCTGATTCCCACTGTATCCAATACTCACATGAACGTTAATGACTGGACAAACTGTAGCATGCTAAGGTCATGCATTAACCACAAACAGGGTCAGGAAGGGTAACCAGAGCTGTTAGCATATGGGTAAATATTGAATATGAAATAGGATAAGCTTAGGGATAGATCTATTGACAATGCTTAATGCGACCGTACACGCTAAAGACTATCCACTGGGATTATTTATTTATTTGTCATATCTATTCTAGGGCAAAGCTATTCTGTGACATGAAGCAATTAACACTGTAATAAGATAACATCTTTGTGAGGGAACACTTGATTCAAAGCAATTTAAAATGGCTTTGGCGTGGTCGTAGTTAAAGATCCCTCATCATGTAATACATTTTACAAAGATACTGTCAAAAAGATAGTGTCAACGAGGCTCTACTTCACATAAAATAAGAGGCACTATGATAAGAAAAGATTGATTACCCCATGCTTTAGGAACTTTTGATATTGCGTGGAGTCCTGGGGTGGAAAAGAACCATTAACCGCACCTGATGTTGCATTGCCTACATCTGTTCCTTATTACAGTGAAGCAAGACAGCTTGACGCATTAGCTTATAAGCGTTTGTTTGATGCTTTAATGACAGATCAACGATCGACCCGTAGTTGGACAATTATTGGACAAGTTGGCTGTTTAGATTTTGCTGAGAAATCTTGAAAATTAAACGCACTTTCATATTTGCTGCATAATTTCCATCAACATGTAATGCTGTGGGATTCAAATACATCCATCCAAACTGTTTTTTTATTTCTTGGACTGAATTAATTTGTGTAAAACCCTACTGAGTTTGTTTTTGAAATATCTGATTTATTTTTGATATTTAAGAACGACAAGATACATAGTTTCTCCATCAGTCAAAATAGAGAAGAATACATGTTTTTGTGAGAAATGTGTTTAACATAAAATCTGTTTGATTTCAAGAGAGCAGACGTTGTGGCAGACATAATTCGTTTATTCTCTTTAAACTTCCCATGTGATTGAACTCATGAGAGATAATTGGCTCACCATAAGTTAAGTTACTATAATCATCTCGTAGCACAATCTCAGTTTATAGTAAATTAAACTGAAAATGTAAATTAAGCTACAAAATGTAATTTCATGTAATTATAAGTCCATTGTTTATCTTGAAAGAAATTATCCATAAAAATAATTAGGCTACTGCAATATAGCTACTAGGTTGTAATGTTTAATACCTATAGGCTAATTTGAAAGGGGTGAGAACCAGGGCGTAAGTGACATTTCACCAACTTTACAGGAGAGCCAAAACTAACATTTTACCATAGTTTGATCTGAATTTGTGTACTGATTTCAATTGTTTATAATGCAAATTTGTACACTCATGAATGACAGCACTTTTGCCAGTAGGAAGAGCTCATTAAGAGCTTTCATTTGATGTATATATCTCCATTTCACCAAAAATGTCACTTACACCTGGTTCTCACCCCTCGATATATATATTTATTAGACGCTAATGTTCATATGGCCTTTTAATAATACTATGTTTTACTTCTACATCTGATATATAATAATATCATATGCATTATGCAGAAGGATAGATTTTATCTCTCAATTCAACCTCGTGTTTACGTGCAACGGACGGATCTTGACGTTTCCAACATGGCGGACTCTCGGGACGGATCTCTCTCACAGTAGGCTGAACTTGAGACGAAGGTGTGCATGAAAGTGAAGCATCCATCCACCCGTCCGTCCGTCCATCCAAATCCAACAGAAAAAAACAGTTCTGTCTGGCTGGCTGGCTATCAAAGTTTTGATGATGGGGTTATTTAGCAATAATGACTGACAGAGTGTAGAATTAACCCACTTATTGCATGGCTATTGGCTAATAAATAAATCAATATGAACTTATATAAGAAGAAACACTGTGACGTGATATAGTGACTGACCAATCAGAATCACATATTTCAAAGAGCTGCATAACTGTGGGGTATTAAGTAGCCAGTTTTTTAGTTGATTTAACCACTGTTCGTTAGTATCAAAGCTCGTTTACCCATGAGCATGTTCATCAGCATGTTTTCTGCGATGGTGGCTTTTGCATAAGGGATCTGCGGATCTGTTTCCGGCTGGGTTTAGAACGAATGCACATGTTCAGATGCAGAGGGAAGATCATTTATCAGGGGTTTTGAACAACAGTACACATGGACAGCGAGGAAGCATTTCTCTCCTCGGAACAACACAAACACAGAGCTGCTGCCCTGGAGACTTCAGCTGCATGCTCAAATCACCATCCCTCTTCATATTCCACTGTGTCTAATTAGCCAATTCAGTCCAGACCACATTTATAGACCCGGTGGAACATACAGACACACACACTTATACATACATGCACACAAAGAGTCTGTCCTGGAATTCACATGTAAATTAGATTATAGTTCAGAGAGCCTTGTTCCTACGGTGTGGGCGTCTGCCTGTAGACTCTTTGAAGATGATCTAGTGGAAAGGACCTGGGTATATATATATTAGATTAAAAATATCAGACTCTGGATTTGTGTGTTAATAAATGCAGTAATCATATTCCAAACTCGTGCAATTCGACACACAGTCAGGCATCCACCCCAGCAAGTGATGCAGATTGGGCCAGTATGCTCTCTTGAGGAGAATCACACTGATGTCTTCTGACAAGCTTCATTCCACAGGAGAGAGGGGTCTGTCACCAGGACACCATCGCCCAAATGCTTGCCTGAGGCCGTCTTCCCCACTGACTCACATTCTACAAACAAGACACTAAAAATAACAGCTTAGAAAAGGTAGAAAAATATCCATGAAAAAGACCTATGCAAGATTTTCTTTCTATGGAACTCTTTCTATTGAAATCCTTATTTTTTTCTATTGAAGTTATCACTGACTTCATTATAAACCAATTTGTTTCAAATAAGAGACTGGTGTAAATATATCCAGAATTAGTAACGCTTCGCTGATACTTTAACAAAAAGCAAAACTCAATAGATGTGATTCTAAAACACTGACTTGCACATCTAAAAGGAAAGCAATTTCAAGTATATATTCCAATTAAATGAATCTGAAATGATACCATGCTGAGTCCACCTCGTGTGTAGATACATTTGCAAATGATTCAAATTGGTTTAAAAGTGCACATTAAAATAAACTTTATTAAATGCGCAGGAACTGACTTACAGTGAGGATTTGCAGCTGATTTCACCTAATCATTGCAAACTAGATTATATGAATAACTAAATTATGCATTAGCATATGTTCCTGATTTGTCTGCAGCATGACTGTTGTATCTTGAACGTTGATTGGGCTTAGAAGCTTGTTGGATTAGTTTTAAAGCATTGTGACAAGATTGCAACAAGTAGATTATTGGAAATCTTGTCCATATTGTAACGTGGGGAATTTAGTTTATATCCACCAGATCTCAAATGCCATAAACGAGAATGAAACTTTAATTAAAAAAAAACTTAAACGATTTAGAAATAGAGTCTAATGCATATAAAATGCACAGTAAAAAATACTGAAAAAATAGTTTCAACATAATTTTATCAATTACTGTCCTGGTTTTATTGCAAGCAGAAAACCTTTTTATGCAGTATGCTCACTCAGGGACTTGTTTAGTACGATTTTAGATTTTTTTTGATCATGTGTTAATTAAAAATATCTTGTATAATTTTAACTGCTGTATTTTTGTGTTTGCGTGGTTTTATTTTACTTTATGCAATTCTTGTTTTATTACAACTCATTTATTGCCACAAAGAGAGCCTTAGATGCTGACATGGCAATACAAATAAATAACTAGGCTATTCCTGCTGACTATAAATTTATGCAATTATTTTTTTTACAATTTACAGGCTTGAATATACAATTAAGATTATCATTTAAAAATTTCAGCCATCTATCTTGACAAATTTGTTTTATCTTTGTTTCATATTAGTTCAGGATAAGTCGTAGTGTTGCGCACAAATAAAATACAAATCAGTTTTGGTCTCATTGAAGGGTGAATGCAATGATAAGCCCCTGCAAGCTCACACTCATATGCCTCCATACACTGAGATGCATGTCACAAGATGAACTACTTCCTGTTCAACATGACTTTAATGTGGCATCTAGATATTCATTTCTATGGGCTTGTTGTCATTGAAATAGGGCCTTAGTTTACAAGACCAACTTGCAGCCGATGAGGCAAGGAGTTCACAGGTGACTTGCAGTGCTGGTGGTTGAAAGGAAACTGTAGGTGTGATTCATAGCCAGTGGCACCATGCCATCAAGACAAGCAGAGATCTGATCAGCCTGTGCTGGGGCACCTCATGATCATTTCTGATGATGAAAGTCTAAACACCCCAGGATGCATCCTCTAATGATGTTCCAGAAAACTGCACTGAGCGAGCTTATTTATCTGCAAAGGTGAATGTTTTTGTGATGTTCTTTTTTTCCCCTCCATGCAAAATCATGTTTATGCATTATGTATTTGTATTACTCAGGGATCATATATTCAACTTGGCTTTTCTAAATTATTTATTAGAAAAGTTTTAAATTTTTTACCTTTTTACATTTTATGGCTGTCGTTAATATTAAAATGAACGCTCGACTAATCTGATAATTAAGTGATAAACATTTGTGGCATGAATGCAGCCTATAGCAACATGAAGGTTTCTTTTAATTCATTATAAAATATAGATTCATCCTCATCTTTGAAAACTGTTGATTAGAGAAAGCTATTCATAAATAAAACGCAATACATGTTTACTAAGAACTTTCTGGGAACATCTCGATGCAAATTTAAATCCAGATCTACCAATCCTTATGAACAAGGTGGCGAAATAACAATTTAAATGTACTTCATATTTTTTTACTTAAACATTAATTGAGTCCATGTTGCTGCAGTGTTTACAAAATGATACCAAAGGGAATCAGCATACTAATGTCTTCCTTATAAATGTCTCTGCATATTATGCTGTGATAGCAGCATAGAAAATATTGCTTACTTAACCATATTTGGCCCACAAGGTTTCTCATAAACACTTCAGACAGCGTGGAGAATAATCCCCATTAGTGCTCGGCTCTCTTCTTTGAGAAACATCCTCAGGCAGGTGTATAAAATCTATTCCAAGGGTGCCATTACAAACACCTCTATTACATTTCTTACCTGTTTAAAAGCCCTCTATCTCTTTCAGAAACTGTTAGCGATTTGCTGATGACGAATGATGCTGAATTTGAGGCCATTAGTTAATTAGTAGATCATAACATCCCTGAGGACAAAAGAAGCCCGAGTGGCTTCCTCTATCAGAACTGTGTGTCATTAGATGAGAGAGAGACACTAATTAGAGGGCTGAAAGAGTCTAGATATTATATAAAGCCTCCCTGTGCTCGATGCTATATACACACACGCACATTTAAATGTAATATAAAGGCCTGTTTTCTCCCCGCATAGAGAATGCCTAAATCTAATTTTGGGGTTTCAAAATCAATAACCTTTTGCTAAAAGCCTGGCTTGTTAGTGCGAGAGGTGCATCTGGGAAATGGAAGCCGTATGAAACAAAATTCTGAGGTGAGACTGAGATGTTGTCACTCTTGTGTTGTTAGAACAGTCGATTTCATATAGGCACCGTTATATGCGGTTAAATGCAAATGTATAAAAACATTAATTAGAGTCTCGCATCCACTAAGGCTACACCTAATGAACAGAAGAGATTAGAGTAAATGTATTTTTATAATTTCACAAGTTAGCTTAAAATCAATATGAAATGGTATTCGCAACTCATAAAAACAGGATGTTTTATGGTGGGGTTTGATTTGAATTTTTAAGTGCAAATTGATTGAACCAAGAAACGTAGGGTGGTAGGAGGGAAAGATTGGACAATAAGAGAGCTTAAATGAGAAGTTGCAAGAAAGTTGTTGTTTTAGACGCAATGTAATTTAAGAGCGAGCACCGATATTTTTTACTTGAATGTGCATGGCTTCCGGTGTCATTTGCTTACAGTTATTTTAGCTGCACTGAACAGTCTTTTATGCTGTTTGATGTTAGCACATTATTTTAATTGATCATAATCATAAACACACTAGTTTGTAGCACAAATAATTACAAAAATTACTACACTTTGTTATTCTTCCCGATGCTCTAATTTTCCTATGCATTAAAAAATATATTTTTTTTGAAGTTGTAAATAAGAAGACAAAAATTATTGGAGTTCGTTTTACAAGAAAATTGTATTTCAGTATTTCTGCTTCAAAATGTAGGGCAAACGTACCTATTAATCTCACATACCCATTAAGCACACTTCCAATTTTGAGTTTAGATTATAAAAATAAAAATAATGTATTATCATACTTTATGTCTTAACCAATTGATGTGTTTGTTACTACATACCTCAATCAGATCGTTGCACATGAGATTGAGTCTCCATGGAAAAATCGCATATGAATCTCCATACGAAATCGCCCCCTATACCCTCAAATAGTCCCCTATTTGAGGGGACAGACATTTTGAGTGGTGTTCGAAACCATAGTGGATGTTCTCAAGTGCACTCATTCAATCCCACAATGCACCGCGAAAACGAGTGTACAACCGATGTACACTCAATGGCTTGAGAATCCCCATAATGCACTCTGTCCCACCTGATTCGATTACATTTCACTTCTAATTATACCCTGTATAATTTATTATGTGACGAATAAAGAAACCTTGAACCTTGAGAGTCGTGCGCCATATTAATTCCCACGTCTCGCCAGAAGATGGCGCCTCCGCAGCTGAATCATCCATTCATTTATTTTAGAAGCACTCATCCACGGCGTAATACAGCGTAATACAACACAGGTACAAATGAATTGTAAATTGACTATTAGGGTTTATACATAATTTCCATGACAGAGTTCAAGATAAATCCTTTAATCTTACTACTGGAGCTGCCCGTTTCAAATGATTATTAAATAGCAAGCAAACTATGCAAAAGTGGCAGTCCTTCGGGTGCACTTGATGTCCGAATTCAATAACTCGTTTCCATTCACTCCTTCAAGTGAACTGTGTAAAAGTGGACTAATGTAGGGAATAGGGAATGAGGGTATAGGGGGCGATTTCAGATACAGCCCATGTGTTCACACTGCCTGGCGGCCATTTTGAAAGCAGTCTAAAAACTTTCACCAAAAGAAGAGCCCCTAAAATGTTCAGTTTTTAGATGTTTAAGCCTTTATTTAGGGTAAGTTTCATTACTTACTGTAAAATTAAGAGATTAATGTTAAAAAGATAGTTTTAGCAACATGCTACAGAACACAGTTAGCCGACTAGCTGTATAAGATTGTGTGCTACGCTAACATATTTCATCACAGGCATTTCTGGCTTGTACTTTTAAATCCATAATATTATAAATTGACAGTTTATTACTGTTCTGTGGTTTTACACTGCTTTTATTTTCAAAGATTTCATATTATTGTAAGGTGAGCTTAAAGGGTGCACTGCTATGAAAATCACACAGCTTCAATGTCACATGATTAATTGGAACAGGGGTGTACTTAAAGGGTACAGAAATGTACCCATTAAGCACAGCCAAACTTTTTGTGTTTAATGATGTACATCTTAATTGAAATACAAAAATTTAA
Source organism: Ptychobarbus kaznakovi (assembly GCA_027422405.1). Classification (NCBI taxonomy): domain Eukaryota; kingdom Metazoa; phylum Chordata; class Actinopteri; order Cypriniformes; family Cyprinidae; genus Ptychobarbus; species Ptychobarbus kaznakovi. Next base: position 5,101,244 of record CM049796.1, on the reverse strand, counting down.
AATCAAATTAAATATTTTTGTGTGACAGATTATTTTAACATAACTTCTTGTACTGAAACAAATATCTTGTGCACATACAATCTAAATGTAGATTTAGCTAACCTTAATAGATACATTTACCCTACAATTCAGTGTGGTATTTCTTTCGAAATTATTTAAGAAATTTCCTAGCAATATCTGAGTGAAAATAGTTTCCTAGCTTCCTCTTTCAAGTAAATTCAACCCCGATTTTTTTTCCATCATAGCAGCTAATGAATCAGAAATAGCTTAAACTTCTTTGTTGGATTATGGATACAAAAGTGGTCTTCATTTGTACTGACACCTAGTGCTGTGGATCCAGCATTGCGCAGATATGTTTTTGGTGACAAATCCATTGTAGAAATAGCTAATTAATGTGTATCTGTTTATCATGATTGACTCGTTCCTTAACTAGATAACTAGAATGCTGTGTAGTAATCTGCTTGTAATGTGAACTAAATATGGTGATATATATATTTTTTGTGAAATTAAAAAGCTTTGTCTAGGCCACTGATGTGACTCACAAACATTGTATTCATTGACAACACTATACATTTATTTAGGCATAAAAACTTTCAAAAGTGGCCAAAAATACCCTGCGCACCTCTAAGCGAATCGATCAAAACATCATCAGCGACCTCCGGGGTCACGCACCCGCCAACAGATCTGATTCCTCTCGTCAGTGTCTCATTATGAAATGGAGAGGCGTTTAATTATTTATTTATTTTTCTCGGTTCCTGATGCACGTCTCTGACAGGAAAGCACTAACCACAAGTGTCCGGTCAGCGTGCTGTTGCTATGCTTTGAATCAATCAATATGCCCAGGCTGAGTTTGGCCTGCAGGTAGCACATACAGATGGAATAATTTTCAGATGATCAGATATGCAGCACTGATGTGAGGAGACTAGCGCTAACACAGACTCAACGCATGCGAGACTCTGCGCCACGTGGTAATGAGCCCGCGAGTATCTGATGCCTGCCTGTTCCTTGCCCCATCTGCCCGCTAACGAGACCCTGAATGCATCCTCTCCTGACTGTCCGCCTCTGTCCCGCGGTGTCATAATGAAGCTCGAGAGGCCTCACACCTCACAGACGCCGCTGCTCCCTGCCGCCCGATGCCTTTTAATGGCTTGTTTGTTTGCCTTTGTTTTATTCCTCCTTTTCAAAAGGCGACAGCACGCAATCCCGACAAAATCGCCTGGGGCTCTCCTTGATGTTTATGTTGCACGGGAAGTGAATGGGATTGGAGCAGACAGAGCTGTTTATTGCCGAAGGCGAGTGCATCCGTACTCGATATCTGAATGGGGTTATTAACATCCCCTGTTTGCACCTCTTGGATGGGATCTTTCGGCAATCATTTTCACTCATATGCAAGGCGCTGGAACTCGAGAGAGAAAGATGTGCGCTTGTAGCTTAAGAAGGTTTTATATAGATTGGTGGAAAAGTCTCTGTGCTGCTCCACCGAGAGGTTTAAGTAATTCTAGCTTAAGTACAAGAGGTCAGCAGATTTGCAAACCATAAGCAACGGACGTAACACCTTCTGAATTATTCAAACCTTTCCGTATCGTCCTTGCAACAGAAAATGGTAAAATCAAATAAAATCCTTTATTGAGACCAGCATCTTTCGGTGGCCCAGTAAACATGTCTATTTTGAAGTGGTTTTAAATAGGAAAATGCAGCGGTCTTAAAAATAAAGATTCTTTATGGCTTAAAAAACATTTTTTTTCTCTAACTTGTTGCTTACGCTTAATCTCTAACTTGTAATGTGTAATGTTACTTACTACTTAATACTTAGATTGATTTAATATTGATGACAAATTTTGTTTCTTTATACGTTATTCTGATCAATTAAAGTTGGTGTTTCTGTTATTCTTTGAAGGTTATGAAAAAGTGTTCTGATTTTTATTTTTTCTGGGCTAGGGTTTTTATCGTGATCTTATGGTGGTCACTAGGGGTGCGAATCTGCAAATTTTATAAAAAAAAATTCTTGAATGCATCGCGATTCTCAGGAATCGATTCTGAGCTTAGTTTTTAACAGCAGATGGCGCTCTAGGCTACTTTTCAACCCACAATCAAATGCTCACGAAAAAGAGCTCTTGTGCGTTCGCCTGAGTAATGTAAGCAGTTAAATGTACTTGCACCTCAACATTTATGATCCAAGAGGAATGTAAACACAGCCCACTGTAAACACTCTTGTAACTTGCTTCAACCTGAAAGAACTTTAAGAATTATTATTTTAGATTCAAGTGGTGCATGTATAGAACTGGAAGCGAGCAGGCGGTTTCAAAAGCATGCAGCATGCTGTTAAAAACTAAGCTCAGAATCGATTCCAGAGAGAATCGCTATGCATTCGTAAAATCGCAGAATCGATTTATCGTCGCACCCCTAAGGGTCACAGATGTTTTGAAGTATGACTGTATGAAATTCATGTTAAAGAGCAAAATAGTAAATTAATGTTAACCACGGACATTTTCGAACCCATTCCACATTTCTAAGGAAACCCAAATGCTGAATTGTCCCCCTCTGTTTAACTGAATAACTTCATGTAGACTATTCTAAGTTATATATGTGGTTTCTGGGCTCTTTAATGCCCCATTAGAGAATACAGAAGTTATTTGTAGATCTTAAAATGTTCCTCAGTGTTGCATCAGGCTGTAAAACCTTTTTGTTTCTAACTGGTGCCTTTAAGTTTATTTGAAATATTTTTGCATGTACATCATCTTCAAAGACAGGGAGTTTTGGATGAGCACTTACATGGTTAAAGGTCAGCGTCTCATGCAATAGAGTGGGGGAACTATGACGTCACTCTGTAGGCGGATCGGCTGTTAGCATGAAACTGGTTCCCTCGACAAAAATACAATAGGATTTTTCCATAGGCTTTTGGATTATCGCAAAACATAAGCTCTGTGTTCAATCATAGTTCATGAAACTTACACGTTTTGTCCATCAAGATAATCTTCACAAAACAACATAACATTGACGAATGTTGAAGCCTAAATAAAAGTGCCAGAACTGAAAAGCTAAACTTAGGCTATAAATGAACTACTGCACCACGGTCGCTCGCCTACAACGTCACCAGCACCGCCCGCGCTCTCGACAACTTTCTCAAACTTATTTTTAACGTTCAGTGAAAAGGATTTACACTGTTTATGAATTTTAATCCACGCTACATAAACCGTTTCATATAAACTGGAATAAATACAAAACTAGAGCCAAACTAAAACTGTATAGTGAATAAATGAAATAATCATAACAGAAGGACATATGAAAGCATGCATTTCTGTACATTTCGAAATAATGTGCATTACAAGTCAATAATTCTTGATTAATATGAATTAAAAACGTATCGCCGCATATTCAATGATAATAGCAGAATGAGCAAGTTTTTGGATATTAAGATTCATTTTAGTGAGCAATGGCTTACAGTAAGAAAACTTATTGTAGTTCTAAGACGAAGTGGGGCAGGGTTTAAACATTTGAATATTTCAGGCCTATGCAGGCAGCTTCAACAAAAATCACTGCATGTAAATAATTTTTACATCATTTTGAACCCATGTAAAAAAAAATGGGTACAAACAAGGTTTCGGGTCAAACACTTCCTCCGGACCCTATGGAGAATCAGATTCCGCGTTATCAGTGTCAACGAGCATGTAGGGGCAAAAAAAAAATGTCGAACAACAATATAAAATGCGGGAAACTATTCATTGGTTATTCTAAAATGAATTGTATTACAAATTATACTACAACTGGAAAATACTGTAAATTGATAAACTGTTTGGCGTGATGACGTTGAATGTCTCCGACAGCGCCTGTAGTCCCATTTAGCAACTTGTTAGCAACCGTGTTGTTTAAGAAACGTAACAGCTTAAACAAATTACGAGTGTGGTGTAACTGGTGTGTTTTATGTCGTACAATATAATGTGAAAAGTATCTTGAGCTTGTGTGAACCACAGATCTTATTTAAGGGATTTAACCAAAATCCCATAAAAAAAAAACATTGACTCTGGGACAATGGAACCGGAAGTGCTAAAATGCTAACTCGCTTCCGGGGCTTCGCCTACAAAGTGACATCATAGTTCCACCACTCTATTCCCGTCACCATATAGAATTATATGGATGTTGCCATATAAAGAGAATTGGCAATTATCGATAATGCTGGTGAACTAGCAATTTCAAGGGGACTTTTTGTATGTGTGTGCGTGTATATGTATGTTACATCCAAGGATACAATCTTAAATGGGCTTTAATGTAAAACAGGATATCTTAACAGCAGTGTATCGGTCACTTGTGGAATCAGTTATATCCTTTAACAGTGTTTCTTGGTTTAATTTTCTTTCAGCTGTAAATAAAGGGAAAACAATCAAGAGTAATTAGGCAGGCATCTAAAATTATTGGGTACCCACAGACTCAACTTTTAGATCTCTATTAATTGTGCTGTAAAGAGGAAAGCAGCTTTTATTGTTACTGACCCCTCTCATCCTTTTCTTTCTTTCAGCTACTCCCATCAGGTTGTCGGTTTAGAACTCCTTTTGCTAGAAGGAAGGCTTATAGTAATTATTTTATTCCTTCTGCAATTTCTATTCTGAACAAGGCCAAACTGTTTTGTCAGGATCTCGTGTCTTAGGCTAGTTATTTATATTAATATCGTTTTTTGTGGATCAATTGAGGTTGGTTGTTGTGTTTTCTTTTTGTATTGTGTACATGTGAGCCTTTTTACCGAAGACAAATTTCTATCACTGGTTGATAGATAATAACATTTTTTAATCTTGAATAATGAATACCGCATATGCTGGTGCAATAAAGTCGTATGATTTTTTTAAAAGTCATGCAATCACTTCTAGGCCGAGACATCTGCAATCTCTAGTTTTCCAGCCCAGTGGACACCACATTTCCTCTCTGTTCGTAATAGACAAATCACTCAAAGCAGCCCAAATATGGTGAGAAATCTCATTTAAAACCCTTCAGCCTGGAATTTCAAAGCCAGATCAACCATCCCAAAAGCGCTGCAGTGTCCTGATGACATATGAATGTAATCACATGACAAATCAGAAATGCAAGGAAAGACAAGAATATCTTACCCTCTGCCACCTCCAACCTCTGGGGAAAAGTTGCAAAGAGGAATCTATTTACCTGTTGTATTGTCTTTCTAAGATGTGTCCTAAAGTATTTCAGTCTTTTAGCAAAGAGAAAAAGTCTGGATGTACATTCAGTGTGCAGAACTGCTACAAATCGACATATAATGTTCTTCTTTGTGATAAAATTCCATGTTTCAAAACCTAGTGAACTGCCTTGTTGTAGCACAGAGTGGTTTCAATTGATGTTTGAGGTATGACTAGATGTAGTAAGTTAAACAGACTTTCAATTTTTATTCTATAAGGAATGTTAACCACATACCTTATTTTACAGTGCTTATTCTAAAAGCCTCCTAGAACCCGATTACCAAGGGAACCCAAGACTTGGAATTGCTAATTATCTTCTGGTTTTTATGACTACATTATGAATAGCTTAATTGGATTACTTTATTACTACTCCTGAGGATTCACTGCATTTGAGCTATATATTTTCCTGTAGTATTAGCTTGTTGCTAAGCTAACGATGCAATACACTGCATTATATTAGACTGTACTGTTTATTGTCACTTCTTGTTATTGAATGAAATATATTGAAAGGCACCATCCTGAATGTTGTTTTGTAGAGCTTAGATTTTGTCCAGAACAAAGCATCTTAGCTGGCAGCATGGTGTTGCATGGCTTTAATGTCTTAGAATGCTGTCTAGGTAGGAAGTTTAGGTTTTGGAACAGAACTTGTATATTTTTCAGACATGGTTTGTTTTAAGCCTGAGAGAGGAGAGATGATTTGGCTGACAGGAACAGTTCAGCAGTCCACAGAGATGAACAGTCATGTCAGTGAGGCTTGTCAAGCTGTCGAAGAAGAGCAATAGCTGCATCAAGCTATCTGAGAATTAATCTCAACACCAATAACAATTGTAAAGATTGTTAGAGAGCTGGAGAGGTGCTCTAAGCCTCTTAGAAGAGCGCCCGTTATTTCGATTTCAGGTTAAGATGTTTGAGTCTTTGGTTATGCCAATCATGTGTTCGAAAACTTGAGATCGGACACATTTGACATTGCAATAATGGCGCAGTAATCGAATTCTAGCATGCCAGAGTCACATTTTCTTCATCGTCAGTGTGCCGACTTTATCTCTAGAGGAAGACATCACACAGAGTGAGTAAACCGCACACACTTAAATCTATCAGATGACATGGCTTTCCATCCATCAAATAATCTTCAGTGAAGATAATAAAGAGATTAAACACTTCTACTTCTGGATCGGTTTCTCCGTAGAGCAGATCCGAAACTGTTACGGATGGTGGAGCTCATTCATCGCCTAGTTATTTAGAAAGAGGGGGAAATGGATTCTGCACTTTGACTATGACTAATAGAACATTCAGTTAAATGTATAAGAAGCCAGTGAGCCGTAAAGAAGCAGGAGAGGCTTAACACTGAGCTGAATAACACGCACTCAAGCTCAAAGAGGTGGGAGGGTAAAATACTGTGATTAATGATTTGTTTCTGTACGATGTTGGTATGTTGATCATCACTTGGCTGCTGGAGCAGAGAACTACTATAAACCCAGCAATGAAGATGTTCAAGCAGGTTAGATAGAGTTGTTGGTAGGGTTAGATGGAACCTGTGGATGTGGAAATAAAAACCTGGTTTATTAAATATCGTCTAATTGTCCCCTTTGCTAAACTCCGCCCCTCCTTGGCTACTGTTTGCTCACTCCGATAAGCTTATCCATCTATACATGTGTCCAAATATTTTGTTTCTTACCCAGAACTTATATAAATGTTAAATTATAAGTTTTTTTTTTCAAATATTTGAAAAAGAACATAAATACTACTGAAATCCTCCTTTGGGTACCTTGTGTCACTATTATAAGCAACTTGACAGCATTTCACTGGTCTTTTGGACCATATCTGTAAAAATATCTGTAAAAACAAACTTTTTTTCTTCAAGATTGTCTCTGTAAATTGCAAATGGCAAGAAATGCTGTAGTAGCATTTACCATTAATACTTAGGGACTTAGTAAAGGGTCTTAGAAAATGATCTCTCAGCTGCCAAATAGACCAACCCAGGATCATTGGGAAAACTGTGCCTGTGGTGACATCTTATTACATTTGTTGTATGTATTGTGGCAGGTTAGAAATTAAATGGCTGATGAGTGGTACAAAACAAAAAAATGAACACACAATATACCACCTTTGCTAAAACTTACCATAGCCAGTGTTGAAAAAAAGAAAAATATATTTGCTGAAGTCTTTGAACATTTTCTTTGTGACTCATATTTCACTGGACTTGTTCAGAGAGCTCTGCATTGCAAGTGCAATGTTGTACCAGGTGAGCTACAGAGCAAGTTTACTATGTTAGGAAAAACCATACACACAGAGCTACTTGGGCATATGTGATGCAAATATTAAAATGTGCCAGTTTACAAATCATGCATCATGATAAGAGTTTTGAGGCCAGCCATAACAAATATAAGTCGTAGAGGTAGAGGCAAATTTGGTATAGTATAGTACAGTGTTAGGTATGATTTTGTTTTTAGATTGCTATGCAGCATCTTCTGATGATAACAATAAAATTCATAAAAGCTTTCCAGTCATGCACATCATGTAAGATATAATCTATAAGCAATAGCATAAGCATTTACCGGTGGGTAATGCTTTTATATAATGATATACTGCATTATATTTTCTATGTTCTCGTTACGGTAACAGGGAATTTAATAATAATAAAAAAAGAATTTGCCCAATTCGTCTGAAAATGGTTGAATGCTATAAAGGAGTCTTTAGTACTACTTATTAAACGCATTATATAGGTTAGCAAAACATACAAACAGCTGTTTATTCACCCTGAACTCCCATGACTTGGTTTTCTGTCATGCTGGTAATTGGTGATAGACCTTTTTTAACATGTAAGCAAAAACCAATAAGTGCTGCATGATGTGTCTTTCAAAAGAAATGTTTTGTGAACACTTTTAAACCTCTGTGTTCTTATGCTTGTGCTCTTCTTTATGCTTTAGTAAAGATCAGTTTGATTGAAACATTCTGTCAGCGAGGACATCTCAAGGTTGATACACTCACTGTGATCAGCCGGTATTGGCTTGATATGTAGAAATAATCTCAATTAAACTCTGCGTGAGATGGGACATGCAGGAACATATGCACGGTTTGCTCTGGGTTTTGACACACAGCAAACATCCCAACCATTTACAGTCAACACAAAGTGATATTCGCAACCCTATTTAATGTTAGTCTAGGGTTGGATTGATTTTTATCCATAGGGAATTTGATTGTAAAAAGTGAGCATTCTATACCAGACCTGGATGAGAGTTTGTAGTCCTGAAACAACGCCAGCAAGGATTTTTTATATTTTTGTTTAGCCGGAATGTGTAACTACACCATCTGGCAGCAAAAGGCATGTTTCTCTGTTTCTCTACTGACTGCCATTCTGACAAAAATAAGTTTGTAACATTTCAATCGCCAATATTTAATTTAATTATAGTTGTTATTTTGCCAGTGCCTGATTTATTTTGGAGGGTTCTGGATGTGAAATCAATATTTGTTCTTGTCACACCGGCGGTACATTTCCTGTACAATGACGTTGCTTAACAATCCGCTGTTTAACTACCAGCTTGATGCATCGTTGGAGAAATTAAGCTAGTTGGAACTGTTTTCCAAAACTGTAGTCACACATAGCCACGTTGTTTCAACAACATAGTATTGTCATTAATAATGTACAACAAGCTACTTATAACCACAGGTCAATAAATAAGTGCATTAGTGAATCATGCACAATAAAACCAGGTGTTCATGTTTACTGTAGATGACCTTGTCAAGCAGAAATCCATCACCATAAAGAGGAAACTAGCATGAGTAGATAACATTCACTCCGTTCTTTCAAGGTTTCTTGACCCTGGTGACACTAGCGAATTGATGCCGGATTGATGCTGTTTTGAATCACCAAGGGGTGGTCAAAGGTTAAGCATCACTTTGCTGGATAAAGCATCAAGTTTGACCCAAACTGTTGATTTGATACACCACTGAAAGCAGTAATACGTTTGAATGCGCTGAAACACGCAGATAAGTTGAATTCAAGCATCTGAATACATGCAATATATTGTGAGTGAGTGATCAAATTAAAAAAATTCAGTTCAGTAACAGGACCTTGACGTTGTGAAAGAAAGCATTTGGGTAATTTGCAAATAAAACCTCAAACTCCAATCTCCTCTGTAGACACACACCCACATACCTCTTCATAAAAGCCCTCAGGAGGCAGTCGGATGTGTCTGTTTGGGGGAGATAAAAACTCGTTCACCGGATCCCATGAGCTGGAAAGTTGGCGCGACACAATCTGGCAGTCACTCTACTCCTATAACAAGCGCTGCCACTAACTGAGAACGAGAGAGAGAGACAGACAGCAGAAGAGGTGCTGGAAGAGAGAATGAGAGATTCATTCATTAATAGAATATTCCACTTTAACAGCTGGGTAGTTATGTACAGTTATGAAGCCCAAAATCGATATAAACATACTCCCCCAAACCTTTTAGGTTCGATTTTGTAGCCCTAATGAGGGAAAGTATAGTTTAGATGCCTTGACCTTTTTGCAGTTTATTTAAATGATCCTGCAGTGTGACATTTTCTGAAGTAAATATTCCATGCAGTCTTTAGTTTATTGTGCGCTTGTGGAACTTGAGAGTGAAATGTGAAATTCTGTCAAATCTTATGCCATTGCCAGAAGAACTAAATTATAATTGTGTGTGTGTTTTAATAGAGGCATGATATATCGGTAATATATTGTTTATCAGTCGAATTTGGGGATTTGTTATGAATCTGTATCGTTGAGATCGGATATTCAGTTGTGCATTGTTTATTTTAATTATTTTTCCATTTAGATTTACAGTTGCAATCATCTAACACTCACCAAATTTTTTAAAACCATAAAAATGTAATATAACCACTAATATAAATATAAATATGACTGTTTATTGTTTGTTAATGTTAGCCCAGGTCAAATACAGATACAACTTTTGATTTTAATAATGTATTAGCACACGAAGAATAATACATTCTATAAATTATTTTTTATTTTTTGTCCACGTTAAATAATGTTAACAAAAGGAAACTTTCTGTAAAGTTGATAACACTTTACTTAGAGTTACTCCACCCTAAAAGGAAAATGTAGTCCTTAATCACTTACCCCTATGTTGTTCTAAACATGTAAAAGCTTCATTTATCTTCGGAACACAATTTAAGATATTTTGGAGGAAAACCGGGAGGCTTTTGATTGTCCCATTGACTGCCAAGTGAATAACACTGTCAAGGCCCAGAAAAGTATGAAAGACATCGCCAAAATAGTCCATCTGCCATCTGTGGTTAAATCTGAACTTTATTAAGTGACAAGAATACTTTTTGTATGCAAAGAAAATAAAAATAACGACTTTGAGAATATCTGCTGGATGCAAGCAGCGTACGCTGTTCTGTGTCAGCGGGACTGCTCGGATACACTATTTTCGTTCAAATCAAAGCGTAAAGAACTTAGAGGACATATCCATGTGGTGCGGTTGACACAGAACAGCATACGCTGCTTGCGTATATTCTCCAAAATGGTGCTACAGTGACGCAGATCAGACGAATTGTTGAATAATGTTGTTATTTTATTTGCATGCAAAAAGTATTCTCATCGCTTCATAAAGTTCAGATTGAACCACTGATGGCAGATGGACTATTCTGTAGGGTTGTTTCGATTCCGATAATAGTATCGGAAATTCCTCCGATACCACAAAAAAGCGAAGAAGAAATACAAACGTACTGGCACATTGCCAGTAAATCACTCGCATATGCAACTAAATCTTCACCCTGGGCGACTAAATGAGGTCTAATATTAGCCGTTGGCTAATGGGTGCTCAAATTTTAATCGCCAGTGTGTGAGTTGGAGGCCGTGTATAAGTTTAGCACAGATATATTTTCATCAACTCTGACCGCATCAGAGTTTCACTCAGTCAAGCGATCGGTGCTATTTTTCAGTTCATCTGAAAGGATTTACAGTGTTATTTACTTGGCAGTCAATGGGACAGTCAAAAGCCTCCCGGTTTTCATCTAAAATATCTTAAATTGTGTTCCGAAGACGAACAAAGCTTGAATTGATTGAAGTGATTAATGACAACATTTTAATTTTGGGGTGGAGTAACCCTTTAAAGCCTTTATGTATAATGCATTATAAAAGTAGTTTTAATGCATTAATTAATGCACCTTATTGCATTGTACAATCTCATGAGTAATTATAAGCATTAACCACAGTTAATACATAACACTCATCAATTCATTGTTACACTATGCATTTTAAATACGGTTATAATTATTTACGACAAGCTATAATGTAATATTACACCCTCTAATAACCCTTTATAATGCATTATACATAAAGGCTTTATGTAACGTGTTACTGTGAAATTTTACCCAAATTCTAAAATACATATGATTTTTCATACCGTAGTCAACATTATAATTGTGATGACTCAAATCACTTGTAGCTTTTTTATTTGTTATTTTATACAAATTAGTATATTATGATTAAAATAAATAAAAAGGCATTTATCAGCTGTTGGTCATTACATGACAATAATTATCGGTATCGGTCAGTATTGTTCTATTAGTGCATCCTCACTGTTTTGGGCAGGAAAAAAATTGCATGGGAAAAAGTAAGATATGTTTACTAATCTAAAGTCATACAAGTGTATTCTTAATTTTTGTAACAAATTAGAAGAATTGTTATTCAAAATGGATTCAGATGGAGTATAAAAAAGTCACTCCGCAGCACACTGCTATTAATTTCACAACTGCCTAATTGTGACTGATGACACTTCAAGAGAAAGAACAGATTTGACCTATTTTGTCATTTAATAGACTGTTTATGCAGACATATGATGTACATAATCAGCCTGATAAAAATAATGACTACAGTGTCATCAGAGTCACCCTTGCTCTTTTTCATATGGTCTGTATTTAGCTTTTTAGACGAGGCTTATAGATGGGTCTTTAAAACTCCCTCCATTTTCCTCTTAAACTTTGTAACATGTTAATGGATCTCTGTGTCTGCAACGACAGTGATATTCTCTGTTGTGCAGCGAGATTGTTTGCAGGTTAGACAGATTGTGCTCCAAGGAACAATCAATATCCTTTAAGCAGCAGGAAGTAGGCAGAGGGTGTGGAAGTCCCTTGTGGCTAATCCACATGTAAAATACAAGCACGTACTTAACCAGTCTTTCCGCAATTAACAAATTGTGCGATTCATAAATGTTTTATGGCATGAGCTTGTCTTTGAAGCATTCTGATGTCTCTGGGATCTAAACAAACGTCAGTGATCAAATCAGCTATTTGTGAATTGTGCGGCTTTGATTATTGTGCACTGAAAGTAACTTTGTGCTTTGAATATCAAATCGTAATCCCAGCAAATTATCTGCTTCCACTCTCTTTTGTTAAAACATAGCTGTATTTTTGCCCCAAGCACCGGCAAAAATGTAAGCGTGATTCATTACCAATTAGGATTTTATTGTAAAAATAAGAAGCAATATGTGAACGAGAAAGAGGAATATGTTTTTGCTCAGGCTAGTTTTGGTGGTCTTTTGAGATTTTATGTATGCACTGTGCTCTATTCAAACTGACACGAGAGCTAAAGCCCAGGCAAAACTAATAAAAATAAATGCCTGGGCAAAACTAATAAAAAATTTAAATGGTGGAACTGCACGGCTCATAAATTTACTCATAAACTCCAGAAACCGCGTCAGTTCATTTGTTTCTTTATTTGATTCATCTCTAGCACAGTCCATTTCATGGATTGCCGCACGTCTTCCTCTGAAAATCATGTTTCTTTCTGTCCACTGTGCACTGATGCAGTTTGCACACAATGTGATTTAGCTAAATAGGATATGGTCCTGCATTAACAGTCTTTATTGGTTCTGCTACAGCATTTTTTACCAACAAATCACAGGCCAGATCCAAACTCTAGCCTTAAAACTCTTAAATCTGAGGAAAATTATGGGTTTTATAAGAATGTTGTTCAAGATCTAATGCTGCATTCAATTCCAGTTCGGTAATTGCAATTACGATGTGATGTGCATTCAAGTGATTTTGATCAGAATTCAACTGCTAGGCAATTTCATATTTCTCCTTTCACTTACTAACGACAACAGGGAGTGTTTTTTTGCATTAGTGCAACAAAAGAAAAAGCAAATCTCTGCACACGGAGTACGAAATTTTTGCATGCGCTTGGGTGAATAAAGGCCTCCTGTAGCGAGTTTTGGACTTAATTTTCACTGAAATAAATGTTTTTGTTATTACACAATTTCAACATTTTTAACAATAGGGCCCTACAATGTTTTTTCTTCCATAAATTCTTGTGTTTATTTTTTTCTGATAATCAAATGAAGGCATGACACATTTATTTATTTTTAATCAAATGAAAATGAAAATCTTTAATTTTTTGGCAAACAAACAGAGGTTTACTGTTAAAATTAATACATGGTAGAAAAATTGTGTGAATATTCCTTTAAAAGTTTTAATAATAATTGCATCTTTTCTAAAATTAAGTGGTTAATGTGGTTGTAATAATCATTTTTTATCATTTAATTGTTTTTAATTAAAATTTGACAGTAAGTTTAACATATAAAGACTTATATTATACTGTTCAAAAGTAATACAAGAGTAATATATTTCTGTTGCATGTTAAACCACACTTTTATTTTGACAGGTTGCCGTGAAGTTTCTTTGTGTATACAGTATGATATGATGCTAGTTGTTGCTTTATTCTTCATTTGCTTTCTCAAATGAAATGGTAAAATTCTTATGAAGTGACTGTATGTTCATGTAGTGAGATGCAGAGGCTGAAAATCACAGCGAGTTGACCTGTTCTTCAGTATTTGTGTAGTAAACAAAACCACGTCTCCGGCATTCATACATACATACCGAGGCTAACGGAACATGCAGGATTCATATTTAAACCGTCTTTTTGCGTTTTAATATTCACATACACTAGTTCATATCACATTTCGAATTAACTGACAGACCTTCTTTTATTAATCCAAAACTTGACGAATTATGTGGCATTTCACACTATAAAGTAAATTCCGTTTTTATGAATGGATTCTGCATTTTTGTGGAAACCATATGACCCTAGAAATTTACATTTATTCATTTAGCAGACACTTTTATCCAAAGCGACTTACAATTGAGGAATACAATAAGCGATACATTATAAAGAGGCAAACAGACACAGGAAGTGCTTGTAATACAAATTTCTAGGCATTGTTCAGAGCAAATTCTAGCCAGACAGTGAGAGGTTAAAGGAAAGAGAGCAAAGGTAAGGAAAGCATTTTTTGTTAATTTTTTTAAGATGAAGTCAAGTGATGACGGAAGAGATGAGGTATCAGGTGTCGCTTGAAAATTGTTAGGGATTCAGCATTCCGGATGGGGGTGGGAAGTTCATTCCACCAGCCAGGAACGGTGAAAGAATACGTTCTGGAAAGTGATCTCTGTGATGGCACCACGAGGTGTCGCTCGCTCGCAGATCTCAGACTTCTGGAGGGGATGTAGATTTGTAATAGTGAGTGGAAGTAGGAGGGTGCTGAGCCTGTGGCTGTTCTTTATGCAAGCATCAGTGTCTTGAACTTGATGCGAGCTGCAACTGGGAGCCAGTGCAGGGAGATAAAGAGAGGTGCGACATGGGCCCTTTTGGGTTAGCTGAAGAACAGTCGTGCCGCTGCATTCTGAATCATCTGTAAAGGTTTGATTGTGCATTGATGGAATTACAGCTAGAAGAGCATTGCAGTAGTCCAGTCTAGAAATGACAAGGGTCTGGACAAGAAGTTGTGCTGCATACTGTGTAAGGAAGGGCCTGATATTTCTGATGTTTTGCAATGCAAACCTGCAAGATTGAGAAGTTTTTGCATGTGGTCTTTGAAAGTCAGCTGGTCATCGAAAATTACACCAAGATTTCTGACCGAACTTGATGGAGTAATAGTAGAAGAACTTAGCTGGATGGTGAAATCATGCTGTAGAGTTGGAGAGGCAGGGAAGACAAGAAGCTCAGTCTTTGCCAGGTTGAGCTGTAGGTGATGTTCTTTCATCCATACCGAGATGTCCGCCAGGCAGCCTGAGATCCGTGCAGCTACCGTTGGATCATCTGGTCAAAATGAGATATAGAACTGTGTGTCATCAGCGTAGCAATGATATGAGAAACCGCGTGCGTGTACGATGGGACCCAGTGATGTAGTGTATGTGGAGAAGAGGAGGGGTCCAATAATTGATCCCTGAGGAACCCCAGTGACCAGTTGATGTTATGTGGATACCTCCCCTTCCCAGGCCGCCTTGAAAGACCTACCATTGAGCTAGGATTCAAACCAGCGAAGTGGAATCCCTGTGATGCCCAGTGATGAGAGGGTGGACAGGAGGATCTGATGGTTAAGCAAGAAATGAAGAAATGTAAGCACACTTCAGAACATTTCAGTTTGCCCTGTGTGTTGTGTATTAAAGAGTTGCAGGGGTGACATCATGTCACAGGGTCTCTCTCTCTCTCTCTCTCTCTCTCTCTCTCGTATGCGCCCACATGCGTTCTGAGGTACCGAAATTTGGTACCGAATGATTTAATGTGAATCGGTACTCAGTAGTACCGACACAATTCGGTCTATCCCCTTAAAAGTACCGAGTTCGGTACCCAACCCTAGTTGCGTGCGTCTCTGAGATATGCTAGTCTCACGAGTTTGTTTACAGGAGCAAAGGCAGCAAAGTTTCCTTACTTTAGCAAAGTAAAAACAGTCTCCTCATGGCTTATATCGAAATCCTCTGACATTTTTCTTTACAAATTCTCTCTCTGCGTTCGTCTCTAATCACGCTACGCCGACGTCCTTCATCATCCGACGGAACGGCTTCTGCGTACCACAGTTAGATGTGAAAGAAAAGGGTTTATTATGTTTGAAATATGGATATTTATCTTACAAAAACGCATGGATTTGCTACAGGAGGCCTTTATTCATCCCCACGTTTTATTATGTATAAGTGCTTCATTTGACGTGTTTTGGACGGTTGAACAGAAACACCCGCCAACTGCAATGGTAGAGCTTAGAAGTGCCAGGACAATTTTTAATATAACTCCTATTGGATTCATCTGAAAGAAGATAGTCATATACACATAGGATGGCTTGAGAGTGAGTAAATAAAAGACTAATTTTCATTTTTGAGTGAACTAACCCTTTAATGTTATCGGAGGTAATGCTAACCAATCTAACATGCACACAACATATCTAAAAGTAGAAACCGAGTGCTGATAAAATGTTTTTGCAGGCCAAAACTTGTCCCAAAGTCGATGACTTTCAAATGGCTTTAAATATCTGAAATAAGTTCTGCGGTTGACAAAAGTTCAAAATGGTTTTCACATTTTATTCTATGACATAAAATACATTAGTAATGCCCCCTTGTCACCAAGCTTTTACTTGTCTTGAAAAAGGCAGTTGACTGAATGAAGTAGACTGAATGAAGACTGAAAGAGTTGTCTAAAACTTAGTGAAAGTGACGTTATAGTTTTGTTTAGCTTTTTACTTCTGGCAGCTGTATTTAGGCTTTAAAACATGTATTTGTGTTCATTTGTGAAGATTATCATGATGAACCAAATGTGTCAGAATCGTAAACATTTGTTGGTCACAACAATCTAAAAGTCAATGGAAAAATCCTATTGGGTTTTTTGTTGAGGAAACCAGGGTGATGCAAACGTCTGGTTTGGCCTACAAAAATAAGTAATCACTGCAGCACTCTATTTGCACGTCCCTCTTTTGAACTAATTCAAGTGCAAGGGCTTATGGGTATTCCCCCAAGCTACATAGCTCAGTTTCACAGACAATATTATAAAGTTAATTGCTAAGCTTTAGCTTAATTAACGATTTATCGCTCTGCATAATTAGCTGCAGTGAAAACATATGGATTCAGTCAGATCAAAGAGACAGTGTGGTATTTCGTAATTGATCTCTTAGAGATATTAACCTTAAATTTGTGATTTTTTTTATCCAGAAGTTCAAGGAAATGTGACATTTCAAGTAACGTTTAATTAGGACAACTTGATGCATTTTTATTAACTCTGACATTAGGGTTTACGTGTGTCATTTAGCCCAGAGGGCCTGTTAGATTGTTTTTGGAGAGTTCAGAGTGATGATAGATGCTTGTGTGCATGCTCTGAGGCAGTCTGTTTCATTACCGAATATCATCTCACCTGCACAATGGGGAATTTCACCCTCCTGGTCTGCATTGTCAAGCACTGACAGACCCCCTGTGGATTTGAAAAGAGAGACGTTAGAACATCAAACGCTAAGTTGAGCTCACAGAGATCCACTGTAGAGAATGCAGTGACTTCTTCAAATACGCTGTGGAGGTCTCTTAAAAGCTACATAAAAGAGCTGAGGTAAAAAAATGGAGGGCTGTTGGTATTTGATGCTGCCAAGAATTGGAAAAACCCGAGCGTGATCCAAGTTTGAACTTCTAATCTGTTTGGAAGTGGCGAGCAGCACGAGGGCAGCGGACTTTAGCTTCTCTGCATGGTTCCTGATGTTTTTTTTGCAATTAGACTTCATTTTCCTTACTCTTTTAGTTCCTGGAAGTGCTGATTGCACCTTGGACTACCAGTCAGAGCTGAGACTCTTAACACCGGCCTTGAGTACACCCTTACACATTTTAAAGATGTTTTAATGACCTGCCTTGTACCCACGGCACTCACAATTGCACTATTAGTGTAGAGGTGGATGGGGGACTAATTTAAGTGTCACTCTGCGCTGAATCCGCTTGAACATTAAGTCTTTGTGCTTCCTTCCGCAAGCTTGGAGGATACTCCCTGGAGTCGTATGCACGACAAAAGTGCTGAAGTCTGAATGTGAATATCATCATACAAAATCACATTATTAAAATTAATAATAAATATATTCAAATGAAGGCAACACTCCGGGTTCTTTCTATGAGGATAATGGGATGAGAAGACAATGTGAGTGTCATTGAAAGAGATTTTCTATTTTAGAGACTTCAAATGAGTTGTACTGAGTGAAAAGTAATATAGGGGCTAAATGGGTTTGGAATGAAAACAACAAAAACACAAACAAAAAAATAGCACATATGAATCTGTTTGAATATTTGAAGGTATCTTAACATGATGAATGATTACAAAAACATGTTCGTGATCATACAAATGTGCCTTTTATTTTTTTTTGTCTCAAAGGTTTGCTCTTATTTACAGTATGTCTTCACTCCACTTTCAGTTTTAACCAAAAGGAAAACATGACTCCATTAAGCTCAGCGTCCTTTGCAGCTTCGTTTTTCCTGGTCCACGAGATGCACTGTCTTTCCTCAGGATTGCTTCGCTGAGACAAATTTAAGGACACCCAAAACCGATCATTGTAGGGCCGCTTGTGAATCTGCTCCCACGTTCAGACAGTTGTCTCAATTTACACTTTTTGTCATCATGGGTAAAAGCTTAAAACACAATTTAAGATATTTTAGATCAAAACCGGGAGGCTTGTGACTGTCCCATTGACTGCCAAACAAGCCCCAGAAAGTATGTAAGACATTGTCAGAATAGTCCATCTGCCATCAGTGGTTCAACCGTAAAGATATTAAGCTATGAGAATTATTTTTGTACGCAAAAAAAATAAAAAAAAAATAACGACTTTTATTCAACAATTAGTCTCTCCTCTGCATCAGCATAGCGCCGTTTTGGAGGATATGCGCTGGACGGAAAATGAGTGCGCTTTTCTGTGTCAGCCGTGCCACACGGATACGTCTTCTATGTTTGTTTACGCTTTTATTTGAATGAAAACAGCATATCCGTGTGGTGCGGCTAACACAGAACAGCTTACGCAGTTTGCGTCCAGCGGATATTCTCCAAAATGGTGCTACGCTGACGCAGAGGAGAGGTGAATTGTTGAATAAAGTCATATTCAAAATAAATTTGTGCACAAAAAGTATTCTCGTAGCTTCATAACATTATGGTTGAACCATTGACGGCAGATTGACTATTTGACAATGTTTCATACTTTTCTGGGGCTTGACAGTGCAAATAGTTTGGCAGTCAATGGACAGTCACAAGCCTCCCGGTTTTCATCCAAAATATCTTAAATTGTGTTCCGAAGATGAACAAAGCTTTTACGGGTTTGGAAAGACATGGGGGTAAGTGATCAATGACAATTTTCATTTTGGGGTGGAGTAACCCTTTAAAGGGAATGTGAAAAGCAGTTTTAGATTTTTATTTAAGTTTCTCAAGGTTAGTTTATTATGTTTTTTTGCACCAAAAAGATCCAATATCTTCCATCCTAATTTTCTCTTTGTGAAAAAATACTAAATTTCAAGGGGTGTTACCTCCTTCAATAATGGTAGCAATCACCCACTACTGTGATCGGTTAACATTATCGCACAATATTTGCACCCTCCTTTACAGACATGTGTTTTGATTCTCGAAAATGGCAAGCACTGATAGAGCGGATAGACTCATATATGTTTGAGCCCAAGGCAGAGGAAATTGAACAACAAAACAGCTACGCAACGCAACTAATTGAAACAATTTATTTTAGCATGTTTATTGCTTTTGCTTCCTTAATTGCTTAAGTTTTGTCATATTACAAAAGATGCAGCGCTGTACGTGGGTATGTACGGATTAGCAACATTCAAGATAAGCTTAGTGTCTTACTGGTGTTGAACGCTGATAGACCCTTTTTACAAGACTGTGATGACGTGTTTAACGGTCATCAGCATCAAATTACAAAAAAGACTAGTTAATGCTAATGCGAGGGTGTTTCTAATGCAGTGGGACGGTAAATTTGACATTGCTCTCTCTCTTCTGACTGCTTTTATCAGCCTCTCTCAATTTTTTTCCTTTTTTGAAAGTCATGAAAACACTATCGTGGAGTTCTTAATTTGCTATTTGAGCAAATGGCAATGCAAAAATATATTTGTGGTACTCTCCCATTCACTGCTCTTCAAGTTAACCCAACTACGACTTCCACTTCTGTGAAAAAGGCCCATTGTTTGATGTTTATTACAATCACAATATGCCCAAGTTAAAAATACTGGGCATTGTTGTATCTTTCAAAAAATTATGTAAAAAAAAAATGCAGCATGTTTAGAATAATTCAGAAAGATGTCCATTGGGAAATGTGAGGGACAAATGAAAACTCTCAGTCGCTCAGGCATGTGATTAAAAATAATCTTGCAGCCATGCATTTCTAATGTTCGGATCTTTAGGAAGGGGTAATACTCAACATCTTTATCCGACAGCATCTCTCCTGTGACTGATGGACAGACATGACTTGTTCAGAATGCACCTCCTTGATTACCTACAAAAGTAATGCATTTTAAGGGCTGTGTCAGATACTTTTTTTGTAAAGTGTGCCAACTTTTTAACTAGGAAAACTGCATCATTTTTAACTCTGACATATATTTTAGGAAATTTCTTAGAAGTGTTGATGGATTTGCCATTATACCCACATGACTTCAGTTGTAATCAGGACTAGAAGGTTAGAAGGAAAGAGGGTTTTTATGTCTTCATAAAATAATTCTGTCTTTAACCTAAAGTGTCCACAGTCTGATAATTATATTTTCCATGACATGTGAACACCCACTGCAAAACAGATCTTGTGGTAAACACTGGCTTTACTACATGTAAGTCTGTTTCCGTGTGCACTTAATGTGTCATTTCTTTCATACCGGTCTCACTGCTTTATTACTTATAAAATCATTTCTCCAGGTTGATGTGTCAGGGTGAAACGTGAATAGGCAATTTGCACAAGGTGCAACAATCCACATTCGACGTAATTACATTTGCTGTCACAAGATGAGGTGACTCACGGCTTCATCACTGGATCTGAATGTAAGGCGACTGGTCAAAAATAGACCACATGATTAGCTGCATTTCAAAAGAGAAACATAATTTCCTGTAGCCTCTTTGCCGCATATGTGAGCGTACCACCTCGCAGTCCAGAACTTCTTTCGCCCACTGACAGATACAAAATGTCACATTGCAAAAAGCAACGGAATGACAACAGTTTTTTTCTCTCACATCCCGTCATAATAAAGACAAAGACAGCAACCCACTGCCGTCATTCCACCACAGTTCCCGTGGACCTGTCAGCACCCTCGCTTTTCTGTGAACGCAGCACCAATCATCTGTTTCGACTCTGCGATGAAATATTACTGCTGGCCTACCAACGCTTTAAACATCCAATGATATTTTATTTATCTCTAGCAGACAGGATCCAAATGGCGAGAGGTTTGCCCATCCTGAGAGATATATTGAGGAAGACACCTGTCAACAGCCTCATCTCTCAGAATGAAATATTTCACTAAAATTTTGATCATAAACCTTTAAAACTACTCTTTCAAATCAGATCTGAATTTGGCAGGTGTTTTATATGCAGTACGGCTAGTTCTCCAGAGGCGATTTAAGCCATAACCATGGGCACAAAAACATGCATGAAAAAGATGATGGGAAAACAATGAAACAGGACAAAGTTTATTTATATCAGATTTATATAAGACACCGATACAAACACATTGTAAGATGCTGTGTCAAGATAAAAATGGCGTATTTGACTGCAATAACGTGTTGTTATTGGGAACTTTTTTCCTCATTATCTTTATTAAGGGGTTAATTCTCCTAATATATATATATATATATATATATATTAGACTTGTCCAGTCGGGCTTGTAAAGATGTTTTTCACTTAAAAAATGGCCCGGGCGAGCTTTAAGTCGAGCACAACTACTGTGGCAATAGTCTCATTTACATGTAGTTTCTAATTATAGTAAGATTTCACGTCAATATGGGACAGTTGAACACATAAAAACAAATGAAATTTCACATATTTTGCTGTTCGTCAGTTATTTCGACAGGTTACTATGACAATAATTCGCATTGGGCTTTAAGTTAAAAGTTAGGTGACCACTACTTTAAATGCTCTCCATATGAAAAGTAAACCGCCAAAATTAGAAAAATGCAGCATTTAACCTAACTATGCTATGCTTGCAATTTCCAGCTTACTGCACTTACCAAGGCCGCTTGTCTAAATGTCGTGATAGGAGGCTATTGTGACATGATTTCACTTATACATTAACTTAAATTAATACAAAAGGATATATATCTTAAGTAAAATTAAGTGAACTTACCAGGAATTATGAATAAAGCCTCTAATCTTCAATCGTTCTGCCACTGCTCCAGTCGTCTGGATTTCATATTTGAATGATGCGCATGCAATCCCATAATGCCCCACTACAGTAAGTTAGTGTAAAAAGCAGGAGCTACAGTGACAACACCTGCTTCTTGTAAATTAATCACAGGTGACATGTAAATATACTGTTAACGACTGTAAAACCTTATTTGACCCATAATGCATTGCGAATTACAGCTACATCTTGTAACATATTTAAACAGTAATATTCAGTAAAAATTTGCTGTAGAAACTACAGCAATTTTTTTACAGTGTACGCATGGGGTGAAGATTTCAAAATATGGGCGAGGTCCTGTTGGGGTATGGGCGTGTTTGTTTTGGTGCTTTCAAATATCAACATCGTTTGGCAAAAAACATAAAAACGTTTAGTGCACCTTTAACATGAGATTGGGTGAAAGTGTGTGTTATGTCCCCTTAAAAAGAAAATCCTCTCTGGGTTAAAATGACTGGAACGCAACATGAAGGTTACAGCACACTTCAAAATGTATGTTTGAGGTATAGTCATGAATAAATGTTAGGTTTAATTGCATTATTCATGGTTTATTAGTTGCATAAAATTATTGTTCAATTAACATGTTCTATATTCTATGCTAAATATCATACAAAATGGTATTCTTCATGTGGATGATTCTCGCTGTGTGGTGGATCTGGCCACACATATTCCACTGGGATCTAAATGAACCATAAAACCAGCTGATTATCATTCACGAGCACTTGACACTGCAACCTCCCAAAACCTCTGCTTACATAAATTATGCCTTCGTTGTTTTATAGAGGTAAGCCTACGAGCTGTTTACATTATAGAATTTGCATGCAAACATGACTAACAGGAAAATATGAACTACTTTGGCATTATAAGCACTTTGACCTGAAAAATCAACTTTTTCTGTGATTTCTCTCTTCGTATAATCTTCCCGGAAGACCTGACTGAGACCGGAGTAAGTTATTCATCGATTTCGAGGATTTCAGGACCCTTAGAGAGACTCTGGAGATTGCAATTTCTCTGACTGATGAACATTTCTTTGATATTGTTCCATGCGTACACTGTGGCAATTCAAATACATATTTATGAATATCGAACAAAAGATAAATAAATGAAACGCTGAAAATGAGATGAGTAAAGTACATGAGCCATTGGAGAATAAAACTATAATCATAATCTGTTAAATTATTCAATTTAATGTTTGGCCACATCGTTCTGAAATGGTTACAATCACTTTCTGTCACCCTCTGTGGGAAAGGTCTATTTTCTGGAGGAATATGGCAGGTTTAGATAATGCAGACCAGTTTTGGCCACAGCATCTAAACTTAAGCTATGAATATCTTCAGTTTCTTGAAGCTTTTATCAACGCTTTGAATGTTTTATGCATAATTTTTAGGCAGCTGTTCCATGTCACGTCCAAGTGATGCATTTCCAGTGTCAGATGGCACAGAAAGAACATTTATAGTCTTCTGCCAAGCGACCTAAACATGAGTCAAAGGTGTTTAATGATTTTTAGAAACACTTGCTGAAGCCACATATTTCACATTTGGTATCTTGTTTCTTTTAGACAGAAAATGATATGCTGTATATACAAAAGCCCAGTTCGCCTGACTGGAATGAAACATTTTCCTCTGCATATCTGAAAAAATGTTCACTCGACACAGAAGGCCTGCTAACTCAAAAGAAGTTTAAAAGAAATTCTGCAACTGAGATGAGAATGTTTGATTAGTTTCTATTCATAGTCACTTGGTAATTGAAAATAAGAGTGACTGATGTCTAAAAATACCAAAGAAAAAGCCGAGGTTGAAGTTAAGGCATTCATAGGTCTTCTTTTGTGATGTTGAAAGGATGTCATGTTAAATGATAAAACTGTGTGTGATTTTAAAACAGAGTTTCTGCAGATTTTACGAAGGTAAGTGTAAGACTTTTTCAAGACCTTTTTAAGACCAATCAAAGAAAATTTAAGGGATTCTTTTCAGGGTACATACTACGTCAGTATGTTTTCTAAATGTAAATGTCTCGAAAATCTAATGAGTTAAAGTTTGAAATACAACTTATTTCCATTACTTTAGTATTCATCTAGAGAAAGGGTGTCAAACTCAGTTCCTGGAGGGCCACAGCCCTAAAGAGCATAGTTCCAACCCTGCTCCAACACACAAACCGTGCAGTTTTCAAATAAACCTGAAGGACTTGATTAGTTGGATCAGGTGTGTTTAATTAGGGTTAAAGCTAAGCTCTGTAGGGCTGTGACCCTCCAGGAACTGAGTTTGACACCCCGATCCTATAATATGGAAATATTTTATGTACCTTCTTTTTTTCTAGTGTCTAAAGATTCTTAAATCAAGATCAAAGCATTATGACATAGGACGTCTTGTTTTCTGAGAAATTGATCAAATTAAGTGACTAAAACGAGAACAAATATTTGACTTTATTAAGATGAAAAAAAAATAATAAAATACAAAATAAGATATAAAAAATGTATTATACCCCCTTGACAGATAGTTGTTCTTATTTTAAGCATAAACTTAGTTATGTTCAATTTCTTAGAAAGCAAGACTTCATATCATCATTTTGCAGCTCAAGCAAACGTGTCTTGATTTAAGGATGTTTAAATATTTATACTGGAAAACAAGGCAAAAATAGTTTTTAGCAGTGCATACAACATTTAATGCCATGAATTGAAGACACTCTGCTCAGATTTACGATCTTATTGAGCCCTTATTTTGCGAAAGGTTGAATGAAGACTTTTAAAGGCCTGCATAAACCCTGTAAAAGCAGAAACCATTTATTCATGCATTTGAAATTGGAAACAATATGGGGTAGGAAAATAAGCTATTAAAGTCAACATCGACTAGTAACTGACCCTATTCAATTTCTTAATACACATTCCTGGTCTTCATTCTGGTACGATTCATTAACATCTTATCCGAAGGCAAAGGCTGTTTAATCTTTCATTAAAATGTAATGTAACTTTCTATGTTAAAGAAATAACTTGACGTCACCAGCTCCTTGTATATTTTCAACTCCTCACTTCAATTTTTACGATCCAGTCAGTTTCCAATGGGCAAAATGATATCCCACCCTACAGTTTTACTCATCTTGTCTTGTTTCACTTGTAAATATGTCAGATTACGAAAGTAATGTTGTGAACATCATTTCATGTTGTCTTTAATTGAATGGTTGGTGATGTTTTTGAGTACTGTTGATGTTAGATAACGATAAAGCTATGAAAACATGTAGGTCTCACAAATACGGGATGCATTTTTGGAACTATTACAGTACTAAATAAGAATAGGCTATGAATAAGGAAGCCTATGTTTCTCTAGCTTACTTGCTATGTGGTGATAATGTGATGTTCAGAAATTCATTAGCTTGTACATTATGTTGCGAAAATGATTACATATTCACAGAGGGTAATGCTATAACAAACGTAGTATGTCATGATGACATGGTTATTAAACTGAGATTTAGACACAGTCAGAGATGAACGTAGTCACATACAGTCTGTCACAACAGACTTCTAATACACCACAGTTTCTACAGAATGACAACAAGTAAATGAAGCAAGAAAAGAGATGAGTTTGTGTCTGATGGGAACTCATTCATTCAAAGTAAAGTCAGATTAAGAGGACCTTTGCCACGAAGGATGTCTGGAGTGTGAATGTAAAATATACCTGCCAAATTGTTATTGCTTTAAAATGATCTCAGTGTAATATAGTTGTATAGGTGCATAACATACAGTTAGGTGCAATGTTAGCATTAGGAAAGGACCAGCCTATATAATAAGCTATTTAATTTGTGCCTCGACTCAAATATGCAGCATGTTAATTTAATAAAACCACTTAAGAGAAGCAAATATCTTAATCTAGGCTGTTAATTGAGCTTCAGATGACCATTAGCCCAGCCCAGAGGTGTTTAATTAACAGCAGTGTGCAAACGGGTGGGTGTAAGTTCATGAAAAGACTGGAAAAGGAGTAGTTCAAACAAGTGAAACATTGCTTCTATCATCAGTCGTAGGATGGAGTCTGAGTTTTGGAAACCAAAAGTTTTAGAAACCCACAAAAAGACCTACATAAGTAGAACGTGAACCAGTGAGATATATAGAAATAAAAGTAGCACAACTATAATGAGTAGACGGTAACTGTGAGAAGACGTGAGTTTTCGGCGTTGTGCTTCTGCTAGTTTTACTGATATCGCCTGACAGGAGGTAGGTAGCACAACCTACATTCTGTCAGTCGTCTGCTTTGATTTCAAGAAGGAAAGATGAATCCAGAATGTTTGTGAGAAATACAAAATGCCTCTGGGCAATGTATTGTATTTGTATACAATCGATAGCTAACACATGTTCTGTCATATCATTCTGTGAGAGAATTTGAAGCTGTCGTCATAAAACCTGAAATAAGAAAAAAAACTTTTTTTCTCTAGCCTGTGCTTTATTGAACCCTGACAGCAATTTTATATTTCAAGACACGTATAGAAGCTCTTTAGTTTGTCCAAATAACTTCTATACAAGTCTTGACAATGTCAGTTTTTGGCAAAAAGTTTTCAAGCTGCCATTTCTATCCACAGTTGGGTTACTTTTAACTAAACTAGTTTGTATGTGGTAAGGGGTTTCTTCTTAAAAAAAGAAAAGAAAACAGCAATTATACAAATATAGTGGGACAGATTAGTGCTACCAATGTTTGCTTACTAGTTAGCTTATTTTTAGCCCAACTAGCTCAACGCTTTTCAGTTCTTTGTTTTGCAGATTTTCATTTTCATTGGAACAGAATGAAAATGGGAATGTCCTTTATTATCTGTCATTTGGGGTAGGCTGAGCTAATTTTAGTTTTACCTTCTTTTTACTACTCAGCAAGTTTGAATGTGCTCATCTCAGGAGGACAATTTAAATAGCAACGGTCCTAACAGTCAGACACTGCTAGAGGAAGATGTTCATCTGTTTGGTAGTTAACCTGTTTTGTACAAACTACTAGTTATTTTATTTATTTATTGCAGATAGTATGATTTATAATCCCATCCCGCAACATTATTACAATGGTAAGACACTGAAAACCCCCAAAACTATTTTAGTTTATTTTTTACTTCAGAACATGCTTCAGTTTGGCACGGCGTTTTGACGACGTTGTTCACAAACCATCCAGCTCTCTTTCCTAAGCTGAGAATGGTGATAATTTTAATTGGTTAATTCATATTGTGTGCTGCTTACTTGTGTCAGATATACTCTGTGAGGAGCTGGGAGGAGGAGACGGGGGAAGGAGGAGCAAAGCCGTTCCGCGCTCTCCTCTCCACGGCTGCTTCATCCTCCACTGAGTGAAGGAGAGAGTGAGAGTGTATGGAGCTAGCTGTGAGTGAGCCGGACACTGATGCGCTCTGAGCGGCAGAGTTGAGAGAACGCACACCGGGTTCGAGACGCAGCGCACGAGAACAGCGCCTATAGGCTGCATTTAAGCACCAATATCAGTCCAAGCAAGAAGAAAAAGCGCATAAAAAGAGCAGGACAGAATCCCAAGAAAGAACAGATCGATCGTTTGGAAAAAAATCAGCGCTCCTAACTTTGAAGGACCGCAGGGAGCGCGCATCACTGCCTCGGTAACCATCACACTGAAGAGATCCTCACCGACTCCAGCGATGCGCTCCGGGGTGCTGCTGCTGATCGCCGGGCTGCTCGGGTTCGGTATGTGAACGGAGTTTTTTTTACAATTTCTCTACGCATCATATTCACCTGTCAGTTACTTTAGACGTAGGGAAAAGTGCGCAGAGTGCCTGCCCAGATGATATCCAGCTGTCGTTTATTGAAAATATATAGGCTACTAATGATTTGTAGTATCACCGCTTTTGTGTGTTTCGCATGGTGGTATTTGTTTGTGGTATGCCGTTCCCAGCGTTTGTTTTATTTTAGGGTTGTGCTGCACAGGTTCGCGCGCATCGGCTGTGTTACGGACATGGCAACTACATAGTTTTAATCAGTGCAATCACTTTAGAACTTTTCTTTCTGTTTCATGTGTGGTGATCATTGTAACTTGATTTAGAAATGTGTATTTAATCAGACATAAATTAGCAGTGTGCGATGGTTTGGGGGTTCCGACCTCCCTAATTAAGACTTACACCCTTTTAATGAAGTCAACAAAAAGTCGGGGTCTTTAAAGAACGTAACTTTTCTTCATGTATGTTTTCACATGATTTTAATTTTCACGTTAACCAGAAAAGTTTATGTTCATATTTTTTACCTTAAGATAAATTATAAATGTTCACGAACAGAAATCGGCTGAGCAGCAAACCATAAAAAATAGGCTATATAAAAAAATGCACAAATTATTGCATTGAAATGTGTCCTGTTAAAATTCATAAGTTGACACCCCCTCTCTAAAAAGTCACTGTATAACTCGCAGACTGTGCACTATTCAGTTTTCAATATTTTACACCTAAAATATAAGAGAAAGTGAGATGTGTAAATGTTTTGTTGAGGTTAGAATCCATTCTTAGCCATTTCCATTATCCTTAGTGATTTAAGCTTTGGGGGTAGATATAAAGGTAGAGATCACATCCCGACACTCGTTTTCATTTAAAGTGCCATGACTTCTGCTCCCTTCAGCCCTCATTTGAGATTCTGTGTTGTTTGATTGTGTGAGCTTGAAATAACCCCGAAGACGAGCCCCTGAACGCTCTCATTTAAGGTCCAGCATGGGCCAAACTCCTCATTTGAATCTGAAACCGGCAATAAAGCCTCCGGTATGGCTCCCGCACGCACACTTGAGCGAATGAACATCAAATCTCAAGAGGCTTTCTGGTTTATTACTGCTTTTTATGAGTCTGTGTGCCGAGATGTTAAGCCTCACAGGGCTGTCTCTTTTTTTCTTTTCTTTTTTTTGTACCTCCATCGTGTGAGTCTTAAGAGGGAGTGCTTTGCCATCAGTCTGAAAATCATTTTTTATGACCTGAGAGGAAACACTGACAGGATTTTTGCTGCAGAGTTGTGTTTACGCCATATGCACAAGGTGTTGCACTTCATCGCTCAGAACTTCGAGTTTACACACTGATGATATACTGCAGCCCCACTTCTGCTCCCATCAAGTTTGTGTTACCTCACAGCATCTCAGAAAACCAAGAAACGTTTCATGGACAGTTTCGAAACTACATAAAATTAATGATCACCTTCTTCCAACCGTCTACACGACGGATTAATCTGAGTAACTGTTATTTATACTTGCCGTCAAAAAAGCTGTTCCTCTAGTGAGCCGAGATGCTATCAGGTGAGACTTGTTTGTATCAGTCCCTGGGGACTCTTTGTTAACCATGGCCAACTCTTGTGTTACAAATGAACACCGGGTTTATTTAGCATCTCTTGACAGTTGAATCACGGTACTGTGGCCAGGGAAACAGAAGGAGAGGAAAAGTCGATGCGATCTGACACCCTTCATCTGATCCCTTTATCTGCGCTGCGGCCCCGCTGCCTCCCCAGCAGTGAGGGGGAGCGGCAGATCTTTCCCCCGCAGCGACAGGGACAATCTCATTCACGCTTGGCCCAGACTCCACTTATAGCTCTCACTGAACAAGGAGCAGCCAAGGACCCCGTGAAACAGACCCTCGGGCAGACCAGCTCAAAGAGAATCAAGAGCGGTCGCCAAAATAAGTGCAACACTTAAAAAAAGTTTTAGTTTTAACTCTGTCACAGAAAGTCGCA
This sequence comes from Ptychobarbus kaznakovi, assembly GCA_027422405.1. Classification (NCBI taxonomy): domain Eukaryota; kingdom Metazoa; phylum Chordata; class Actinopteri; order Cypriniformes; family Cyprinidae; genus Ptychobarbus; species Ptychobarbus kaznakovi. The sequence continues at coordinate 5,071,250 of CM049796.1, read as the reverse complement.
GCGTATTGAACTAAGCAAATATTGAATTTCCCAGATCCCGTCCACCGCACTTCACAACTTCCTGATTGCTGCAGAAGGCATCATGTTTCCTCTTTAAGTGTCATAAACACCATCAGCATTGTCAGCAGTGGCTTGCAGCCGTGGGGGCAGTGGAGCGCTGCATGGTTTTGTGCAGCCCACACGCTGCCATACAAGATGCTGTCAACGCTTGCTAACAATTATATTGTAATCAGAGCTTGTCTTTCATAAAACATGGACTGTGGGGGCATCTCGGCTGTTGTTTGACAAGCTACCTTGGCCTTTTGTCTGTAAGAGGCTTGGGTTGTATTATGTAGGCTAGATTTATACAGCTGTGGCACTCTGATAATGCTGGAAACTGAGTGCCTTTATGTATATTTGATGCTTTTTTTGCCTCGATTATGCTAGTTCATGAGGGCACAGCATTCTCAGACTTTTTATTTTGGCCTGGTCAGACCAGTGGTTCATATTGTTCACTTGCCCTGCCAAAATTTTCATAGGAGAAAAATAAAAAGTTATTGTTCACATTATTGTTGATCCTGTATTTTAATAAATAAGGTTTTTACAACACTAAAATATGGGTGAGTAAACTTCCTGCTTTTCTGTTGGCCTGGTTGGCCCGGTGGTTCAGATTGTGTTTTGCATGTCATGTCAAAATTTTCACTGGAAAAAGTTGACCCATGTAACCTTGTATTTTAATAAATAAGCTTGTTTCAACTTTACAAATTATAGATACCAGTGAAATCTCTCAATTCCAGTTTTGGCACCACAGCAAAAACTATTAACTTAACTAATATAAAGTTCACAAACATTATTCAAGACAGGTAAGCAGTCATTAATAAAATTAACAAAATAACAAATTGCAAACAATAGCACAAATAAATACAATAGTACAAAGATACACATGAAATAAAGAAAAAAGAGAGATTTATTATTATTATTATATTTATTTATAAGATTTATTATTTATAAATTAAATATGCACTGATTTTTATTAAAACTACAAATTTGCTTCAGTCAAGAGCAGTGTGTATTATTTCCCCCTTTATTGTATGAATAACTTTAAGGACAAAGAAAGCAGCAGGTAATTAGGGAGCAGTCACCTTAAGATTCAATATATTAACAAGCATCCTATTTTATCCCAACTTCTTATATTCATAGTTGACTGTGTTTAAGGGGATACTCACCAAGGTGGACATTTTGGCATAATTGTATGTTCATTTGTCTGTTCTAGTGTGATAAAACACAAAAGAGAACTCAATTTGGTACTCGCACGCTGTTTGAGAGGTGGCTTTATGTACGTGATTTGGGTGTTTGTGCACAGAAAACCATCTCAGACAATACGTGAGTACTGAATTAGCCTAAGCTTGAATGTTTACATTCGGCAAGTCTTGTCCCAAACATCTTTCACGCTGACCCTAGGTCATTGGTCAGTCTTGATTGTCACGTCCTAAACGTAGAAGGAATAATAAGATCATCTCTAAAAGACTTGTATTTATTCTGTTCATGTTGAAGATCCTGAAAGTCTCCATTGATGTTAATTTGTGCTTTCCAAGGACCGCTTGTCCAGGCATTACAGATACAAGGCTGTTTATCTCTTTCTGTTGGAAGAAGCTTAAATTTTCTCCCACCTCTTTCTTTTATTTCACACATCTGTGAACTCTCCACTGCCTCAAAGCTGCATTTAAGCTTCAGTCTGCAATGTGGTATTTAAGTGTAATCTGCTCTGTGAAGCACCCAGGTAAACACCAATTTTCTCCCAGCTGGTCTCATCCCTCTTGCTGTCCGGTTGAGCGTGATGGCTTGACTCGGGCCGGGTCAGCCCGGGAATGAGGCCTAGTGCGTTCCCGACTTCGACTCGGCCCATGCGGATGGGGGTCAGCCTCTATGTGCTCTCTCCTCTATTTGTTTTTTATGTAATTTGATTTGAGGCAGACAGAGATGGATTAGCCCATAAATAACTGAAGAGAAAATCACAACTCAGAGAGACGGCAGAGATAGAAAGAGCTCGGTGTTATTTTCGCTGGCTTGCCATCATTCCGAGAACATTTCCACAGACGCCGTCCGAGATGCATGGACAACACTCGTAAAACAAAAGAAAACAGAAAGGCTATTTGTTACTGAGATTTTTACATTTTATTAGTGTTTCTGTTTGCCGTACATATCGCAAACTGACAGTTGGGAGTTTATATGCGCTGCTCTACTTGTCTCCGGGTTAATTAGATCACATTAAAGCTCGAAGGCCGTCAGATTTTCTTAAATGTCACTTAACACTTTCCATCAAAGTTTCTTCCTCCTCACCCACACTGAAGCATTGGCAGGCCTAATGGGATCTAAGCAGGTAATTACAAAGTCATTTCTTGACATGCTTGTATATGAGCAACCCTGTGTGTGTGTGTGTGTGTGTGTGTGTGTGTGTGTGTGTGTGTGTGTGTGTGTGTGTGTGTGTGTGTGTGTGTGTGTGTGTGTGTGTGTGTGTGTGTGTGTGTGTGTGTGTGTGTGTGTGTGTGTGAGGGTCCCTGCTGTGTGTGTGGGTGGCAGTTCGTTTGTGTGTATATGAGCTTATTTTTCCTCACTCTGCACAATCAATCATTTTATCATTTATTTCTCTCTCTAATTTGCTGAAGGGGGTAGTTTAAAAAAACATCAGCATCATTTTATTCTCACACTATATTGCAGCTATGAATCAATGTGAAGCTGCCACATATTTGAGTTGCATTGCAAGCAGTTGTTTGGTTGTCATCCTGACAGACTTTGAGAGATAGACTTAAGTAGGCCTGGTAAGTTCCACTCAGATTTATGTTGCTGAATGTGAAACGCTTGATCTGATAAGGGTTTCTGTGTCTGCAGGAAGTTTGTGCCACGGACAATCGCACACCTGGATTGACAGGTTTGGATCTTGGAGTCTGGTGGCATTACATAGCGAGCCTGTTTACCGCAGCACGGATGAGTGCCACAATACAAGCATAAGCCTGGCTTATTTAAATGCAAATCAATCTTTTGACTACACAACAGCGATAGAGGGCAGGGTTACCGTCCTCTTACCTTTTAGATAATTCTGTGTATGTTTTTCTGGGGTAACAATGCATCCTTAACAGCTGCCGTTGTAACTTCACCTTCCAAATCCCTGGATTGCTTTGTGGTCACATTTGATTTGACCACATTGTGGTCACAGAGGCTGACGGTGCGCATCAGAGTGACCAATTTCACAACACAAGATGCTTTGCTGCAGAGGAAGGCTTCTATCGGGAGTGTTGTGTGATCTGAACCCCGTGAGGCGCGGTTAATACTTCTTCATTATTTTGTGCTAGTAAACCGAATGCTTTGATGGCATCTTTTGATGGGAACTGCAAGTAGTCGCCACGGGAGCTTATAATAATTGTTCTCAGCATGCGTCTGTGTTGTGTCTCTTTGTTTGAGGCAGATTTTAAAGCCTTAAAGCATTTACCATAAAGAACCTCTAATAATGTTCTTCTTGAAACAGGCCCAACACCCAAGTTTACTCTCCGGAGACTCGAGCGACTGGCGGAACTTCGTTATCTTGTGCTTGGTGATGTCTGCAGTGGTCCGATCTCGGTAAAGCATGCGAAATGTTTCACTAACAATTAATTATTTCCCGCTAGTCTGAAATCAAGAAGCCTTGTGGCAACTCTTGAAATAGACGTAATTGTTTGTTGGAGTCTTGTTTAAACCTTAGATGTTTTAGCAGACTGGTTCCCTGGCGTTCTGTCTTGCGAAATAAAGTAAGATAAAGATGCATCTGGCAAAGCCTGTGAGACTGTGCTTTTATTAAATCTTGAAATTGAATCATTCCTTCACTCAGAAATCAAAAAAAGTTGTCCGAGACTCAGCTGTCTGAGTGTTTGTCTTTGACTCCCGTCTAAACCCCTAGACTACCTCAGAACAACCGCGCAACTTCTGTTGAGCGCAGTACAGCCGTGCCTTTTTCAGCACAGTAAACGAGGCCATCTGTACATTAAGAAGTGCTCGTTTTGAATGGCTGCCTCAATTGCTGTGGTGCCATGATTTAATAAAGGAGAACTCTTATTCAATCAGCAGCTCTGAAACATCCGCAGAAAATCACACATGATGCGCGGATGCATCCGTCCGGCATGCCTGCTTGGCCGCCGACCAAAGCTAAAGGGTGCAGCTTGAGTGAATTGACGACTCCTGTTTCGAGTGAGCCAAAAAAACATGAAACCAGCTTCTTTTAATATCACATACGTCCTGAGAAGGAATGAAGCGATGCAGGATGCTGGAGCCAAAGCAAGAATCTGTTAAGATCCTGTCAGTCCTCTGTGGCTTGAGCCGAGCATGGGCTGATAAACAGAAAATCTGAGCTAAGTGCAGTTTATTTTCACCTTATCAATACTGATAATGGTCTGTAACGAAGAACGGCTGGGCAGTAATCTTATAAAAGCCATGAAGTCAGATCAGATAGCACACAGACAGATAAAGAGAGCACAGGGTTTTTTAAAAGTAGCCAGTAGGTTGAACCCCGTCTTAAGTGCGCTTTGAAAATGATGCATCTGTCGAATGACATCGCTTGAGGTTCAGCAAAGCAGGTGAAACTGAAGTAAAGGTGTGACTATGTGTTTTTGCCTGACAGCATTTCAGAACTGAAAGCTCCATTTCCTGTTTGAAAGCTACTTTTTTTTAGATTGCTGCTGAAAGATGAAACGAGGTTGAGAAGGAGTCGACAGGCACGTCTCAACTTTGACAGGCAGAGTTTGATTCTTTTGTGAGACAAAAGGCTTCTGCAGCATTTTGATACCATATTTTTGTTTCCCAGGGAGAACATTAACAATAACTCAACTTTACATGTATTGATAGTCATTCAGCAGAAACAGACAACAGAGAACCGAAGAGTGCAGTCGTAATTTTGAAACATCAATATTTATTGACAACCACAGAGTCCAGCTGACCTCTGCTAAATGGAAAGAAAATGATTTCTTCAGAGGTTCATATACAGCAGAATGGTGCTTGTATTTTCATACTGCCGAAATGTTTTCCTTCAGGGCTGCTAAAACCTTCTCTAACTCCTCTGCTGAAGCTATTTCTCCAAAGGACTGGGAGAGGAATATGTTGTAACTTCGAATGTTTATACTTGCATCAACAATTTCCAATAAAAAAAGGATAAAAAGCACTTTGCTATGAATTATTGTGCATCTCGGAGGGTCTCGGCAGAAAATCTGCATGTAATGATACATTACACCGAATTCACTATCATGAGGCTTGATTGTATGTGGTTGTTTATCTTCCATTCAAGGTATGAATTTATTATGGAGGAGAACAAAAGAGGGCCATTTTCAGACAACTTAAGTGCTTTTGCACAAATAAACATTTTAGAAAACAAAAGGTTCGTCCCATAGGTTCATCCCATAGGCACTGATGAAGCATAAATACATAATTAATAGGCTCTCCATCAGAGGTCCTCACATGAACGCTATTTAATGCTCTAAGCGTACGGAATGATGTGACACAATCTACACTTATTAAAGATCAAGGTCCCAGAGGATGTGACTAATGTAGGTGGCCTTCCAGCACTTACCACTTTCTAAATCAGCGGCAATGCTCTATATATCTGTTGATGTTTTTTTCATTTATTGTCGTTTCTACAGCCCTAGCAGTTTTTAGGAACATCCGCAAAGCTCCTTTTCAGGGACATGCATCAGTGCGAAGGTTGGGAGTCCAGCTAAATCATCTTTGGCTTTGAAGCACGATCATCCTGAAGTGCATTTTTCAGGTAGAAGAGAATTTCGGCTGGACACACTCTGGCTAATCGGAAGCCTTTTTCTGGATGGGAAACTTTCGAGGAAGGTGTTTTGACTTGGTGCCGCATTCTCCTGAACCCCTGCAGCTCCTGATTACTTGCAGCCCATAAATGTGCTCTCTCTGAATTCATTTGTAGGTCGGCTATATGGCGCGTATTGCTGAGCTGGTGGTTGTACCAGGCATGTGGTCCTATTTCTGGCCCTTGGGGTTCCCCGTTCTCGTGTTAATGGTCCATCTCCAGCCTCTGCTGTGCGTTAGATGATGGAAGCAGGTTTGGTAAATAGCAAAGACAGACTGCTGTGTTCAAACATCCCTAATGGGACACTGGTGCAAATTATCATCTGGGAGGTAAAGACGATGGAAGATGGGGAAAGAGGGAGACTAGACTGATGGCATTCCGTACTGGCATGTTTCCTATAAATGGGACTAAATGTGCGAAAACTTTCTGAACAACAAATAAAACCCTGAGAGTCCATTAGAATATCGTTCACAGCTTTGGACTTTCATTTCATGCATCTTCTCTCCGTGAAGACATTATCATATATCTGCCATCACTCCTGGTGTCATATTGAGCTGAGAAACACAGAAACACGTTCCTTGCTGAGCATATTAAGATTTACACCTTCTCTCGTCACTCATTATTTTGCTCCATTATCACAAAAAATATTCTTTTGAGGTCCAAACAGTCTTTAAAGAGTTTGAGTATCCTGTTAGGCTCAGTGGAAGTTTTCATTTCTCAGAGGCTGCTCTTCTATAGCTCAGGAGAGTTAGAGTGTGATCCGTTGTGTTTCTTTTAGAGGGGTCATTATGAGAAATCTCAGTTTTCCTTCTAAGTACTATAAAAGCACACAATAACTTTTAGACCTTAGAATTTTCTTCCAGAAAAAGACACTTATCTGCAAAAATGGATTGACCTGAGCTGATTTTTTTTCATCTTACTTTCTTCAATAATTCCATTGAAGTTACTGTTCATGTGAAAATCATCAGTAGCATTGCATATGTACCCAGGTTTCAATTATAGTTCATTTAAAGCCACATTTTGAATTAGGGTTGTATGATATATCAGTACAATTTTTAAATAGAAACTGGGTAGGTCGTTATAGGATAATTAGTTGTTCATGCTTATTTTTATAGTAGATTACTTTTGCCATCATCTAGTGCTCACTTAATTTTTAGAAATACTAATATTGTACAATAATACTGTTGAATGTCATTTCTGCCAAGACTCAACTAGTGAATATTTTTATTTTAATGAAAGTATTCTGCAGACACTTTTAAATCTTGTACAAATACTTATAATTTGTCTGTAGTAAAGAGATATAAATCAAACCATGTGCTTCTCGTGTTATCTAGGTTATTTTTTATCCACTTCTGGATTTTTCTTGGACAGTTGTTGGCTTTATTTAAAGTTCTAGAAAATAGGCAAATGTAATGGTTGATTTTGAGTAGCTGTTGTTTAGTGTAGCTATATAAATTAATTAGTACTTTTCAACTCCTTGCTGACTATTGTTGTGTCCCAATTCAAAGACTGTCACAGTGGCACGATAAAGGCTGTCTCCATTCGAAGGCTCCTTCAAATGCGACTTCGAAATGCATCCTTTGTCTCCCAGGCAACAAAGAATACAACTGATGGATTCTTTGGGGCCCAGACAATCCTGAGATTCATTGACGATTTTTGAGAGAAAATAGTGGATTACACTTTTAAATGCCAGTACTGAGTTTTAACTTACTTGACTATCAATGATACAAATATATATGAAAAACAAAATATTTAAATGTTGACACATCTTACTAGGATACAATTTTAAATAGATAGTTTCTACTTTTTATTATGTACATAAATGGACCATACTGAGCATATTTAGACAGGCTGTGAATTGTCAACGGCAGCTGTCACAGTCACTAGGAGACAAGATCAGTCCTCCGTAATCTACATCATATTCAACAATGCTCAGTCTAACCTTTGCGGCCTTCAAAGGCATGCATTCTTCGATGTATGCAACCTTCGAATTGAGACACAGCTTGTATCTACAGCTCTGTCAGGACCACTATCGTCAAAGATGATTGACATTAGCATATAGTTTGGATTGGCTGTATGGTTCTGTTCTGGGCAAGAACTCCCTGCGCATCCATGCAGTCTAGCATGGATGAGAGCAGGGAGAGCAGCGATAACCCCCCAGGGTAAACAGAACAGAACCAACAAAAGTATTACAGATTTGTTAAAGTTCAGTAATTTTATGTACAGATTTTTAATTGGTCTGATTCAAAAGAGAATCAGAAAGCTGGATCTTGACAGAGGAGGAGTTGGGGATGGAGGAGGGTAATTAGCTATTCAGCAATGCCAAAACTGCTGATAATACTGACGACCTTATATATGGATGCTTAGGTGTCTTATTCCTATAGGTAGATGGGGATCAGCTGAGAGTCAGCTGATGCAAGCTTGACTAACGTGACAGAACTAACGCTACGCTCGATAATTATGAACTCTAATTAATGCAGATACTGTAACATAGTTTAGATATTTTAGCCTTGGGAAAAAATTGGTGTGGAAATGTTTCAGTTCTTATTCAAATCTGACCTTTCTTTCTTGTATATTTTTGGCATCTTTGCACATTTCAGCAGTTTTTGACATTGCTGACATATCTTTTGAAACTAAAGAAGGGGTCGGCAACCTACGGCACGGGAGGGATAATCGCGGCACGTGAGCAATAGGGAAAACTGCATGCTGACGTACATTTTGATGTAATAACTTCTCAAAGTCACACAGCCTGTTAGGAGCTATAAATACTATTAAAGTGTTAGAATTAACTTGCGCTAGTCTACGGATGTGCACGTGATTGCTGCACATAGGCGCTTCAGATCAAAGCCTCAGCGGTCTAATAGCGCTAGTCAATGTCAAAATGACTGAGATGGCCAATCAAGTCAACCTAGGCAGGGTTTACCATTCACAGATGCACAGTATATCCAGTGATGCAAACTACTTGAATTTTTTTTCTCAAATATGGCCATTTTGAGAGAGAGAGAGAGAGAGAGAGAGAGAGAGATGTGAGAATTGTAAGCATTTGTCTCTCTACAAACAATGAAGCTTAGTTTAGTTACTTAAAATACATTAAACTACATTTAAAATCACACATGTAGTACCTCAATACCTTGGTAAAAATATAACTATATGGTGTCTAGGTATTTGTATAAAAATCAAAGGTCTAAATACTTTTCGTATAAATGCACAAACGTTATGGCTTAATCACAAAAATAAAGGATGGATCCGTGTGGCGTGCTTCAAATAAATAGTGCTCTTTCATTATGTTTTTGGCGCATAAACATTATATTGAACATTTATAAAACTCTTGTTATTGTTTTATTGAGAAAATATCACAATAGTTATCGATTTATCGCCCAGCCCGAGTAGAAAGTCATGCACATTTAAAATGACATGAACGTGAGTAAACGATGAATTTAAATATTTGGGTGAACTATTCTTTCAAGTAAACATGTGCTTTGACTCTCATTTCAATCTAGGAAAAGCAGTTGAGATATTAAAAAGATCTCTGTTGTAAGTTTACTTTCCTACGGGGGTTTTCATCTGCTCCTTTTTTACAAACATAAAAACGTGGTCCAGGACTGAAATGAGAAGGTCACAGCTCAGTCTCTGAGGCAGATGCATTGGACTCGAGCCCATGGCAAGGTTGTTTGGGACCGCAGTGAGGTTTCCTCCAGTTGCCTGTGATGGAAGTAGGACAAACCCAGGGTCCCTCAGAAGATCTCTGTCGTTTTAATACCGCTAGTGTCCAGAGGGTCCAAGAGACAGAAGCCAGTGACAGAGTTACAGCTTCTGCAGAGGGCAAACAAGGAGATATGACACGCTGCTGTGATGGGTCTTTAATGCCAGATAGCAAGAATACACCAGGGACCTGTGAGTGTGTGCTCGTATGCTTACTCCTGGCTTTTAGGGGCGTGAAAGAGTATGAAGTGCGAGAAAGACTGGAGACAACATTTAATTTAGCTTGTCAGTTGTCACGAGTCAAGCTGAAGGGAAAACATCTCCTGTGGCTAAGAGAGCTGATGTGAGAAGAAAGCATCCATGTGTTGACTGGGAAAAATGTGCATTACGATGGAAAAAATGCTTCAGAAAAAACATATAGTTAAAGCTCAAGTTGTCAAACTCACCCTCACACTCTGTATTTTGACCACTGGACAGTGCTGTAGACCTACAACAGATAGCCTCGCTTGTCCCCGTGGAATTACAGAACCTGTCAAGACATTTAAATGTGAAGCAATTTGACGTGACAGAAAGGTTCAGACATATGCTTCCCTTGAAATCATTGACAGACAAATGTCTTTGAGAATCACATGTCATTCTGGACTTCTAGTACTCGATGATTAGAAAATCTCTTCCTCTGCAAGACTCACACAGTTCAGAGACTGTTTCAAGACGTCTCTGCATTACCCCTTCCCTCGCAATTCATACTTTTCTAATCTGTCCTTACGGGGCCGTGCTGCACATTGACTTGCTGTGTGTCTGGCAGATTGAAGAGGAGCGCTGGGATGAAGCATTGACTCCGTACTGACAGTGCTACTGCTCTTTCTTTAACCCATCTGCCCTGAACTCCTCCCTCTCGCTGGCCAGAGAAAATGCCTTCATCGCTGAATTATAGGGCAGGATGGTCATTAGCCACACAGTTTCTCTTCCACACACAAACGCTCACACATTCCTGACATGCTTTTGAGATAGGAGGGTTGGATTAATGGGTTAGTTTTCTTTTCAGTTGTATTTTTTTCTACACTTTTATTGATTCAGTAGTGCAGAGTGGGGAACGGGGTCAGAAAATGATGTGACCACCAGGCCATGGCTTTGATAGCGTTGGAAAGTTTTAAGGGCAGGTCACACTACGCTTTTCATTCCATTGACTTCCATTCATACATATGCGAATGTGGAGGACCAGCAAAGCTCATGCTAATTTTGTTGTGTTATCTGTTGTGTTATCGCGTGTGATCAATAGATCAATACGTCATGCTGTGACTTCCTAACTGAAAGAACACAAGTATTTTAATTGCTGTAAAGTGGAGCAGATTGTATATTTGTACATTCTGTCGGTGAAAAAAATGTTGTTGACAAAAATAATGCCGAAAATGTGGCTATATTTCAGTCATAATGTCTGAAAGCTGCAAATACTTCTTCTTTTTATTCACTGAAAAGAACAGGCTCATAAGAGTCATTACTCTTTGAATTGGGCTATGTATCTTCGACTAATAACTCTTTCATAACATTTAATCAATAAAAGAACATAGTTTAAGGAGTTTACAAGACCTTATACGTTATTGGGTTTATAAAGTAGAATCGGTGAAAGATTGTGTCTGTAAATGCACTGTGTAAGCTGAGAGAGGAGGGGATTGTTGAGCTGTCAAATACACTGAGATTTCCCCATGAGCTCTTAATGCTACAGGGCAAACCCCAGCGGTTGACTTTGCTTCAGTGCCTTATGACACAGGATTGCCTTAAGTCTTTTTGCATTTACTGTTCTCTTCTTGTAATTTATTGACAGTTTCTTACAACTGACTTATAAGGAGATACATATGTTGAGCTTGTGATAATAATTTTCAGCAAGAAGGAGAAGGCACTTTATCTTAGCACTCAACTTAGCATCGAAAACACACAAGATGTGTTATTTTAGTTTTCACTAAAGCTATAAGCCACTCAAGGCCATGTGTTTGAATGCTTTTAATCATTTGTAGCAAACGCTGTACTCTAGAAATTAGTTGATATATCATCACATGTGTGTGACTATGGCTCATTGCATCAGATTTTAGAGCTAGAACTGACTGTGTGTATTTTGTGCTATTTGTAGAAGACTGACATTTTTCCATCACACATATGAGCAGTCTTTGCAGATCAGGTGTAGATAGGAAGGTTTTGGCCTTCGGAAGGACTTGCAGTTTCCTTGGCACAGGCTTCTATAAAACACTCAAAAGCTCTCGCCTTTTCTCTTGGGCTCTGTTTTCTGGCCAGTTGGACGAGACAAGCCATGTCATTCCTATAGCTGCGTCAGACATGCTGGACATGTGCTGTTTTGAACTTTGGCTTTGATTGCTGGGGCGTGAAAGCGAGTCAGCAAAAGTGTGAAGTGTAAAACTGTCTGAGGGAAAGCAGAATGCTGCATGCCAATAAACATTTTGAATAAGAATTTTTAGGGCTTGAGATCTTGTGAAGAAACAATTCTCGCTGTGTACTGGATATTTGCATATTATACATTATACCACAACAAAATATGATACTGAAATATTATACAAAACTTGTTTACTTGCCCTAAAAAGGTGGATGTTATTAAGTCTGTAAATATTCTCAATGTGACTTTTTGAATTAGAAAAGACTCCAACAAGAGGCAGATACCAAAAATCTAAAGCACGCTTTGCTTTTAGACTATGCAAAAAACAAATAATTACTTTGACTTTGAAGAATAAACATGTTGAATTAAGCCGTAACAAAAGGAAAGAAAATATACTGAAATAAATGAGTCTTTCTGTGTCTTTTTTATCCACGAGTCTGCGGCGTAATTTGTCGTGAAAACATGAAAAATACATTGTCGGCTTCAGTCTGGTGGGCCTAAGTGTTAAATAATTACAATAAACTGCCTCAGGTTCCTCTAAACCAGAGCACTTCAAAGAGCACAACTTATATTTGACAGAGAAAAAAAACCTTCATGCTGTCATGCTCTATTTTTACATTGACTTCGGCTCCTGCTGAAAGCTGCCTGTTTACACGTCCCATAATCCCGTTGCCCCTGTGTTATGTGTTATTGTGATATTTCATCAAAGCTCTTTGGAACGGCGGCGCTGGATGCTAGAAGGTTACTCTCTGAATGAAAACACAGAAATGATGTCTGCTTTACCTGAAAAACAGAAATAACACCAGATGATGGCAGCTGTAAAAGTAGATGATGACATTAAAGGTGGTAACGAGAGGCCACACCAACTCCACAGAGAAACTGGAGTCTGCAGGCGACACAGAGGTGCATCGGACCCTTTTGCTTCAGCATATTTCTTGACACGTTTCCATCCTTAGGCCTGTCTCTCATAGGAGCAAGGAATATCGACACTGAGAAAATCTTTTCACAGGAAACGCAGTGTCTCTCAGGTTTAGCGGGGTCTGCGTTCGGCCATCTGCTGGTGCTTCCATCATTCTGCCGAGAGCTCTGTAAGTCAACATGAAATCAAAATTGATACTATCTAGTTTTTAATAAAAGTCCCAGGTTGTACTGAGAGAATGATTCATCAGTGCACTTTATTCCAAAGATAAACTTGTTTGTAGCGAATTGTTTCATGGAAATACAATAACTTTTTCCGCCTGTGAAATTGCATTTCTGTTTGTGTAATCAAGACCGTGTGGGTGGGGAAAATTAATGTTAACCAATAATATTGCAGCATATAGCAATCCACTCAATTCCTATTGAGACTTCCTCTGCTTCGCTTTGAACGTCACATTGCTGTTTTGTATTTAAAGACTTAATTCTTGCATTCACACATTGGTTTTGTTGTTACGCCACTACTGAATATTAATATAGTAAAGGTCATGCTCACGTGCAGTTCATCCTTTAACATTTTTTAAGTCACTCTAAAGATTTTTCCATTAAGTGACTCTGGGCTGTTGGCAGAGGCAGAGATGAGCGGGGAGAGACAGAATGAGGGAGATCAGTAACAATAGAGGGGGATAATTGTGCCAGAATCACAACCATCTGGTCTCAGTCTCCTCACAGATCCCCACGCACAGCTTGCAATCCTTCCTCTGAAATCCTTAAATCCTCACAATCTGCCACACGCTCTTCTGATGTGACTGCCATCACCCTCTCCTCTCCTCTGCTATCCCTCTTTCCTTTCGCTTTGTCCGATCTCTTCTCTTTCAGTCTCTTCCCATATCGTCTTCTTCGATCTCTTCTCTTTGCCTTCGATCTTTTCTCGTCTCCTTTGATCTCTTCTTTTCCGCTATCGATCGATCACTTCTTTTCTTTTCTGATCGATCGATCAGTTCTCGTCTCCTATCTCTTCTCGTCCTTCAATCTCTTTCCCTCTCATTTCCTTGAATTCCCTCTTGTCTTGTCTCCATCAATCTCTTATCTCATTTGACCTCCTCTTCTTGTCTCCTTCAATAATTTTTCTTCTTTTCATCTCCTTTGATCTCTTAATGGCTCTTTCAGTCTCTTCTCTTCTCTTCTCTTCTCTTCTCTTCTCTTCTCTTCTCTTCTCTTCTCTTCTCTTCTCTTCTCTTCTCTTCTCTTCTCTTCTCTTCTCTTCTCTTCTCTCATTACCAGCTCTTTCTGATGATTCACGTGTCTCTCCAATCGCCTGAGGGAATGCTCTATCTAACCTGTGCAGAAAAGCTTGAGGAATTGTTGTTATTGCCTATTCAAGACAAACAGAGGGGTATTGATTCCAGCTGGACTTAACAAGGACAGATAAAGACAAAACTGTTTTGTCCTACAACCATGTTAAGCATGTACTCACGGAGGAATTCACACAGGTTAGCCAAGATGACTACACAACAATGTCGTCTATGGTCAGAATGCTTCAGTTCATCTTTGTTTCGTGTTCTTGTTCTGAGCTGCCTCACTCTGTGCATTCCAGGATTTTATTTGTTTCTCTTTTGTCTCTTTAGGGTTTCTTGGTTAAACCCTGTCACTGGAGGGACTCACTGTTATGTCTTCTGGTGCTCCGGGTGTACTAAATGATGCTCCGAATGTGGCATGACATTGCAAGTCAGACATAAGGCTAGATAAGTGTTAATTGTGTGAGCCTGGCAGAATTTGTTTCTCATCTTCATAGCTTCAGTTTTTAGCTCTATGAAGTTTTATATGTGATTTATATAGATACATTAAAATGTGTTGAAAAGAAATTAAAATGTATGGTTGTTGATAGGTTGCCTAAACAATTATAATATAATATAATATAATGTAATATTGAGAGAAATAACAAATTCAAAAGTTGGGCTGCATTTATTTGAATACAGTAAAAACAGTAACATTGTGAAATATTATTACAAATACATTTTTCTATTTTAATGTATTTTGAAATGTCAAAGCTGAATTGTTTTATGAAAATGTGCTTGAAAAGTGGTGTTCTTAACTGATATTATGCAGGATATTTCTTAACTGATTACAATTCAGGATTATCCCTTAAGGGGCCATTATCATACTGTTTCACAAACAACAACAGCAAAAAACAAATCAGTACTAGGTGTTAAAGACTCACCACATAACTTGACAAATGAATAACAAATAACAGCTGAGCCTGTTTGTTTTTCCACAGGCTTTAATGGTTCTATGGATAATTATGAAGAAACTTTCTTGAGAATAGCATAACAAATTTAAAAATGCAGTCCAATTAAATTTTAATTTCACTTTAATCGTTTTAATAAAGCAAAATCTTTTCAGGTAGGGAGTACTTTTAGGTAGGAGGAATGATATTTGTTAAGCCTGTAAAATATGTACCCCATGTAGGGAGTCACTGAAATAGTTGACTAGTTGATTGTTGGACAGTTCATTGACTCGTGTGTTCCTTCATTACTCTTAAAGGGATACTCCACCCCAAAATTAAAATGTTGTCATTTTTCACTTACCCCCATGTCGCTCCGAACCCATAAAAGCTTAGTTCGTTTTCGGAACACAATTTAAGATATTTTGGATGAAAGACATTTTGGAGATTATCCCCTGGACGCGAAATGTGTACACTCTTCTGTATCAGCCAGGCCACTAAGGTGCACTGTTTGCGTTCAAATCATAGAGTAAATCAATGAAGAAGACGCATCCCTGTGTCGAGGCTGATACTGTAGACGGTACGCATTTTGCATCCAGGGGATAATCTCCAAAATGGCGCTACACTGACACAGAGGAGACGTCACGGTGCCTAATTGTTGAATAAAGTCGTTATTTTTGTTTTATTTCCGTACAAAAAGTATTCTCGTCGCTTCATAACGTTACGATTGAACCTCTGATGGCAGATGGAGTATTCTGGCGATGCTTTTCATACTTTTCTGGACCTTGACAGTGCAATTTACTTGGCAGTCAATGGGACAGTCACAAACCTCACGGTTTTTATCCAAAACACCTTAAATTGTGTTCCGAAGACGAACTAAGCTTTTACGGGTTACGAACGACATGGGGTAAGTGATTAATGACAAGATTTTCATTTTGGGGTGGAGTATCCCTTTAAAAAACAATTTTTTTTTTTACTTTATAGCTTAAAGATATAGTTGACCTCCAAATGAAAATTCTGACATTATCACCCTCATGTTGTTCTGAACCAGATTGAATTTCATCCTTTCATCTTTTGACCCTAATGTATTTTTTTTTAAAAGAAAATAAAAACACGACCACTGAGACATTGTTCCAACATGACAGTGAGTAAATAATGACAGAATTTACCTTTTTCCAAGAAAATCCATCTAGAATTATCTTACAGAAATAAGCCATAGGTGAGTCTGATGTTGACCTCTGCAGATCTGCTTGCTAGTATTTCGAAGGGAACTGTGTTTTGGTGTTTCTGTTTTTGCCAGATCATTCTTAGTGTTTTTGATAAGGTAAGCATCACTGTTTATATTGATCATTCTGAGGGTGTTCTGGGGTGTTTATTTCAAAACCCTATGAACCTGATATCATTGCCTGTGTTAGTTTTACAGACACATGCTGACATACAATAATAACCATATTAAGTTAGAAAATGCTCAGGACCAGGGTCCTGAAGAAATAGAGTTATATCCGTTTTCCTCAGACTTTTGAGACTGGTTTGCTTTACCCGAAAAAAAGTTTACATTTTTTCCCTTGAACACATTGTGAGTGTATAAGGCGAGAAATACTCAATCTCTGCTCACCGCTGATGAATTAAAGGCCTGATTCATTTTATATAGCACTACACACAACCATCCGATCACCTGAATCACTTTCACAAGGCTTAAGTGTAAAATCAGAATCAGAATGAGCATTATTGGCCAGGTATGTTTACACATACGATTAATTGTTATAGTGACAGAAAAATAGAAGCATTTCATTGATCCATCAACTCAAGGCTAGACCATTCACAGATTTGTCTCCTCATCTTGACCAAAACAAGTCAGACTCCATAAAGTTGGAAGTATATGCAAAAGTTACCTGAGACACCACACCCCTTTGTAGTCCTGTTCAGGGGCATTCATTACCCTTTGACATTTCACTTTATCTTTTCCCAGAGCTTCCCAAGAGCGATGAATATTAAACATGCTGCCTGTTTGTAAAGCAGCTTCTGGCTTCGCCCGCCGGCTGAATGTAGAGCTGTTGTGAAGCTTCTCTCTCCTGTGAATAGGAGGATATTCGAATCCTGCAGTTGCTTGAATAAGAGATGCAGAAATTTGTACCTCAGAGATATAATAAAGCACGAGGATGATATCTCGCTCTTCGACATAAAGTGGGCTCCAGTAAAAATGTATATGGTAAACAGGCAGCGTGGGAGCAAAGTCTACTTTATGGGGGCGCTCTTTGGTCGAGGACAGTCATCAGCTGCCTTCCAGAACCTTCCAATTACGGTCCCTATGAGACTGATTGTATTAACATCAGTGTTGTTCACGTTCAAGGAATCTATTTTGATTATTTCTTTATTTTAAATTAAACTAACGTCGACTCATGTCATGGCTTGCCCAAGGCCACTGACTGAGAGGTCAGTGGAGGCCAGACATAAAATTCGTAAGAGGCACACAAACAAAACTGCAATTGAATTTGAATTAGCACCAGCGGATCGTAATATTAGCAGTGGCTTATTGCCGGGGGGTGTCAGCTAGAATAATTAGCATGCACAAATAGCAGTAAGTCTTGAGGTAACGTACTGTGTGCAACTGAGCAAGTCTTTGAAAGCTTAAGAAAAACATCTTTCTTTTGAGCGGGGAATTGTGTGTTTGAATCAAACAAAAGCAAGCAGACAAATAAATAAATGCAGTAAGCGCATAAATAACATAATAAGTGTGCCTCAACACTTTTCCAGTCATTTATTTTGCCAACTTTTATTCCTCGCATCAGGTTAATCTCGTTCCGTGTTCCTCTGGCCTCTTGAGCCCCACACATCAAATATTCTTGCATCTTTTGATGCATCTAGTCCTCCCGTGGACGCTTTTATCGTAGTGTGGCTTGCATAAGTAAGTGACCCTCTTCGAATGAATTTTGAGACTGTCCTAGTTTGTTCTGCTCGAGGAGGCTCTTCATCTTCTCATTTACATGTGATGAAAGCATGCACCACTTACTCTGACTCGTCCTACATCATCTGTCCATTAATTTCTTCTCTTTTTGTTGAGAAATACTGTGAATGTTTTGGGCCACATCTATGTGGAAAATTTAGAACACTTTAAAAACAGATAGTTAATGGTGTTTGAGCATCCAGTATGTATATTCTGATTTGACCAAGTTTGAGCTTTACATGTATTGACTACATTTTGCTTCATGTGGTCTTTTTGAAACTTTAAAAGGACAAAAACTTATAATATAAAAAATACAATAGTTGTGCTACCCTTGTGAAAAAGAGATACACTTAATTGTACTGACTGTACACCTGTAAGTGTGCTTTGAATCTTAAAAGTATATAATAAAAAAACACTATACTTACAGATAATATAACTGTACACTTTTAAAAATTGCAGTTATTTTCACGTGTTGATTAACTTACTAAAGCCTATGTAAAGTAGCTAACTGATTACAATTGTAACAGTAGTGTTAGCCTAAATTAATTTTAAAACATTAATTGCATCTTCATCATTACAAATATGAAATTTGTATGTCATATGTAAATATGACATACAAATTTCAATAAAAATGACATTTAAGTATATTTTAGTTTGCCATAAGCTAGAGATCACGGTTTATAAAGTTTTAAATATTGATATTTTTCTTACATTAATGCATCACTTTACTTTACAAGACCTTTATTAACCCCCTGTGTGGAATAATTTTATGATGGATGAATGCACTTTTTTGGGCTTCAAAATCTCGAAATCCCCATTCACTGCCATTATAAAGCTGGGAAGAGCCAGGACATTTTTTAATATAACTCAGATTGTGTTTGACTGAAAGAAGACAGTCATGTACACCTAGGAGGGCTTTAGGGGGAGTAAATCATGCGTTCATTTTTGTTTTTGAGTGAACTATCCTTTTAAGTGGGTCAAAAAACACTCAAAGTTAATTAAACACAAAACACAAAGTTAATTGGATTTCATATACATTTTAAGTATAAGAAATTGTGATTTTATTTAGAATTGTCTGAAAACATTACATTCAGTTTGCATTTAAGCATGTTCTTTAAGTGTATTAATAATTCATGTAATTTTTTTAAATGTAATACACAATAGTAGGCTGAAGAAAACTTTCCAGAGCTTCTATCTTTGAGAAGAGTCACTACATGATGTATGGGCATTCAAAACCCAACAAGTTCCTTAAAGGAGAGAAACACTGAAGGGCACAGAAGGTCACATTTCCGATTACAGAGACAAATCACCTCACATTACTTCAGCCAGGCAAAAAGAACACCTTAGTTTATGGGATCTGCTTCTTATTTCACAGCGAGTGAAGCAGTTACAGGGTCATAGTCGGCTGCCCACGAAATTAGTCCCGTGCTTTGCTCCCCTTTTAAGGGCTGTTTCATTAGTCACAGGTGACAGAGAGCTCCACTAATTACAATGAACATGAAGCTCGTCTCTCTTTGATCCTCACCGCTCTGAAAAATCAACTTAAAAGAGAATATTTCAACGCTGAGCTTTTGTCGTGTTAAAAATGTATATCAAAGACTTCATCAGCTCAATGCTAACGTCAGCTGTCTTTTGCTTATGTGATTTATATTCAGGATTGGTAACAGAAAATGGACTGTAATGGATTCACTCAGGAATGTAAAGGAGAATTTAAGCCATAGCAACGCATTTCATTTTCAAGGATTATATTCAGTGCATGCATTGTTCTAAATAATGAATTTGCTATAGGGCTGGGTTAAAGTATTGACTGATAAACACAAATCATTTATGTGTCTAGGGGTGGGCGATATAGCTTCAAAATTATATCATGATATTTCAAGAATATTTGCAATAATTATATTTATGAAGATATACAAAAAAATATGGAACAACGTTTTATTGGTGATTGCAGTTGGCAGGCAGCAGTATTTATAGTACAAACACATTTGACATCCTTTCCCAATGAGCTACTGTCAGACTACCTAATTTAAAGTGTAAATCTATTCTCATAAGTGGGCAGAAGCAGCATTATAGTGCAATAGTAGTGACCAGTGTTGGGCAAGTTACTTTTAAAAAGCAATTAGTTATAGTTACTAGTTACTTTTTCATTTTACCCACTAAAATGTCATTCAGTGTAACAATAGTTCATATACCAAAAAAAACTTGTCAGGCATATTTAAAATAATTATCATTAGCTGACATCAAAAGGCTCTATTCAAAGATCACAGTGCAGCTCTCAAAACTAATTAACTGTAATTTGAAATCTTTGCCGCCGTCCTTCAAACCACTTAGTTTTACTCCAGTTGGTCATTTTTTTATAATTGCAAATCTAATAACATTTACTACGATCACTTATTAAATGTTATGTCGTTACATTGTTTCATAAATATATGTTAAGCTGAATGATGATGGAACATCAGTTCACAGATTTTAAAATTTCACCCAAAAGTTATTTAAAACATTAGACACTTCACTTGCATTTTAATATGCTTTCTATATATATATATATATAGGGATGTGCATGTCCATAACTATGGCCAATGCAATACGCATCTCGATGCATAGCCAACGATATAATACATTGAAGATACATATGAAGCAGCTTGCGATACGATACGATTCACCCCTATTACGATGTAGTGCGATCCAATTTCGATTCGATTCAACACAACGAGTTTCGATGCATTATGATGCAATGGAAAAAATATGATCGCTTTTATTTCTTTGGTTCAGACAGCAAATCATAAATTAACTTGTGTCTTCAGACTTCTAATGCCTCAAGGCCTATTTCATAAAACAAGTTTACCAAATAAGCCAGGCTTATTTCAGTTAGTCTGACTCACTGTCAAATGATTTGGTTCCATAAAGCAAATTTAACAAAGATCAACTTCAGTCACTGTGGCAACTTATGCTGGAAAGCTAACCTGGTTCAGGGCAGGCAAACTGCCAGGCTAAGGTGAGCTCCTCTAACACTGACCAATGGGAACGCAACGATATTACCACTGACTCTCTCACATACTATCATAGCCATGCAGCCTTTCTCTTATGACAACTGTACCTTTTATAGCTAGAACAGATAGAATTAGAACATTACAATCTAACATTGCTCTTTAAAGCATTCAAATCACTCAATTTAATTTTTTTAACTGCTATAAGAAACACACATTAACTCGTCTGAGCTTAGTAATCAGGACTGTCAGCTTACATTTTATTTACCTATTACAATAGTCCCTTTACAGTTACTGCTATAATAAAAATACACCTGCATGTAGGTTTTAGGGAATATTTACAGCACTCTCTCCACCCTCAATACCACGACTGAGGTACCCTTGAGCAAGGCACCGTACCCCCAATTGCTCCCCGGGCGCCGCAGCATAAATGCTGCCCACTGCTCCGGGTGTGTGTTCATGGTGTGTATGTTCACTGTTGTGTGTGTGCACCTTGGATGGGTTAAATGCAGAGCACAAATTCTGAGTATGTGTCACCATACTTGGTCGTATGTCACGTCACTTTAGCTGAACCTGATTTGCAAGTTACTTAAAAAATACGTTTATAATTCAGTATTGTTTGTACTATTTTTACAGTTTCCATGTTCTTGTTCCAATTATGAGCACATAAACATATGAAGGCTAACATGCAAGTTTTATTAGTGTTATAAGTGGATAATGCGATTGAAATGTAGAATACATCTCCTTAATCACTTGTGTTGAACAGGTTGAAACACATGAATTGGTAATGCTAGATCAGGAGTCAATAGTGAGACATGAGCGGTTGTGCTCTCCCAGTGTTTTGCCTACTAATGTACAAATGTTGTTGTTCTCTAAAGTCCTGTAATGTCTGCCATAATCAATGTTTCTGATAAGCGGAAAACGTTTGCAAACCATAATATTGCCTCTTTTGCTTTCCACAAGTTTGTTGTTCTGTTTTCAGAGTAGATGTGACATCAGTTCAATTTACCCTGACTGCTCGAGTCTCTCAGACGTGACGTTCTGCCACTGTGTGCCGTTCAATAACTCCATCATGAATTCGATAGAATCTTCCCCTTCATTTGTGCTAATGTTGGTCGAGGCTCATTAGCCAAGCTATGTTAACCTCTGCTGGCTGGCCTGACACGCACTGCACACCCCGGCAACGACAGGCTTGTTAGACATTAACATTAACATTCTTAGCAACAAACACAACCCACTCTGCGAAAAAAACTTTACACACTACCGCTCTTCTGTATCGACTCACAAACGCGCGAGAAACATTCACAATGCAAGACCTTGATGGGTTGTGAGAATTCTCCTCTTTAGAATGCAGCCTAATTACATTGTAATGTGACACAATAAATTATGCTGATGGTAATTACTGCACAGAGAGGAATGTCTCCGTACTTTTAGAGTGGAAGTTTCTGTATTGTTTAGATATTGTTGTTGCAATTTGTTTTGGGATGAATACCAATTTTGTGCGAAGACCAGTGGGGACTAACTAATTACAAATAGCAACACTACAAACATACTAACATTTTGCAGTAGCCCTGTATTTTCAAAAAGTGTTTTTTTTCCAGAAAAACAACACCAGCAAATCCAACCAGGGACGTTTGATTCATTTTAATGAATCGGTTCATTCACCTGGTTAAAACAAAATGATTCAGAGATTGATATGAATTTTCTTTACAGTCAGTGTTTGGGATTGACATCTGTATTTACTGATTTCATGATGTGAACAGAGTTAAGTAGTACAACCGTTTACAGAAACATTGAAAAGTCAAATAACTTTTTGTGATCGAAAATAACGTTAAGTGTGACAGTAACTAAAGATGTCGAAGATGGCAACATTCATAACAATGAAAAGTCTTATCACAGTTGACACAGCATTATTTAATAAACAACTCCAATCAAAGTGCGAGTTCATCGGTCAAATTTTAATTAACAATTAGAGCTTTACAGTAATGCACAGACGGATGCCAATAGCTTCAGTAGAAAGACTGGATGCGGCTGGATAGATGTACAAATTTTAGATGACACACCGACTCTGACCAAATTCTGACATGAAAATGGCAACACACGAGACACACATATGCACAGTGCTGAACCGTATGACGTTACGGACATCTTGTTTTCCAGTGTGGTTCAATTCACACAGCTCAGGCTTACTGAAAATGCCCTGAAGATTTAAAGTGATAGTTCACCCAAAAATGAAAACACAAAGTGCAAAAAATGTCCATACATTGAACCAAAACAACACTGGATCCCACTGATTTTCATTATATGGTCAAAATTAAGGTTTATTATTATTTTTTTTATCATGTTCTGTAGAAGAAAGTCAGTCATGCAGGTTTGGAATGACTTGAGGGAGAGTAAATGATAACATATTTAAATTGTTTGGGTAAGACATCCCTTTAAAGGAGTCCCTTGGTTGGGAACTGTGGTTATTACTCTTGTTAATGACCAAATTGTGCACTATTAACCATATTTAGCACTTTAAAACAGGACTATCGACCATATTTTGCTGCTGTGGCAAAAGGTAGCAAAAATACACTGGCTCCTTTTAATAGCTATTTTAAGAACATAATTAGATACATTTTCTTAGACCACACCGGGTGCCACCTGTAGTGTAGCTGACGTTTTGTTTTTTAAAAGGTAGTGTGACTATAGTTCGAAAGAAGGAGTAGCTTGTAGTTTTTCTCCAGCACAACACAGGCAAATGTTTGAAAGTTGATGTCTCCTGTGAAGGTTTTTAACTGCTTCTGCATGGTTTCATTCAATTCATTTTGTTTAGACTTTTTCCCCGGTGTAATTTGGTGGACAAATAGTCACAGTGCGACTTTGTAAGCACAGGACTCGCCAGTTAAAAGGTATACGTGAGTTCATTATTCTCCATGGAAACAGACCCCCTACAGCAGAATACGTTCTTGAGTGTCTGAACAATGCTGATTTTCCAACCTCACCTTTCTGCTGATCAAAGCAGATGAAGCCATTTATTAATTAACCTCAGGGTTGGAGTGTTTGTGTGAGAAACTGTGTTCACGACTAAAAAACGATGCTGATAATTACACAACCACACTCCTACCTTCCTGGGGAGAAATTGTTGACAGTTTTGGATGGACAGATGTGGCGAGCAGCTGGCTGTTCAGAGTTTTATGAGAGGTCTGATCTGATGGCATACAATTATTATGGATTTTAATATGCCTTACACTCATTATAAGGGAGAGGAGCAGCACTGATCAATTATTTTGTTTCTGATTCAGTTTTTTAGACTCATTACGTCACATCTTTGTTTCTCAAGGACTTCAGATGAAACAGACAACCAACAATTACATTTTCATCGCTAGAGTTTTCTGCCTCCATATTGAACTGCAGATGCAAGTACATGCACAAAATGACTCGCGGAAGGCGTATGATCGTGAAATGACAAGGAAACTGAATACGCAAGGACATAGGCCCTACTTCATCTCAACTTTCAGTTAAAAACATTCAAGCTGAGATTCTAGCTAGGTAGTTTGACCTTTGCGGATGGATTGGACAATTTGTCCACAGAAAGAAAGGCTGACCTTTTTAGGCACTTAGTCTCAACGGGATATCAATTAGCAAGAGCCAAAGCTCTGACGGGGAAAAGGGAAAACGTGTCGGATCAGAAAGAAGCCTTTCCTCAATAATGAAGCATTTCGTTGCTGGAAACCAGAAATGTAATATTTGTGTAGCATGAGTGGGGATTTTGCTGTTAATTATGGTGACGAGCGTTTGACCAAATACCATGAGTTTTCCAGGGAGCCGAGATCATAGCAGACACCCTAATGTGAGAGGTTTTAAATAGCTGTTAGTTCAGAATAACTGAAGAAAGCAATGAAATCTGAACCCTGAAAGTGATTAGATTTACAGATAGATAGATAGTGTTTGTAATGCATAAGACATTTAACTGCAGAGCATTTCAAATTCACACTGCGTTTTTCCCTTTAAGTGCAATTATGTTTGTCACGCAGCTCAAACAAGAAAATGAGATTAATTACATTTGTTCTTGTAAGTTTTTTTTCAGTGTTTTGTTTGTTGACTTAAGTTCAGTTTGCTTGATCATAGCAGGAACCGTTGTTGACAATGATATATGATGCATGAAAAGAATATACTTTTATTTCAGCTGGCTTTGACAGCTAAATTGTGTACATTGTGTCTAACCTATCCTTTGCGGCATCCTGTTTTGGTTCACATTTGCGATGCAGTTTGTTTCTCAGAAGCAGCTGTTTTTGTCCCTGACTGATAGACCTATAAATCATTGGGTATATTTCTCTAAGTGCATGCAAGTATCACAGGAACATTAGAGAAAATCACACTCTTGTACGTTTTCCTTCGTTCACATTAAGATGAAAGAATATTTTCATGGTCTATTATCTATTCTGATGGTTTCTGTTGTGCTCTATAATGCAGCGCAGTAGCTGTGAATCAGTGAAGAGCTGGAATGGAGAAGCATTATTTTCTAAAGTGCTGCCAAAGCTGCACTGATATAAATGAAACGTGAGCAATTCCTAGACTGACTCCGAATGTCTTCAGACAAAACAATCTGCACTAGTAACACTGGGCGACAATGTGAAGTAGTTTTTATGAAGGCAACATAAAATTACTTTTCTTTTTCTTGTAAAATTGTAAAGGAATGGCATTGGAAAACAGTAATGAATTAAAGAATCAGCAAATCAATAACAGCCAGTCATATCTGAACTGTGTATTAACCAACCCACTTAACAAACCTATTTTCCTACCTGGTCTCATGGCATTTATGTACCTGGGTGCACTTTTTATTGAAACGTGAAATTCGTACCAATAAGTGCATGTCACTGCAGTTTACAAAAGCAATGAACAATAGAGGCAGTAAAACTCTGATGCCTTTTATTCCTTTTCACACAAATTTACAATTTTGATAAAAAAAAATCGTAATTTTCGCACAATTACTTGAAGAATATCATGTTATGACTTCAAAAAAATATTAATATGCTAGGAGATTTGAAAACTGATGTTTTGAGTTTTGCACATATCCAGCTTCATATCTATGGGTTTTCATAGACGGTAGGTTTGTTCGGTAGCTCATGGAGTACGGAGACGTACTTGAGAGATGAGGAACTCTGGTTCGAATCCTGAGTAACTACGGTTTGACAAAACAGTTCAAATCTGCATATAAGGAAGTTCAAATAGCATGGTTGCATCAACAAATTCATTTTTATATCAGTTTTGCATTTGTCAACACTATCGTGTAGGTTTAGGGTTGGGTTTGGTGTAGGGCATATTTCCAACACGATAGAGCATTCATTTTTAGCAACGGTCCCCGAATATTTGAATTCTGAACCGCCGCAATACGTTCCTGAAGCAACTTAATAAAAACACAGCAATACGTGCCTATAAGAACATAATACAAATGTGCCAGGGTTCACGTATTGAACCTGTATTTTAGCGCCACTCAGTGGACATTTCTCTTTGAAACTGCGGCGAAATGTGCAGTAAGACACGTAAAAATGGTTTCACTAAAAAGTGCACAGAGGTACGAATTTTTATGAGACCAGGTTGTATTTTTCTTAGAATTAAAGCCATTTCTTACAACTAACTACAAAGTAAATAAAGTGATTTGTTAGGCTAATATTTCATTAGTCTTTTTCACTGATTTTCTAAAAGAACTAGCTCATCAAACTCATTTGTTTACTGTACTGGTCATCATTACTATAATCAGTGCTGTCCTAAAAATAGCCACTAAAGAAACTGTAACACCTTGAAGGGTTAAAGCATTTAAGTTAAACAATCTCACTGAAATAAAAACCTGTTTCTTTCCTAAGCTAAATGGAAGGTTTCGGCTGTACAGGGAGGGAAAATTTGTAAACGTTTAACGCTTGATTAACATTGCTTTAATTTTCTGCAGTTAAACATCTGTGCGGGTAATTGCTTGGCTGATTTCACCATCTCTCCCCACAGTGCCCTCCTCGTTTGATACATGAACCTGGGGAATAATAATCTGCTTGATTGTTGGAATTCTAATAATGCGCACTGCACCATGCATCCACAAATAAGGCCATATGAGATATATTAAAAATCAATACATGCTTGAAACAACTCCAAGTAAGTGAGATTAGGTGCAGAATGTGTGTGTACAAATTTACGATGCCGTCTAAACAGTTGATAGGGGGCTTAGATCTCCATCTAATCTATTTGAAGTCATACTAATAATGAAGTCCAGGAATATCCAGCCCTTAGAACCAGTGCAGAAGTTTAGACGTGGGTTCTGCGGTCTATCTGAGATGATGATGATGATGATGTTTTCGTGTCGTGTGGAAAAGGGGAAATAAAAGTTGTGCTAGACGTCCGTGCAGAGGGAGTTGTCAGGTTTGATTTATGAAGTGAGGCCTTCTGCCTGACTGCCGCTAACATGTCAGTCTCCGCGAAATGGATGAAGCCCACAGCTCACTGCCTTCTGATTGGCTTTTTCCGGCTCACAGAAATAAGGTGCCCATCTTCATACAATAACTCGTTTGGATTAATCCAGGATCCCCGTCGAAATGGGAGATGGTCTTTTGGCTCTTTTTGTTTCAGTAGCTACATGATTTGGTGCTCTTCTGAGGTCATCGCCAAAGAAAAACGCATCTCATTTTGCAGCAGACGGCTCTCCTCTCAGCAACACTGGAGAATTTGTAATGCTGATCATCATGCCACGGCGTAGCACTGGTGGGCCTGAAGTCTCCCGCGGTCACACGTGGTAGATTATTCTGACTTGCATACTAATGAAAACAAACTTCAGTCCAACATTTCACAGATCCGAGGACGCGAAGAGCATTTGGCATGTGCGAACAACACACTTACTGCAGCCCATACATGATTGTTTTTCTCGAACGTGACTTTTGGCTCACAATCCGTTGTTTGAATTTTCCAAAGACAACGTAATTTAGTAGACCTTTCTGTAAAAGCAATTTATGGCTGACTTCTATTGATTTTGGTTATGTTGCTGACAGCCAATAACACGTGTTATTTAGCTTCCAGCAGTCTGTAAACAATCTGTCATCTGTTGATGGTTTATTTTTGATTCCAGCCGCATGTATTGCAACCTGTCTTTTGCTTTAACGCAGGCCTAGTTACGATGTTTATGTATTTTCTGAGCAGATCGAGCGAACAACGAAGACGAGGAAAGAGGGAAAAATCAATGGTTTTCAAGCAGTCGTACATGACAGTAGGTTGTGTTGCGTAATGCTTTAAATTTGAGCCACCTTTTGAAAACATGTTCTTTGTTGCCGTTGCAAACCCACAGGAAACTCGCTGCTTCAGAAAGAGGCAGCAACTCGCCCGTCAAACTGCTTTTCTCTCCCGGCTCTTTTCCAGCTGGCTTCAGTAAACATGTAGCGTCATTGTAAAATAAATGTTTTATTTTCTTTCTTTCTTTCTTTGTTTTTTTTTTGGATGGGTTTGGAATCTGATTTGTGAAGGTCAGCAGATAAAAGAAGAATCAAGACAAAAATTCTTGACAGAGGCAGTAACGCATGTGGAAAGCATCACCCAACCCCCCCCAGCCCTGCCGCATCCGAACATTTCACAGAGTGTGTGCTGAGGTGTGTGGGTGGCCGCTTGCTATGCCTGTCCATGGGCGACACCGTAGAGCTGCTTTAACCGCTTATTCCCCGAATGCAAGGACTGGACATGCGTTCTAATAATGTGATTCAGGCATAGTCAAGAGTTTTGTTTATGTTTAATCTTCTCTATCTTCCTCTTCAGTTGCTCGTTTCTCCATCTCGTAATCTAAGATCTAACATGAGAGTATTTTAAGTATGTTGAGTTAAGAGTATAACCCCATTAAATGATTCAGTTAATAATTTCAGGGTTTTTCATGGGCTAAAAGCATTAGGTAAAAAACTGCTTTTTAAAAACGTTTAGATTTTAAGATGATTTGGTTGAATGACTCTCAGTTTTTTTTAAATAATTAATTATTTTTATTTTTAAGTGTGATTGTGTTTTTTGAGACTGTTATCTTCCACATCATTAACAAACAGCTGCAGGAAAATGGCGGCAACTCCTGCCATTTTTCATTTCAGACAGTCGCTCTTTGCACATAACTTGTTACTTGCAGTAATTCAGCTACTTTTTTGCCGTTTGCTTTTCTAAGAGGCAGTGAGTTGGAGCTCGTTAACTAAGGCTTGTTCAATCACGGCCTAATGAGAACTCTATTGTATCACAAAGGTTGGAGGAAGGGTCAGATTAATGATCCCTTTTCATCTTCTCTTTGCGTTTACTTATTTTTGCTCACTTACTAGTGTTAACCAAGAAAGGCTAATTTTGCCTTATGATGAGTAAAAGAACACATTTTCTCTCTAACACTTCCAAAGGATGTTCTTGATTTTCACACGTTTTCTTTATCAGCTGTATCTGACATCTGTCTGTCTGTTCCCTGTCTCTCTCTCTCTGTCTTTCTTTCTGTTAATTGAAACCATTGAAATCACAAATTCCTCGTAGTTCCAGTCTGACTTAATGACGGCAGCTATTTTTTTCCACTCAAAAAAAAAATTCTGTCATCATTTACTCACCTTCATGTCTTTTTAATGACTTTCTTTTTTCCAGGATCACAGAAGGTGAAATTCTGTGTAATTAAGCTTACAATAAAAGCATATGGTGAACAGAGGCTGTAAAACTGGACAGAAAATTCTGTAGAGTATCGATAGTACTTGTTTGTAAATGTTCTGAATTCATTGTAGAATGCCTTTGTGGTTTGTGTAAGGAAAAGACCAAATTTAAACACTGATTTAATTTGCTTTCAGATCCGCCCTGTGTAAGTGTCATGGCAGATTTCACTGACACAGAATGCTGAATAGTTCCTAACAATGTATACGTATACCAAGATGGTTCACTCATAATTACTTTGAACTAAGAAAATACAACGTGCAATATGATGCAATAAATACATTTTTTTTTTTTTTTTTATATAAAAGTGCCAAAGTCATCATGACACACAAAAAACGTTAGTTTTCTGAACGTGTGGTTACCAAGTAGCTTCCTGTTTTTCAGCATGGCGAATTCATTAGGAAACCTGTGGGGAAATCTTTCACCCTTTCCTATTGAAATTACAGGATTTCACCCAAGAAAATTTCCGAAAACCAGTAATGTGACGGCACCTTAAAATGCACGCTCGGGACAGCACATCTTCATTGGCTGGACCAAGCTGAGATATTTTTTTTAACAAAATGTTTTTGTTATTTAAATATGAGTTTTAGAAGTAGTTGAGTACATATAGTTAGTCCTACATGCCCCAAAATAGCTGCCTGTTGCAAATACGGCCATCAAGTCAACTAACTTTCTAGGGACTTTGATAGTTCTCAAGTTTCATGTGATGTAAGACAAGGTTGAAGTTGAAGGAAGGTTGATTTTTCTTACACAAAGCTATCATACAGCTTCAGAAGACACAAGTTGTATGAATCACTTTTATGGAGATATGGGATTTGATACAACTTGAGGGTAAGTAAATGATAACGTCCTAATCTGCACTCCAAAGTTTCCTTAAAACTTCTCCAACTGGTAAGCAGGCACTCAATTCGGAGGTTAGTCATTTTAGGTGACATATATCTCACCATTCGGTGTCCGCACACATTTACACACTAACACGTCGTAAAAAAGCTCATTTTCCTCTGCTGGATTTTGCACAAATAACCTTATAGAACAGAACACAGCCAGCAGGAAAGAACCTTGAATATGTCATTATATGTTCTCACATGACCAGTTCACCTGCATGCGACTGATCACACTTATTAAAAAAATATGTACCACATATTTCTTTTGCCATACAGTGCCCGAGTTCTGCTCAGTCTATTACAATATGACCAGCCTCCAGCTTCATTTAAAAGAGCCTCGCATCTGATCAAAGACAAACAAAAGTAACAGGATAGCGTAATGTTCCAGCTCATTTCGGAGTTTTCTAATTCTGCCGGGTGCTGTTTCTAGCGGGGGGAGGTAGAGCTGAGCCCCGTCTGCTAATGAAAATGCACTGAAGCAGGTTAAATGCACAGAGCAGGAGCCAAAGGCTGCTCTGATTGTATTGCAGGCAACGCCGTGGCAGCGTGTCTGTCTCCCTGCTCATTTGCATCTGATGGACTTAATAGGAGTTTGTCTCCAGAATGCAGATGAATGCACAAACAAAGGGCTGGAATGGAACCGATTCCGCCCACCCCGCTGAGTCTTTCTGCCTCAGTAAATTTTTTCTTCTCCTTCTCTTTTTCCCATTTCAAACGATCTGAGTTTGTCCACTCTCACAGCCACTCTCCGTTATTAAAACAGTACGCTCCTTAGACAGGAACGATGAACGGAATTAGCTGTTATTGACTGTTTTGTGTGTGCGTTTGTGGCTAAAGTGGCGCTAGTTAATTGCGTCTGGCCCTTAATTATGCACAGATGCAACATTGAGAACCGCACGCTACCCTGCAGCCTGTCCAGGTGTGTGTGTGTGTGTGTGTGTGTGTGCGTTATTCTGTTTACTAGCGGGAGGGAGCTGGAGAAAGGACTGCCCCGATGTGTTTATGATTCTCTGCAGTTGCTACATAGATTCATTTTCCGCATGAGAGCACATGGGTAGGATGAGAACGTTTTACAAGAGTCTCCTAATGAACAGTGCCTGCACCACACAAAGCACAGTGTGTCTAAACAATCTCGCAGGTACATTTGTGAGCTTTGTGCTGATCTGAGGGCTTTGGTTTCTATTTTTTCAGAAGTGAGATATTTAGTCATTTTTTCCCATTTGCTTTCTGAAATGTTTGCATTTGGAAAACTTTTAGGAAGTTTTTAGTTTAGTCAGATTCGTCCATCCGATGAACCCAGAAGAAAACTGAAGAACTCAGAAGACATGAAGTTGCTCATTTATATCTCAGGAGGCTGAATAGAGTTTCCAGCTATGTTTCGTTCAAGCATCAACTTTGTTTCAGATGTTCCCCCTAAAATTGCTTAGGACAGCGGTTCTAAGGCACCCTCAGGTGGTAAACAGCAAGACTCAAAATATACACTACTGTTTTAATTTTGTTTTTTTTTTTAAAGAAATAAAGACTGTTATTCAGCCTTAACCTAATCAATGGTGACTAAGATATTTATAATGTCAATTTCTATTTAAAATAAATGATTTATTTATGTATTTATCAAAGAATCCTTAAACAAATCTAAACAAACATTGATAATAATCAGAAAAGGACTGGAGCAATGATACTCAAAATGTACCTTTATATCACATGAATACATTACATTTTATAATATATTCAAGTAGAAAACATTTGTTTTGCATTGTGATATTTACATTTTTACTGTATTTTTTATTAAATAGATGCAGCCTTGGTGAGCATAAGAAACTTTGAAACACTGAAGTCCCATTGTACATGTTTCATTAAAATGAATATTACAGAATTTTAACGAGTTATGAAAGCCATTTCATATTGATTTCAATGGTAATAGCACAATTCAGATAATTTGGTCTTAGGTTCTTGTTTGAGTTCTTGAGTTCTTCTGGTTTGAGTTCTTATGGAAATTTCTTGAAGCTGATTGCACTCTAAAGAAAATCTGAGCACAGTTTGTGATATTTTTGAGACCCCTTTTAAGGAGGCACTTGTGAAATTTCAAAGATATTTTTCTCCATAGAAAAATCTGAACAGCAGGAGAGCATTTGTTCTCCATTCATCCTCATACTGCAGAAACAATAGAGATATACAAGTTCTTAATTTCGAGATTTTCTTTCGCTAATGCATAATTTGTTACTTTCAAAGTATCTATATCATCCAGGCCTTGAAACGTTGAGATTTTCCCTCTCCAGGCTCCCCTGTATAATCAAAACTTTATAAGTAAGAGTGTTTTATCTGTAGAACAGCTCTGCTCCGAGATGCTTTGAGGGAACCAGGTGAGAGAGATTTTCCTCCAAATGCCATCCTGACAGCTCCTGGGTTTCAGCGGGCTTTAGAACTGTTTGTTTGGTCAAACCCAGTGCAGAAAGAGATGATTATTCATTTTAATGTAGGTTGATTAAATATTTAGAACATTTAATTAGAAATCCAGCTCTATTATTGAAAATTTCTCATTTATAGCACAATGTTTTTGAAGAGTCCTTCATTAGAGAGTCCTTTGAGCATTGGCCGGGTTCACAGGGTCTCATTCTGATGTACGATCTGGCTTTCTAGTGCATAGAGCTGCCGGCAGTGATGAGCCTGACAGGGAAGGAGGGATTTATTAATGAGCCGCGGTGATGTGGGCGCCGTGACCCAAGCAAAGAAAACCTTCCACCCAGGACAGTGCCAGGAGAACTAACATGCCCTCCCCACCGCCGCCGCCGCCATCAGCTGCCAACCAGCGGGAGTGTGATCATGTCACACTGACGGATCGTTGACTGACAGTTGTGCTGCGGTCTCCCTGTTTCTCCATCTCCTCATTAAAACAGAAATGA
Source organism: Ptychobarbus kaznakovi (assembly GCA_027422405.1). Classification (NCBI taxonomy): domain Eukaryota; kingdom Metazoa; phylum Chordata; class Actinopteri; order Cypriniformes; family Cyprinidae; genus Ptychobarbus; species Ptychobarbus kaznakovi. The sequence continues at coordinate 5,037,832 of CM049796.1, read as the reverse complement.
GTGGGAGCAATCACTGTCACTCATGTGGCAAAGCTTCACGGGCATGAATAAACACTGAGAATCATGGGGGAAAGAACCCCGCTGCAGTCATCTGAGCTGTGGCTTGAGCGAGGAGAGTTTTTGAGCCTTGCTTCTTGCCGTCACTCTTCACTGTGTGGAGGCCAGATGCTGATCGTGAGCGTGTGAATGGATGTGTTGGTGCGTGCGTCCTGGAGATCTGATGTTTGCAGGACTGAATGTGTTTGCAGGGTGGCAGTGGAAGCCACACTGATCCGTTCAAGCCCACTGCAGGACGCACACAACAGATGTGAATTGTCATTCGCGTCGCACCATGCAGAAGCGGGTCTCCTGTGAGGTTTTTTTTTTTTCAATGTCAGAATGCGGTTCACAAAGGGAACATGTGCACCAGAACCCCGCTGTAGTGTGTATACAGAGTTGGGGAGTAACACAATACAGATTTAGGCCAAAAAATTTGATTACTGAAGGGATTATTTATTTTTATTAGCTTTTTTTTTCTATTTATTTTACCGTTATCTATTTCATTTCATATGCCATTCAAAAAGTCTGTATGATTTTTTAAATAATTTAACATTTAAACATTTTTATTTAACATTTAAATAATGTTGAACGAAGTTTATGCTCACCAGAGCACCATTTATTTGAAACATGTATTTGATTTGAAAAATACAGTAAAAATGGTAAACTTCTGAAATATATATATTTTAAAATTATATTTTATTTTATAGCCATTGCTCCAGTCTTTAGTCACATGATCCTTCAGAAATCATTCTTATATGCTGATCTTGAGCTCATGAAACAATCTGTATTATTATCAATGTTAAAAAACAGTTGCTGCTTAATGTTTTTGTGACAACCGTGATGCATTTTTTCAGGATTCTTTGATGAATAGCAAGTTATAAAGAACAAAATTTATTTGAAATAGAAAGGTTTTCTCACATTATAAATGTCTTTACTGTCATTTTTGATTAATTTAATGTGACTGAATAACAAAACAAAAAACATACTACAAAAAAGTTGATAAAGATAGATGAAGATAGATAGGAAATATATAAAATAAAAGGTCTAGTAAAATGATTAAAGATAATCGTTTCAGTGATATAAATATTAGGGGTGTAACTGTACATGTATTCATACTGAACATTTTCTGAATGGGCATTTCGGTTCGGTACACATGTATGGAACAAATACAGAGTTGTTTTAACCACTGCACATGTTTTATATATAGTTACTTTCGATTAGAAACAAAGTTTCATCTTTCAAATTATGTCCCATTTTATCAGGAAAATCAAACAATAAATGCAGTTCTGGTGCTTCTTGATGTGGCATGACAGATTGCTGTATAGATCGCAAACGCGAGTGAACACAGTCATCCCTTCTTCTTTACTAGTTATAACATGAAATAAACATCTATGAGCATCGTCTCATTTAATTGCTCAATCAGTGTTTCAACCACAAAGACGTCAAGAAAGGAGTTTGTAAACAAAATGTCACACAGCATTATATTTACCTCAGGCAAGGCATTCAGAGAAATGAAGTCTAGAGAAGAACATTTAGCTAAATATTAGCCTACACATTCATCATTTTTGCTTAACCTGTTAATGGTGTTTTATTTAATCTGTTTAAATAAATCTGCCATGAAAACAAGTGACAGTGACATACATTGTGTTACATGATTATATATTTTATAATTAGATCTAGAAATTAATGTAAAAACTGCCTTATATGAAATTGACATGTTTGCATAGTTTTTTTTATCTCAGTGTTGATTATTATTTATAAAAATAAATAGCAAGTGAATATAATAGACTAGTTTATGCTCTGTTGTTAAGCATAAGCTTTAATATTATAGTAATGTGCAAGTAATAGAGCTCCCTATAGTTTACAGCATTAGCTAAGATACATTTTTTCCTTAAGAAAAATTAGAATTATTCTGTTTATTTAATAACGGAGTGTGTTTATCTGACTTTTGGAGAACTGACTTTTGTAAAGGGGAAATAATAAAACAAGTATAAATCGTCATGCCAATATGTGGCTTTATAATGATCTAATATGCTATTTCTAGCTATTACATATACCTGTTACAAGGTCCAATTATATTTTATGATGAGAATTAAAAAAACAATCAAATCAGATCATCCTCTTCCTATTTGATTTAACACAAACACACACACAAAAAAAACTATTGATGAGACAAAAAAAAACATTAATATATAGTTTACTTTTAGCTACACTAGCAGATGCTTATACTTGTAATCAGGCATTTAAAAAAGTACATGAAAAGTAAGCCTCTCAACCCGTGCATCTGATTGCTATTAAATTTAGAGTGTCCAAAGTCTTCAAAGTGCATCGTTTGATCACCTTTTGTCTCATCTGCACAATTAAGAATCAGTCCACTGGGGTTCTTTGCTCCCACTGAGCACTGTCAGCGTTACAAACCAGCAATGTGGACAGCATACAAATACTGACACACATAACTTGTGTTGTAATTAACCAGCGAGACACACGCGATGTACATACTCATCTTTCCTCCTGCTGGATTCCTCTCGTAGACGCAGGTCACTATCAAAAGGGGTAAACAGGGGTTGCGGCAGGTCTGCCAATGAAGCATTGTGGGTAATCATGTTAGCATTGCCTCCCCCCTTCCGATGGATCAGCCTCGCAGTGGATGCATGCTAATTAGAATTCTAGATTCAATTAAATAGCTTGCTTGATAAGCCATGGACAAGTGCCACATGCTCTCTCGCGCTCTCACTCTTTCTCCCTGTTCCTCTGTTATTATGTCCCAGTCTGGATCTTTTAACAGAATTTTAAGAGACCACTGCCCGTTGAGAGCACAGATCTGTCTCTTGTTCTGCATGTAAGGAAGGAAATGAGAATATGATAATTGTCTTCGCTTTAAGTGATTTGGTCCACAGGGGCTGCGTGCGCTGGATAAATGAAGCTGTAAAAGGGAAATTGTGGGATAATCAGAACTTCTCTTTGGCTCTGGTTCATCAGCGAACACATCCTGAAGCTTGCCTGTACATTCAGGCTTGAAAAAAATTTAATGAACTTGCTCAGAAATGCAGAGAATTGAACTTTCTGAAAGCACAGCTCTGAACAACAGACCATTTTTAAAAAGATAGGTCATTTTCATTATTTTTATTTTTAGCCAAGACACTGTCGCCTAATACACTGTTTTTTAATGCATTGGTCAATTTTGAGATTTTGGGGTTATTTAGATTTTCTAAGATGTTGTTTTAGACTATTTTAAAGAAAACATCTAAAACATACTTTTATAGCAAGAGTTTACCCTCAGGCCGTCCAAGATGTAGATGAGTTAGTTTGTTAGTCAGAACAGAGAGATATTTAGCATTACATAACTTGTTCACGAATGGATCCTCTGCAGTGAATGGGTGCCGTCAGAAGGAGGGTCCAAACAGCTAGTAAAAACATCACAATAATTCACAAGTGATCCACATGACTCCAGTCTATCAATTAATGCCTTGTATACTGAAAAGCTGCATGTCATTGATAAACAAATCCATCATTAAGGAGTTTTTTTACTTAAAACTGTTGCTTCAGATTAAAATACAGGTCCTCTATCCATTTTATGGCTTTCTGCATTGTTTACAAAGGAGTTTGTTCATATAACATTTGCTCGATTTGATACATTTTATTGCTATTGTATTAGTTTTTTTTTCTGATTTGTGGAGTGCTACGAGATGCTTCTAAATCCGCTCTGTAAAACTCTAGTAATTCAACAAAAGAAAAAAGCCAGATCCTGACTTTATCCGACGTTTAGACTTCTGTTCTTAAAATCTATTCATGAATAATTAGATAGTGCCTCATTTACATATTTAAACATAATATTTCAGAAAACTTGTACTACAAAAATGTTTGCAATTCTTAATGCAATCAATCAATTTGGGAAGGTTGATGATATCTATTAGCTATTAGTTGTCCTTAATGAGGCATTTTGAGACTCAGACACACACACACACACCCACAGACACGCACACACACACACACACACACACACACACACACACACACACACACACACACACACACACACACACACACACACACACACACACACACACACACACACACACACACACACACACATCGGCCAATTGAGAATTTAGCAGCCATGAATATTTCTTACAGACAGAAGCTTTTCTTTAATGCACAGCTTGTTTCTGTTTTTGATTCGGTTCCATCATAGTACTTTATAGATTCAGATTCTTCCTATTCATCTTTAATAATATTGTAATTTGGTGTCTTTTCTAGTGCTATCGAATGATTAATCCCATCCAAAATAAAAGTTTTTGTTTTTATAATATATATATATATAATTGTGTACTTTGTATATTTATGTATATATAAATATACACACATGCAGAATATATTTGGAAAATATTTACATGTATATATTCATATAAGGCATTTTGTGTGTCAGAAACAGCTAACTGTTTCACTACCTGGTACCACCTATGTGCCACTTTCTCTGGTAAATGTGCACTTTTGATCATTCCTAAGCGAAGGTGTTGTCAGATTGAGCGTCTTGCGCTCTCTTCATGCGAGAATCGCTTAACATAATATTTGAATCTCAAATGCACATTCAATCTGATGCAACCAGAATCTCGTGTTTTACCAATGAAGCCAGCCTCCGGACCACGGCCGGGGTCTGTGGTCTTTCAGAAGGGGCCGGGGGTGGAAGGGGCAAGTCTTTAGCTTGGGCTGACAGCAATCTGTTAATTAAACATCCTAATGGCTGTAATTGCAACCATTCATGGACCCAGCTGCTGTTGTAATGCTAGCTTTGCCATGGCTGCCAGGATTCAGCTGTCTGGGAGGTGAGAGCTCTTGACTGCTTGGCAGGCGGGGGGTCCGCGTTTGACTCTGCTGCAGGCTGATAGCAGCTGCTTTGAGCTGTTCACCTATCTGCCTATGTTCACCTTCACCTCCGCAGCACGGAGAGCAAAAGGGAGCAGTCTTCTAGAGCCAACATTTGTGTGTATTTGAACGTGTGAAGTGACGCTTTCCAAGCGGCCCACAATGCCGAAGCAGGTGCACCCAAACAAAAAGCACAACACAAACATTGGCAGGTTGGTAGTTTTTTTTCCATCCTCAATAATAGCGCTGTATTCATCCCCGGTCCAAATGTCCTGCTGGCAGCAACAGGATGCTAATTAGGATTTTGGCACTGTTGACCCAAAATGGATGTGTTGGATCCAGCCTAATCCCCTGCATAGTTCAAGCTGACCTTAAAATCCTGCATATATCAAATGATTGCCAGGGTTGTTCGGACTGATAAGACATTCTGAGTGGCGTCCAAAACCTCAGTGAGAAAGGACTTGTATCCATGTCGGCATTTAAGTCCCTTTTATAATTATGTAGTGAGAGCCTATTAAATAATATTATTATTTATATATTATGTGTGTGTTATATGTAGTGTATTATTAAGTATATATATATATATATATATATATATATATATATATAATATACATTTAAATGTTGCATAACTTTTTTGATTTTTAAACATTTTGATATAATTTATTGACGTTTCTGTTTTGAGATATCTGGACTAGCTGAAGGAACCCAAGATGACTGAATGTTCATTATCGGATCTGAAGCAAAAGCACACGTGTTGGTTTGCCAGATGGATTTTCGTGGATGAAGTGTTGTGTGGGGGCATAATTGGATGTTGTTTAAGGAAAGTGGTGACAGTGGAAATGAAGGAAGGAGTGAAACAGAAAAATATTCATGTAGTCTTTAGGATCATGCTGGGTTGCTTACGGAACAGCCAAGGCAAGGCAATGCAAGGTGAGTTTATTTATATAGCACATTTCATACACAGTGGTAATTCAAAGTGCTTTACATAAAAGGAAGTGAAATAGAAATAAAAAATGATAATAAAAACAAGGAATTAAAAAAACAAAACAAAAAACAATCACAACAATAAAAACAAAATTATATAAAAATTGATTTTAAATTAATTTAAAACAGTTAAGAATAAAAAAATATTATACACAGTGCAATCAGTTCAACGTAGCACAGCGCTCATTCAACAAATGCACAGCTAAACAGATGAGTTTTGAGTCTGGATTTAAATGTGGCTAATGTTTTAGCACATCTGATCTCTTCTGGAAGCTGGTTCCAACTGCGGGCGGCACAATAGCTAAAAGCGGACTCCCCTTGTTTTGTGTGAACCCTTGGTATTTCTAACTGACTCGATCCTAATGATCTAACATTACATTTCTAACTTGGTAGTGATGAACTTTAAAATCAATCCTAAATGTAACTGGAAGCCAGTGTAAGGACCTGAGGACTGGTGTGATATGCTCATATGATGTTCTGGTTCTAGTCAGAATCCTGGCAGCAGCGTTCTGGATGAGCTGCAGCTGTCTAATGGTCTTCTTTGGAAGGCCGGTGAGAGACCATTACAATAATCCACCCTGCTCATAATTCTGATCTTGACTGGAAACAAAACTTCAAATTCTTGCAATGTTTTTGAGATGATAGTATGCTGATTTAGTTACTGATTTGACATGACTACTAAAACTAAGATCTGTCTCCAGAATCACCCCAAGATTTGTGACTTGATTTTTAGTTGTTTGACCCCTAGAGTCAAGGTATGCATTCACCTTGAGAACTTCATCTTTGTTTCCAAATGCAATGACTTCAGTTTTTTCCTTGTTTCCCTGAAGAAAGTTCTGGCCCATCCAACTGTTAATTTAATCAAGGCATTGGCAGAGGGAGTCAATGGAGCTATAGTCATTTGGAGATAAGGCTAGGTAAATCTGGGTATCATCAGCACAGCTGTGATAGGCAATTAGGTTCTTTCTCATTATTTGACTTAGCCAGCTATTGCATCTCAGATTCAGACTTATTCCTTCTTAACGGGTTTCTTTTATGCAAAGCAACTTATTAATGTTGAGCTATTGACAGCATTTATTGTGTGTGCCAACTCGTCATATAAAGCCGAAGAAATCTGTAACTTTTGCATAAAGGATAGGCCATAGAGGGATAATTTATGTCCCACTAAAAATCTATAGGTTGTCATTTATTTTAAAGTACTTTTGTTAGCTACTTGATCTGAACCAGTTAATTAACTTCTTTGACTTGTCACTGGGGATATGGGGATTTGCATTTCCCACCATGCTTTCTTAAAACTTAAGACTTCGAAAAGTAATTGCATGTGTTTTTGAGTTTGATTTAATGTTTTTCTATGTTCTTCAGCATCGTGGTGAAGACTAAAGAGTGGAACTTGAGCTTAGAATTATCACAGATAAGACATATGACTGTACTGCATGTTGATTTAGACAGGATTTATTGTTGTGTATATATTTTTAAAAGTATATAATACACTTAAAGAGTTTATTTGCAAAAACGGATAAAAAAATAACTTAGTGTCAGGCATTATTCTCCACATATAGCGCGATCTGAACCCTAAAAAAAAAAAATGGTATTGTCCACTTCCAAGGCAACACGAGTTCACGTTTTACTGCAGAAGCCAACAAGCGCCCTCGTAGTTTGTGAACAGAAGCCGATAAGTCCATTTTAGCGAACCAGCGCACTGTATTCAGTTCAGGTGACAAGGCTGCTTTCACTTTGAAAAGATGCGCTAGCTGAGAGGAGTTCCGTCAAAGCTGACTAAAAGTGACCGAGGATGGATAATTTCAATAAACTTGATGAACCTGTGATATCTTCTTCGGGGCGTAAAGGCAAATAAAACTGAAGCGTTTTCACGGAGCCATGCAAAAGCAGCATGTTACAATGGTGAGGGAAAAGCTCTGTGTATTGCATGTAATCACATCCATACAATCTATGATCACAACAACAACAACAATGTTTGTCAGGCATCTACATTGTCATCTGAGGAGATCACAAAGATTAAACAAGTGTTTTTTGTTACTTTTAAGCCTGCACTGGAGCGAGCTCTGCAGCAGACTTCTACTCGACAGTCAAAGCGGCATTACGTCATGAAAGTGCAGACTCAGAGGAAGACCGCTAGGGTTAAGGTGTGATTTTGGGACATGGCCTTTGCACTATGGAATATTGAATAAAAGGCTACATTAAGGACGATTAACCAATGTCTTGTAGGTTTGGAATGACATGAGGGTGAGTAAATGCTGACAAAATTGACATTTTTTGGGTGAACCAGCCCTTTAACCCCTCAGCTACACCACCTTCCACAGGTAACTGCTCACTGAAGTAGGCAGAACCTCTGTGACACACAGCAAAGATCAGATGCAGAATAACAAACACATGCATTTACAAGTCAATTCTTCTTTATTTACTAGATCCTGAAGATTAAACACGTAGTCCTCGCACACCTCTCCTGCTCTCAGCGAATGATCCATTTAGTTTTCTCTCTTCCATGCTCATGCCACAGGGACGGTTCAATACAAATTTGTAACGTACGTGGCAGGCAACAATTGCACAGACTTTAATAGCTGAATAATCACAGGCAGAGCTCTGAGATAAAGAGGTGAAGGCTTCCTTGATTCTTCTGCTCATTTCACTCTGGAGGACCAATGAAGAGGCTCATTACCTGTTCATCGAAACTCATTTGAGCCGCCAAAACCAAGGTCGTGTTTACCGAGTTTTTTAATACCAGAGATCCTGTTTTACACTCAAATGCATTAATGGATAATGTTGCGCGGTTGGTTAGTTTGAACGTGCAGTAGTAGTTCGGTATCACCGTGACTTGTGAAGCATGTTGCTCATTTCATATTCATAAGGCAAACCGAGTGAAAATGCTAATTGTATAGTTCGCATTTTGCACAAAGAAAACTTTTCTGATGAAACTTCACACATCTGCATAATTTCACTAGTACAAGCTCAGTAACAAGATCAACTTTCAGCTGATTCGTACGAGATCCCCAAAATAACATAAACGAATGATTATGTGTTTAAAGACTTCGCAGCCGGAGCAATAATACACTGCAGAGCAATCATTATGCAAATCTGAGATAATAAAATTAAAGGCTATTGAATTTCTTGTCATGGGTGCGAGAGCACGTCCCTGTATCAAACTCTCCCGCCCATAACAACAGGCCGTCATATAACCTTCAGGTTGGAGTCAATAAGTAATTTCTCCAGGCCGATGAGGTGTGTGTGAGGTAATTAGGGTGTGTGTATGTGTGTGTTGGGTCATTAAGGTGTTTGTGTGTGCGATGCGATTGTGGTTGAGAGTTGCCGCTGCTCTGTGATAATGGGGAAAGGGGGCGAGTGTGCAAACTCAGCGGCCTGACAGGTGTGCAGCTGCTCTGATGAAGCTGTCAGACGTTACAGGGCTGCTGGGGGTTTCCGTCACTCTCTGGGGAGGAGGAGGTGGAAGAGGCGGGGCAGATGGTGCTGACGGCAGGCCAGAGGGACACGCGCGTGTTATTGATGCTGAGGCCGACTGTTGTCTACACAAAGCTCCACTCTACTCATCCGCAACACACCTGAGGTTTGACTTGAAAAATGGAAGAGCATTCAGGAAGCTTTCAGGCAGAACCTTTTTTTATCTTTTTTGTATATGTATGCGTGTAAGTGAACCAAAGATGGCTCTCTCAAGGTTAATGTCACTCTTTGTTAGAAAAGCTCTCAACAGTGTATTACTTTGTGATGATACAGCGAGCAGTTGCTTAGAATAATGCTTTCATTGCTGTAAAATATTTTTTTGCCATTAATTTATTTTATTTGCCATTACTTTTTATATTTATTCAGGATGTTTCTTGCACCAGAGATAATCATCAATTTAGGGTACGTGACCCTGGTAACCCACATACCACAGAAGTGCACTTCTATTCTATTCTAGTATTTTGAACAATTACAAATAAATGAGTATGAGGAGATCTGATTCACAACAAATGCTAATGTTTGTTTACTGTCATTTCAGTCAATTGAATGTTCGGATTGTGCCAAAATGCCCTCCAAACACGGTGTGTTTTTCTACAAAACTGGCTATGTATGGATACTACATAGGGATAATAATTTTTAAATTAAGACAATAATAAAACAAATGCAACCTGTAGGCCTTGATGTATTGGAAGACTTTAACAGTTGTATAATCACAGAGTTGTAGAGCTGAAGCCTTCCACGATTCCTTTGCTCATTCTTACTCTGGAGGACCAATGAAGAGGCCATTACCTGTTCATCAAAACTCATTTGAGCCGCCAGAACCAAGCTCATGTTAAAACACATTGTCTTTCTAGTGTCGGGTCAAAAAACTGGCAGAGTATGGATAATTATTTTCAAATTAAGGCAATAACAAATCAAATACGACCTGATGGTCTTCATCTACATACTCACAGTGAACAACTTTTATTTTTCACTTATTGGGGTAAAAAAGGGATTAGGGCTAAATAGGATTGCTTCCCCTCCTTCTCTTTGATTCTTGGGCTGTAATTTTTTTTTTCTGTACCTAAATGTACAGTACATGACCATTATGACTTGCGTACGTACACTACTGTTCAAATGTTTCCGAAAGAAGTCTTTCATGCTCACCAATGGTGCATTTATTTGATGAGAAACAAATAAAAAATAAATATTGCAAAATATTATTTCAATGTAAAATAACTGTGTTCTATATGTCTTCAGTATCACATGATCCTTCATATGCCATTCTTATGTTGATTTGTGCTGAAGAAGCATTTATTATTATTATCGATGTTGAAAACAGTTGTACTGCTTATTTTAAAGTAAATTTACTACTGCTTTAACAACAGCATTTATTTGAAATATATATTGTTTTGTATCAGTGGAAGAGTCTTTGTTGTTCATCATTCATTGTTGTTCATAAATGGTTTAATTAAATTGGAGAGGAACCTTTTTGTGCAGTTTACATAGAATGGCAAACTCTTTCATCTCGAAACAGGAGGAACAATTGAGTCTTTCTCCGTGATATCATCAGCCTTGCAAGGACCTTGTCCAAATGAAAAATCAAAGAAAAGACAAAACCGCTTTGATTATCTCTGAATTGGCTAACTACATCCCATAAATGACAGATAAAAGCTTAGCTCTTGCTCAGAGCAGATCTTTGCGAAAAGGAAGTCAGAAATTAGAAAGCCAGAGAGTCCTGTGATTACTGCTGAGAGTCCTTCAGTAATTCAGCCCATTAGACATCTGAACTACTTCCTGGCTGGTCATTGGCTGAAATGGTCGACGACTTTCAGTTCTGTGTCCTCAAAACCAGCAAGTCACAACAAAATCACCTAAACCATTTGGATTCATTGTTACTATGGAGACTGTTCTTTATTTTGTCCATTCTTGTAAATATTGTGCCTGCTTTGTTTTAAGATAAATGGACCAGTGTCTTCATCACAGCATGACACAGCACGATGACACACGCGGCACTCAGGGAGATCATATGCATGTCTGCTTTTAGCTCAGTGGAGGATATTCTAGGAGACTGAAAGTGTATACTTTGTTTTGACGGACAGGAAGTAAGCATGTTAGGGCTGCCCAGAAAAACATGACATTGTTGGAAAGACCAGCTAGTGACCAATGTATCTTGTGTTTCCAGTGCTGAGCACATCATTTTTGTGCACTTGGATCGATATTTATCAAATGAATTAATAATGGCTTTAAATTGATCAAAAGTGACAGTAAAGTCATTTATATAATGTTCCAATAAAAAAGGATTATTATCTTTTATCTTATCTTATCAAAAAATCCCGAAAATGTCATGATTTCCACAAGAATATTAAGCAGGAAAACTGTTTTCAACATTGATAATAATAAGAAATGTTTCTTGAGCAGCAAATCAGCATATTAGAATGATTTCTGAAGAATCATGTGACATTGAAGACTGGAGTAATGATGCTGAAAATACAGCATCACAAAAAAAATAAGTTGGAATGAGCACAATCTGATTTTGAGCTACAGGCAAAAGAAGTGAAAAATGTCATTTGTGGTCGAATTTGAGTTTTTTTTTTTTTTAAATGTGTTTATTAAGCCCTCTTCTAGCGATCCCAATGCTCCAAACTTTATTCAAAATGAAAAATGCATTTTCTGTGAGGAGTACCTTTTCACCGCTCACGTCTGGACGACTGCTGCTGCTTCTCACCACAATTTGTAGGTCTGTTGTTGCAAAGCGCAGCATTCCAGACTTGTGAATATTCATATTGAATTCTTTATGACACGAGTCCAAACCAGTGAAATATGATTTTCAAACCCATGCTGATAAAACAAAACGATCGTGCTAACTGACATTTTCAAAGCACGTGCATAAGACACGCCTTTCCGAGAGTGCGCAATCTCCTTATAAAGTACATATTGCGAAATATGACTTGGTGGTATTCACACAAATATAATCTGTTATGTCTTACATGAACGTTTAGTTAATGGTTGGGGAAAATCTGATATGTAACATTATATTAGATCCATGCATTACAGTATGGTGTATGTACAGTATAAGAAAAGAATCGGGGGGAAATATGCAACGTTGCTTGGTGATTTTGCTGTGGAATCTTCAAAGAAAATTAACTCGATGTTTTCTTTTTTTTGTCCGATTCCAACAAGTCATCTATCATTTTGAAGGTATTTTAATGGAGAATGTGAAAATAAATAGAACTCATTTTTGAAAATGTGCTCCTTCCGACTCATTTTGCCTGCAAAAATTCATTTAAAAAATATATTCTAATAGAAAACATTTATTTTAAGCTGTAATAATGTATCAGAATTTAATAATATTTACCATATTTTTTATCAAATAAATGCAGTCTTGGTGATTGTGAGACACTTCTATCAAAAAACATTTAAAAATATATTACCGACCCCAAACTTATGCACAGTTAGTGTATGTGATTGTGAGTGCAAAGTTAATGTGATTGTTGTGCAAAGTTAAATCTGTGCCAGATATCACCTGAATAGAACAAAAACACCTCCCTAGGAAGCTAAAACTTTGATTCTTCTTTCACTCTTGTACATGGCATGCCATAATATACCATTACAGACCATTTTTCCTAGCAGAGTTTTTAAAGAAAACTCTGCAATTCTTGTTAGAACTTCAAAAGGAGTTGTTTGTTTAAACTTGGATGCTTGAAGAATTTAGAGAAACATTCCACTGCGCTTTATTCACAGAAGTTTCCCCGCGTTTCGCTTTAATACCACAGATTCATGAACAAGCTGTCATTCCTCTCCTCTGATGGTACAGAGAAAATCTCAGATGCAGCCGTGCGGAAGTTTCATCTAATTGTCTACTCATAAAATAGCTGATCTAACGACTCCGTTTGAATCTGGGCCATGGAGTACATTTTTAGCCAAACCTTTTCCATCTCTATTTTAAAGACATCCTTTTAGGATCTGAGTTGTTCTGTGTGTGTTTAAGTAGGCAAAACCATTAGATACAAAAATATATCAGGATATTTTCAAGGTATGGCATTGAATGGGACAATTCTTGGCCACTGACCAACTAGTCTATTAGGAAGGTTGACTAGTTTATTTATTTATTTCTTTTTGGCTTTAAGGGTGATGAAAATGAGCTCTCTCTCTGAGAAGTTGTGTCTGTAATTTCATCAACTGCCACTACAGCCATCACAGCAGCGCTTGTGTAACAAATTCACCGCCTTCAAACAATAAATCAAACAATTACTGTCAGCTGTCCAACGGCCTTCGTTGAGGGAGGTTCTTGTTATTATTCATACCCCACAGGTCTTCAGTTTTTTTAGATTGATCGATGGTTTTGTGCAGTTAGATTCTTAGCCTATGCAATACATGTATTGATATCAGTTATATACAAAAAATATATATATTTTTTTTGTTTATTTAAAAAATGTGTGTGTGTGTGTGTTGTGTGTGTACTCACACACTGAAAAATACACTTAAACAATTTAGAATCAGTTTTCACTTTTTACTAGAGATTACTAGTCAATTTCACAAATAATTATGAAGAAATGGCAGGTGACAGATTGAATAGTGTTTTCTTGTAAACCTTACTCAGTAATCTTTGTTTAACTTACAATTACAATTTTTTACACTATATTTTATACACTTTTATACTGTATTTTTTAAACAATATTAATATCATTTATTTAAAAAAAATGAATTATTTTATTACATTTTATTAGTTTTGTAATTATTAGATTAGAAGAAGTAAGTTCAGATGAGCTTTATTTGTCACATACACAATTATACAGAGTATAACCAGCAGTGAAATGTGTTCTCTGCATTTAACCCATCCAAGTGCACACACTTGGAGCAGTGGGCAGCCGACGCTGCGGCGCCCGGGAGCAGTTGGGGGTTCGGTGCCTTGCTCAAGGGTCACCTCAGTCGTGGACAATTCCTGCCGGAGCCGAGATTCGAACCCACAACCTCGGGTTTCAAGTCCAACGCTCTATCCATTAGGCCACGACTGGTTTAAACAATTATAATGTTTAAACCTGTAATTCATCAGTTTGACAATGTTTAATCTCCCACATGTATCTTTGTACGCCCATACTTTATCTATACTAGACTTTTTTTGTTAAAGGAACACTCCTCTAGTGTCTTGTTGCAATCAAGTCTTCATACACATCCATGTTAAAGGAACACTCATTTTCCAACTCCCCTAGAGTTAAACAGTTGGGTTTTACCGTTTTCGAATCCATTCAGCCGATCTCCGGGTCTGGCGGTATAGCAGTTTTAGCGTAGCTTAGCATAGATCATTGAATCTTAATCGAGAGTTAGCATCTCGCTCAAAAATGACCAACGAGTTTCAATATTTTTCCTATTTAAAACTTGACTCTTCTGTAGTTACATCGCGTACTAAGACTGATGGAAAATGAAAAGTTGCAATGATATTACGCGGCGCCTGAAAATAGTCCCCAGCTATATCGTAACTAGTTACCCAGCTGGGGACTATTTTCAGGCTCTGCGTAATATCATAGCACCTGCTGCACCCATGGTACGGCAATACAATTCCTTGATTATTATGCCGGAATGAGAGAAGAGTTCCTAGCCATATCAGCCTAGAAAATCGCAACTTCATTTTCCGACAGTCTTAGTACACGATGTAACTACAGAAGAGTCAAGTTTTAAATAGGAAAAATATCGAAACTCTTTGGTCATTTTTGAGTGAGATGCTAACGGTCTAATCAGATTCAATGATCTATGCTAAGCTACGCTAAAAGTGCTACCGCCAGACATGGAGATCGGCTGAATGGATCCGAAAAACGGTAAAACTCAACTGTTTAACTCTAGGGGAGTTGGAAAATGAGCCTATTTTCAAAAATAGTGGAGTGTTCCTTTAACATGGATGTGTATGAAGACTTGATTGCAACAAGACTCTAATCAATAAGTGTAAATGAGCCGCACCAGGGTTTAATAAAAGGATTGTTTCATTACAGTAATGTGTTTCCACACGAGTATTGATCCATCTCATGTTTCATGCTACTGCATTATCAGCTCTGTTCTTCACATGACTAAAACACATTGATCGCTTTTGTTGGGCACCGCAGCCCTTGTGCATCGAGCTAAAGCATTTCTCATTACATCATTTCAGTTGCTTCAGAAAAATGATATTCCTTTGTCTTCCATTTTACGGTTTCGCTCGTTTAAAATAATTTGTGTGTTTGTGGAGTTAATTAATATGAGCAAATTGAAGAAAAATCACCGCCTCTGGAGTGTGACATCTCGCTTGATGCATTGATCATCATATTTGTCAAGAAAAAGTCAGAAAGACTAAATCTAATCAGGAAGGCCTCATTGATTATGCCACTTTTCTTGCAATCCAATTAAAATGTGCAGATCAGCGTGCACTGACAATTGCATTTGATCACAACTGGGATTTTATAGAAAAAACCTAAGTGTGTCTACTCATTCCAGACACATCCGACTGGGTGAGGATGTCTTCTGTTTTGCACGACTAAGAGATTTCGCTTTAGGCTGGAGTTAAACTCAGCTGGACAGTCGCCATGGTGACATGCTTTTTTGGGCCACTTGACAGGATAGCTCACAGATGCAAAAAAAAAAGTGCGATTGAGAGCAAACACCATTCCATGATGTGCAGAACCTGTCTGCTGATTATTTGGCTGATTGCGGTGATCATCATTTTCAGCAATCAGGAAAACTGTGCCGAACCTGTTTGTTTCCAAAATGTAGAACGCAAACGCCAGGATACCTTCGCCAAGAACTAAAGAGCTGTTATCCAGATGAGTGAATGCATTGCTTGTGTGTTCAATTCAACATACACACAGGTTGAAAGTAAAAATCTGAACAAAGCACATCACTTATTTAGATATATTTATAGTATTGATGTATAAAAAAGTACTAAATTTGAAAGTACTTTTGATCACACAAAAAATGACAGTTACGCTTAGTACTAGCCATTGTGATAATTTGACTTATAGATAATTGTGCTTATGTTCTCTATTGTTATTTAACGGTGACGACATCCAACTAGTAATGATGGCAAACAATTATGAAGGCTTTGCTCTGTTATATTGTAAAAGCTTTCATTAATGTTTGAGCATGCATACGTTCTTTAGACACTGCACTCTTCAGCATATAATAAAAAATCCAAAATGTATGCACATATTTTATTTCAGCTTAATTGCCAAAGCAAATTTTGTATTTAAATTTAATAAAAAAAAATTGTTTTAATTTTATTTGATTAAAACTAAACTGAAATACTATATAGCTAGACATCAAAATGACTAAAACTTTTAATGTAAATGGAAAATATAAAACAATTTTTTATTATATCTGTATTATATTGGTTGTTTTATCTTTTGTCATTCAATATCATTTGTTCGATTGTTCATTCTTTCGTTTATATTTGCCGTGTCACATTACAGACACTGGTTTCAGGAACATTTGATTTAATTTTATTTTGAAAAATAAAAGCTGTTGTTAGAGCAATTCAGTTTTGGTGTATCATGAATACAATATGTGATTTTTGTGTATTTTAACTAGTCCTTTGACTATTAAACAAAAAACAAACAATCAAACCAACAAAAACTGTATATTAGAGGAAGGAAAATCATGCTGGGATTTACTAAAGCAGTCACATGGTTCTTGGGTAATGAAGCTTTGAATACCATAGATCACATGCTTTTTGCAAAAATTAATTAAACTTTAATACATTACTTCGATTTTTTTTCCGACAATGGCTTTTGCGTGAGTGATGCATGGCATTGCACTTTTAAAATAGGGTCCTATAGGGTCAATTATCTTGATCATATTTATTTGAATATATCATGTAATTTGGCAGCTGAAAACTCGTTAACACGGTCATAGTATGAAATCTTCTATCTGAAGTGAAGTTTTTGTGTACTGAAATTAATCGTCTGTTTCTCTGTGACTCACAGCCTACTTTTTTTTACAGCCTTTTGAAGCGTTGTTGCTTGTTGAAAATCCTCTGCGGTGGGATTATGCCATTAAAAAAGTGAATTTAGGTATTTGTGGGAGCTGAAAGCCCCTCAGCTCTGCAGGTACTTGATAGTTTCAGTTACATTTACAAGTTTGTCCCCCCTTCCCCCTCCAAATCAATGCAATTCCTCTGTTTAGCAACTTTCCCAGCAAACATATACACCCTGTTTCTGCTAAATTACAAATCCTGTCATCAGTACCGCATCCAGTTAGTGGCTGTACATGGTGTGTGCTTCAATGCACAATTTATTTATACTGTTAATGGGATAGCCCCCCCCCCCCGTTCTAAGTTCTGCAACACAAAAGAAGATATTTTGAAGCATGTTGATAACCAAGGATCCCATTGACTTCTGATGTAGTTTTGTCCATTTAATGGAAGTCAATGGCAACATGAAACTGTTTAGTTACTAATATTCTTCAAAATATTATCTTAGTCAATGGGAATGAGAACTGTTTGGTTATCAATATTCTTTAAAATATCTTATTAATAAATGGGAAAGAAACTGGTTAGTTAGCAGCATTCTTCAAAATATCTCCTCAGTCAAAAGGGAACCAACAATCTTTGGTTATCAACATACCTCAAATTATCTCCTTAATCAGTGGGAACCAAAACTGTTTAGTTATTAATATTCCTTAAAATATCATCTTAGTCAGTGGGAACCAAAACTGTTTGGTTATCAATATTCTTCAAAATATCTTCTTGTGTGTTCAGAAGAAGAACGAAAAGCATGCAGAATTTTCATTTTGGTTGAACTATCCCTTAATTGTAATTATTATAGTTTTTGTTTTATTGCAGCAGTTTCCTTCTGTTGTTCAGTTTCTATCTAGCTATCACTGTTTTCAGGAAAGCAGACAGACTTTATTTCCCCCCATGTCCACAGAGCAGAGGCCACAAGCGCCGGAGGGAACCGGCCCTTGGTCTGCCAGCGAGAGTTAAAAGACCCAAAGTGCAGCGGGGGTCCGTCAAGCGCAAGCCGTAACCTGCCGTGACACCTGATGGGTGATGTAAATTGACGTTGCTGCTTTGGAATGCCTCAGCCAGGGCTGAAAGTGCATCTCAGCACTGCTGAGGCCCCAGGGAGGAGGGCTCCCGATCCTCCTGCATCCGATCCAATTAACTGCGCCACGCTCTGGCTGTTTGTCTCACATTTCCATGTTAATACAGCCAGGAAAGTCTGTGTTTAGTCAGCAAATCTGTGCCGCTGCATAATACCGGAGACTCTTGTATCTCTAAATTAACTGAAAATGCATAAACTGGCTTTAGACCATGAGTAGAATCTGAGATTTCTTCCCCCTGCAGAACGGCAGATCATGTAAGAATATAACCATGATGAATGAGAGACGGAGGCTCAGCGAACCATTCGTTCCTTCACCTGCTCCGTCCCCGTCCCCCGTCACAGCCTTTCACCCCGAGAGCAGCGAGAGTGTGCTCACTTCCTCTTTCATCTCTGTGGGTCCCGCTGCTCCAGTCAAAGCTAATCAGAAAAACAAGACAACACAAAAGCTCAGCAATTCTACGCCTTACTGTGAGCAAAGTACTCCTGCACTGGGCTGTCTTGCATCACTCTCAAGTGAGAAACATCTTGAGCCGCTGTTCTCTTCTACTCTGCAGCAGAGCGTTTAACACTTGTAGATGTCGGTTTTCTTTTATGGTGAGCAAAAAAAAAAAAATGGACAGATTATCTATTGTTATATGTATCGTTATATATCTGTTCTGATTGTTTTATCCTTTGTTTTATCATTCTATCTACCATTCTGTCATTCTTTTATTCTGTCTGTAATGCCTGTAAACCTTCAAACTTAAAGGCATTGTTAAAGTATTTTTAAAGCAAACATTCAAAGTTTGTCTTTAAAATGCATTTCAAGTGATTTTCATTCTACGTCCTAACATTTAACTACCCCTAATTCAAATTCTATTCAAATTGATCTACTGAATTGGAATTTGAAAGATGTTCTCAATTCAGTTCAATTCTGAAAGGCACCACCTTGCTCCAAACTAGTGTCGTGAATCTCTTGGACCTCCATTTGAAAAGTTACATAATGATACGTTGTGTGAATTGTCCAGTAATCACAGGCTTTGCGTTAAAAGGTCAGTAGAAAAACGGAGTCAGAGTTTATAATTGAAATTGTTTGTATTTTGTATGTTATCTCACAGTACATTAGCACTTTCTCTTCATAGTGTTTAGTGCACTGGGAACGTTAATGCTAGTCATGTGAGGGTTTAAGTGTCTTGTTCCGAATAATCCTATGCCCTTCACCTCTGGCAGCATTTAAATAACATTTACATTTACATTTATGCATTTAGCAGACGCTTTTATCCAAAGCGACTTACAGTGCATTCAGGTTATACATGTATTGTCAGTATATGTGTTCCCTGGGAATTGAACCCATGACCTTTGCGCTGCTAATGCAATGCTCTACCACTGAGCCACAGGAACACAGTTATTCCACAGGAATAACATTTTAAAGTATGAAGATACAGCACATCCCTTCATCCTGCTAAATATTGTATGTAACAAGCAAAAATGCTCACACATAAATTGGGTCTAAATGCTCTCTTGAGGACGTGCATTAGACTTTGAAACCCTCTACGGACACCTTGGCAACTGAATCGCCATTGGCTAGTAAATTATTTTGTTTACTCGCCACAGGACCGGCCCTGGCCAATTTGATGCCCTAGGCAAGATTTGACCTGGTGCCCCTTGCCTCACATTATTGAATATTAACTAACTTGAACTAACAATGAACAATACATTTGTAACAGTATTTATTATTTTTGTTAATGTTAGTCATTGACAATGAACCTTATTTTAAATAGTTTCCAGTGAAACTACAAAAATATAGATGCTGCCTAAGTCACTTTATAAATTAAACACAATAAAAAAGCAAGAATAATTACATCTGGTATTCTTGTAAAACTGTATTAGCATACAGCAGGCTACTGTTTAATCATCTAAATAAATGTGAAAAGTGTTGTATTTCCAGTAGATGCAGAAATGTTCTACTAACCCATTCTAATGTTTTCACCATGAATTATAGCCTACTGAGAAACGTACATCTTTAAAGTGGATTTTACATTAATTTTACTTGTTTAATAAGTCCAGTTATAGTCCTATACAAGCATTACTAAATTTGCCAATTCGAATTAAAAATACAACAAATCCCCAAAAACTACACAACTGTAGTGTAAAAATATTATTAAAACGTGTTGTCATGTTACATGAAAAATTACACTTATGTTACAAAATCTCGGATCTCTGGAACTCCCAGAGATAGTTATTATCCTATTATAAACTTTTAGACTATAAGCTTTCTAGACTAGGCTAACATAGTTTGTTCACAAACTTTTACCTCATCTAGAGCCCTTAAATACATATCTACCTCATGTCTTTAGCGAACCGGGAGATCTTTCACTACTTCTCCCTCCTTCAGTTTTTTAAGTTAGACATCACATTTTTTAGTAGGCTATTCCTCAATATATGCATTATAAACAATATAACGAAAAAAAATGATAAAATATAAAAGAGTGCCTGTTTTCTGATTACTTTTTTTCATGTGTAAATATATATTTCTTGCGTGAGTATTTCCTAAATATCTGATGACTCAATGTGCACTGATTCTTTCTTCCTCGAGTTGGCACTGTTTGATACACAATGACGACGTGATGTTTCACTCAACATTTCCCCAGGCATAAAACAAAAGAATATCATCAGAACTGGTTTGAATGGCTTTACTGCAGAGCAAATACTGTACGCAGTGAAATATAAATTTCACTGTCATTTGATGGTGGATGTGGTGAATAAGCAGCCAGTGATCAAAATATTGATTTTGAAGTTATTGAGAATGATCGTTTTGAGAATATGGTAGAGATCACGAACATGAACCAGTTGAAGTGCGCTCTGACGATGGCAGCGATGGTAAAACCATCTGCTCAAATTGAACCCTTCCAAGTTTCAAAAGGTAACGAAATATGCTTTATTTTATTCTTCTGTAATTGTCCTTAGCATATCAAGAGCGTTTTTTTTTGTGCTATTGCAGCAGTTAGATTTTCGCTCTTGCTGGATATGTATACGGGTCTCTAAAGACACGAATATCATGATTGGCGAAACATTTATGCATTTAAAGGCTCATTTATTTGACCATAATCATTCATTACATCACATTACCTCTTGCTTTGTCCCGTTTTTCTTCTCTTATCCCCCCCGGGCACCAGAGGGCTTCGGTCTTTTGGACACAGTGATAATTTATAAGTGAACATCTTTTACAATCAGGTAACTGATGTATGCGGAAGTGCGGCTGTGCGCGGGAAGATCATGCGTTGAACTGAGGAGAGCAATAAAATAGTTGTTTTTGTGGGATGATCGCTTTTTTTGTAACATTTTAAATGTATAGTATTGAAGTAGAATTGATAATACTTTTAAAAAAAAAAATAAATAAATACATTTTGGCGCCCCTATGAATCGGCGGCGCCCCAGCATTTGCCTATTCCGCCTATGCCACGGGCCGGCCCTGACTTGCCAGACGGCCCTGACTTATTAACCATGTATGAAAGCATATACATTTTAACTGAATTTAGGACTGGGGGTGCTTTTTTTTGGTCATTCAGTATTATTCAGTTAAAAAAAGGGGAAAAAACTAACAATAATACTGATAAAACGATAATAATAATACGAATTCTGCTAATAAGAACAGTATATAATGCACTAAGGATTAACAAGCTGCTGGATTCATGAATATTAATCAGGGTGTGTGCATTCACTCGAACTGATTCGCTGAAATCAAAACAGGGACGATAATAGGTGAGCCCCAGCCAATGAGATTGCCGTTTGCGCATTAGTTCCGCCCAGAGCCGATCCTAGACTTCTGGGGGCACCAAAACTGTGTCACCGGGGGGGGGGAGACGTGACGCATTTGTCCGCGGGATGCATTTGTCCGTGTTTCACTCCGTCTCGGCTCGAGAAACATGTCCTTCCGCGGCTCGCTAGCATTCTTTTTTAAAAGCTTTACGAAAAATTACATGATTTGACCATTAAGGAGCGCCGCACTCATTCATGTTATAGCCGCTGGCCAAATTACAAAACGAAACTTGAAATCATCAGGAAAATACAAGGGAGGATCAGCTCTGGTTCCGCCCAAGATTCTTAAAAGCTGAAAAAATCCAAAGGAACTCCGTTATTTTTTACAGGAAAATACAACAAAGATTATCGTTTACATGTAGCGTCAATTCTGCATGCATGTAAGACTCTCTCTTACTCTCTCTGCTCTCACCAAAGTGATGGCGAGTCGTACGTCAAACACAGGTGCTGCGCATCCATTCAGATGAACAGAAAAACAGCACAGATCATTTAATGGAGAGTGAAACTCTGAAGAGCTCAGTCAGTGTTCCGCGAGTGAATATATCTGTGCTAAACTTATACTTAGCCTCCAACTCACTCACTGGTGAGTAAAATCTGAGAATTGATTAGCCATTGGCTGATATTAAAAATCATTTAGTCATCCAGAGTGAAGATTCGTCGCATATGCGAGTGATTTACTCGCATTGTAGAGGGTTGCTTTGTGTTGTTTACAAGCAAACATAATCAAATGCTGTAATTTTCTTAATGCTTATTAATTCAGATGCTCTTCCGATGATATCAGATCATAGCAGAATGTTACGTATAAAACCTTTATTTCAATTCTGTATGATTTTGTATCTGCATACCTGCTCCAATTTATTTAAACTGATATAAAATCATAAGATGCTGGATCTATCTAGGTATGTAGAGAAAAAAACACACAGGATTAATACAAATGTTTTCTACAGTAGTACCTTACATTCTGCCATGATCTGATATGATCATTTTTATACGCTGTCTTTTAAAATGATAAAATATTATATAAGATGATAGCACTGCGTTTCTTGTTTTATACTTCTGTTTTTTGTCAGGCCTGAAGTTTCTGCAGAGGGTTCGCAGTAATTCAGAGGACAGGTAGTGACAAGGGACTCTGAGACTTGCTTTTATACCTGTAGGCCGAGTTGAAATGCACTGTTTCAGTGTGTCAGATTATTATTTTTCCATTTTTGCGAAAAACAAGCGTCTTGCTTAAACAATCTTTGGTTTAGAGAAAGCATAAACAGCCTTACTAAATGTCAGGTGCATTACTAATAATTACCTTGTGCTTCGATTAATCGTTTCCCGCTTGCAAAGTCCCAATGTCGGTCTTTCACTATATGTTCTCTCTCTCGACTACGGCTTCAGAGACTGAGTCGTACTGACAGACTCTCCCCGCAGCGTCTGACTGACCCCCGCAGAGAGAAAGAGAGAGAGACAGATAGAGCGAGAGCGGGATGTGGTATTATATCTGTGATTGCCTCTCTGTGTGGGCTTCCTGTGTGCCGTACTCTCCTGCCCTGAGTCTAATGCTGTGTGGCAGCGCTCATGCTCTCCTGTCCAAACGAATCCGTCAGACCTCTGACACACTCGCACAGCAACCAGTTACTCCCTGCCTCCAGTGAGCCGTGGACCCCGGGCGGCACGCTTACACGCATGTCATGTGCTCTCTGATATCGCACACGCAGGCCGTCGTGCTCTTCACGTATCAGTAATTTCAAATTAACGTGACTCCTCGTGTCTGTCGCTTTCAAGGGTTTGCGCCGGTCGTAGCCTGACACGGGTTCGCTGGTTATGTGTACAGCGAGTTTCCGCTGTCTGATTGGCTGCTTAGGAGAGAACAAACTAATGGCTAGATGAAAATATGTCATCTGTTCTGTCTATAGATGACACTTCGTCCTGATCTGTAATCCTAATTGCTTTAATGAATGGGAAAACCTTGTGGAATTCAGATCCGAGGGTAATTAAACAGAAACCTAATAAAAGAACAGCCGCCTTTGGCTTGCGAGGAGAAATAATTACAGCTTTCAAATGACGGCCACATCACCCTGCGAGTTTGCGTAAGTCTTTTAATCAAACTGAGGCTGATTGTCGCCTGAAAATGACATGAGTACAACATCACCGGTCCCAGGATATGTCAGGGGGCACGTCAAAGAATTTGCTCTACTGTCATGTCTGCTGCCGGAAGCAGAGGGTTTCTTATCTAATAATGTTAGTGAGGAACACACACCCCTATATATGATGATGTTGGTGAACTTGTTTATTTTTTGAGGTTATGTTGGGTAAGTGAGGTTGTGTTGGCGGTTAACATGCCTAGTGTAGAAACCAGCACTTTTCCACCTGCAAAAAAGGGGCTAAGTTACAACTGCTCAGTATTTTAATGTTGCACCGTTAGAGCAAAGTGCATATAATTCATGAATAATTATTATTTGCTTGTACACCATTTTAAGTTTTAGGGTCAGCAAGCTTAGAATTTTTTTTTTAACAAGGACGAATTAAAAACTGTTCAAGAGTAAAGACATTTAGATAATGTTATAATGTAAAATATTTTTATTTCAAATAAATACTGTTCTTTTGAACTTTCTTTACATCAAATTATCCAGAACACCTCCCAAAAAAAACAACAACAACAAACAAACAAAAAACAAAACAACCAAAGGAAGTACAGCACCTGTAAGAAACTAGTAATAATTCCCTACTGGCTTCCAAAGCCCTCTGTGCTGGTGATCATTCATGGTGCTATTTTCAGTCGCACTGTTCACCTGTCACAAGTGTAGAGGACCAAATCCCAGGTGATCCTACACCTAAAGTAATGTTCATTTCATGAAGTCACACCACTAGCAGGAAATCAAATGAAGCGCTGTCTTTTCTTCCATCTGCTGGTTTGTGACTGAACTCCAGGGATCAGATTTGTTCATCCAAAATCAATCCATTACCTCCTGTCCAGAATCTTCTAGATATGACATGACATGCAGGAAAATGAACGACATGTGTTGGCTTAGACCTAAAAATGGCACCCCTCTGACTGATGGATGATCTCCATTCCCCCCACCTCTAAGATTACCTCAATAATACTTGGGCGCAGGAATCATTTAGCTTCCCTCAGAGCTGTCAGCTGACACAAGCCTGGATAAATCACTCCATTCACCCATGACTCTGAGTTATTTAGAAAACGAGTTTGGCTCTTTAAGTTTTTGTTTCCGTTTCTTTTATGTACAGTAGCACACTTTTTGTAACATGCTTTTTGTTAACTTCTCTGGGACTTTCTCAGGGTTTGAGCTGTCATCGACTTCATTTAAATCTCAAGATATGCTGGTTTTTAAAGCATGAGCTATTTCAGTCAATCACCTTGAATGAACCTGCATCACCAGTCCTTTTCAGAAGTAATGAAGCTAATTTAACTAGTGACATCAAAGGCTCTTACTTATGATTAGCAGTTGTAAAGATTGTGTATGTCTTTGTCTTCTCTTCATTTCTCTCTCTTGTCCATCTGTTTGTAGTGTTCTTGTATTTGCCACACTGGTACTCTCACCTACACCCTGTTGACTGTATTGCCGAGGTTAGTTAAATCAGATGTCTAGAACCTTCATGCACACAGCACTCCACAATCCAGCTTCGTCTCTGACCGCTCCAAACAGCCGTGACATTAACCTGACTATTAATAATCCATCATCAAAAGTCCATAATCCTGAGCAAACACTCCTGATATTTCACACCAGGCACCTCGGGAGAGTCTCGGCTGTGTTTTCAGAAAGCAAGTAAGCAAGTAAATGAGGTTTGTGTTTTTTTTCTGAACTTGAGGCTCCAACAAGTTCCCCTGTGTCATGTATTCATGCCAGGTTTCAACACATATAATATAAATTAAAAATATTTAATAAATTAAAATAAATGTCAAATGTTCTATTTTTCTGTTTTAGGATACATTTTTTTGCCTCTATTGATGTAATTAATTTGTATTATTTGCATACAGTGCCCTCTACTAATATTGGCATCTGCATTGTTTATTGTTTTGATCTGTCATTAAAAAAAAATCACAAAATTCGAACCTATAATTCAAGTAAAACAGTTGAAAGTGGGGGGGGGGGGCTCTTTGTGAAATAAATACTGTCTCTAGTTCATGTTGGCCACAATTATTGGCACCCGATTATTGCAACGTCCTTTTCCCAAGATAACAGCTCTGAGTTTTCTCCTATAATGCCTCAAGAGTTTGGAGAACACCTGATAAGAGATCAGAGAACATTCCTTCATACAGATTCTCTCCAGATCCTTCAGATTCAGCTTCTTCAGAGGCAGTCAGGTTTAGATTTTTTTAATCTGTTGGTACTTGATAGAATCCATGATGCCATGCATCTGAACAAGACGTCCAGGACCTCCGGCAGAAAAACAGGCCCACAACATTAAAGATCCAGCAGTTGATTTAACCGTGGGCTGGGATACATTTGATCCCTGTTTGTACTAATCTCATATGGTGGGTTTGCTGCCAAAAAGCAATTTTTTTAGTTTCATCTGACCATAGAAGCCATTTGAAGTTCAAGTCGTGTCTGACAACTGAATATGCTGGAGTTTGTTTTTGGATGAGTGAGGAGAATTTTTCTTGAAACCCTCTGGAACAACATGTGGTGATGTAGGGGCTGTTTGATATTTTTGTTTTAGACTTTCTGAAGGGAAACAGGTCAATTTAGCAGATCAGTTGAAGCCCTGATGGAGGAAATCATGCTTTAGCTCTTTTCTTATAGCCACTTTCTATTTTGTGAAGCTCAACAATCTTGTTCTGCACATCAGAACTATAATCTTATGTAAGGGTAATATATAATATATTATATAGGGAAACAGGTCAAAGGGAATCATTAATGATTTTATAGGGAATTTGAACAGACTCACTGTTTCATGGCGATTCACTGAACAAGCCGTATAACAAACTCTGCACTGGATATTAAAATCCCAAAATATAGTGAAAACACTATTAAATAGCACAGTAACAAAATCGGCAGATTAAGACATTAACTTGTGAGCTCAAAACACAAGATACTTCTCTTTTCAATATAAATAAGACTTTATTTATATAATTCTAAGACATGTAAACTAATCAACACATGAACACAAGCATTCACACATTCACACGTTGCAGAAAGAGAGAAAGTGAGGAAAGGATTAGTTTAAGAGAATGAAAATGTGATATCCCACGTTTACAGCAATATGTGCAATTGCATAGACCTGAACAACCATCAATCACTTATTTAACCCTCGCATTGAGTTTCTCAATGAGGCTAAAATTTATATTAAAAATACACCAGCTCAGCAAGAATCTGGTGTTTGTACTTTGGTAACTTTTGTGTTTAAGGGATTCCCTTTTGTCGTCCGTCTTTGCAGAAAAGAGTTTCTCCGAAGTCGCTGATTGGTTTAGAGTTCAGTAGTCGTTGAAGTGACGTCTTGGGCGTTGGCTCTTGTCTGAAGTTGTGGAGTTGTGGGCTGGTTGAAGTTTAGACGGGCGCTCGAAGTCGGACTCGGAGACACGGCGTTGGCAAACTTAACTTAGCACACAAAACTCAACGGAAAGAAAATAAACTAAAGCAAAGGAATAAAAGGATGTAAAGAGACTAGGTGGCTTTTCTTCTCATTGTGGTCGCAGCTGGCATGTAGGCCAGAGCACATGGCGCTCAAAAAGCACAGAAAGTGATGACAAAAAAGCATGGCTAAAGGTTAGAAGAGAGATTGTAAGAGGGTTTCAAGAGAGTTAGAGAGTTTCAAGAGGGAGATTTGATGGGGTTACTGAGTTTTTAAACTCTGCTTTCAGACACCTCCCAATGGTTGTCTTGACCAATTAGATCCTATCCTGGCTCTGGGTGCTGCTTTGCTTCTCCACTATAATCAGAATATGATACATTTGACAGAGAATCAATTGGAAGAAACGTTTCAAGCTAGAATTGTCAAACTCATACATTCCAAACATGAATATTAACTCTTAAGGCTTAAGCTATTAAATACTTGTTAAAAGCAAGACATACACAATGAGTGATTAAAACAAGGATAGTCAAATGTGTGGGTCACATACATAATATGCAGTTATGCATAGAAATGATTAGTTTCATTAAAAATGAAAATGAAAGTCTTTAAGATGATTTTAGGTGCATATGGAAGCAGACAGTCTTTGTGAACCAAGGATTTTCAGTCGGGTTCTTTGTCTTGCTAGCTGGTTGGTTAGGGGAAGTCAATCTAAGAAAGTCTGTAGCTCGTGATTTCTATCGTGGAACACACGTGATCAATCTTGATTACTTGCCCCAAACTTGATAATCTCCTTCCTGAGTTGGAATTATCATTAAGCGTTCCTTTTGTTTTAATGTTGCAAGCTGTTCTGTGAAAGAGGCTTGCTGGTTAGGCTGTATTCAGATGGGCTGGAGCTAGGGATCTGATTTACGACTTCCTGCCGTTGTCTTGTTCTCCTGTTTGTGGAATTCGGCTCCTCATGTTTCAATGTTCTGATCGCATCTTAAATTTGTCTGATTCGGTCTCTGATATACTACACTTAGGTTTTACTCCTTGTGATGGGTGATTCAGGGAATTTGGCCTCTGTGTTTCTCATATTTATAATCCTGTGGAACAGGAAGTCATGGCTGGACAATTTCATGCTCCTGGTCACCCTGGTGTGCTAAAATGTAGGCTAAATTTGAATTGTAATATATAGTACTTCAGACATATTTTACTCATAAGAATTTCTAGGGGTGCCAATAATTGTGACCAACGTGCATTGGAGAAAACTGTTTGTTTCAGCATGAGAAATTTGTTCCACTTCCATTTGTTTTACGTCAATGAATGTTTGTGAATTTTTTGAATGAAAGATCAAAAAGATCAATGATGCAAATATATTTTCACAGCCTTTGCTTATATTTACAAAGGGTGCCAATATTACTGGAGGGCACTGTACATTCTAATTTTAATAAGTATATTTATGAATATGTTAATATACAAATATATTTATTTTACTATTTCTGCAACACTCCAAAATCCTGTATAACCAAAATCCAACTTCACCCTCAAACGCTCCAAACAACCATGATATTAACCTGACTATTAATAATTCGTCATCAAAAGTCCATAATCCTGAGCAAACACTCCTGATATTTCACAACAAACACCTTGTCCTCAGGTTTTCAGAGGACTTGAGGGCCTTGGGAGAGCATGTCAATGAATTTTGTGCTTCTGTGTATTGAAAGATTATCCATAGTCCAAAGCTTTCCCATTTAAGTGCTTGATTGACACGTGGAGAGACTGTTCAGCACGACTGGCCCCTCTTTGACACTCCATTTAGTCCATTTAAAACACTCTTGAGAGATAATCTAATAATATAACCCTTCTGATTCCTGCATGTATTGTCAGTATTGTTGAGGCAGGCCAAGGTGAAGTGGCTTTAGTTTTCCTTTTGACTTGTTTCAGATGCTATTCAGGCTGAAGAAACCTAGGAGAGGAGGTTTATATTGCCACAATTGTGAGTGTACTGTACAGTACGTGTGTATTCACTTGCATTAGTAAGGGCCTTCGCAGAAGATTTAGAGCCATGTTTACATTTAGAAGTCTTTTGTGGGCAGAGTCTGTTGTTGCAATGGATTACAGAATTTCGTTTACTCATTATAAATGATCATCGTTATTTTTTGCTCATCCTCATATCAGTTTAAACCGTCTTTTGTGAAGCACAAAATAACAAGTCTAGCAGTTTGTCCTAGGGTTTTCTTTTCCCTTCAATTGTATAGAATGGGGATAGATGCTGTTAAGTTTGAAAAATGACAGAGAAAACTTGAAAAATGGAAGAAATCATAACAGTCGTCCATATAGCTTGTTCACCTTAAAGTATTCAAAGGTTATGTAGCATTGTGTGAAGGAACAAACAGTTGCTGTTTAATATGTTTGTGGAAACAGAGATACTTTTTCAGGATTCTTCAATTACAAAGTTCAAAAGAACATTATATTGTATTATTTTTGTATTTTGTATTTATTATTTTGTATTATAAATGTCTTTACTGTCACTTTTGATCAATTCAATGTGTCCTTACTGATTTATTTTATTTATTTAAGAGCTTGAAAGGCACAATTTCCTTTAAATGTATATAAAAATGGTTTCCTTTGTTTTTCATAGCAGAAGGAAAGTCATATTAAGTAGGAGCTGATGTTATTGCAGAGTTTTAATGGGATTTGGTTGTGGTCTTTGAATAGTAGCAGTACATATAAAATATGTAAATACTTGTCTGAAAAACAAATGTGGTACCTCTACAAGAAATAAATTAATCTTGCAATTTCACAAGGTTCATGTATTAAAGTGCCAGTTAAGTTTTTGCATACAGTCTGTGTGGATTTGATGGCGTGAGCCTGCAATTTCATTAAATGCATCGCAGAGATGTAATATTTTAACAACACAATTAGTTAATAACACGCATGCCGCAAACAGTTGTCTGGCTTTTAATCTGTCACATCTGATTCTTCTCCTCCTGCCAGTTAGTCCATTACTCAGATCCAAGTGTTTTCTTTTCTCCCTAATGTTTGTAAATCTTGGAACGACTCCAATCAAATCTTGAGAAATCTCCATCTGCAGATTTCTGAATCGGTAAAGCCAAAAACAGTCTCTGTAACACATCGGTTACAGAGCAGGACTAGCATTAACTAAGACTACAATGACGGATCGTGAAATATGTTCAGCTACAACATGCCAAGAACTGATCTATGTCTTCAAAAATCATCCAGCAGCTATAGGGCTACAGAAAACTTGCTGCTCAACATCCCATGAGCTTTGCAAGGCGAATGTTTGACATTGAGAAATTAAACCGGCTAGGGGAAAAAGAAACCTTTGGCCACTTTTTTTGGCCAAGTTATTTCCAACTCAATATAAAGAAAAAGTGGAAGTGTCTTGTGCGGTGTGCGTGGTCTGCTGTGATTAGCAGCCTTTCTTTAACCTGAGAGTGGAAGAGATTGTGCGTCTGACAGGATTCACTATGACATGATTGCTGGCCCATTGAGTTTCAACTAATCACACAAATGTGTGTTTCTAATTGCTGACTTACAAAGTCCCTGATGGCAATTGGAGGCTGTTCTGAGCTATAATTTCTGTGCCGTCTCTTTTTCTTTCTCTCTGAATCATCTGCTATTATTTCACACACACACACACACACACACACACACACACACACACACACACACACACACACACACACACACACACACACACACACACACACACACACACACACACACACACACACACACACACACACACACACACACACACACACACACAGCTAAATATTCACAAAAAAGAGACACGCAAGCCTGCACAAACAACACTGAATTCCACAGACACCTGCATAACCTAAAATCAGGGATCTGCCGGGCTGCATTGATTTGTTTGGCGGCAGGGCTCTACTCCTAGGCTAAGAATCATTTGGTGCATTTGAATGATATTTAGGCAACATGTCATCAAAACTGACCCAATTCAACTTCATTAATAAATGTTCCTTGTTTGATTGCACAGTTAAGTAGTCTATGTTATTATTAAGTTATAGGTATTGGTTTTCTGATTTGATTCTGATACATAAGCTCTCCATTTTGATTAAATTTGGAATATTTTATTTATCATATTTTCGTTTCTTACATATGAATGTATGCTAATACAGTAATAACTTGTTTAAAAGGGCTGGCTCATTAGAGTCACTTGTTTGTGAATGCAGATACACTGGTTGAACTGTATGGTTTTTGATTGAAAAAAGAGAACCTTTTCAAAATAGTTATTCGCTTGCAAATCTGACTACACAGTGTGCACTGTGTTACTTGATTATCTAAAAAGAACTGGTTTATAAGAATCGTGTGTGTCTGGCACATTTGTTGCACTGTATTGTTTTGGATTCACAAAAAAAGAACCTGCTCTAAAGAGTCTACATTGGTTGCATGTATTATTTGATTTGCTAACACATTATTTGTGTTCCTGTGGCTCAGTGGTAGAGCATTGCGTTAGCAGCGCAAAGGTTGTGGGTTCAATTCCCAGGGAACACACATACTGACAAAAAAAAATGTATAACCTGAATGTACTGTAAGTCGCTTTGGATAAAAGCATCTGCTAAATGCATAAATATAAATGTAAATGCTAAAAAGAGTTGGTTCAGAAGAAGTCATTTGTTTATGAATCAGACTACACTTGTTGCACTGTATGGTTTTGATTCACTAAAAAGTTTTGATTCTTAATAGTCACTTTATTGCTTGTGAATTAGACTATACTGATTGCACTGTGTGATTTTTGATTCACCCACAAGAGAACCTTTTTAAATTAGTCATTTGTCTTTGAATCTGACTACATTCGTGACATAGTGTTGTATGATTCACTAAAAAGAACCAATTCACAAGAGTCATTTGTGAATCTGACTTTTTTTCCTTCAGATATTTTGATGATCTGCACAGCTACTTTATCACAGTCTATATTGGATACCAAAGGAGCTGCTTTGTCTATATTAGCGATCATTTTAAAAAGACATGTATCTTTGAATCTTCCAGTGTAGACTAACATAAGCAGCACAACAGTGTTTCAAATTACAATAGGTCTAGCACTGTATTACTTCCCACTGAATGAATGAATGATGCATTTATATAGCGCTTTTTGTGTATTGTTGTCCACTTGGATGATGCGACGGCTGCCACAGGACAACGGCGCCAGTGCGCTCACCACACACCAGCTACAGGTGGAGAGGAGAGAGAGATAGAGCCAATCAAGTGGATGGGGATTATTAGGAGGCCATGATTGACAAGGGCCAGTGGTGGGAATTTGGCCAGGACACCGGGGTTACACCCTACTCTTTACGAGAAGTGCCATGGGATTTTTAATGACCACAGAGAGTCAGGACCTCGGTTTAACGTCTCATCCGAAAGACGGAATATTATGTTTTACACTTGTCGCATTCCAGAAGTTAAATACACAGGCCAATGCTTTTTTTGTCTTTAACTGTGTAAGTGTTAATGAAAGATTTCTCCAGATTATCCCGGATATGTGAGAGCTTGTAAATAGAAATGTTTCTACGAATCTCATTCTGAATTCTAGCAGCAGAAAGCTACCTCTCTGTATCTGTCCGCGGGGAACGCTGCTCCATCCGTGGATGCGCGATTTGAAGTTTATTCCCAAACAGTATTTGTAAGCGTGCTTTGATTGTGACCCACTCAGACGCTGTTGTATTAATTCTTTCTCTCTGAGCCGTTTGCTGTCGCAGGAAGCTGACAGGGCACCTGAGCGCGGTTTCAGAGATAGAAGCTATTTTGAGTCATGAGATAAAACTAGGCCCCATCCCACGTTGTTTTCACGGCGGGTGGTCTCTGTTCCTACATTGTCGGGATTGTTTATTGAGGGAGAAGGTAGGGCCGCTGCCAAACGCGGTCTGTCAGAGACGAGAGAGCGGTCTGGTTATGACACAGCCTGTCGCGTGTGCGTGCGCCTTGGGAGGGACGCGTGACTGCGGCTCAAACACTACTTCTGACATTTCCATTAGACACAGGGTTATGGATCTGCCTGGGCCAGGTGGGTACAGGAGAGTCATGGCAGTGTCACAGCCTGTGCTTTAGCTGCGAGGGACACATTACTTAACAGCAGCCCCGCTGACATTTGAGCCGAGACTCACAAAACACAGCACTGAAGTGGTCCGTTTCACCGCCATTGCTTTAATTTACCTTTTCCTTTATGGATAATGAAGACACGGCGTTGCCTGAACTGCCTGGAGGTTTGTGTGCAGTATTTACCATGAATGGGATCTGCAGTGGGTTTGTGAGTTTATGAAGAGCTAAATAAATAGTATTCACATGTAACCTGCACATAACAAGTGGACAAGAATATATTTATTTTGGTCATGAATTAAGAATTTGTTCCCTTGTTTTAGTAAACTCTGAACACGTACTAAATCATTCCCTCGTTTTATTAAATCATGGCCAAAAATTAAGAATTTTTTCCCTCGTTTTAGTAAATTGTGGACACATTGTACAGATTTGTTCCCTTGCTTCATTTAAATCATGGCAATAAATTAAGAATTGTTCCCTCCTTTTAGTAAATTGTGGACACGCAATTCAGACACACAATTAGTACTAATATACTAACTAATGTACATGCAATGTTCTACTTCCTTCCCTCGTTTTAATGAATCTTGGCCAACAATTACAAATTTGTTCCATTATTTTAGTTAACTCATGGCCAGAAACTAGAGATGTTGAAAATCGATTCAATTTAATCAGTTTAGATGACAAACAAATCGCGATACAATTGGAGTAGGAGTTTATATGAATGTATCTCTGAGGGGAACTGATTCTTTAGAAACGTTTATGTGGTATTTTCTATTCATCTTGACTCTGAACGATGCATATTAAAGAAGTGTTCATAAGCGCAGCTCTGCTCTACAGTTTATAGCGGTAACCCTGGAAACACTACATTATTGCTGTTCATAGCGCCACCTGGTGGCAGAGAGTGAATTTGCATCTCATTCAGCTCGTCTGCTGTTTCATTGAGATATGTTTTATATAGTTTCACAAAACTAAAGTCAGACCATTCTGTTTTTGCTTAGAATTTCGAAATTATACAGTATAATTTAGATTAAAAACTGCTCATGCTGCATGTATGCTACTTCTTTGTTTGGATCATGATTAAAATGCAGTGGTTGCCTCTAGTTTTAAATGGAAAGACCACAGACAAAGCCTTAGTTTGTATATATGAAGAAATTTATTTTATTTGTGTAACTCGCTTATTTGATTTGGGGTTTGTTTTAAAATTGTAATTTGTTTTTTTTATCTTTCCATTTGACAAAGAAACGTGCAGCAATAGCCTAATAAAATGACACCTTCTCATTTACTGTATAATGTCTTCAATCTCATTTTGTAAAAAAAATGGTGAGAAAATTTAATCATGAAATTAAAATCGTGAATCGAACCGTGAGTTGAGTGAATCGTTACATCCCTACAAGAAACTATACATTTGTTCTTTCTTTTTAGAAAAGCATGGCCATGTTGTTCTGAATCATTCCTTTAAGTTAACTCATGTTCACAAAATAAAATGTGTTCCTTTGTTTTAGTAAATCGTGGACACATTGTACTAGATTGTTCCCATAATTTAAATCAAAATGAGTGAATTAATTACTACAATGTGGCAAAGAATTGTCGAGCACCCGTGGTCGTGCACAAATGGACTATAATTAATTCTGTTAAGAGGGTTGTTTTTTTTGGCTGTGTTCATACACTAAAAATACGCTTCACAACTCAAGTATGTTTGGCTGACAGAAATTGGGATCCCTAGCAGATAGTTACACTTTCTGGTATAAATACCTCAAACATCTCTACCACAATAGCACTCAGGTAAAAGGATGCTGTTCCAGCCAGGTGTTGATAGGCACAGGGGCATTAGTCATGATAAGGTCAGGCTGTCAGTTCAAGACTACACTGTAATCTTCCCCGACTCAACCTTTAGACCGTAGATTAGCTCCATTAGTTCTGCTGGAGTGACGTAGCGGTGAGCAAAACTGTCGGTGTGGTAATTCACCTGATCCCAGACTGCGGTATAAGTCCTTCTCTGGGCAGCGGCGCTTCACGGAGCTGAAGTAATTCACTGCGACTCGCCCTTCCTAAGTGGCGGGCCGGCAGGTGGGGACGTCAGACACATCGCAATGCGAATCGCATGCTACAACGGGCGCGCGTGTGTTCCCGAGGCAAAAACATGCACCTGAGTTCATACGTATCGAATCGGAACGCAGCGCAGCGTGATGAGTTGAGGCTGCACTGTGCCTTTGTTGTCCCCAGAGCCGCACAACATACAAAGCCATGTGCTAATGCAATATGAGGGCCAAGATGTCAGACGGTGAGTAATTGCAGACATAAAGGTGCTTTGAGAAATTGCTTGTCAAACAATTTGGTGTTTTATTAGGAGTAGGCTCCGTGCCATACAAGGGACGTCTACTGGAAAAGCACAAGTTTCCACGGCTGCTTAGAGGTGAGGCGGTTCCTCAGAGCTTGTGGTCCCAGGTTCCCACAGTAATTAGCCGTGTTGGAGCTCGGTCTGCCTGCGTAGGACCTGGGCCGAAACGCTGGCGCTAATGAGAAAGGAGCGTTTTGCCTCTTTTATTATTTTTTTCCGTCGGATTGGCTTTACAGCAATGTTAAAACTGCAATTATCGCTTGTCATCACAGTGTGTGACAATTGCCAGCCTTTGCTCTGCCCTAAAAAGTAATTTGCGAGCGAAAGTCTGACAAACTCCTTTAGGATTCTAACACGCCCTTGTCTCACCTCCCCCTCTTCATAATTTAAGGACAATTATCAACTATGTAAAGAATAAATCAGCTTTCGAGGCTGCGTGTTAAATTTGTTTTCTGTGTGTGCGCTTACACGTGTGTGGATGTGTCCTTGTGGCTGCTTTAGATTTCTGTGAGTGAATGTGGAGCCAGTGGTGAAGGGAGCAGAAACCTGTGAAGCTCTTTGAGTGTCAGGCAGCAGGATTATTGCCCCGGGCAGCCCCGCAGGCCAGAGGGGGTGGCTGAATCAGGCAGGAGTGCAGGAGGCCTTGAGTTTACATTCATCCGTGCCCTCGTCTTACACAGGAATAGCTGGAGCTCCATGAGATACTACCGCAGCCAAACAAAACCACCGGCCTGGTTTCTAGCGTTTCTGAAAAGACTGCATAAACACATATGCTAAACTTCTCAGTAGAAAAAAATGCTGTATGTGAAAATAAAGATTAAATTAATGTCACAAAGACACAATCATTAACTCCTTGAGCGGAACGACTCATTTGCCTAGCGGTTTGCTTTGTGATTTGCATACGTGAATGCTTCACAAATTACCATAATGTTGCCGATTACAATTTGTAATTTAGACCCTGGTCTAGTTTTGCACTCTTTGATGTTCAGATGCACCTGTTTTGATCTTATTTGTCAGAAGAGCAGTTGAATTTGGACTTTAGCATGGTAGTTAAACTAACTCTCGTCAGAAGTTGGTTTCCAGTGAAGCCATAAATTGGGTACAAAATAGGGTGAAACATTTCTAAATGTATTCATGTATTTATTTAATGGTGAGTGAAAGGCGGTTAATCTCTAGAGGTCAAATTAAATTTTATATGAATTTCAAATTTCATCTGTTTTATTTACTGTTTGTTTTCAGTGGGGTTTGCAAACATTAAATTAACTTAAAAATGAATACAATTTAAAAAGAAAACAGCTAATTTGGTAATTTTTACTATGTTGTAGTTTTTGATAAACATAATTATTTATTTGTTTATTTACTGGTCAGTGCAAGACTGTATTATATGGAGGGAAAACATTTATATAAGCAGATTTCTTTTTCTGTTAGTCTTATATGGGATGTGAATTTTTCATTAAATTAACTTCAATTAATAACATTTAAAATCAAAAACAGAATGTGTATATGGGTACATTAGGGGTAACTTGGGTATATTTCTCTTTAAATAGTAATAAAAAAAATCATTACAATATTTATTCATTTTTCCTTGTAAAAATGTCTCTGAAGTTTGTGCAAAAATGTAATGAGATTCTTTACTTAACTTTCCACCGTTTGTAAACAGGGTCAAAATGATCTTTTAAAAATTAAAGGAAGTAGTGTTTAATGCAAAATGTGGCGCACATATAAATATTACTTTTGTAATTATTGTATGATTTAATTTTTTAGACACAAGACCACTGGAAATTGCCTCTGTCCTAAATAACAGTGTTTGCTATTCATATACATGGAGCGTTTCTCAGCATGATGGCATGACTGGGCTTTAGATTGGTCTTTAAGGCCTCTGTATGAGCTTTCGAGAGAAGGGAATAAAGCAGCGTGACCGTATTGATGATCTTCACAACACAACTTAATCTGGTTCCCCAAATAAGATATCATCTCCCCTCAGAAATGACTTCAATCCAGATTGTCAATCCTTAGTTAAAGCATTTTTATTTTTCTCGGAAGAATGTGCAGGCATTGTAGACAATAACAACACAAAACCCTTTTCTAAACTGTATGGTTGCTGATTATTGTGAACTTTCAGTGAATATCAGTCTTCCTCCCAACAAAACCACGATCAACCTGAGCCAGGCAAAAATATCAAGCATCTTTGGCTTCATTATTCTTTGTGTCCTTTTGAGTCTCAAGATTGTGCTATCGGTTTGTAATAGCTTTGAAGTAAAGGTTAGTTAAGAAATAAGTTTCTATAGCAATCATACAAACACATTATGAAGATCAATAAATGCTGTGCAGATGCATGTTTATTTCATTGGGCAAATCCAAGCCATGCAACACACAGAACAGCGATTTCTGCCGTTTTCAGAGGGAGTTGAACTTCTCGAGTGTTTGAATTTTATGGCAGAAAGATTCAGACCATGTCCATCTTTTGAAGAGCGGAGAGGTCTGGGTGGAATTGCAGGCCCTCTGATTTCTCTTTGCTAACAGCTCGGTTTTGAATTTGTGAGTTTTGAAGACTCAGTTGAGAAATCAATCCAGAAATCAAAGTGATTCATGTTCCACTTCTGTGGTGCACGATGTCTTTTGCTTAGAGAGGAGAGGACCAGGCCAGCCGAACCTATTTTCTGATACGGGAAGAGTAATTTTGCACAGAATTTTCCAAAACTATTCCCAATCTTTCAAGGCCTTCTTAGCGGAACAAGTTGAAGTGTTCCTGTGGCTCAGTGGTTAGAGCATTGTGTTTGCAGCCCAGGTTGTGGGTTCGATTCCCAGGGAACACCCATACTGACAATACAAATGTATAGCTTGAATGCACTGTAAGTCGCTTTGGATAAAAGCGTCTGGTAAATGTAAGTCTGATTTTTGACTGCTGTCCCGAGGACAACATATCAGCTGTGTGAAAATGATGCTTTAGTATGATGCTTTCATGTTTTTTTTAATGGTTTGTTGATATTTTGTGGTACAGGATTAGAACAATGTGTATATGTAAAGGCTTTTTTTTTTTTTTTGAAGCCTCTTCAAATCTACCGAAAAACTGTTATATTGTGAAATATTATTACAGTTTAAAATAATGGTTTTCTATTTTAAAATGCTTGAAAATATAATTTTTTCCTGTGATCGATTTATTTTTGAATTTTCAGAATCATTACTTTGGTCTTCGGCATTACGTGATCTTTCCGAAATCATTCTAATATGCTGATTTGCTGCTCAAGAAAAATGTATTTGTATTATTTATATTAACATTATTTATTATTTTATTTTTTATTTTTATTTTATTAAATGTTCATAATACATTGAAATGTTGGGGTCAAAGAAAAAAAAACGATATATTTAAAAATAAATAAATAAATTATGTTATTCAGCATGCTCGAAATATATTAAAGCTAACAATATTATAATATTACAAAATATTTACAATAGGCTAAATTATAATAATTAAGCACCAATCAGCATATTATAATGGTTTATGAAGGATCATGTGGCACTGAAAACCAGAGTAATGTTCAGCTTTGCATCACAGAAATGACATTTTAACCCTCTGGGGTCGAAGCCCGTAGCGGCGCATTTTGTGGCAGATTTTCCTGATAATGCCGAAAAGAGCTTAAACTTGCTAAATTATATTAATTAATATATTTAAATAGAAATCGGTTCTTTTGAGTTGTAATAATAATTTACAAAATTCCTGCTTCTACTGTAGTTTTTATCAAATAAATGCAGCCTTGGTGAGCACTTTTTAAAAATCATTAAAAAAAATCTTAATTATCCCCAAGTAATGAGCCCTTTTAACAACACACATATTTTTGTGGGTTGAGAAGAAAACCGTTTGTAATTTTTCTGTTACATGCTACATTAATCTGCCACCTGTTTCTGTACCTGAAGTAGCTGCTCGCTTCACTCATCTCACATTGATCTAAGGCACGGGAATGTTTGAAGAATAACAATAAAGTAATCTTGTTTCCTTCGGCTTTTGACCAATTTCACCATACCGTTGGAGGCTTATGACATGCAATTTCTAAACACCTCTGAAGCGCTGTGGTAGTCTTTTGACAACAAGACAACAGAGCTGATTGCCTCTTGCACAAAAGGCTCCTCCATCTCTCTCTCTCTCTCTCTCTCTCTCTCTCTCTCTCTCTCTCTCTCTCTCTCTCTCTCTCTCTCTCTCTCTTTCTCTCTGGAGGTGGTAAGGATGCTAGAGGGTCGTTTTTTTAATGAGCTGTAGCATCAGCAGCACTCAGGCATAAATTGCTGACACTGTTTACTGCAGGTGTTTTGCTCCTCTCAGCTGACCCTTTAGCTTCCACAGCCACAGTTAAATAAAGCTGTTTCTGCTCTTCCACAGGTAAGATATTCAGACAGCACCTAAATCCACCTCATAAATTACAGATTAGTTCATGGATCCGATTTGTCGAGAATTAGCATAAAAGACAAGTGGAAATTGACTATATTTTAAAGCTGACCATATTTACTTTCATGATACAGGTGCATCTCAATAAATTAGAATGTCGTGGAAAAGTTCATTTATTTCAGTAATTCAACTCAAATTGTGAAACTCGTGTATTAAATAAATTCAATGCACACAGACTGAAGTAGTTTAAGTCTTTGGTTCTTTTAATTGTGAGGATTTTTGCTCACATTTAACAAAAACCCACCAATTCACAATCTCAACAAATTAGAATATGGTGACATGCCAATCAGCTAATCAACTCAAAACACCTGCAAAGGTTTCATGAGCCTTCAAAATGGTCTCTCAGTTTGGTTCACTAGGCTACACAATCATGGGGAAGACTGCTGATCTGACAGTTGTCCAGAAGACAATCATTGACACCCTTCACAAGGAGGGTAAGCCACAAACATTCATTGCCAAAGAAGCTGGCTGTTCACAGAGTGCTGTATCCAAGCATGTTAACAGAAAGTTGAGTGGAAGGAAAAAGTGTGGAAGAAAAAGATGCACAACCAACCGAGAGAACCGCAGCCTTATGAGGATTATCAAGCAAAATCGATTCAAGAATTTGGGTGAACTTCACAAGGAATGGACTGAGGCTGGGGTCAAGGCATCAAGAGCCACCACACACAGACGTGTCAAGGAATTTGGCTACAGTTGTCGTCAGAGGCGTCTTACCTGGGCTAAGGAGAAGAAGAACTGGACTGTTGCCCAGTGGTCCAAAGTCCTCTTTTCAGATGAGAGCAAGTTTTGTATTTCATTTGGAAACCAAGGTCCTAGAGTCTGGAGGAAGGGTGGAGAAGCTCATAGCCCAAGTTGCTTGAAGTCCAGTGTTAAGTTTCCACAGTCTGTGATGATTTGGGGTGCAATGTCATCTGCTGGTGTTGGTCCATTGTGTTTTTTGAAAACCAACGTCACTGCACCCGTTTACCAAGAAATTTTGGAGCACTTCATGCTTCCTTCTGCTGACCAGCTTTTTAAAGATGCTGATTTCATTTTCCAGCAGGATTTGGCACCTGCCCACACTGCCAAAAGCACCAAAAGTTGGTTAAATGACCATGGTGTTGGTGTGCTTGACTGGCCAGCAAACTCACCAGACCTGAACCCCATAGAGAATCTATGGGATATTGTCAAGAGGAAAATGAGAAACAAGAGACCAAAAAAATGCAGATGAGCTGAAGGCCACTGTCAAAGAAACCTGGGCTTCCATACCACCTCAGCAGTGCCACAAACTGATCACCTCCATGCCACGCCGAATTGAGGCAGTAATTAAAGCAAAAGGAGCCCCTACCAAGTATTGAGTACATAAACAGTAAATTAACATACTTTCCACTTTGTATGCACCTGTATATATATATACACATATACTGTATCTCACAGAAGTGAGTACACCCCTCCAATTTTTGTAATATATATATATAATGTATATATATCTTTTCATGTGACAAAACTGAAGAAATGACACTTTGCTTCAATGTAAAGTAGTGAGTGTACAGCTTGTATAACAGTGTAAATTTGCTGTCCCCTCAAAATAACTCAACACACAGCCGTTCATGTCTAAACCGCTGGCCACAAAAGTGAGTACACCCCTAAGTGAAAATGTATGCATATCTGCATAATTATCGGCATAAATAAATATTCCTGCTCTTACTGTTCATATTTCATCAGCGCTTATTATTCTAGTTATTAATATTATTCAGTAT
This sequence comes from Ptychobarbus kaznakovi, assembly GCA_027422405.1. NCBI lineage: Eukaryota > Metazoa > Chordata > Actinopteri > Cypriniformes > Cyprinidae > Ptychobarbus > Ptychobarbus kaznakovi. Next base: position 4,995,520 of record CM049796.1, on the reverse strand, counting down.
TTTTTTATGTAATCTATATTAGATTTTTTTTTTTTTTACTATATATTTAGCCAAAGAAAGCTGATTGTCTGTGCTCAATGGGAACACTTTTACAAGGCAGACAATTCACACCTCTTGTAATGATACCCTGGGAAATCAATTTCATGCAAAATATATGTTGCATTATTACTCCAAGCTTGAGTCCTTACAAGATACATTTTTTTTGTTTCTCAGGTACCTTTTCCGGTAGGTTTCAAAAGGGCAGTAAAACAATAAATCCAATCAATCTTACATGTTGATCTTGTAAATGACTTCCCTGTCATCTTGCTCTCGCTCTCATTCTCGCTTGCTTCCTTTTCTCTGAGAGCGTTCAATGCCTTGCCTTCATGCTGCTTTTCTCTCCCTTTGTTACGCTCAGAATTGACGTCTTCTGGGAGTGATATTTAAATCTGTGTCCAGGAAATGGAACCGCAGGAATCCAATAACAAAATGATTTTGTCTAGGTTTGACTTGGGGTACATTGCCCACTGCGAGGGGATGCGCCAAACCTCTGAATGTAATGATTTGGATTTATTTATCTATTTGTGGCTCTCATTAGAGGTGTCCATGGATGCTAGAGCCCCTGCTGTGGATATTGGTCTGCTTTCATGAAACACAACTGCTGGGTCTCATAAACAAAAGATGACGTGATGCCTTGGATGGAGATGGTGGTGTGTATTTATCGTTTTGCATCTGTTTGTCCAATGAAGATGATTTTTAGAATGTGCATAAAACGCCCTTAGATTCGGCCAGTAAAAATTCCAGTTACATTAAGATCATGCATTACAAAAGCACTGAATCGCTTGCATTCGTTCAAAGTGACTGACCGTTGACATGCATGTAGACTTGCTTTTCAAACACAGTTAAAGTTTGATGTGAATAACCACACATCTTTACAAATATCCTTAAGAAAAACATTCCCTATTAACTGTTTGATTAGTCTGAGTCCAACACAAAAGCTCTGAAGGCAGTGTTGTTCATTGGTGTGATTTTCTTTACACTATGTGGGAGAGTCTGGGCAACATCTTTGTAAAACGTTCACATATTCAGACAGGTCGGCGGTGAGAGAGATTTCTATACACTGCCACTTTTGGAAGTTATTGCAGATGCATAATATTTACATTCCCACTCCTCTCTAATGTAAACTTTTAATGAAGTTTGCAAGTTTTCATAAACTTTGCATGTATTTATTACTTTGTCGCTGGATGACTGTCTGTGACATTTCATCATTGTGCGCTGTCAGTTTCATAAGTATTTGAAACGCCAGGGCAACTCTGAAGATCACTCAAAAACACTGAATGAATGTGTGAATCACAGGCTGCATTCTTCTCTTGACTCTCACTCCATCATTCATTGAAGTTATAGTTCATAAAAATGCAGTCATTACTTACTCTCCATCATTTGTCATCATATACCCTATGTTTTTTACTACATCTGTGGAACAGAAAAGGATATTTTAGTAGAATGTTTACACTGCTCTTTAAAGTACAGTAAAAATGAATGAGACAGACGTGGTAGAGGTCTGTCAAAATATCACCATAAAAGCAGTCAATACCAGCTCTCATATCTCTTTTGTACTTGCTCAAACTTGATCAGTCTTCATGGGCCATATTCAAATAAACACAAATGAGGTTTGACAGCTTGTGGTTGAGGGAAATAAGCTGTGAATGATGACTTTTGAAGAAATTTCTGTCTGTTCCTCAAATGGCTTTAGAAGACTTTTGTAATTTCTGGAGCTTGGAAAATTCTGCCTAATATCTCCATTTTGTGTTTATTTGTAGAAAGATCATATGGGTCAAGAATGCCTTGATGAGTACTGTATAAGACCTTCAAAAGTTCTCATCTAATGGAATACTACGGAGCCCTGCACATGACATGCCAGAAAAAAATTATAAATCGTGCGCACGATTTACTAAAACGTGTACACGATTACTATTTTGTTCCCTCGATTTGCTAATTTGTTCCCTCGATTTGTTAAATCGTGCGCACAATTTACTAATTCATTCTCTCGATTTATAAATCATGTGCGATTTAGCAAATCAAGGGAACAAAATAATAAATTGTGCGCACGATTTAGCCTACTATTTTTTTTCTTGCATGTCATTTGCAGGACTCTGTAGAATACAACAATACAACTGGTTTCACTCACAAACTATATTGAGTAGTGTATGTCAAAACCTTCAACAAATGACAAAATTAAGCAAAAATGCTAGAAATAATAGCAATTATTTTGCTTTTCATATATAAGTGCCATTACACTACATGCAGTTCAAAAGTGTTGGTTGATGTTTTTGAAAGAAGTCTCTTAGGCTACATTTATGTGGTCAAAAATACAGTAAAAATAGTAATGTTGTGAAATATTATTACACTTATAAAAAAACTGTTTTTTATTTAATATATTTAAAATGTTATTTATTTCTGTGATTCAAAGCTGAATTTTCAGCATCATTACTCCAGTCTTCATTGTTACAAGATCCTTCATAAATCATTTGATATGATGATTTGCTGCTCAAGAAACACTTATAATATATGTTGAAAACAGTTGTGCTGCTTAATAATTTTGTGAAAACCATAATCTTATTTTGAGATTCTTTGATGAATAGAAAGTTCTGCGGAAGAGGATTAGGGCCAAGGAATAAAAAAAAAAGCCATCTCGAGATTAAAGTCATTATAATGTGAGATTTAAACTGGTTACATTTTGAGAAAAAAAGTCGAAATAAAATGTCGAGAATAAACTAATTACTCAAACTCGAGCATTGATCTCACATTATAATGACTTTAATCTCAATATGGTTTTATTTTATTTTTATTATTATTGTTTGGCCCTAATCCTCTTCCATAAAGTTCAAAGAAACTTAATTTTTCTTTACAATATAAATATCTTTACTTTCACTTTTGATCAATTTAACGCATCCAAGTATTAAACAAATAAAAAAATGACTCACCCCAAACTTACATCACCATATAACCAAAATCACATTTCATTAAGAATGTTTTTCATGAAATACTATTCTATTCCACTTTTATTTTAAAGCTCTATGTGTGACAATAACTGTCTCGGCTGTGTCTATTTTTATTTCTCCCAAGAAATTTCAGGTGAAACCTCAGAATCAAAAGTGAAAATCAAATGACACATTAACTGAGAACTCCATTAAGTTTTCTGCGCTATAAAGGAGCAAAAATCCTGTGGGCTATGCTATAAACACCCCTCGATATCTTCAACATGGGTAGGCAAACAAAAGAAGTACGTTTTAATGCTAAGCTTCAATGTTTTTAATCTTTAACAGAACTAAGATCAAGTGTGAGAATTGGTGTTATCTTTAAACAGCAAAATTAGACTGCAGTGTACAGAGAGAAAAAAATACGCTTGGCATCTCAGCGCCGTCCCGCAGAAATCCTGCCACATCAGGGGAAGGCCAAGCGCTATATTTCTGAAAGATGTACCTCGCAGAGCTGCACTTTATTGAATTTAAGACAAAAATCGACCAAAGTGGTCTCGGGAGATGTGCAAGGCTCCCCCGTTCCTCTGATGTGTCAACTGTTTTCACATTAAAAGACCAAAAAAGGTGAGGGAACGTGACAAGATGTTTATTTCTCTGAGAATCTTCTGTGAATATATTCTCAGAGAAATACATATTCGCTTTCTATTGACGCTCTTCCCCTGAACGGCAAAAAATAACTCAGTCTGTCTCACTCTGCAGTTTAATGAGAAAGGTAACGTACTTTCCACCTCCCGTATTGAAGACTGCTTACCTTCAGGGCACTTTTTCATTTGCACCTCATTCTATTAGACTTCAAGGTGAACAGCTGTCTGCGAGCGGCCGTTCCGGGGCACCACCGAGCCGGTCATCCGGCGCTGGTGCGGTTCGTTGTCGGGAAAGTTATTTTGCCTGCTAAGCTGAGTTTCTGTGAGTGAAAGCAGAGTTTGAGGAGCTTCGAGCTGATTTATGGCGCAGATACTGCAGTCTTGTGGATCTCAGCAGTGTCATGTTCAGCTTTCCTAACTGTGAGGCACCTACTCGTACTTCTGTGTGTCACTGCACTTTATTAAGGATTGCAGTGACATAAAGTTGAAATTTATAGATTTATTCTTCAAAGCGAGTTTGGGGAGGTGGAGTAGATTTACTAGAGCCATAATAATGATCCTAAAGTAAAAGGCTGTTTTTTGTACATCCTTTGGCAGGGGCAGCCAGCTCTGACAAATTGTATTCGATGATTTATAATTGTGACCTCCCTCGTTCATTCTTTCTCTCTCTCTCATGTGTTTTAGGAAGCTCGGTTGTGTTTATCCAGCAGCCTCATGACCTGGTGGTGGTGGCCGGGCAGCCTGTGACCCTGCCATGCTCCATTACTGGATATCATGGCATGGTGCTGTGGGTCAAAGACGGACTCGCTCTAGGGGTCAACCGAGACATGTCAGGTAAGAGCTTTCGTATTCGTATTCTAACCTGTGGTGAAATAACTCGGCCTCTGTTCGTCAGTTGCTTGCATATACGCTTGATCACATGTGCAAAGTTGGTCGATTACATAATTGCAGTCGAGTTATAATTTAATTGCAATTTATGTGTACAAAGTATAGGAAAGTACAATCAATGTAAAAACAGTTACAAATCTTGTCTCTTCTCAGGCTCTCTGATTGAAGAACAAAATCTTGACCTTCAAATTTTCCAAGAGATTGCTTGAATCATTTAGAGCTTGATATAAAAACAATGTCTGTAATGGAGCAAGATTGAACACTCTGTAGAACTTTTAATCATTGATTTTCACTAACATTCAAAAGCTTTTTTTTTAAAGAAGTCTCTTTTATTCTCGCAAAGACTGCATCGGAATAAAAAAATAAAAACTAATAAAAATAACAAAAAACAGCTTTACTAAACCTTAAAAATTAAAAATAAAATATTAAAAACTAATTCTAAATATTAATAAAAACTATAATAGTGTTTTAGATGTACTAAAATAACATTGCATTTACTGTATAATTGCAACTGCCTGCATTTACTGTATGTGATCAAAAATGCATTGAAAAGGGTAATATTGTGAAATAACGGTTTTCTATTTTAATTTATTTTAAAAAGTAATTTATTCTTCTAATGGCAAAGCCGAATTTTCAGCAGCCATTACTTCAGTTTTCAGTGTCACATGATCCTTCAGAAATCATTCTATTCTGCTGATTTGGTGCCTAATAAGCATTTCTTTTTATGATATTTTTTTATGATAAAGTTTGCCACTCTCAATCTTGGGTCATGTGTGTTTTATGACCAATGCTGCACATTTCAAACTGGTTGCTGCTGTGTGTTTTCTTTTTGTTTAGTTTTTTGCTCATTTGGAATATTTTGGCTTCCCATATAAAACACAAAACAATGAGATGATAGGACATAGCAAGAAAAAAATCGAATTAATTGTCATGCCACGGAAAGCTGTGATGCTGGTTATATTTGCTTAAAGGGGTGATACCAAAATGTTATATTGGGAAAAATAGGAAAATGGTTCATATATCAAAACCTGTTGTTCCTTTTAAAATGATTAGAGTTACTCAATAGCCGCATGCACAGAAGAATCAACCTTTTATTTGACTGGAACAACTACGAGGTTGGAAGGGAAGCACAAAAGTCAGTGGGTTACACAATATTATTCTTGAGTGTGTAAAATATTAATGCAGTGAACATGAAATTATCAAAATGTATACATACTACATTTTTGTATTAAAAAATAGCATATGACCAAGTTAATTTCTACCATGATTTTTAAAATTGACATTCATACGTAAAGCATTTGCTCTGCTTTGCAGTGTGAGTTACAGTCAGACTGAAACAAAGTCAAGACATCTGCTGCTTAAAACACCTGCGTGTCTCTGCCAGATCTGTTCGTATCATTACGGAGACGCTGAATGCCTTAGACATTTCTTTGTCTCGTCTTTTCTCAAGTAAGACACTATAATACAAGGACAACAGCACATTCTGTCAGTTTGAGAATGCTTCCCCTGACATTTTCTTACCTAGCAGCCTTGCAGCTTTTTTTCCACCACTAACTTTTCCTGATTGTTGTGAAGGTTTTTCTGTTTGTTTCAGAAAGTGCCTGTCAAAAGTACTGTCAGACTGAGCAAAGCAAAGCAACAATCGAGAATTAATTGCGTTTCTATCATTAATTAAGGCAAGCACTTCATCATGCGCGGAACCCCAGAGAGATGCGCCGCAAGTGCAGCTGTTTTACATTCACACGACAAGGTTTACAAATTAATCTCTGGGAACGGATAGAAATGTTTTCAGAAAACTTCTCACTTATGCAAGGACAACCTTTAGATTTAGGTTTGCAAAATCAGTTTTGTAAATCACAAACAAATCAGATATGATTACCAGACTCATTTTCTTCACTACGCCACATTTACTGACTGTTTTATTTGCAATGGACTGTCAGATTAAATGGAAAAATGAAAAACAAACTTTGGTCTCATTCAAATTCACTGCACATTCATCCCTTGAGCTTCAATTTGCTGAATGTTGCTTCCAAATTTGCTTCAGCTTACTGGAAGTTGAACTTATTAGCCCTTTGAAATATTTATTGTGTAACGAAGCATAATTCGTTCAATTTATTTCCATATCTAACTTAAAGTACAGCGATCAGATCCTGTTTGGCTAACGTTACTCATAATTGCTGGATCAAGATGTCATTATCGCTAACAATAGTTGCTGATTGCGTTCACGTACGTACTTCAAGAAACGAGCAATTAAGCCTTTAGCTGAGGCCTCATTTAGTTCTCTCATGAAGTGTGATTCGAAACTATATACCAAGAAAGGATTTTCATTTTGGCGGTTTCTCCAAAAGTTAGTCATTTTTAGCCGTTGCCCCAGGCAGCGTTTAGTCATGGACGGCGCTCTTTAATTGAGCCTCTCAGGGCTTGAATTTCCTTTCCACTGCGTCTTTTTTTTCTCTGAGCGTTTATAAGTGTCCAGGGACTCCTGGATATCATTGTACCATGGTATAATCGAGTACAGAGCTGTGATACTTAACCGACACTGGCAACCGGACAAAGCCTCGCTTCAAAGTGGATGTGAAAACATCACTCGCTAAAGTGTAAAATGAACCAGAGCGCAGACAGAAAGGATATCAGCGTGTTCAAAGTAGCTCTGAGCCTACCGATTGTTTCAAACGTGAACATTTTGTGTATTTTTACAAGTCGTAAAAATCCATCTTATGTTTTATCACCTGCAGTTTCACACCGCTGAAATGACACATCCTGCGATCAATACGACATAGATATCTATATCTTTTCAGGGCTCGTGTCCTCAAAGCTTGAGAAGTTACAGATTATGTGTCAGCGCGGCTGAAGCTAACATAACGCTTGATTAGGATGCCCATCCGTGTATCTCTCCCCCTTCAGCTTTCACATTCGCTCGCTCCCAGCTTTGATCTGCCTCTTTTCAGCCAAGTTTCAAGCGTGCTTCCATCCATTTGAGTGTCAGTGAGATGCCCACAGTGTGATAAATTCATGTCCCAGCTCTCTATCGCAGCTGCTATTGATCCAACATGAAGCCGAATCCATTTCATGGGATTCATTACCTTTAATAGGGTCATTTCACATTGTTTCTTCTAATTGACAGCCATTGTCTGAAGCCGTCCAGTCAAGCAAATTGGGGAATTCATCAGAGCTTTATTGAGGCGCCTGTATGCCTCAATAATCCCTAATGAAAACAGCTCTTAAATAAAAGGCAAAAAAGATCCAGTGGCAGGAAACCTGACGGCAGTAATGACACTATTGATTCCTAATACAGGGCTTATTACCAGATAGCAGAGGACAGCCAAACACTCTTTAATATAAAGGATCACCAGGGTTCCAGAGACATGCCATGATAGCTGTTTACAAGATCATGTTCAGATTTAAACGTGCTCTGGGCTGCGATCTGTTTTCTTATATGAGTAGATTAACTAAAAATGAGACATCTGCCTTGAGTAGAGCATCATGTCGCAATTTTGTTGTTCCAATTTTTTCAAGCTACAAAGGCTCCATTCATCATTTATTGAAGATGCATATTCTACACTTTTGTAATGATTTATTGCTCCTTGAAGGACACTTTTTTATTTCATTTCAGCAATTTTATTCACATTTCCTTTTCATAATTGCCATTCAAATGTTTGGGGTCAGAACAATAATTTGTTGATGGTAGTTATGCTTACGAAGGCTGCATTTATTTGATCAAATATACACTATTATTGTGACATTTTTTGTGTTTTAGTCAATTTCAAAATGTAATTTGTTCCTGTGATGCAAACGGAATTTTCAGCATCATTAATCCAGTCACCTGAGTTAGATGATCCTTTAGAAATCTGCTTAGGCTTAGAAATTTGCTGCTCAAGAAACATTTCTTCTTATTATTAATGTTGAAAACAATTGTGCTAATATTTTTGTGGGAACTGTAATATTCAAAATAATATAAGTTATTGATCTTTTTGGTCTATTTAAAGCATTCTTGATTAGTAAGTGTTCATTTCTTTAAAAAAAAGTGTATATATACAATATGAGTGTAACGACTCACTACTAGATTTGGGATCCATTTGCAGCTTTATTGAACAACACAGAGTCAGATCACAGAAGATCACAGTGTAAGCCGTTAAGGAAACAACAGTCTCAGTATCAATAAACAGTTCAGGGGTCGGGGCAGGCGGCTAGCTATCAGGGTCATATACTTGCAAGAGGTCAGGGCGGGCGGCAATCCAATAACGTAAGTCAGTGTCCAAAGCAGGGGCAAAGAGGCAGGCGGTGATCCAATAGAGACGAGATACGGGTTCAGTAGCAATACAGACAGTCCAGGAATATCGAAAACGCTCAGAAATGTTAGCTAGGCAAAACAAGACTTCGAAATGAGCCAGTGCTGGTTGGCTGTTTAAATAGTCCAGGTAATGGGTGACAGGTGTGGTAGCTAATCAGTGCCAGGTACGGGGCTGCTGGGAAATGAAGTGAACTAATACTCGGGTGACGGTTCCCGTCGATGACCCGAAGAGGGAGCCGTAGGAGCGCTCTGTGTTACAATGAGCATATCTGCTCTGTAGATATCAACTATTTAAAAAATCATCCATAGTATTCTGGAAAGGCATGTGGATCCTTGGACAAAGTCATTTAATGCTAAATCAATAAGCATATATGCTCTCACCTGCAGTCAGCTGCCTTCATTTAAATTAACACTTAACTATTAATCAGTCTTTTCAAATATATGTATAAAGCATATTTATGATAAGGTATTGTGCAGCAGTTTGATCTGTGAACATTTTATGTCAGAAGTCAAGATGCATGTTTATGTTGTGAGGTTTGATGCCAGTAATACCTCAGAGTGTTTTTAAAATGTTTTTCTTTTCATGACTACAGTTAATGTGACTGAAGATCATCCAAGGCCATCTCGGAATAGGCCTTTTTTATTTTTGTTCAGTCAAATATTTTCCTTTTTGCGAGTTTGTATCATTTTAGCTATTCATGCAGCTTCCATATAATTTAACAATACTACAGCTCAACGAGTAAAATACAACAAAACTCGCAACAACAAACATACCGATTAAACTGAATCTTTTAGATGATAAATGTGCCCAGGGTAACTTCAGGGCTCGAGGGCAGAAATTTTAGTGCTTGGAAAGTAGTTTTTTTATCGTAATATGCTGTTTATGTTCATGTTAAACATGTGTTTCAGGTTATCCACGCTACGATGTGATTGGAGACCACAGCAAAGGAGAATATCACCTACTGATTCAGAGGACCGAACTGACGGATGACGGCAGCTTTGAGTGTCAAGCCATCCAGGCTGCTACCAGATCTCGACCCGCTCGACTCACTGTTCTGGGTGAGTGTCACCTACCAGAACCGTCCATAAAAAGAGACCACAGACAGACAAATAGATGGATAGATAGATAGCTGTTCATTATGCTACATTAAAAGCAAGTTCACATTTGCTTCTCTTTTTTAATTGAAGCCTTTGTTGCATGAGTGCAGATAGATGGATTGATGGATGAACTGACAGACATTTAGACAAATCGATACATGCTTTAACAAAAATAGCACTCGAGCAGTAAAGGAGTAAAAGAAAGCGAGGCCCTGAAAACGAGAAAGCATGAAAAAGCACTGCGTCTGCAATACTATGAATGTAGACAAGAACAAAGTCAATCTCTAAATCAGATAAATGTGTGATATTCTGAAATCAGGGCTAATCTGCTTTAATAAGACACATTAGATATGTTTGCGATCGATAGAGGCCCTGACACAAATGCATTGCGTCAGCTTAGCTCCCAGGCAGCCTGACTCTGCCTGATTATCATTATCGATTTCTTTCTTTCCTTTGTTAAAACTATGATATATTCCCGAGGAATAAGTTCATTACGCCGGCCTTGGAGTAACAGCATTTTAAACCAGTAATCTGAGTCTAGACGCTTAAAGCCGAGCGAAGATGCCTGCGATTCTAGGTCCATTAAAATGATTAATTATAGATGAGAGGCCGCTCATTTGTTTTTATTTTTGCTGGTCCAGTGGCAGCAGAGACAAATCATCGTGCTCCCCAGGGCAGAGCCATTAGCCTGACATGTAATCCCACACAAACTGGCTTACTTCTGAAAAGTTGCATACAAAACCGCAAGCGGCTCCTGAGTGAGGTAATGAACCTCATGTAGGGACTCCGTCACCGTCAATCCCTTGTCACTTTCCTCCCGGGGGGTACCACAGTGCGTGACTGCAATCAGATGTGGTGTTTGGTTCGTTCACTCACTTTCTCTATCTCTCTTCTGACAGCTGGCATCCAGAGTGGTCTTTGTAACTTGATTGGATGCCTGGCCTGTGAAGTCTCAAACCTGTCTTTGTGACTTACCTATAAAAATGCTATGGGGGCTTTTTCCCGACTTTGACTTTGAAGCCTTGTGTTTGGGCGTGAGTTTTGGGCTCTGCTGCGATGCATTAATATGCCTAGGTCTCAAATCGCGCTACGGCGGTGTGCATTGGCCACTAAATGGTGTCTCCGGTCCCCTGCAGAGCCCTCATGCAAATTCAGAGCTAGTTCATACTTTCTTTTATTCTCTTTCAAGCAGCACGACTTCCCAATAAGGCTCTCAAACAATCAGTCTCGGTCTCGAATGCGTGCTTCTGCAATCACACAAGTGACCTGCCGGAGTGACATTTGAACTTTGAACATCCGTAGGAGAGTTGTGGGGTAACCCAGTTTGCTTTGTGGTGGCCAGGCTGCTGAATAAGACATGAGATGGGGTTGGTACACATTGCTGAAGAAGGACCCCTGAGGCTAATTAGATCCAAGGAATTCCCCTAAAGCCAAGGCGAGGAGCTGGAGAGAGAGCCAGAGCCACGGCGCAGCCACTCAGTGAACCGTGGGGAGAAACCTGAGCCACTTCCAAAGGTCACCATTGTTTAAAAAGTGCTACAGCAGTGTTTCTGTAAGCTCTCAGCATTTGTTCTGCTCATTGTCTTCGGAGTTAAAGAGCTTGTGCAATTTGGCTGCTTTCAGACTTAATTAGAGGCTTTCTTTCAATTCTTGACGCGATTTGATGCGAATAAAAACAAGGCTGTGTGGAACAAAAGTACAGTTCGTTCAATATGTCAAACTGTCTTAAAGTCAACATACAAGCAAAATTAACCCATTCACATTTCCTAGTCTTATTATAAACAATCTGTCGGTTATTTTTAAGAGAAAAGTTTGAAAATGTCTTGCTCTCTCGTTCTTTCTCTCTGAATTGACTTGTTGCTCTTGTGTTTCTACACCTTCCCTCCAAACATCTCCAGTCTGGTATGCAGTGCATATTTCTCACTATACAATCAATTCACGTGGATAATCATGTTCAAGCCTAAATATGAATATGAAGGCTGTTTGATGACTGTTATGTTTAATTTTCACAACCCATTTTTTACAAATTAATATGTATTTTTCATGAAACACAACCAGAAAAATTACTGCATTCAAAATACACAAATTACTGTAGGGCTGCGCGATAAATCGCTTTCGATTGCCATGCACATCTCGTCAGTAAAACCGGTTCTGTGATTAGTAGTACATCTCCATCACATGCTTTTAGATGGAGCAGCATTTAATACACAGAACCGTTGTTCACTGACAAGCTACGCAATATCACGCTCATAATCGGAGATTTATCTGCGATTATGAACACAAAATTGAGTAGCTTGTCAGTGATCTACGGCTCTGTGTATTAAATGCCGCTCCACCTGAAAGCACGTGATGGCGATTAACCCTAATTGGAGATGGACCCTAATTCAATACAAGAACAAATATACATACTGTTGAAAAATTTGGGATGAGTAATATTTATTTATTTATTATTATTTTTAACCAGAACTTTTATTCAGAAAGGTCACGTTAAATTGACACAATGTGACAGTAAAAACTGTTAGAATGTTAAAAAAGATTTATATTTTAAACAAATGCTTTTCTTTTGAACTTTAAATTTGGTAACACTTTATTATAGTCCACTTTAGACATTCTACTAACAGTAAGTAACTTTGCAACTACACTGTAAAAAAACTTTGTTTCAACTTAAAATAATAAGTTACTCGATATTAATTTAAGGGACAACTGGAATAATTTAGTTGACTAAACTAAAAAATTTAAGTCAGCGGGGTAACAAATTATATTAAGTTGAAACAACAATTTTTTTTGTTTACAGTGTACATGTCAACTAGCAGTCATAAGTGTATTAGTAGACTGTCTGCTTAATATCTTCTAACACTTTATTTTGATGGGTCCACAACATACAACATATTGACTATGAGAAACTTTGCAAGTATGTCAACTTATTCTACTAACCCTAAACCTACTGAGAGTTAGTAGACATATAGCTGCAAATTAATGAGAATTAGTTGACATGTAGTTGACATGTAGTTACAAAGTTACTTATAGTTCGTAGAATGTCTAAAGTGGACTATCGAAATAAAGTGTAACCTTATATTTATATTGAACATATTTATTGATATTGAAAAAAACATGTTGTCCATGAAAATATTAAACAGCAAAACTGGTTTTAGTATTAATAATAACAATAAATGTGTCTTGGTTTCTGAAGGATCATGTAAGGATCAAAGGAATAAATTACATTTAAAAAATATATTAAAATAAACAATAGTGTAAATTTGTGTTCATATTTCAAAATATTACAGTTTTTTACTGTATTTAAATAAATGCTGCCTTAATAAGCATGAGCCTTTTTGGAAAAAAAAAAAAAAAAAACATTACCAACACAAACAACCCCTTTGAACAATAGTGTAGATGTGTTAAAAGCCACAAAACTCTCATTTTGAATCTAATTGTGCAGTCACGTCTCATTAATTAGGTCTACATGTGAACTTCTCAGACTAGTAGTAGAAAAAGCTAGTGGATTAAAGCTTTGTATGAGATGTTATCCTCTGCCTTAAGAGTGTGTTGAACAAGCCATGTTAACCCGTCCCAGAGGGAGACAAACATCAGTCCTAATGAGAGGAGACGGCAATTACTTGTAGTCTTTCAAAGCAAAGAGGCTGTTCAGTTTCTCCTCTTCGTGGATAAGACACCAGTCAAGGATCAACGCCGATTCTCTGAAAACTACAATGGAAATGTGGCGAAAGATGTCTTGTTGTCTTTTCCCTTTTTTATATGGGTTTCTCACCCTTTCGCAGCAAGCTAACTCACCCTGTCCTGTCCAAATACGCTCCCCGTCCCCTCATGTTAATGTCAGCACCAGCGTTGGCTGCAAAAAGGCACATCGCAGCCAGACTGGGAACAGAGAAAGCAAACAATGCTGTGATGAAATTGAAAATGTAGAGTTCACAGATACAGGTCTCGACCCGAAAGACAGCCAAATGCCATTGTTCCCTGTTTTTTCCACCTTCCCACTACATAGTTATCTTGGTTTTAAATTCAAGAATTATCACCCCAGTCTGCAAGTGCAGTTAGTGATATGATTTTTTTTTTTTTTAAGTATTGAAGTTTGCAACAGCTGGTCCTCATTTCAAACGTCACACTTTGTTGAATAGGCAGCAGGCATGCAGCAACATCTGCATCTCGGAGAAATGTGAATTCACAGACAGGTACATCACGCTACTGTGTCACAGCAGAATACAAATTCTCACTAATGTGACATAGGTGCAACATTTCAGCTGAGATATATGCAATGTCTAAAATTAACTTGCATGATGCCAAATGTGAATTACATTATGCTTTGGTAAGTAAATTACATTTTCTATTTTACATTTACATATTTGGCAGACGCTTTTATCCAAAGCGACTTGCATTCCACTTGCGATTCACATTTTATCATTTCTGGCTTTACCTGAATAAAACCCATGACCTTGGTGTTGCTAGAACCATGCTAAACGTTTAGAGCTACATAATGGTTTAAAAACTTAAAGGCAACCACTTATTTTAATTTATTCATCAGTTAGTTCTGGTCTGTGTATTTGAATGGCTGTTACTCATTTTGTGTGTTGGGATTTTTTTCAGTGACTCTTCTTCTTTCTGAAAATTGCATCATTACATTACATCAATACATTCTAGAACAAAACAAGTCTTTATGAATGAGTCACTGAATCATGCACTCATCCAACTTGCTCATGAACACAGATAGATAAGTCTTTTATGACTGATTGATTGATTCAGCAAATTACTCATGAATGGTGATGAATAAGTCATTTATTAATTGTCTTTATGAGTGTGATTGATTTAAAATCTTACTTATTTTGATATATTACAAATTTGATCTATTCCTGTGATCAAAGCTGAATTTTCAGCATCAGTTTTCAGTGTCACATGATCCTTCAGAAATCATTCTAATATGCTTATTTGCTGCTCAAGAAACAGATATTATTATCACCAGTGTTGAAAAAAGCACTGCTTATTATATTTGTGGAAACCATGGTGCACTTTGTTTTTCAGGATTCTCTGATGAATAAAAAGTTCAGAATTTACGCAAAATACAAATACATTTTAAATACCTTTAAAATCACTTTTGAAATAAAAGTGACATAAAAATATTAATTTCTTAAAAAAATTATTAGTAACCCCTGAACAGTAGTGTATTTTACATCTGGATTGTACACACAATATAATTTTTTTTTACTATGTCTCTGAAATTACATATTCAAGGATTAATGTTTTAAAAGTTGTCCATATTGTCTATCCAGATGTAAACAACTACACAATACAAATACAATTAAGATCACATTGATATATCATAGAGAGCAACAGGAAAGGAAAAACTGCTCCGTGACAGGCTCCTTCTGTACTGTAGAGCTCCCTCAGGGCATGTGGAGCACGAGACAGAGTTCTGATTAGAGCGGAGCGCTGCTGTTCACTGGCCTGTCCAGGCCAAAGGGCTCTCTGGGGTGGGCCACTTGTCCATGCGTAGCATCCCTGTACATGCTGTACTGTTTTTTTGGGGCGTCCTCCGAAGATTACCCCTGTTTCTGAGCATCAGACGTCTCAGTGACATGCCTTCCCTCCCAGAGAAGCTTTTAAGGGAACTCGAGCAGAAGGAGTGGGATAAATCGTTCGTTCTCAATTCAGCGCTTGTGTCAATAATGGCACCCTGTAGTTAAACCTCATCAAGCTGACATCTATTTATTTATTTTTTTATACTCGCTATTCATGTCATAACCAAAATACAAACATAGTGAACCTAAAGCATAATTAAACTTTTAATATTCATCGCCTCCTCAATAGATTTAGCTCAATACATGACAGCCTGTCTTTATATAATAATTAAGACACATTAATGTGAAATGACAATATAGTGTTAACTGAAATTGAGAAAATCTTAATGATAGTCAGTTATCTGATGCATTGGCCAGAGCTGTCAGTATTAAAAGAAACAGATCAGCGTCTGCGGAAACCTGGATAACTTTTCTTCTACAGATTTTTCTGAACAAATTAAACCGTGTATCTTCAAAATCTCACTTGAGGAAGTTTCCCTCGAACAGAGGGAACTGTTCACAATTGAAAAACAGGCCCAAGGTCGGTCGGATGCTCTCGCATTGATAAGCTGACGGGAGAATGTAAGACAATGATTTCTATTACAAAACAAACAGATAGTTCAGTGCCGCAAGGCCGTTTGGGCATTGTGGTGTTTAGTCAACATTACTGCACAAAAGTGACTAAAAGTAACATGCAGTTCAAGGTTGGTTAGTGCTTCATGTAATGCAGTTTCCATTAATTGTTCAAAATTATCCTGGCCCTCAACTTTTTCAAATAATATTTTGATATTTCCCCTTGTTTATTCGATTTTAATTGGATTTCCTACAGTTCGTTTGAAACTAAGTGCCCCCCTTTGTTAAAAATTGGCCTTCAGCAGGAACTTTCAAAAGGTGAAACACCACGCCATCATTATCTGATCAACACGAGCGCAGTTTCAAACAACACAATTTCACTTCAAATGCTTTCATTCAAATAAATGTTGTGTCCTGGTAACAAGATCACATCTGCTCCTGTTTAAAGGGCTTTTATCGTAAACATCCGTGAGTATTTTTAGTTAATACACCTGAAAAAATAAAAACAAAAAAAGAGGGATAATTGCTAAAGGCTGTGTGCCGCTGTGTGGTACAACAACTGAACTCAGGATGAAAGTGATTAATCCACCGTGCTACCAATTCCTGCGAGAGAAAGACGGAGAGGGGAACGAGAAAAGGGAGAGAGAGACATCTCCAGATGTAAGACCGAATCCAGCTACATTATAAAATAGGTCACATTTCCCAGAATGCCCCTTCTCTCTTGTTTCCAAAATGAAATTGCTCCATTTTTCTCCTTCCACATGCTGAATGACTCGAGGTGTCTCGAGGGCCCGGTGTATCAAGAGGGCAGAGACAGAAGTAATTCGGTCCTGGCTGTTCGTTAGGCTCCGTGTGAGAGTTTCTCCACACAGCAATTATGGCGGGATGATTAATCCATCGTGTTGACCGGCTCAACACAAAGAAGATGATTGGCTGCGTTAAGGCACCGGCTTGGAAGCGCCGCACCTAGGCATATTTGCAAACATGGCGGTCACGAGAAGGTTTAACATGGTTACGCCAGTCTCTGGCGCTCGCAAGGAGAGCATGAACCATCTGGGATCCGTGCCACATGGAGAGTCACCGGAGTCCATCCAAAGCCGCTTGGAAATGGCAGTGTGTGAATTCACACCATAATATATTGGCACTTAGCTTTCTGGAATTTTGGGACTTGAATGTTGGACTGCAGTGCCAGCTCTCTAATTCAACCCCATCAATAACTGAAACTTGAGCAGACAGACTGATTGACTTACTGTTGTGCTAATTTGCATACACTTAGCCTCTGGTCTATCAGTCTCGGAAAACAATCCCAGCATGCAATTGTAAGCTGTGTTTGTATCACTTGGAAAAAACAAATACGAATGAGTTTGCTCTAAACAGGCAAAGCACTTAGGCGTTAAAACAAGCCGTTAAGGATGGCTTTGATGTCCAGATGGGGAAAGGAATATGACACTGACTTTAATTGCTCCTGGAAATGAGAGTGGATTCTGAGTGGATGGAAGTACTTCGAATCATCTGATGGCAGCAAAGGGGTTTCATTCCAACTTTCTGTGACTTTTTAGTAGTAAAACAAGTAAAACAACTATTATTTTATAACAATTTGCATATCTGTCTATCTGTCTGTCTATCCGTCCGTCCATCCGTCCGTAACACCTTGTGAGGTGTCTGTCACCTAGGCTGCATTTATTTGACTTCAAATGCAATATTAAGTATCATAACACTTTAATAATTATTGCAATTTAAAAACTTTTCTACTTGAATATATTTGAAAAAAAATCCAGAAATGTGTATCTATGTATATTGTATATTGATTTTGTTTACATAATTTTGATACCTATTTATAATATCTTAGCTGCCTGTGTGGCTCGCCCAGTTGCAGTTTTTCTCTGTCGCTTTGGTGCAATTCTCAGATCAGAAATTACATTTCCAAAACTACTTGTTTAACCTTCACATAATCTAGTCACTTTTGCACATCATAAAAGCAGTTTTCTCTGAAAAAAAAAACTGTAAACAGATTTACTTTTCCATCACGACAGACCGAATCAGTTTTCTACTTTTCAATTTTCCTCATTTCTTCTTTATCTCCCTCTCTTTCTCTAATCTCTCCCACTCTCTCTTTTTTTCTCCTTCTCCAAACCATGCTGACAACTATATGTGGCTGTGGCCTTTATAGATGCAGGCAGAAGGGGAAAACTATTCATTCGTTCTGAGAACCGTATGATTTTTTTTCAAGCCGGAGGGAGACTAGATTGGTTCCAGGGAAAAAACACCAGCTAACAAATCACACAGGACTCTGTGCTCTGAGATCTCCGCGTAGTGCGAGGGAAAAGTCTCCATGGTCTGATGTGCTACACAGAAAGATCTGAAGAGAAGATGTCCGGCGTCCTCCTTCAGAGACTTTCATTTCATGAAGAAACATGGTCAAAACGTCCCCTTTGCACCCTAGACTTCACTGTTACCAAGGCGTCTTGAACTACCCAGTTGCTCAAACTTGTGAGTGCCGCCTGATTGGCCAGAAATCTCAGCGAGAGTAAAAGCTGGCAGGAGTCTAATCAGTAAGATATGAGTAATGGGGTCTCAGCTTCCCTCTTAATGAAGTCAGCATCTCTGGGACGTCCCCCAACAACAACCACCCCCCAGTCAGGCCGTTCTGGCACCTTCAAATAGTCCCCCCTCTTCTCACGTCTTACTGCCCTCTCTCTTTTTCCAGGGCTCTCTCTGGAGCATTCAGGATGTAGCAGCTGCTTGTTGCCTTTGATTTAGACTTGCCCCAGATATGCTCCCTAATGAGCTGCTTTCCCAATCAATAATTTACCTGAGTCTGAGTGAGAAGCAGGCTGATCAGAGCTGTTTAAAAAGAGAACTGCAATCAGTGCAATTCAGAAATCTGTTTTTTGACTCATCCGAACATTTCTCCCCTTCTCTCTCCTTTACTATGTGCCATTGTTTGTGAAACAAGAGGATAATCTTCTCTCTGATTTTATTTCCAGTTCCTCCTGATGACCCCGTGATAATCGGAGCGCCTGTGGTGAGCTTGCGTGCAGGGGACTCGCTAAACCTCACCTGCCACGCCAACAACGCCAAACCAGCCGCCTCCATCATCTGGATTCGTAATGGAGAGGTACTGAACGGTGCCGCTTACACTAAGGTATGGGAGATCCCTGCTGCTGCTGGCGGTTATTTTAACAACAGAACACAATACTGCAACATGATGGAACCAGGGAGGGTGTCTCAAAATCATTTTTAGGCATCATAATTGTGTTCAAATGTTCAATCAAATACGTCTGTGATGCCAAAAAACGTGTTTTGTTTCAAATTGAACGTTCATATCCAGCTATTATGCCACAAAAAATGCTGTTTTGAACATTTTAGATTGTTTAAGTGCGTATCTGATGCCCAAAAATGCCGTATTGAGTGATTGGTTTCAAATTGAATAACCAAAAGTTCAATTTTTAACAGTTGAACGTTTCTGTAATGCCCCCCCCCCAAAAAAAAAAATATTGTTCAGCGTTTTGATTCAGTTCAGATGTACATGTGACATCCAAAAATATGCCTTAAACATTTTGATTCGATTCAAACATGCATATGATACGCAAAAAGCTTTCCTCAAAGTTTTTAACTCAGTTCAAAATATTTATGTGATGCCCCCAAAAAAGCTGTCTCAAGAGTTTGATTCAATTCAAACAGGCACTGATGCCAAAAAACACTGTTTCATTTCAGATTGAATGATCAAGTGATCAAAAGATTTGTGAGTTTAAACGTTTCCCAAAAAAGTGTTTAATTTCAAATCGAATCCTCTATCAAGCCCAAAATGTTGCTTTGAATGATTTAGATTCAGCTTGTGCATCTGATGCTCAAAAACGTCTGAAATTGTTTTGATTCAATTCAAACATGCATATAATGGCTAAAAATGCTGTACCGAATATTCATTTCAAAGTGAATGATCGATTATGTGATGCCCAAAAATGTTGTATAACATGTTTTAGATTTAGTTTGAACATTCAAACGCTCCTATCATAAAATAACACGGTTCAGTCGTCATTCAAACATGATGATTGAACCATGAATTGAATGTGCTTATAACCAATAATATATATTTCAGTGTTTAAACATACATACGTTCCCCAAGAATGCTGTATGAAAACAATTCAATTCAGTTTGAACGCTCAAGCACTTCTACAACACCCAAAAATGCTGTCTAGGTGAATAACTGCATAGGATTTGAGACAGCCTGTATGTTTGACAGTATTTTTTTTGCCTACAGTTGATATTTTCAATATTACCTCTCTTTCAAATGTCATAAAAAGAGTCTCTCATGAAATCCTGCACTCCGCCTGACTGCGTGTCCTCGAAACGCTCGGCTCTGTCAAATTAATGACGAGTGAGGACTAATTTTTAATTTAATCCTTGGGGCAAAGTGAAGCTGTAATGCAGTGCTTTAAATATGTCATAATGGAAAGACATTCCAGCACTCCATTATGAATGTGTTCCTCAGCAATTTGCTCAGTTTGTCAGCTTTAGGGAGAAAATTGAGAGAGCAGGAAATGTGTTTAAAGGGCCGCTCGTACTATGATTGGAGAGCATAATCTGCTCATTTTGAGTAAGCTAAACCCCTCAGCACCCACCAGAGAGAGTCCCTTCATTAATTAACCAGACCTAATTTAGACACAAGCAAACTAGACAGGTTACCTCTTTTTTCCCAACAGAAGTGCTGCTTTCAAATCTGTTCTATACTTGGGAGACTCTTTTAGATCCTTCTGAAATCAAGTGCCTCCATGAGACGGATAAAAACAAAGCTATTCACGTCTCAAAAGTCATGCCAGTGTAAACTGGATATTAGATGTTGTTTTAATGAAAACAGGAGTCTTAGCAACCGCTGATTCTTGAGTGCTGGGACAGAACAGCCTGCAGAACTGAGCAGAGGAATGTACAGAAGAATTACTTTGGATTAATCTGTTAAACATGTTCAGAGGTGCGGGTTCAACCTCCTGCTTCTTCCATTTTCACAGTAAATGTGTGTTTTTCCTTCCCGCAACTCAGTGTGTCAACACGATTAAGGATGAATTGAGATCACAGGATGGCTTCACACTGATTTTCAGCTTCTTCTATTGGATTGTCACCACAGTCAGACAGAAAATCAACAGCGCTGACAAAATATCCATAATGCATTTAATCACACACTCATTTGATGTGTGTGCATTGGCTGTTTTGTTATTTTAGTTGTCGCTGTACATCACATAAGTGGAAAACATCTAAAATTCCCTTTACTTACAGTTCTCCTGTTCAAACGTTTTGAAAAAAAATTTATTTGATAAAAAATCCAGTAAAATCGTAATATTGTGAAATTTAGAATAACTGTTTTTTATGCATTTTTATTCACCTTTGGTGACAAAACTACATTTTCAGTAGCCATTAATCCAGTTTTCAGTGTCACATGATTCTTAAGAAATCATTTAAATATGCTGATTTGGTTTTCAAGGAGCATTTATTATTATTATTATCACAATTCATAATTTTCATATTTATGTATTTATTTATATTTTAATATATATTTTGATCTCCATGAACATTGATTGACAGGTGATTGATGTTATTTTATAATACTTATCAAATGAACTGCAGTTGGAATGTAAAGAAAGTTTAAAAACTGAACATTTCAACTATTATCTGATTCAAAGTGGAACTGTTGTTGTTTTGCTAACGAATGGCTGGTAAAAGTCTCATTTCTCACAAATCAGTGAAAGATTCTCATGTCTGTATTCTGGATCAAGTTTAACTTGATTTTGTGCCTAAAACTTTGATTTATAACTGAACACAGTGAATGTCTAATGACCGGAGAGCCTCGTCTCATCATAACACAATTACCTTTTAGAGAAATGTCAGATGATAAAAGAGCAAGAGATTTGAATTTTTCATTTTTCTCCAGGAATCGAGCACCACTCTGAACACTCTTTATTGCGTTATTTGATTAATTCTGCGAGAGAATCTGTTATAGCTGCGAGGCTGACGGGTGTTTTAGATGAAGTCAATATCCTTCAAATATCTGTACCAATTTTTTAATAATCTTTCCTCAATAAACACAGTTCCTCTACAATAGCTTGAAATACCAGAGCGCAAAAGTGCAGGAAATATCGTCGTGAATAAGCTGCTTTGTGACTGACATATGAAGTGTGTAACTTCCAATAAAAGATTCCTCAATACAGAGCTAGTCTGATAACAAAGCAAACATTTCATGTTCATATGGTACTCAAGACTCAAGGGTTGTTGGGTAGATGGTTTGCTCTGAGACTTCCAACAGAGAGAAGCTGATTGCGAGTCCGCAATCTGTTTTTGACCTACACTCAAGGGGAAGTTCAAGTATAGACCGTCTTGAATTGTTTAGCTTGTTTTTTATACTTTTTTTCTGTGAATATCATTGACCATCTGCAAAATGCTGCCCCATGACATATTTGTGTTTTCACGCAGACACTGTTGCGCGATGGCAGAAGAGAAAGCACGGTCAGCACGCTCCACATCTCTGCCTCGAACATCGAAAGCGGCCAACAAATCACCTGCCGTGCTTCCAACAAAGCGTCGCCCAACGGCAAGGAGGCCACGGTCACCATTGACATCCAACGTGAGTGAATCTTCCACCGACTTTGCTTCTGTTCATACACAATCAGCAGCAGACACGCTCAAGCTCATGTTCCTCTTCCAAATCCTGCGACCTGCATTCTGTTCTGAGCATTTCTTGTGTTTTCCTGTCTGTGTGGATAAATTATTCACATGTGAAAATCCGCTATGTGCTGTCCTATTTTCTTTATCCAAACAGCCGTTGTGTATGCATGCGATCTGATGTCTGAGCACATGTTGTACTCCGCTCCACAGACACACAAGACTTGACACAATTTTAGTTTTTCCTTGTTTTTGTCTTGGAGAAGCAATTGTGAAAGTGACAGTTTGTCTGTAGGCAGCATACAGGGACGTTTCTG
Organism: Ptychobarbus kaznakovi; assembly: GCA_027422405.1. Taxonomy (NCBI): domain Eukaryota; kingdom Metazoa; phylum Chordata; class Actinopteri; order Cypriniformes; family Cyprinidae; genus Ptychobarbus; species Ptychobarbus kaznakovi. Next base: position 4,972,528 of record CM049796.1, on the reverse strand, counting down.
AGCTTTAAGCTGGTTATTGTGGAAATAAGTGCTTATTGTTAATTTTTAAATGTCAGAAGAATCAAACATGACCAAATCTTTCTTCTGTATACAGGCGGTTCGTTTATTTTTATATATAGCAGTCATAAGCTTCGCTGTCAAAAGTGTATCTGAAAGCGCTAAAATGAAAGGCCTTAACTAATTCAGCGTGAAGATTAGCTTTTGATGAAATATTTCTGACAATGTATGCATAGGGAACAAAGGCGTTCTTTCAGCTCTCTCAAGTGTTGAAAGATATCAAGTCTGACTAATAAAGCAGAAAATATATAATATTGAAAGATCCACAAGTTCTGACAGCTCCTTTCTTCACGCCCGTAAAGTCTGTTTTATTGCCCAGAAGGAATGCACCTCAGCACAATGGAGCTCAAATTCTGAATTGAAAGCGTAAAACGGAAACGTTTGTGTTTTTATGCTCCAGACTCGGCCCAAATCGTTTTGTCATGCAAAACAATAGAAAAGTTTTACTGTAAGCTTCTTTCCTCTCTGGATTGCACAGGCACCCCTGATTGGTCAGTTTTGATGATGTCGCAACTGTGAGGGCCAGTGAAATGCTTTGTTTAATTAATCATGATTGAAGACCGTCAAATCAGCCTAAACTACCAGTCAAATTTTTAGAATAATTAATATTTCTTAATGTTTTTGTCTCCTATGTTCACCAAGGCTCCAGTAGAAACAGTAATATTTTGAAACATTATTGCAATTTTAAACAATCATTTTCTATTTTAATATATTTTAACATGTAATTTACACAGATGAAAGCTGAATTTTCAGCATTACTCCAGTTTTCAGTGTCACATGATCTTTCAGAAATCATTCTAATATGCTGATTTGCTGCTCAAGATACATTTCTTAATATTAATAATGTTGAAAACAATTACAAAACAAAAATTATGAAAAGTTTTTTGTTGCTCATTATTTTTGTGCTTATTTAATTTTTTGTTGCTTAATTTTGGGTAAGTGCAATATATCAATATATTTTAAGCATGGATGCATTACATTGATCAGAAGTGACAGCAACAACTGTTGTTAACATTAATAATAATAAAACAAATTATTAACAATTAAACACCAAATCAGCATATTAGAATGATTTCATGTTCACTTGACACTGAAGACTGAAAATTCAGCTTTGCCATCACAGGAATAAATTATATTTTAAAATGTATTCAAATAAAAGACAGTTATTCATTTGTAATAATATTTCACAATATTACAGTTTTTACTCTATTGAAATAAATTCAGCCTTAAGCATAAGAAGCATCTTTTAAAACCATACAATCTTAATTATTGCACACTTTTGATTGGTAGTGTATGTGTCTGTCAGTGAAATTGCCACAACTAAGCTAACTGCTGCTGTCAAGATTCATTTAGCTCACGATTCATGGAGGCTCACTTGAACTTCCCTGTAGCCATCTTTATCAGAATAATTTACGCCACGTCTAACCTGAGCCGTACGCTCTGGCGTTTGAGATGTGGCAGGTCTAACGCGAGGAAGAAGTTCAGTGAAGTGGAGACCCCGCTGTAGGCCACACACTGGAAGAACATGTGCTGGGTAAATAAGTGATGTCTGAGAGCAGAGAGGTGCTTGAACCTTTGGGCCACGGTGGCCTATGGGGAGCTCCAACCGGCACCAGGGTCTCTTTTCTGACGCTTCATGTCATCAATATTTATAAAACACAGCTGTTAAGTGAGGTGCCATGAAGGAAATGTGTTTTGTGGTAGAGCTGGCAAAATATGTTTTCCACTGTTCACAAGATTATTTACTGAAAACACTTTCATTATATCTCGCATGCTGTTTTTTCCATTTATCGTTCTCTGTAGGTAATTGCCCAACAACAACAGATATAAATTGCGCTGGCCTGATCTAATACAGTGACGTGAAAGAGTTGTAAGAGTTCATCAGTGGAATGGGAGAATGTTTAGATTTTATTTCGTCTGAAGTTTTTGCATTCCGCCTAAAGTGTACTGCTAATAAACAGTGCTGATCTGTGGGTACATGAGTCACCAGTGACCTAAATAAGCGTGTTGCTTTTCACATTTCTGCTATACTCTGGCCCTTCTCTTCATACCAGACAGAAAACATTAGCTCCTAATCATATATAAGCTCTTGGCTATGAAAGCACTGCCCTATTTATCAGGGTTCCTGCAGAGACAGCTTCATCTATACTGACCCTGCTTTTTTAGGGGTGTCAATCGGATAATTCGTCACGATTCGATACGATATCGATTCACATACCCAGCGATACGATATTTGCCGATACCTCAAAAAATGATACGATTACGATTCGATTCGATACAGTAGTATATCGATCAATATATCGATATTATGATATTACATACCTATTTTAAACAACCATCTACATTTTTATTAACTCACAAATGTAACCAAAATATATAACATGAACATAAATCTAGAAATGCTACTATGGACTCAGTGCTAAACATCTTTTCTACAGATAACCAAATTACAAGCAATAGCAGAAAATAAATACAAAAGAACAAAAACACAAGTTCAATAAACAGTGCTTTTCAGGTTTTTCAGCTCCGTCTAAAATACATTTTCAGGTACGCTACAAGAAATGTAATAATCAAATGTAAAATAACTGCATAGTCTTCACTGTATAAATTAAATAGCCTATAAATTAATACCTTTTTTATGTTACAAATGTTATTTAGTCAGGAGCAGTGAGCACTTGTATTTTTCTTTGACAGCATTCAATTTATTATTAGTTTGCTTTCACTTTAAGAACGAAAGCACAGATTTAATATACTGATACACATGCCTTTTCTTTCTCCACTCTTTACATTAAGACATATGCTATGCTTAACCGACTGTTTACAAGGATATTAGCCAAAACATGCATTTTGATGTAGTTTTGTCTGTATTTATTCATCCATGCTCAAAAAAGTGGAGGAGAGCTCAATTCAGTATTCTGTGTGCGTGCGCTTCAGATGTGTGCACGGAAAACTTTTCACACAGCGCTCGACTGTTACTCCAACAATCACAAGCGTTTTTTATGCTCGCCTTGTGCCTTCGGGCAGTCCTTATATCGAGTCCTGATACGTGAGATTGAACGAGAATGCACGCGTTGGCAGGAAATGCATAGACAAACATTATGTGAAAATGTGGACAGTGCCAAAATAAAGGTGCCTTTTTATACTACAGTTATCGATATATTATATGCGTGGCATCGATGCATCGTATCGTCATACATCGTATCGATATATCGATCTATATCGATTAATCGTTACACCCCTATTGTTAATCACAACCATTTCTCTATGACCACTCTAGTATATATATATATATATATATATATTAGGGCTGTCAACCGTGATTAATCGCATGATTGTCATGAGTTAACTCGTGATTAATCACAACTTAATCACACATTTTTATTTGTTCTAAATGTACCTTAAATTAATACTTTTCAAGTTTTTAATACTCTAATCAACATGGGCATGGACAAATATGGATGCTCTATGCAAATGTATGTTTATTATTATTGAAACCATAGGCAGCATAGAGCATGAAGACTAGACATGTTTCATAGGTCATATATGTTTTTTAAAGAATTTGTTCATGTCTATTAGACACATGAAAAAAAAATACCAGGTTCCCATTACTTCTCTTTCTTTGCACTGAGCAGTTTACTGACACAAACCTGTTTACAGGTTTATATCGATACGGTCATTTTTATAAATTCAATTATTATTTTCTCTTGTGGACTACATGTGAACATCTTTTATGTGACATATATTCAGGTCAGTACTAAATAAACAATAGCATGTATTTTGTATGATCCCTCTTACTTGGTAAAATAATCAACATTTTGCAGATTCTGCAAGGTGTATGTAAACTTTTGACTTCAACTGTATATATAATAAAAGTAAATTGAGACGTGTAATTTAACACAATGGTAGTAATATGATGGACAGTGCACATTATATAGAAATTTTGTGGGATTTCTAATCATTCACTGAAAGCTAAAAGTTCTTTCAGGCACCAGAAATGCTCTCAGGTATTAGGTGGACTAAATGTGCAGATGGGATTCTTCATGAAACCAGCTGTACCAACATCAAACCAGAATAAACCAACAGGGTCCATTTTGTAAATTCAGAGTGGTTTTAGCCAATCTGTTCAGCAAGGAAACCATTTCTTTCTCTGTGTATTTCTTTAATCAGTTTGGCCCTGAGCAGATGGTCTGCCAGTGTGCCCGAGTTAAGGGTTCGTATTATTCCTCATTGATATGGGTGCTACTTTTTAATTAGTCTGACACCCTTCGAGACTTCTACTCCAGATTCCATTGATTATTCCCATGGAAGTGGACGTTTAAAAAAAATTACTTGACTATAGAAAGTAATGAAAGTTTCTTGGTGGTTTCCTCTTCTCACAACTCCATTCGATAAGGATCTCTGGACTCAACCAATCTTCATAGTCTAGATGCACAAATTAATCTGCAACGTGTTGACATTCACATCTCCAACACTCTCCTTCTTCCATTCATGTGTTCTCTCTTTAAAGGTCACCAGAGCCTCTGAACCACATTCAGTAATTAAAACTTCCCCATTAAACAACACGTTTCATATTTCATAAAAGCGTTCTCAAAGCTAGCAGCCCACATCAATCCGCATCCACACTTCACTTTATCCCCTTTCGGGTTTCCTCTCTCTTACGACTCTAAAGAGATTTGGCTTTATCATAAAGGCGGCTAATATTCTTCACAGCAAGTGCTGCCGATAATGCCGTCTGACCCTTTGCTCGAACGTGGTGTGAAGATCTTTTGCGTCGTTAGCTCGTGGGCCTCGGCGTACTGGTTCGTTTAAGAATTAGCACCCAGGAGAGTAGCTCTCCTCTCCGCTTCTCAAAGTAATTGCCTTGTAAATAAAAGGGGGTTTGAAACAATGCTGTTTGTTAGGAATAATTAATGACCACATGTGCACATGGAGCCACGTCTGGAGGCCTCTCGTGAGCTCCTGTCAGGTGAACGCACTAACTCCACACAAAGGAAACTTACAAGAGGTGCTTTATCAAGCTCAAAGGAAACACTCACTCGCATCCCCCTTGAGTCCTCCATCCAAAATAGATGCATGCCTCTGTGTTTAGAGGACGTGGAGGTTTTGGACGCATATTTGCATGCGATTCTTTTTCAGATTTACAGAAACCTAGAAACCCCCCTAAATCCCAATGATTCCTCAGTCCAGTGCAAACTTCATTTAAAATGAATGACCACAAATCAATGTTGATTCTGTACCATCTGAGGACCTGGTATGCTTTTGTAGAGACTCGTGTGGACTAATTGCACTGAGCCTCGTGACGTAATAGAAGTTGTGAAGTGCATTCCAGCCTTAAATAATAGCATTGTCTACATGTTATTGTTTAAGATTAATTACATATTTTTAGCTAGATACATGTATTTAACATTCATTTAGCTATTTTAAAAGATAATAAAAGCACCAATGCATACATTCAAAACTTGTTTATCAGTAAAATTCATTTATAAATAGACACTCAAAATGTACACAGAGAAATAAAATGGTGTAGAAATATTTTCACTCAAATTACTAATACTATTTCACAATAAATTACAAAAAAACGCCAGTAGCCTAACACAGAATTAAATATAATATTTTGAAGAACAGTAGAAAGACTGCAATAGTATTTTCTTGTAAACCATGCTCCAGTATTCTTTGTTTTATTTATAGATTTGAAAAATCATTATTTACGGTGATGATGAACATCTGAAGCCCTGGTACACACCAAGCTGACGGTCGGACGTCGGGCAGTTTTTGTTCGATGGCTGACTAAGTTTTCTCAGTGTGTTCTGCACCGTCGGCTGAAGTTGGTCCTCATGGGCTTTTTTTCAGCCGATTCGACATGTTTAATCAGCGTTGGAGCTCGTTGGTCAATCGGGCCATCTGATCATTCTGATTAGCTGTTCAGCTGGCGAACCAGTGCATGAGAAATGCACAGAACAGACGTGCTACTTGGCTGTCAGGGCATCTTTGGACCCAGACGCTGGCAACGTGAGCCGACCCCGCAGCCTGCATTCGTCGCCACTAGTTCGTCGGCGTCGGCTTGGTGTGTACCGGGCTTGAGGCGTAATAAGTAGAATGTGGAAGAAGTTGTGCAAGAAGTCCATTTCTCATTTGCTTACTACTCACACTATATTGCTGTTATTGTTTCTCTAATATGTTGGAATGTGCTGCATTTTCCTTTCAGTGTTTTGTAGAAAAGCTGCAGGTTAGTTTTAAATGACTAGTCCCGCGCCATAAGGCATTATGAATGAAACATCTGTCCCAGGTACAAATACATTGGGCGAGTGACGGGAGCAGACTGCTAATGAGAAATCAGACCCAGCGCTGTGTCTGGGATTTCCAGAGGCTTCTAATCACATTCAGACCTGTGGGAGGTGACGGATCTGTCCACTGCGCTTTGACAGGACTGGGGCAGATTGTAGGAGCTTTTCTCATATTAAAGTTTCAGGATTTTGGGAGGAAAAACAGCAGGAGGAACCATTGCTGTCTGGAATCGCTGTGATTTGTCGGTATGTTGCTGATGTTTCTACCGCTGGCCTAGTTAATGTCCAACATGCCCTGTGTCCAAACAAACACACGGCACAATCCTGCTTTCACAGGCAGTTCCTTCGGCTGTGAGAGTGTCAGCGCCTGTCTGTCTGCTGTCACTTCCTGTATATCTGCTGTCAGTCCCGTCTGTCTGTTCGGGTTTGGGTGTGTGTAATTGGGAAGGAGTGAACGGAAACAAACTCTAGCAAAGTGGTATAGCCTTGATCCAACCTATAAATTTCAAGCATATTTCAAACTTTCTTTTGTTTTAATTGCAACTGCCAGTTTTTAACGAGAATTCCAGCACCGCATTAAACTCAACTAAATAAAATGTAATTGTCATCTGAAATGGCTCGATAACAAGTCTGGGGTAAATATCGCTTTTGCTTAATGTGAATTTGGCCGCTGTTTGTTTAAATCGTGTAATCAATCTATTTGTTAATTTCGCTGAAAACTCTCTTTAATCATGCTCATTTTAAAAGTTGTTTAAATTCTAATTCGGCAATTAGAAGGAAAGTTACAGAGCCAATTAATCTTAATGCAAAGTAGCTCCCATTACCGAGAAAAAGAATAATCAAGCCGTTCCCACTTTTTAGAGTATTTTTAGTTTGTTCTTTAATCCGCAATTAATCTTTCTGACGAGTGTTTATTAATGAGCGTTTTGTGGGTAAGATGAAGTTGACTGGCCCTCTCTGCTCCTCCAGATTTCCCACTGGTGAACCTCTCTGTGGAACCGCAGCCTGTTCTGGAAGGAAATCTGGTCAAGTTCCACTGTGCCGCTAAAGCGAATCCCCCTGTCACTCATTACAGGTGAGAGCTCACACACACACACACACACACACACACACACACACACACACACACACACACACACACACACACACACACACACACACACACACACACACACACACACACACACACACACACACACACACACACACACACACACACACACACACACACATAGACCAGAAACTGGTTTTCTTTCTCAGGAATCTCATTCTTTCACTCTCCTGATGTTTTTCTCCCGATGCCTTCACGGAAAAACCACATGAATTTCACATGCGAACACATGTTCATCACGTATTTATGCAAAGCATCATGATAAATTAATGTATTTTTGCTTAAACCCGTGATCGCATGGAAATAGCAACTGAGGCATGATGTGACACATTGAGTGCTTGTGCTCTAAAACCACCCAAAAATGAAAATGTAGTCATTTAAAATTCCTGTTTGTTTCTGTATACTTTTACTTATACATTACCTTGTTTAAAAAACAAGGGCAGTGGCACTTTTCTGGTTGTAGCATCACAATGTGGCAAAAGCTTAGCTTATGAATGATAATTAAATTGTGATCCAGTATTTTTATTTGATTAAAATGAATCATTATATCATCATTTGATTATAAGATTTTTGTTATTTTATGATTTTTTATTAAATTAATGTGTATGTTTTGATACATATGAAGAGTTCGCTGCTTTTGCATGGCTCCGTGAAAACGTTTCAGCTTTTATTTGTCTTATACGCTCTAAAGAAGATATCACAGGTTCATCAAGTTTATCGAAATTATCCATCCTCGATCACTTTTAGTCAGCTTTGGCAAAACTCCTTTTCAAAGTGAAAGTAGCGCTGATTCGCTAAAATGGACTTTGCTTCTTCAGTAAAACATGAATTCCTGTTGCCTTGAAAGTGGTCAATGCCGGCTTTTTTGACAAAATGTGTTTAGGGTTCAGATTGCGCTATATGTTGAGAATAATGCACATAATCAGCTATTTTTTTAAGTGCCGTTTATCGGTTTTTGCAAATGTATGCACTACTGTTCAAAAGTTTGAAGTCAGTATGTTTTTGTTTTTATGTTTCTTGAGCAAGAAATATTTTTGAGCTGCAAATCAGCATATTAGAATAATTTCTGAAGAATCATGTTACACTGAAGACTTGAGTAATGCTGCTGAAACTTCAGCTTGATTACAGGAATAAATACATTTTAAAATATATTAAAATAGAAAAAAATATATTTTAAATTGAAATAATATTTTACAATATTACCATTTTTACTTAATAACAGACTTCTTCCAAACATTAAAAAATAAAATAAAATCTTACTGGCCCCAAAGTAAAAACGTTTTAATAATATATTATATAAAATATATTATACAATTTAATATTTTTTTATTTAAAAATATTTTATATTTTAATATATTATATGTAATTCATATATTATATTTATTACTAATATTATGTAATTATTAAGGGAATCATTCAAGTGCTCAATTGTTTTTGATAATTTCATCCTGAAAACTTCCACTGTTTCAGACGTAACCTGTTGGTCAGGAACACATTTTTATATATATATATATTTTGTTTTGTGATTTCTCTGAATAGTCTTCAAAATATAGAGAGACAGTGTCACAAATAACATCTGTTTAATCAGCGTAGAGCGAGAGATGATCTCACCTGCCGCCCCATCAGAGTTTCATACATTATTCATGCCAGAGAGGTCTAAAGAAGCACACACCAGACTCATGTGCCTGTGCCCTCAGCCAGCTGGACAAAGAATCTCCAAAGCTCAGAGGACACTGTGTGTCTCCTGTCCCTTGACCCACTGCAGCAGGCTTCAGATGCATGCTGTGCCACAGACCGAACCCTCGGCCAAATGTAATGTCATGAAATCATCACTCAAGCGCGAGGAAGCTCTTCACACGGAGACTGGCTTCTTGGAGAAACACAGAATTTGAATTCACACTGCAGGAACACAGAAGCCCAACTAATTACGAAGAAAGTCATTACTGATTGCGGGAGATTTCCTGTGGGCATTACACCGTTCCTCTGAGAGGATTAGAGCTGCCTCACTAGAAAGAGGAAGGATTATTTTCACTAGCCAATATTTTATTCATGTTCATTTTGTTTACATAAATATGGAAATTAATTTAACTTTGTTTTGTTTTTTCGTGAGACAAAATGTAACATCTCTTATTGGAGGCATCCGGTCCAGCCGCTCGCAGAAATAAAACATCACTGTCCTCCTGTGGCATTTGAAATGAGATTAGTGAAGCTGTAAATTAATTAGCAGAAATAAAGCCTTTATGTTTGGCGGTCATGATGGCCATTTAAGACCCTGAGTATTTTTCATTCATAATTTCGCAGAGCAGTTTTTATGTCTAATGAGATCTGGCGTGATGTTATCTCAGCTACACTAGTGACTGGATAATTGTGAATGCCAATACAGTGTGGTGCAAAAGTAGCATTTTAGCCATTTTTTTCATTTTAAATTATATTAGAAGCTTAATTTGAGTGAATAGACTGGACTTGAATTTGTATGTCCTATTTGCATGACTTAGCATTTAATATGTCCCCTTTTTTACTTCAATGACAACAGCACTTTTTTGGTGTAGAACCTAATGATTTCAGAACAGCTTGTGTTTCAGTGAGAAACTCATGATCAGTGTCATATATTTCCTGATTTGATTGGTTATCTAGTGCAGACTAATATTTAAAACATGTCAGTCACAACTTTTCCCACATTTAAATTCAGTGTATTAAATCACATATTTTCAGTGTAGATTCAGACTTTTGATGATAAGGATATAAATATTCTGGCATTAAATAGACACTTGTTTTACATAGTATTTACTATTTAAATATTATTTAATATTTATACATCTCATTGAGAAAACTCTGTAAATAATGTGCATTTACATTGTTACACCAGTAGGTGGCAATAAGTGATAATCTTAATGAGTGAGTCATTTAATAATTCAGTCAACCTATTCATTCAAACACTGATTCATTCAGGAATTAAACATCTTTATAAGTGAGTGCTTGAATCGTTTACTCAACCTATTCATTCAAACACTGATTCATTCAGAAATAAAACAAGTGAATGAGTCGTTGAATCATTCACTCGCATGTTCAAAATGGTGTGTTGATCACAACGGTCAATTCTGTTGTGGCTTTTATTCAAAATAATTTCAGTTGTGGAGCAAAAATAGAGAAAGTAATGAACAACTTGTAAGAAATGTAAATTGAATTAACTTTTTTTATTGAACTGTTGTAATTTGTAATTGTCTTGCTCATATGATATTGCTTAAGCATCAGTACATATATAAAATTACTGAGAGTACTGTAACTGCCATTTATGAATCCAGTAAGCTGAACTCAGTAGAGAAAGCACCGCATTGTCGCAGTGTATATGTATGTGATGTAGTGCGTGTGAAATCCACAGTGACAGTTAAATCGCATTAAGACTTCCGTTCTTTCTTTTCAAAGGATGTGGCCTTTCCTTTATCCTAAACCTAGACTTCTCTCCACCAAATAACACCTTGAAATGTGAAGCCATCATAAAGAGTTCAATAAAAGCCACTGCGCTCAGAAATGTAGCCACAACCTTGCCATAGAAAACAGCAAAAGAGAATACGTCTTTTAATTCTGGCCGCGATTGTTTGTTTTCTTCTTGAACTCTCGGAGCGGAAAAGTGGGGTGTGAATGGATGGAATCAGACACGTCGCTTTTCTGCCAGTGAATAAAGTATGTGCTTCGTGTCCCTCCAGGGGCTTTCTGTCAGCACTGGTGTTGGCGGCTTTGTTCTGGCGTAGGTGATTTGTCTTGTCTTATCCTCATTTGTCACCTCTGAAGTGTCTAATGGAAGACGCTCTCTGTTGGGCATGTTGAACGTTTGATGTGAACATGTGGCTTTGCAGTTTAGCATCGGTGGGCATCAGCGTCCACGTGGCTGATTGCTTGTTTTGGTGGAGACGGTCCGTACCACCCGGTGTTTTAATTCGAAATGCAGCCGATCACAGACAGCCCTCCTGCGGCATCTTAAAAAAACAAACAATTTATTTTCCATGGGTGTTGTATCGACTTACACCTTCAGAGGATTCTTGTTTTATTCTAGGGTTTGTGCATGTACTATTGCTGTTGAATTATGTAAAGAAAGCAGCAAACACATGGATTTTATCTGTGTATAGTGAATGCTTGAGAGCCCGGTTTGTCTTTCTGGCTGAGGTTTGGACATCTTTTTCTGATGTTTTATTTGTGGTTACTTTACTGTTTTATTCTCATGTCCCTTTCCGAGATAAAGTTGTCACAGCTCTGCGTATAACACAATGTTCAAGATTCCTCCCTCGTCTGAGCCAAAGAAGTGTCTCCCTGGCAGGAGGACGCTGTAATTTCTCAAACTGCTCTGGGTCTTGATTAAATTAAAGTAAGACAGTTAATCACTTAAATGTCAAAGATCCATGGAATTTTTTCACGGCCCCTTTCCTATTTTAGCACCAAATACAGGATTAAAATAATTTCATAAACGGCTATTGGCACCATTGGAATTGATGAAATTGAATTTTCCTAACAGGATGTAATATGCCTTTTCCGGTGTTCGTTTGAATCTGTGATGAGACCTGCTGTGATCCGGAGTAATCTCTTCATGACGCTTTTGATGGTTAATCAATTGCCACTGGATTAGCTACACATTTACATTCCCATACATTTAAAAGAAAATGATATCTGTCCATCTCTGCGGATAGAAAATGTCTCCTGGCCTCTTTTTTCCTTCTCCAGTTCTTTCCATATTTTCAGTTGGTCAGACTGTTTTCTCCTGAGACTGACAGGAGAAGCCATCAGCCCTGTCCTGAGCGTGGTTTTCTCTCATGTGTTTGAGTTCACGTGGAGAATGCCGTCCCCAAAGGAACCCAGAGGAAACTCTGTGGAAAAGAAAGTTTGCGGGTCAGCACAGAAACACGTTGAGCCTTGGTGTGCATGTAGGCAGTGTGAGTTTGAGTCTTGGTTCTATTTAAGTGCACTTGTAGAGCTGCTGGTGAGAACCGACGTGTGAATGAGTGAGGTGGCATTCACAAAGGACTTGTTCTTCAGTTCCAAAGCAACTTGGCGAAGCGCAGCGAAATGGAACTGAATGCTTATTGAGATGCATTTTTAGAACTAGGTTTATTTTGACAGGTCATTTTAAAAATGAAACGGTGATTGCATGAGACTCGGTAAAATTACTGTAAAACTACTGTAACATTTTTACAGTAAAATTTAGCAGGGATGCATTAAATCGATCAAAAGTTAACATTTACCATGTTCAAAAAAATATTTGTTTCAGATAAATGCTGTTCTTTTTAACTTTATATTTATCAAAGAATCATGAATATGAATGAACATATATATATATATATATATATTTGTGCTGTCAATCGATTACAAAAATTAACTAATTAATCGCACATTTTTCTAAGATTAATCGATTAATCCCACCTAACATTAACGTTTTTAAATATACTTTTATATTGCAATAATTTCACATTCAATCTTCAAATGTACAATGTACAAACAACATGAAGACAGTATATTTTTTATATTTCTTTAATGGCATCTTTTTATGATTGAAGGCCAGCATCACTGATATAAATACTATTAATGTAAAATTGTTTTTCTCCCTAATATTTAGCCATTGACTGTAGCCATTCAGCATTACAGTGTAATTGAGAGCTATCAATTTTAACATTTATTAGACTTAACTTTTAATTTAAGTGAACTTAAAACAATCTTCACACGAACCCATTATAATAAATTACATATTTAGCTACCTGTGCCCTTCAGCAGAAATATACAGAAAATAAATAGTTACAAAACACTAAATTAGATATAGATGAACCCCTTAAAGCTATAAAAGTTATTGATTTCATCTATTTTTTCTTTTGTTCTTGGATTAATAGACATCACAGCAGCTGGTTATTAGCTTATTTGTCTGCTATTACTTTAAAAGCTGCTGCTGCTGAAAGTGAAGCGGATCTGACACGCATCTTATTTTCTCACAACTCTCTTTATCTTTTCTGACCCCCTTCAGGTCTTAAAGTCTCTACTAATGAACAGACGAGTTGAATCAGGGAGTGTTAGATGAGGGAGACAGTGCTGGGGTGCCTCAGGACAGTTTTTAAACCATTTCAGAGACATGTTCTTAAATGTGACGCATATATAACATATTGCATGCATGCACAGTTTTAAGGCAGCTTTAATCGCCTTTTTGGTAACTTCATGCCCTAACTGACGGCATAACTAGGACATTGCATGCACGTAGTTTCTTTCTCTGTTGATATGAAATTATACAGGCTACAATGCGCGCCGGCACCTTTGTGCGTGTATTTGAAGAGCGCAAATATTTTTAATGAGTTAATCTGCGTTAACACGCTAATTTTGACACCACTAATATATATATATATATATATATATATATATATATACACACACTTATCAGGTAAGATATTATAATGATAATAAAGATATACTTTGCTTTTGACACCACATTTATTTAGAAAGTATTGCAAAGACAATTTGCAAGAATTTTTTTTTACTTTTTGTTACACACTGCCAATGAAAGAGATAAAAGACAAAACACAAAATAAATAAATAAATAAATAATACACAGATGTGTCGAGTACATTTATTATGCCAAATTCTTTTTATTTCTGTAACACTGTCCACTTTAGCTTCACAGATGCAAACAAAAATCCATCTGCTCAGTGCTTGATCTTCTCCTCTGAATCTGAAGCTTCAGCGTTCGCTTGCGTTGTCCATGGTTTCTCATTTTCCTCTTCACATTTCACTATAATGACTGCAACATCAAAGGGTGCCAATGAGAGAGGCAGCATCTAAAAACCTCTTAATGTGTTCCTGTTATTCTTCCGCCAAAGAAGACACGGCCTGCCGACAGCACGAAAAAAAAAAAAAAAAAACACGTGTGTTGTCCTGAAAATTACTTTAGACCCTCTGAAGGATGCTTTTGTTGTTTCAGTACACCATGCAAATAAGACATGATCTCAGTCATTTGCCTGTGAAAAAACACCTTTCTTGTTGCCTTTGATCTTTAGATGAGATTAAAAAGCCTTGGCAGCGTCCATCAGGGTTGTTCATTTTCTTGCTCTGTTTTTGTCTCTGATGGATAATTAGATGGGCGAAGGGGGGAAACATGATCACAGAAGTAACGGGAGACACTTATGAGGTGCTGGTTGATCATTCCTTCTTCACTGAGCCAGTATCCTGTGAGGTGACCAATGCCCTGGGCAGCACCAACATCAGCCGTAACGTGGATGTTTACTGTGAGTCGAAATGCTGCATATAGATAGCTTTCTTTTTATATATATCTTAAAGGAATAGTTTATTGAAAACTGATTAATTCAAGGATGTTTTGTCATTTCAAACTCACATGACTTTCTTTCATGTATGTTCTTTTGCATATACCAAAAGTGAATGAATTTGTGTTTGTATTTTTATTGTAGTCGGGCCCCGTCTGGCTGCTGAACCCCAGAGCCTTCAGGTGGATCGGGGATCTGATGCCGTGTTCAGTTGCGCTTGGACTGGAAACCCTTCACTCACCATCGTCTGGATGAAAAGGGGCCATGGAGTCGTATGTACTTTGTTCTGCACTGTTTATAAAACAGGGATGTGAAAAAATTGACTCTTTTATTGGCTCACGCCCATTTATTTACAATGCAGCTAAACACGGCCCACTTCATGTCATCTACCCACTCATTAAACAGGTGCAACATTTTTATTTATTGTTTTATTTTTTTAATCTAATATTTTATATTTACAATTTATTTTTAGTTAACAATAAAAATTTCTTCCTAAAAGGCTGAAATATTCTGAAATCTGCAGCTTCGAGTTTTCTAACTTTTTCAAAACTTTTGCAAAACTTACAAACAAAGCTTTGTCTAACCAAAAATTGTATGTATAAAAATTAAAATGTTTTTTTTTTTTCAAAATTTCAATTATCCATTCTGTTTGCTGCATCAATTCAAGTTCAGGAATTTAACTGAAATTTAAATGCATTCTCACTTAAATTCTGAATGGCACACAACCCTGACTCCATCTGGGCGTGATTAATGTATCAGACACACACATGTGACTGATCTGTTTTAGATGATGATAACAGCTGTGACAGTTGAGTTTCAAGGCCTAATGGACCCTCAGTAGAGCACATTGTGTTTGTTTGGGTCGTCATCTGTTAGGATTGCGCAACCGATGTCAAAACTCAAGAAAGAAGCTGTATTTGTGACTACAGTGATGGTTATTTATAGATGCAGTTCTGCTTCAAGTATTCATGTAAAAGACGAGCAAGTGAAAACTTTTTAATGATGTCTACAAAGTTGACTGTGGCGTTGTGTTTTTTTCAAACATCTGTTACCTTGCAGGTACTAAGCAACGAGAACACCTTGAACACTGAAAGCAGTGAGACAGGAGGACGCTGGGAAATACGTATGTCGAGCTGTGGTCCCGCGAGTGGGCGTGGGAGAGAAGGAGGTCACACTTACTGTCAACGGTAAATATTTTTAACACTTTGTTTATATTCAGTCTGTCGATTTGATCAAGACCCTTCGCCGAATTCTCATTTGCTACGGCTTTTGATTGCTTTGACTCACAAGAGCTGGAAGAGGCTCTCAAAAGCAGGATCAGACCACATTTCACTCAGGCTAAAGGGGATGTTTTCTACACTGTTTAGCTTTGCAATAACCGAGACATGCTCTATGACCCTCAGAGATATGGGCGTCGTAATCAGGAGAGATGATCTTGAATCGCTCTCATCATTTCTTCTCTCTCGTCAAACGATGACAGACTCAGGGCACATGAGCTCGTGTGATTTGCTTTAAGGACTACTCTACCAGGTTTCTGAATCAATACGGGCATATTGATTAACCCCACGCTTCAAGAAGTGTCTTTCCCTGAAATGTAATCAAAAAAATATCACAGGCCATTCTGGGCAGCTCAAATACTATACCAGCAAAGACCATATACATATCTGTTTTGGTTGTTCTGCTTTGTCTTGCTCTAGGCATCATTTTATTGGTTATTCTCTCTCCAGAGGAGCTCATGAAAAAGTGTTCTGGAGCTTTGTATGCTTTATCCATTTGTTTTGATGGAAACTTTTAAGTCCTAAGGGCTTTGCAATAACACCGGCCTGCTCCTGTGAGGCAATAAGCCTGTTCAACGCTCTATGAATTCTTAATCGTTGCTGTTTTTCCTCTTGTGGTGTTACAAGGTTGAGATCTGGGCCGGGTCGGCATGTGTGACCGTGGGCCTCCTTGGGTCTTTGTGTCTAATCCAGTCTTAAAGGAACAGTTTGGCCAAAAATGAAAATTCTGTCATGGATTACTCACCCTCATGCTGTTTCAGACGTGTATTACTTTGTGTTTTCTTTTGAAACACAAAAAGGGATGTTTAAAGGATGTTACGCTTAAAAATGACACAGAAATCAAATCAAATCAAATCTCTTTATTGTCACACATCATGTACACAAGTGTACTGATGGTGAAATTCTTAGGTACAAGACTGTACTTATGGATGTATGTATAGCTTTTATACATGACTTACAGTGATGCATGCTGTTAGTGTTTTACTGTGTTGTTAGTGCAGAAGAGAAGATGGAGCTGCATGTGTTCTATGCTATGCAGTGCAAGACATGCTACAGTGCTGTCAGAGTCAGTGTGGCTGGTGTGTAGATGAAATCCAGTGTGAGGGGTGGGTGGGTGAGTGTAGTTTGCTATCTGGAGTTCAGCAGTCTGATGGCCTGCGAGTCTCGCGTTCTGATGGTTCTGGTCCTGATGCTGCGGTACCGTCTTCCTGATGGTAGCAGTGAAAAGAGTTCATGGCTCGGGTGGCAGGAGTCTCTGATGATCTTCCGTGCTTTCCTCACACATTGCTGGGTGTAGATGTCCTGGAGGGAGGGAAGCTCACCTCCGACGATGTGCTGGGCCGTCTGAACTATTCTATGCAGGGCTTTCCGGTTGAGAGCGGCTCTGTTCCCGTACCAGACAGTGATGCAGCCAGTCAGGATTCTCTCCACAGTGCAACTGTAGAACTGAAAATGGAACAAGTGGAAATTTCTTCATAATTATTAATACATGCACAAATTGGCCAAGGATTAAACAAATAGTCATGTCTTTCACACCTTTCTTTCACTTCTCCTTACTGTCGTAGGTGGAAGCCGTTCCGATAGATGACGTAGGATGTATATGTAGCGCACACGCCGGTAATTAATGAAGGAGAGAGAACAAAACAAAACGCCGGTCATGAATTAGAAGCACAAAACAAGGATTTGTAAAGAAAAAGTTCAGAGTATTTCGATATAAGCCAAGAGGAGACTGGTTTTCCTTTGCTAAAGTAAGGAAACTTTGCTTCCCTTGCTCCGGTAAACAAATGCTGGTTTTCACGAGACGTTCATGCGTATGCACTGTGCCTACGTCCTACGTCATCAGCCGGAAAGGCAGTCTCTCGTGAATGCGTGTACGACCGTTAGCGAAAATTACATAAAACTGATTATATCGTTTTTAATATGGATATGTTTTTTACAAAAATGCATCGATTCGCTTCAGGAGGCCTTTATTCACCACCCAGTGCCGTGTGAGGCACATTTTAATATGGATGCCATTATAATGCTTGGAAGAGCAAGGATAATATTTAATATAACTCCGATTGGATTCAACTGAAAGAAGAAAGTCACATACACCTAGGATGCCTTGAGGGTGAGTAAAACATGGACTAGTTTTCATTTTTGGGTGAACTAACCCCTTAAATGGCCTTTTTTAAAACTTGAAAAGCAATCATCACTTTTTTTTTTAAATGTACTGGAGAAAGCAGTCCAAAATACTGTACATTCCAAACATCGCCTTTTGTGTACCACAGAATTAAATAAAGACAGGTTTAAAATGACACAAGGGTGTAAGGTCACTCTTGAGGTCCTGATGCAAATCAAGAATCCTAAAAGTTAAGGTCTATATGATAATGTAGCTCAGTCACCTCATTGTCAGAAATAGACCCATATCTGCTTCTATTCTATAATCAATGACCTTTTGTCTAGGAAGTAAATATGCAAATAATGCAGCAGCACCAACTCTTAGACACCAGTTCATCTGTGATGATCAAGCCTTTTGGTTTTTGTGCTTGCTTTAGATTAATCAGATTATAAGGGTAAGTAAATGGCAGAATTTTATTTGAAGCTACTCCCCTTAAAGTTCACCTCAACTTGAATATTCTGTCATTGCTTCCTCCAAAACCCAAAGGCATTCTTCAGAATATCAAATTGTACATTCTACAGAAGAAAGACATTCATACAGGTTTGGAATGACATAAGAGTGAGTAAACACACGTTCACACTGCAAGCCTTAGTGCTCAATTTCCGATTTTTCTCAGATATGATTTTTTGTATAGCTGTTCACATTGTTGTTTTAAATGTGGCCAATATCAGATTTCTAGATCACGGTTTCCAGGTTTTCACAACAAAATCCGCCCAATTGCTTCTCAAAACTAGTCCAAAACTAGCCCAACTATGTTCTGGGGGGTAAATATTGCATTAGTGGGGTCACGTCAACCCACGAAGTTGAAAAACAACCCACGGTAACAGTGGAAAAAGTAGCCCAATTCCATGGGGATACTGTGGATTTGGCAACACTTGCGCAGCGCTCGGCCATACAGAAGTAAACATGGAGGACATAAAGTAAGTGATTATACGTTTATTTATAGTGTGATCTGCTGCAGAAGCCAGCGTAATTATGCACAGGCAATATGAAAAATTAAAACAAGGATGGGACAAAAGACAGCAGAGTTTTAAAACTGTTATGATGCGAGTCCTCATATTTTGCTTGTATATAGTGTTGTCACTGTAACACTGTAATACTGAGTTCTGGCCAGGGCTGGATTGGTAATCGGGCATACCGGGCATTTTAAGGGGCCGACACTTGCACAAAAAAATGCCAGGGCTGATTTTTTTTGTCCCAGTCCAGCCCTGGTTCTGACAAATCACACTTCCACTGATTACCTTTCGCAAATCTCCTGATAACTTTGGGTGTGTAAAATCTTTGAAGTGTCTCTCGTAATTGTGGAATAATCTCGAATGTCGATCTAGAGTGACCTAAAAGCTGCATGAAATCTGACATGACCGGTCACAATGCAGTTGCATTGCAAAACATCTGACCTGTATCGGATTTATTACCACTTTTGGAAGTGACACAAATCGGAATCGTAAAGGTCAGATTCCATGTGGTTAGTGCTGTTCACACTGTCAGATCTGAGTCACATGTGAGCAAAAAAAATGGATTTGGGCCACATTTGCCTGCAGTGTGAACATAGCCTTAGAGAACTTTCATTTTTGAGTGAACTGTCTCTTTAAGAAATATGCAGCCATATGCTAATAAACAGGAGACACATTAATGCTTAAATACCAGAAATTAGATGGGTTAGGCAGATGATGAACGGGAAATACGATTACTGATATTATAATAGATCATTAATGAATAATGAGTCCATTAGATTGCAAGAGCAGCCTAATGTGTGCAAGAGCCCAGATGATGTTGTGTCTTTGATAACGAGAACCCTTAAAGACGTGCGTGAATGAGACGCCTTATGGAAACAGATCGATGTCACTGCTGTTTATGACCCTCATCTGAGGAAAAAAGGTGCTTTTAAACTTAAATGTACTCAAATTTTTGCACCTTCATCTCCCAAAAAAATCCAAAGAAATGAAATACACTCTGCTCTGATGGGTCACGGCTTCTGGATCAGGGTTGGCTTTCATAGTGAAGTTAAAAATGAAAAGATCAGTTCGCTGTCTGCAAGAGGGTGAATTTAACAATGATTTTTAACCTCAGTTTGTACTCTCTAAATTAACCAATCAGATAAGCCAATCAGAACGCAGTTTCAGAATCCTGTTATGGAAGTATTGTTGAACACAGTTTGTGGCCATTCTAAGATATTTGTCATGCTCACTGAAAACAAATTGTGTCCGAGGACCACTTGCAACCTATCACCCCTCTCACCCCTGGTTTTTGTTCATTTATTGTATTAATTCATATGTAATCTTGACTATCATTTTCATTTTTTAACCAGTCATTTATTGTTTTTTACAGTATCATACGCATGACCCTCCATGAGATGCGAGTCAGTTGTAGTTGATGATCAGGCCTTCCTTTCTCCCACCATACAGTACATACAGAGCATCGTCGAGAGCCAGGCACAGAGCGAGATTTGTGACTGCGCCTTCCTCGTGCGCTTCGGTCTCACATCCCGCTCTCCCTCCCTTCTTCGCTCGTTTCCCATCTGAGCCTGAGAGATAAAGCTGTTTAATTACAGCCCTCATTTATGGCCATGATCCCCTGTCAGATTTGTTTGGCTCCCCCAGAGGACACGATCTGAACAGACTGCCGCTGGAAGAGCACGGAAAAGGCGTCCCACCCCTCTGCCCGACTGCAGCCTTTGAGCGTGCGTGTGATTAAGAGGGTGCCGGGGAAAGCGAGAGCATTGTCTCGCTTTCTCTAGAGAGACGGAGCTTCGGTGTGTACAGAAGACTCCTGCACGCTGCTGGGATCTGTAATTGATGGGATAGTACTCGCACACCGAAACACCCGAATTCCAATTAAAATGAAAATCTGTTTTCGTATAGAGACACATAATGAACCTCAATCTGCTTCGGGGAGGAGAAATGGAAAAGTTATGATTGTATTTATTATGATTTTATCTCCCCCTTTTCTTTCACTTTTAATTATTTATGAAATTATGAAGTTTACTCTATAAGCATTATTTCCATTATTAGTTTTGTTGAATAAGATGCAGTGGGAAGAGTTAAATGACTAGCTCATCCAAAAACGAGAATTCAGTCATTATTTACTCACCCTCATATCATTCCAACCTCGTATGCCTTTCTTCAGTGGAGCACAAAATGTAAATTTTTGGAGAATATCTTGCCACTTTTCAATATAATGAGCACTGGAAGTGTCAAGCTCCAAAGTGGCGAAAAAAGCACCATAAAAGTGGTCCATACAATCCGTGTTCAAGTCTTCTGAAGTCATATGATAGCTTTGAGTGAGGAACAGACTGAAATTTAAGTTGTTATTCAGTGAATAACAAATCTCTTAGTCCCTCCTTATTTCTCTTTGGTGCAACTGTAAAAAAAAGTAGCTATGACAAAACAGGTGAAGTCGGTATGAAATGGAATGAAAATATACTATCTATCTTTTCTAAATGCATTTTATTGATCCATACATGTGTTTTTTCATGCATTCTTAAAATGTTTACTTACATTTTTTAAATAATAATTTGTTGAAAATTAACTCTGCCTAAGGCCATCCAATATGTCGATGAGTTTGTTTCTTCATCAGAACAGATTTAGAGAAATTTAGCATTACATAACTTGCTCACCAATGGATCCTCTGCAGTGAATGGGTGCCGTCAGAATGAGAGTCCAAACAGCTGATAAAAACATCACAAAAATCTACAAGTAATCCACACCACTCCAGTCCATCAATTACCATCTTGTGACATGAAAAACTGTTTTTTTTTATTCATCATGATCTGTCTATGAAACTTTAGACTTCCCCAAGCATTTAGTACACACCCTGTTTTTTTTCAATAATTTGTTTCACACAAATCACAATACAAAATAGTAAAGTGTCAAGTGTTTGATTATTCAGTTCATAAATAATGAATTTGGGCCTGCTGTGTTTGTCTAATTTGCACATACTCTCTTTTTACTAAAGTGCCTGATTCACTGAACAAGATATGCAAATCAGGTTGTGAATGCGGTTAAAAAAATCTCACAATTCAGACACCAGAATCTGTTTTTTGTTTTGTATTTTTTGGATGTATGCCTGGTTATAACACTCTGTTCCATCATTTGATGAATTGCGGCTGCAGTGATCAATGGAAAGTGGGGAAATGTACATGAACATCTCTTTTAAAGGAAATTGCTATTTACTGTAATGATGAAAACTGTGCCAGTCAAATAGCACTGAGTTTTGTGAATAAGGCACCATCTATAATGAGCCTTATTTACATAGAATGGAAACATGTTTGTGCTGAAAGGAATAACAATGACTTTATTTCAAAACTTGCCGGCTGGTTGTAAACTTGATTGCGAGCGGTCTGTGTATAAGAAGCAATGAAATACCGCATGCAAAAGTTTGTCACTTCCACCTCATCTTAAGATAGATCATCAAAACCAGATTGGAGATCATGAAAACAGAAGCGTATGTTCTCAGGAAGGATGTGTGCTGATGTGGTGTGCAGGCGGTTCAGCTGTCAGACTGGAAGCTTGACAGTCTGTTGTTTGTTTCAGGGCCTCCCACCATCTCCAACACACAGACGCAGCAGGCTCTGTACGGGGAGAAGGGCCAGATCAAGTGTTTCATCCGCAGCACCCCTCCTCCAGACCGCATTGTGAGTCCTGTCTATCCATCCAACTATTCAGTGATCAGTTATTTCTGAATCACATCAGTGATATTCAAATCAATATTTCAGTTCCATTTAGTTGTATAGACTATTATATAAATATATTATAATATTTTATAAATGGTTAAATAATGTCATTGTAAAATCAGGTTTGTTCTAAAAATTGTCTCATTTTATGTTTATATATTATCTGTTCCTAAACGTTGAAAATGAACCAGTTGATCACTTTACATGTTGGTCACAAGGTTACTTTTTGTCTAAATGGTCAGTTCTGAGCCAAAATATCCTAGTCCTAGTTTAACTGTTAAACACTAGAGGTGCAAAATATGGCTCCATTAAATGGGCTTCATACGTTTAGACTTCAGTGCATTAAACAGATCTTTTAAAGCATTTGAAGATCAATTAAAGAGGATTTATCACTTCTTGAGTGTTTGGGTTTATTTCAGTGAATTGAGTCTCTTTAACTCTGTCTCACACAGTGTATGTACAATTTCTAGATGTGTGTGCACTGCATAAAAAAAACTACATAAAACTTTAATAAAGGTATGTGTTTTTTTTAAAAGTTGAATTCATTTTCTTTTTTTAATTACATTTCTTGACTGAACTTAAAATGTCAAGTTGCCATGACTCCTGCTATAATTTTACCTCACATAATTACAGCAAGAAGCTCAACGAAGAGTTCAGGGGAAATTGTTTCCTGTATTTAAATGGTTACAAATTGTTCATTTAATTATATGCCCAATCTTGTGTTTTCTACGAGAAATGTACGTTATGGAGACTAAAGTGCTCATTATCCTAAGCTATTGACAACAGCACATGATCACTCACAAGGCAAAAATCTCAATCTTGTGAAATACCACCACACACAGACCTTCAACACTTGGTATATAAAACGATCCATCACTTTAAATAGAGGAACAAACTCCTCCTGACATCACAGGACAACGAGTGTAAATCAAATTGGCAAACCGTCAGACAGTGCAACCGTATTAATTATTCATGTCCCGATGCATGCTGGGAAGAGGCTGAATGGACTGAACCGCAAAAGCATTTTTTCAGCCTAGGCTTGTTTGAACTAAAAAAGTGCATTTATCCAACTGACCTGCTGTGCTTGTGGGTTCGACTTAAAAAACGGAGTATGTCATCATAGAAAAACAGCACTGTACTTGTGCTTTGCTTGTGTTCCTGAACTTTTCAATAGTAAGTAACCCCCTCTCCCCATTATTTACTCATTGTTTATGCTTACATGTTATGCAGGCATGGTCATGGAAAGAAACAGTGCTGGAATCAGGAACATCGGGCCGTTATACCGTGGAGACCGTGAGCACAGAGGATGGCGTCATCTCCACCCTCACCATGAGCAACGTCGTTCCTACTGATTTCCAAACCATCTACAACTGCACCGCATGGAACAGTTTCGGCTCCGACACGGAGATCATTCGCCTTAAAGAGCAAGGTAACAATCAAGTTACACTGTATCCAGACTAACCGCACTGCAACAGACTCAGATTCCAGCCACAAGCTATTTGTCTGTTCGGACCAGCCGTGACACAGCGAAGAGACGCGACAGAATTATTCACAAATCAATCAGAAGAGAGTATGGGTGGGCTCTCTCTGCTCTCGAATTCATTCATATTAAACCATTTGAATATTATTAAAAGTACATACTGAGTGACTGATGCAATCTTTGTCATGGAATACAAAGATGTTCATTCACATTGAGTTCACAGTTTTAACGTTCATGTTTCCTTTCATTTATTTTTGAAAATCGGAGGTAAATTATTCATTGTCACTTTCAGTATAGCTATCTACCTTATTCCTGACGAGCCTCCTGCATTTTGAATTATGGGTTTGGGGAATTTCATATTCAAAAAGACTGAAACAAATCATTTAAAATCATAAGGTTGCCCTACAAATAAAGCTTGTCTGTCTGTTTGACTGAATGAGCTGTCGATTTTTCTTAATGTTTTATTTTTTCAGACATTATGAGCATAACATAACACTTGGTATTTTAACATCACGTTATAACAAGAATATCTATGGCAAGAGCTCTTTTCAGTCGCTGCATTCCTTTCCTCACAATTAAATTTTTTCCCTTTGCATTCTGCTGTAATAAAAGGACAACATATACTGCATATCTGTGGTCTGTTGTCCTGTTTAACTTACGATATATATACCATTAATAATTCACTGGAATGCACAAAGAATCTCTTGTTTTTCTCCTCGAATCCTCACGTCTCTTTCCAGGCTTGTTTGTTTTCATAGGTAAATGCAATTTATTATCTCTCAAAATGACGGAAATCACTTTGAAATAGTATGAGGAAGTGAATGAACATTTTTTATTAAGGCAACGTATGTTGCATAATACAGATTTACTACTACAGTGATATATCACCTGTCCATTATTGCTGTGGAAAAGAGTTGAACATTGAAAATCTTTATTGAATCACGTTTTTGGGGTTATTCTATTGAAAGTACATTGTTTGTGCTTTTACACTTTTAAATGTCATTTTAATGTTTGATGGTTGAAAGGCGAGTAGAATAATGGCATCTCATTAAACCCATTGATCCCCCCCCCCCCCGTTTCGTTCATAGAGCAAACCTTGCACTGATTGTTTACAGCTTACGGAAGTTACACCCATAATTGTGCAAAGTGTCATGGTGCATATGAATAAGGGGGATAGGTTACACAAAATGATATTTAAACTCACATTAGACACTTTTAACTTTGAATAAAGCTCATAATCAGTACCTGAGAATATTATTTCCATAGTTTGCATGCTTTTTTTCTGGCCACAACATTGCAGAAATAGAAACTGTTTCTAAAATATAAAATATATTGTATACATTGTGTATCGCCCTCGTGGCTAGTCAGGACAAACATTCAGATTAACTTGGAAAAGATAGCTTTTATTGCATCTCGCGTTGGGTCTGGTTAGGACACGGTGTTCAGTGTGTGAGTGTGTTTTACTCACGTCTCGCAGTGATTAAGTACCCTGACTTGATTTCTCAGAGCATTAGGGCAAAGACTGGATCATAGTCTGTTTATTCAGGTAAATGTCACCTACTTAAATCCGTGGATTTCCTTAATGGAATTCTCACATATTCAGAAATTCCATTTGTAATCTAATTTCAACAGCCCTTAATCCTCTTTACTCGCCTTTATGATTTCTTTTAAATATTTAAATTAAATTAGATGGTATTTTTTTATTCAAATACTGACCCATTTTCCTCTAGTAAAGCCGACTCCCAAGGTGCAGAGCTGAGTTATTCAAAGAGGTCAGCTCATTCCCATAGGATTTAGAGGAAGGCTCTTGAAACACGACTTCATTATGTCTCCTCAAGTGACAAACAGGCTCTTGATCGGGACTGTGCACATTGCTTTGCTTCTACGTTCTGTCACTGGTTGTCTGATGATCCCAGCGGTTCTGTGTTCTCCTCAGGGTCTTTGCGCTTGGCCGTCATCATCGGGGTTGCTGTGGGAGCTTTCCTGGCTCTCATCGTCCTCATTGGGACCCTGGGGGCTTTCTGCTGTGCTCGACTGCAGAGGAGTAAGTGAGCTCGTTGTTTCTACAGAGACAGAAACACAGAGGCGACTCGCACCGCACGTCCACTGAGACACCCACCGTTTTTAAACTCAACTTGTGACGCTGTGTTGCACAATGTAGCACGACTTTATCCACACATGCACAGAAGTGTTGGAGTATAGCTAATTAAAAGGAGCACCGCTTACCCACTTTTTTCTGTATCATGACGGCAACTCAGATGTTGTCAAATTAGTGTTTTTTCCAATAATAATTTGTTTTTCCAACAATTAGCAGTGTAGCATGACAAAACACTACATAACTGTTTTTGTATTATATTATACACAGCCTTACAGAGCTGAGCAAACTCTCTAGGAAAGCCTAAAGTAAATCTAATTAAATATGAAATAAATAATTATTCAGTTATGTAAATAATGTAGTATTTTAGTTTTAATAGTTGTCTGTCACCATAACTGAGAATCCTCATTTTAATTTTGCTATATAAATTCTGATCTGATTTTTAACCAAAATAATTAAATAAAAAGTTGTACACATACAAATATTAAAGTTATTAAAATAACTGTTTTCTATTTTAATATATTTTCAAATGTAATTTATTTTTGTGATATCAAAGCTGAATTTTCAGCATCATTACTCCAGTCTTCAGTGTCACATGATCCTTCAGAAATCATTATAATATGCCGATTTATAACCAATGTTGAAAAAATTTGTGCTGCTTAATTTTTTTTTTGACCTGTGATACTTCTTTCAGGGTAATATTTCTGATAATAAATCAGCATATTAGAATGATTTCTGAAGGATCATGTGACACTAAAGACTGGAGTAATGATGAAAATTTATTTCACAATATTACATAGTTTTGATCAAATAAATACAGCCTCAATGAGCTCCATTAAAATGGGACTCCATTAAAAAAGTATTAGAAATCTTACTGATCCCAAACTTTTGAACAGCAGTGTATATGTGTTGAAAAGGGAGACTTGACGGTAGTTTAACTACTTCAAGGTACCCGTGCAGCTTGTAGCTCGGCAAGCCACATTTTCCAATTAGCTTCTCCAACATTGTACCACAGAGTGATAAGAGCACAGCTGCACCTCATTCACATCTTAGTCTATCTGAGGTCTTTATTGTCTTATCTTGCATTTCGCAAATTGCCTCCATTAGCGGTGAGCTCCTGCTCCTTACCAGCAGCAGCCTGACTTTATCTGGCCAGGACTGTAAAGACCTCATTTTTTAACAAGTGATATTTCTTTCTTTGCATGTTGTGACCGTGCACCACAGAGGACATGCACCTGGTGATGTCATCCCTCCCAGTGTCCCTCTCCTCTCGTCAACGAGAACTCTCCGGCACGTTAAAAAGCGAAAGTAAGCCCTTTTATCACCTCTTAGAGGCCAGGATCTGGGAAAATATAGACATGCATGTTGTTCACGAGCGATTGCTGCATGTTCATGAGTGTGTGAAGGGATATTCAGAATCATGTCAAAGCTCAGCGGAA
Source organism: Ptychobarbus kaznakovi (assembly GCA_027422405.1). NCBI lineage: Eukaryota > Metazoa > Chordata > Actinopteri > Cypriniformes > Cyprinidae > Ptychobarbus > Ptychobarbus kaznakovi. The sequence continues at coordinate 4,944,666 of CM049796.1, read as the reverse complement.
GCTGTAGGACGTAGTGAGGTTTGCATCACCGTGGCTAATCAGAACGATTTCCGCTAGATCTCAAAGGGGTTGTATCTGCTAAAAACGACATCCGAGTGGAGATTGTCCATAAGGACCATAACGCAGCCAGAGAACCGGAAGACCACGGCAACATGAAGCAAAATATGGTGAGTTGGCATTCCGAACCCCCCTTATCACTCTTCTCTCTGACTTCTGACTTACATCTGGTTTAAGCATCCGTCTCGGATAATCTGATGTTAACAGCTCTGACTGCAAGTGTAAATTGGCTCCTATAGAGTATTAAAGTCAAGCTAGACGAGTTTGTGTACATGCAAACTTTTCATCTTGAAGATGCAAGATATGATAGCGTATCTTGCTGTCGTTTGCCTCAATTTTTGTTGCTGTAATGCTGGTTGCTAGTAGATGTTCCCTAGATGCCCTCACATTATTAGTGAGCTATGCAACTGCTCACAAATTAGATGCATTGCCAATAAAAATAAGATTTAATTCTATTTTGAAAAGTAATGTTTTCCTACTATTTGTTCTGGTGAAGGAAGTGTTTGTGTATAAATTAGAGCAGTGCATAATACACCAAATCACAAGCAAGAAGAACGATTATCGGTGCATGAAATAAACTTACTCAGAATGACATCAATTTCGACACCGTTTTCCCACACATTATATTTTAGCATGTGCCTGCCTATCGACAAGATCTCAAAAAGATCATATCTCATCATAACTTAACTACAGTTGGTAGTCGCTGAATCTTTTGCATGAAGAATCGCAGCACATTTGCATAAAGCTACCCTTTTCTTAACCTATAGTATGCCGTCACATTTGACAAATTCCATTCACATTATTGATGTAAAGGTACAGTCGCATTTACCATTGCTTGGAGAAATTTTGTGGGTGAAATTGAGTCATTCCAAAAGGAATCCGCATGATAGGGAGCTTCGTGTCGGGGCGAAACATTTTCCCAAACAGATTTAGCTCATTTTAAAGTTGGTCATTTGAACTACAGAATACAGCTCTATTTTAAAGTGAGCGTAGTGTGAGCTGTTATACTTTGGACCTAATGTGACACTCTAAGTGTGAACATGAACAGTCTTCCTTCGCCTCTTCCCCTGCAGCACTCAAATCACAGTGCAGCACTGCAGCATCCTTGAACTTTGACCAGGTTCGGATCAGACCTGAGCTTTGAGGGAATTTCTGTTATTGCTGGATGCTGAAATTCTCGTGTACATGCTTACGGGCTGAAATCAATACCGGTCACTGGTGCTTTAGCACATGTCATCATCTCACTTTCTCTCTTTCTGTTTTTAGATGGAGCGAACCGAGTTTCAGCAAGAGTCGGTGTTGAAACAGTTGGAGGTCCTGCCGGAGGAGGAGAGGGAGCTACAGCACATTAAGGTGATGAACAGAGGGATGGAGAGAAGGGGGGAGAACTCTGCATGACTCACATCTGTCACCATTAAAGAACCCCAGAGAGTCATTTCTCCATCATACTCATAAAAAAAACAGATTTAATAGAACAGCCGCGTAATCTCACAGAATCTAATAAAGCAGTTGTGGGAATTCTCGCTCTCTGACTTTTTCAGAATTCCTTACCATGTTCTTTTTCTTTACGGAGTCCATTATAGAAATGTTCACAAATGGATGTGTTGTCATACTGACTGACTGCATGTCAGATCTCCAGAGCCCAAGTTTTCATTATATCCTCTGGTAATTGAGAAGTACTGGGGCATTTGGTAGAATGTGCATGCTAATTCGTTTAATGAATGCTGCTTGGCTAGACTCCAGTCTGGAACTTTTGTCTAGAACTTTTCAGCCTTTCAGACCATTTCAAAAGCTCAATATTTCAAGGACTTGTTAGGATCTTTACAAATTGCACATTTAAGTTGAAGCATCTATCATTATCTATCTAACCAGAAATGGAAACTTTGCTTTGTGACTGCCTACTGAGTCACATTTACAGAGAGAAACAAATTTATCAAAGATAAAACGCCATCTACTTTCCATTAGATAAGAATTACTTACAATAAAAATAATATCTTGAGATACTATATTTGAAATGGATTGTCTTGCAAGAGGGTTTGTAAAACTAACCTACATCATTACCCAAGGGATTTTAGGATTTTAGACTTTGCGCCAGAGATTTATGAACATGTCTATTCTTTACCATCAATATTAAACGTACGTATGTAACTCGTTTGATTTACATAAATGGTGAGTCGTGGGCTTGCTGAACACACAGGTTCTTGGAGGAACATTTTCAAAAAGATGACAGTTTCTTAGGGAAATAAAGAACTTTTCCAAAGAGAATGCAAAGTGTCTCATGGGAAAACAAAACTTTAGCAAAAAGAACGCAAAGTTTCTCAGAGGAACACAACATTTTTGCGAAGAGAGCACACATTTTCGTAGGTGAATGCAAAACTTTTGCAAAAGGAACACAGTGTTACTTAATGGAATGCTAAACTTTTGTGAACAGAATGCAACATTTATTAGGGAAACGCAAAACATCTGCAAAGCAAACACGACGTTTGTACAGGTAACACAACTTTTGCAAAGAGAACAAAGTTTCTTGGGGGAATGCAAAACTTGTGCGAGAGAACTAAATACGAGTCCCGTTTACAAACTAGAATATCATAGAGACTTGGAAACAAGCTCAGTTCAGTTGCTTTGAGGTTTGCACTGGCACCAGTCAGATATTTTTTTCAGAAAATGTCAAAATCGAGTTGGTCATCTTGTTTTCTGCCCAGCAACCAAACCTTAACAATCTCTCCATGGCAAAACCATCATCATCTCTCAGTATTCAAATATTCCATTGCATCCAGTATGATTAAGCCATTGGCCCTTATTCGAGATTCAGAGATGTTCAGCCTTGACTCTGACAGCAGTGAAAGTGTACACCATACGATTTTTTTTCACCTCAGCATTCCCACAAGACCGCTAGGATTAAAAAGAGAGAGCGAGAGATATACGTTATCTATATAGAAACTGGCCAAAAATAAAATCTGAGTGAATTTTATGGAGATTATTTCGCATATTTAATGCCGACATGAATCGTCAAGGCCCATTTAATTATTTGATAACAGGATTTGACTGTTTATGCTGGAGATGACTGTTTCACACCACTAAAGCATGTAATCTTCTTAGCGTGGGACAGTTATCAGTCTGTTCCCTAATTTCCATGTCACGCTGCCTATAATTAGTGTGAGCTGAACTTGACCTTGGGTTTTTACAGCTTACAAATACATGAGAGGAAAATTACAGTTTCCTTTTACTCTTTGCCTCATTTTGCTTTTAATTCAAGCTGAAAGTATATATTGTAATATCCTGTAATAAATTGATAATTGTTTGTTAAAATGAATAATTGTGCTAACAGACTTTGGATAAATAGATTCATTTGATGACAAGCTTCATGGAAACATCCAGGGAAATGCCCACAAACAATGAGAAAAACAAAAAGAGAAAGAGATTCATTTGATGTGTTGATTCATTGACTACTTTGAGGCGAGAATTCATTAAATGGTTTATTTAACATGGCATTTGGGTGCAAAATGCCTGTTTTGTCTTATTTCCCCCACAGAATAAAAAAGACAATTGTGAATTCTTTTCTCACAATTCAGATTTTTTTTTAGCAATTACCTTTTCATTTTTTTATTCCCTTGCAGAAAAAAACATTCTGAAAGTAATTCTTAAAATTCTCAGTTTATATCTCACAATTCTGACTTTTTTCTTTCAGTTCTGAGAAAAGCTAGAATTGTGAGTTATGAACTGAGATTTGCGAGTCTAAAAGTCACAATTTTTGTGGATAAAAAAAACAAGCTTTTTTCCTGCAAATGTGAGTTTATATCTCACAATTCAGACTTTTTCCCTAAATTGCAAATGTATATCTCACATTTCAGAATTCTTCTCAGAATTGTGGAAACAAAATCTGAATTGTGGAAAAAAAAAACAAGTTGCAATTACCTGGTTGAAATAAGCTTCCATTAGACTATATGTGCTGGCAAAATACTTTGTCATGTAATTTTTTCCTTGCATACATATTGCGCAAATAATTAAAAGGTTGATGAAATGTATTTATTTTTATTAGGATCCAACCAACGGTTACTACAGTGTGAACACCTTCAAAGAACAGCCGACCCCGACCCTATCCCTGACAGCCAACCAGAACACAGAGGTCCGAAACCCCGCCACAGCGACCCTCGGAAAACACCGCGTCCCCACCGGCATGTCTTACACCAACATTTACAACACACTGGGCGCCGGTCCCAACCGCCTGTATGACTACAGCCAACGTTTCGTTTTGGGAATGGGCAGCAGCTCCATCGAGTTGTGTGAACGTGAGTTTCAAAGGGGATCGCTCAGTGATTCCAGCTCGTTCCAGGACACCCAGTGCGACAGCAGCGTCAGCAGCTACAGCAAGCAGGACGCATACGTGCAGTTCGACAAAGCTAGCAAAGCCTCTGTGTCGTCTTCATCCCACTACTCACAGTCATCGTCCCAGAACTCGGACCTGACTCGACCGCTACAGAAACGAATGCAAACGCACGTTTAACTAAAGGACTTAATGTCATAACGTGCTTTTGGACGAACACTACAGGTGAGTCACCTCTGCTTCATGCACCATTCGTGAAAAAATCCAAACGTCGCAAGCTTGGAAAGTCAATACCGACATCTCAAGCTAATTTTTCTGTATATTTTGAAAAGTAACGTGTTTTTTAGATATCATGTTCTTTGTGGAAGACTTGTGAGTTTGAAAACTGAAAACGAGGGAAGCCAACCCTTGGACGTCGTTTCATAACATGACAATCAGGAGTCCATCCACACAACTGCCATTGACTATTACGGTGAGCCGATCTAATATGTTCCATGCAGGAACTGTGGGAGATCCTCGAGGGTTATGTATTTTTTTTTTTTTACGAGGAGCCAAACTTGGGGTGTTTAGCAGTTCGTCTACTGTGGCCCAAAGCACAAGGGTGTCTGTTCAATGCCAACCGCAGTGTTTCTCTGCTGATAAAAAGATCTAAACGAGGATGAATTATCCTCCGGAGGTCGTCGCTCAAAATTATCATTCTGTGCTTTTCTAAGGACTCTGTAAGATAGATTTCACTTGTGTGCACTAAACGGTTTTTAATTACATCTCTCTTCTCTTTATGTGGTCTCTCGTCTTTACGATTTCATGCTTTGTGTTTTTTTCCAACGCAATGTGAATGTGTAAAAACACACACGGCCAAACTGCATGTGTGGAGAGTTCTTCAGGAGCTTTGCTAACGTGGACAGCATAGTGTTTACATGCCAGAGACCAGAATGTAAATCCCAATACTTTATTTTCTCAGTGTATTAAATGTGAGCTGATCATTTCAATACATCGTGGTTAATAAATGCGTTTATGTACGTACATGTCCTGTGAATTCAGACGCTCTGTTGTTAGAAGCTTCTTTTATACCTCCAAACAATGTGTTGTTGTTGTTGTTGTTCTATACATCGAGCATAAACTCCACATTCTGGTGGGAGTATGATTGAATTTTATTTTGTTCTGGTGTTCTGTTTATTTTAAGGCTGCCATATGTTTAGGCTCACTGTTTTAAGTAAGCTTCTCTTTCCCGCAGCGCTCCTGAATGTCTGGCGTAAACGTTTACATCGCTTCATTGGTTCAGGAAGTGCCTCCCGTCGACGGAAGAGCCTGCAGAACATTCAGAGTGAAACTTTAACTCGAGCTGTGCATCAGAGCAATTACACTGATCAAATAATCATGATTACAAAATAAGTGTTGAATAAAACAGTGTGTGGGAAAGCTGTGTGGTCATTAAAGCTGAGGCGGCGTCTCTTTTTTTTTTGATTCATCAAACCTTTTTTATGAAAGAAGCGACTTTCTGTCAAGTCGGATTATGTCAACAGCAGGTCACCTCAAATGTACCAACTGAAATATGCATGCTGTAAAATTAATAGGTTATGAAAGTTTTAACGAATGCTTCCTGCAATGTTAAATATCCAACTTACCCAAAGTTAAAAAAACTTATCATTTTAAGTCATGCATGAACATATTTTAGGATGATAAAATGCATTATTTCTTATTTCAATGTTGAATTTTAAGTTTTAATAACTTATCAAAGGGAGGACATATCAGATTTTCTTGCTCTTTTAAAAGAAACGATGTACTATTTAAGCAACACCAAGTACTGACAGCAAAAACACAGCAAGATATAACACAATAATAAGAATATATAGTTATGTGCCGCTCGATTTAGCTTACTCAGCACAATGGCACAGATTTAAAAACATGAGTGGCCACATTTCTTTTCACTCTATGCAACTGGTTAAGACAATGTCAGCTTTGAACTGATAGATTTGATTCACTTCATTACATTTCGTATGTAAAGAAGTAACAGTACAAAAGCAAAAACAGCCTGCTTTATTCTAAGCACGAGTGACAAGATGGACAATGATTATATCAATTATGATTTTTTTAAATATCTAGCAATTTATAATGTTCATTTTGTAAATATTATGTATTTTATATCAATGATGAATAACAGTTTTAAAGCCTTCATTATTCTTGGTTAAAGTTAACTTTCTACATAATTATTCTTGCATGAACAAACATTACTGATGAACAATGAGTTTCTCGCTACCTTTCCAGGAGCTGTGCTCAATGCTGAATCTTCAGGGTCACGACTAAGTAAATTCAATAAAAAGTGTGCAATGAGGAATAATAACAAAGCAGCTAGCTACAATTCTCTTAAAATTGTACTAAGTTATCCTCGACAGCTATACTCTTAACTTGAAGCATAGTCTTTTACACCTAGTGTAGTCCACATCATGAGCAAATGACTCATATGAGTCGGTTCTTTTTAGTGAATCAAAAACTTGCAGTGCTGCCAGGGTATAGTCAGATTCCCAAACGATTGACTTTCATGAGTTGGTTCTTAGTGAATCAATGACATAAAGGGCAGCCAAATGACTCTCATGCCCTGGTCCTTTTGGTGAGTCAAAAACATACAACATGGCCAGGGTATGCTGACTTACAAATAAATGACTCTCATGAGTTATTTTTAGTGAATCAACAACATAAAGCACAGCTAGAAAAGTCTGATCCCCAAGCAAATGGCTCTCTTGCTCTGGTTATTTTTAGTGAACATAGCTCAGCGAGGGTAGTTTGATTTCTGATTGAATGTCTCGCGTGAGGCAGTTCTTATAGAATCAAAACCATAATACAGAGCGGCCAGGATTGTCTGATTTCCAAGCGAATGACTCTAATGAGCCGATTCTTTCATTAACAGGGCTATACAATATGGTTACTGGAGGGCCAGGACCCGCAGATTTTAGTTATAACCCTAATCAAAAACCCTGCTTGTAATAATTCAGTTATCTTGAAGACTTTCTAGGTTGTAACTGAATCCACGAGTGGAACTGAAAACTGGAACTGAGTTAAAGTGTAGAAAGTAGCCTGTATGTGTAATTCAGCTACCCTTAACCTAGCCAACATTAAAAAAACAAAAACACTACAATGTTGCTCATTGTTAGTTCATGCAGCTAATGCATACATAAGTGTAGAAACTTTAGAGGCTTTAAATACAACATATTAAAGCATAAGGACTGTTGAGATCATCCTATTTACATCTGATCTGAATAAGTCGATGCAGGATCGAGGAAATGCAAACCTGATATAATCTCTCCGCGATAGCATTAGTGATATTTCATAAACCCTCCAAAAATCTTTATACAAATGAGTTCTGCTGTGGCTTTAATCCATCATCTTGGCTTTTAAAGGTTGGCCCGACCACAACAGATCCATCTTGAAACTAAATGGACTTCAAAGGATGATCTTACTTGAGGTACAGAGCCTCGTGTTTGCACTGGATTAAATTACAGTCCTTGTTGCTTCCGGCTTTGTCATCTTAATCGAAAGTCTAGTCACACACTTGGTAAGTGCAGCTATTTGGAAAAGCCTTCATCAGCACATTCTTCAGTAGGCCGCGCTGTGTGTGTGGGAGCCCTGAGTGCTGGAGCTGAATTTGCCTATCTGTTGTGACCAGCGCTGAGTAAATTACTTCTGCAGCCACTTTCAGGATGCATCTATTGATTCTGCACACGGCCAGAAGTGATGGCAGCTTAATGCTTCAATTTACCCCAATCCGCACTCTGTACACAACTTCTTAGCTCGCGCCTTGAACTTTATCGCTGCACCCCCGCGTGCGCGCCCGTGACCGCAACCTCACGTGGGCAGCGGCCTATGGGTCTGTGTGTGCGCTCGCGATGACAAAGTTTACAGCAGACGCTGGGATGTTTATGTAAATTAAGATACAAGTATGCACATTTATATCCCTCCAAACGCTCTGAAACTGATGATCACAGCATGCACCGATCCTCGGAAATATGACATATGAAGCCCTAAATAAACGTCGTCATTCCTCATCCTGCGCTCTGCGAAACCTGCAGGAAAATGATTCGAGCCTCTGAATGTATGATGAAACATCTACACAAACCCGAGCTTCATCCGGACGCTTATCTGCACTCCATCCTCCCCAACGACACGGTGCATCTGGGTGCTTAACCGCTCTGAATATTCATAACAGAAACAGTCTGAGAGGAAGATGAGGAATGCTCATGATTTATTGTCTTTCTGCCCCAAGGTTATTATGGTTAACTAAGACATTTTACAGTTTAGACCAAATAGGAATATGTTATCATTAGCCAAGTCATTATGAAATAATAAACCACACTTTTACAGCACTTATTTGTTTATGTTAATTCCTATAATAACAGGTTTGAAATTAACATTCAAGTTCTAAATTAACATTAATGTATTATAAACATTACCAATTTAACTTAATGAATGCCGTAAAAAAACATGCTGTGAATAATGAAGTAACTGCGAAAGTCAGTGTGAACTCACTGTGAAAATTAATTTGAAATAAAATAGCCTATCCTATTTTAAAACAAGTATTTTCATCTACACTGAGCTGTGAATGGCATGCAAGACAGAGAAAAAGATGTCTATTTCACACTTTTAAAGCTTCCAAAAAAATCACTTTTAAGAGCTTAAAAAAAAAGAATCACTGAATGCTAAGATTGGTAGGCCTACAGTAATAAAATATTTGTGATTGTTGCTTGAAAAGTATTTTATTTCATCAAAACACATGGCTACTGTTTACAGAGGCCTAAACAAATATAACTCATATCGTGGCCAGGAATTATGAATTTGTTGCCACCAAATAGGTTTTACTAATTAATTTCCTAATTTTAAAGAAATCCTAAGCATTTTTCACTTTTTTATTCCATCAATTTTAAGTAAATTGTCAGCCGTAATAGCAGCTATAGATGTGTTTTATCAATATGGACGACTGACTTATGAAATTGGGGCAGGAATTGGTAAAACGTGCACAAGTTAGCCCACCTAAAACAAGGGAACCACTTAGTAAAACGTTCAGGTATTAAAAAATTGGGGTTAAATGACTTCTAACCATGCTAACCTGCAAAGCTGTGACCCATTACGTTATTTCTTTAATCAAAGATAAGTTTTGGATCAACTAAATGGGATTGTTTTTTCAATGTTTAACAGCAGTGCTGATCATTTGCTATAACTACTTTGTTGAACGCTTACTTTTTTATTTATTCGAACAGAAAAAAAATGCTGAATTCGGAACCTCACAATAGCATACTGCTCTTACTATTTTTTAATAATTAAATAGCAGAAATAGTAAGAGTGGTATGTGGTTGTGAAATAACGTAATGGGTCACAGCTTTGCAGGTTAGCATGGTTAGAAGTCATTTCCCCCCAATTTTTTAATACCTGAACGTTTTACTAAATGGTTCCCTTGTTTTAGGTGGGCTAACTTGTGCACGTTTTACCAATTCCTGCCCCAATTTCATAAGTCAGTCGTCCATATTGATAAAACACATCTATAGCTGCTATTACGGCTGATGATTTACTTAAAATGACGGAATGAAAAAGTGAAACATGCTTAGGATTTCTTTAAAATTAGGAAATTAATTAGTAAAACCTATTTGGTGGCAACAAATTCATAATTCCTGGCCACGATATGAGTTATATTTGTTTAGGCCTCTGTAAACAGCAGCCATGTGTTTTGATGAAATAAAATACTTTTCAAGCAACAATCACAAACATTTTATTATTTTTCAGTGTTAAGCAATATGAATTTGACAAATGAAGCTTTCAACTTAAACCTGTGTTTTTTCAGTTTTGGGGTTTCTGGTGTATATTTTAGTATATGTCATAGGCAGATGGAACAGTTTGTGGTGCTGGTGATGAACATTACAACTATACTTATGCCACAGTAAATAAAAGCATTAAATAAATCATTTTCAAAAAGTACAAATTAAATAAGAACTATTTATGCCCCATTAAAACTTACTAATTTGAAAAAAGATATTTTGCAAAACAACAATAACCCTGTTTTTGACTGATCATTTTTTCTTGAGAACATCTTGATGATTAAATAGAAAACTAAACCTTTTTTTGTGCGAGTGTGTAATGAAGCAGTGAAATGTCATTTAGAATCAACCTGCTGCTCAACAACTGCACAAAGTAATTAGAAGCACAACACAAAATATTAAAAAACGAATCAATTCAAAATTGCTCATCTACTGGCATTCTCTGCTGCACATATGGCAAGAGGAAGTCACAAAATGGAAAGAAATCATTATGCAACCTTTATATGAGATGAGTTCAGCATCGCATGACAGCAGACTAAGGTGATTTCTTCAAGATCATCTCTCTGAACGAGGTTAAGAGACCTCTGAGCCGCCGATGGTGTCGGAGCTGTCAAACGAGAATATTTGACTTTCCTGCTTAACCTTCTTGAGAGCAGGGCAAATAGAAACATTGTGGAGCTCTCGGAAAACAGGGGGAAAAAAAGAGACGGATCAGGGGACAGAGGAACTCAGCTCGGTTCATTCATCATTTCCTTTCAAAGAAAACTCAAGGATGAACAAATAAGTGGAGCCTTTCTGAAGATTCACACACAGTTAAAATGTAAATAATTTGCCTAAAACTTTCATACATACAAGGCATAGCCTTTGTGTGTCAAACAAAGAGTGTTGCATGGAAAAAAAGTGAATGGATATGTTCTGTTAAGCTATTTTTGCTGTATATACTGTGAACAGAATATGCACATTTTCTGGATGCTTGAAATACCTGGATGGCTGTGAACTACTGTGTCCCACAATCAGTGTTTACAGCCGATCTCATGGCAATTAGTATTAAATCATACGAGTTAGGTCGTACGAATATGTACGAATTGCCGTGAGATAGCGTTGGTATTTACAATATCAAGTGTTATTTTCACTCCTGGGAAAGCCATGGAAATGTATGAAATGTTAAAAGGTCACAGAGAGAGTTAGGGAAATTTAGTTATGCTTGCAGTCTTCTGCTATAAATTACTTTTTGTGAATGCAATCTATCCAATTATTAAAAAAGACAAAAAAAGGGTATATTTCTGAGATGTGTGCATTGCCCTGTCATATGCAGAGTGCTTGCGCTTGTCAGGTTCTTTTGGGACCATCGCATGTCCTAGATGTCCTATCTAATGTCCTGTCTAACAGATGACTAGAAAAAAGTATATGACTATTAAAAAATGTCCATGACTTTTCAATGACCTTTCAAGGTTTTATTAATTTCCATGACTTTTCCAATATCTAATAAAAAGGCAAAATGTCAGTATAAAAAAACTGATTTAAAAAACAAAACAAAAATGCAAATAACAATATGATCAATATGGTATGCCGCTCATATTCAACTTGCTGAAATACAAACTGAAATTAAATTAAATATAAAACAAATGTATTTTATTTCTGCTAATTGCTAAGGCAACATTTCTCTTTTCTGTTTAGTTCAAGTACTAAGACTAAATAAACAAGAAATAAAATTTAATAAACATTTAAATAATAATAATATAGTTTAGGAAAAACAACTTTTACTAAACACAAAATTACTAAAACTTTAAAATAAAAAAATATTATAATAATAAAATCTCATTCAAAATATTTACAACTATAATTGTATATAAATGATAAATAAATAAAATAACTTACTGGTCATGTGAAGACAGTGTTGCTTTGTTCATCATGTTGGCTTTTCAGTTGCTGCATGGCTTCCTGTTCATTATCTTTGAAAAAAAAACGAAATGTATTTTGCATTTTTAATCTAATTTTGCATAAAAATGTCATAACACTGTCTAATCAAAGTGTGTTCCTGTATATTGTATTGGGCCTGTTTAGGCAAACACTCAGTCAGCTGGGTCTTAGCGTATACAAAGGAAACACATACATGGGCTAATGATTTTACCTCTATTCAAGAGAGACATTTAGTATGATGGACAGGCTCAGTATTTGCCTTGTGTAATTAATATCAGAGGGAGTTGAACTGGTCGATGGCAAACTAACTTCTGACATTTTGTCTCCGAGGTCTCCAAAGGACCCTCACAAATCAATATGCATGTCAATTTTTCTTTTTTAGCTGCTGTTGTTCTATCTGTTGACCTGAAGAATCAAAAATATTCCCCATCCAGCCTTTTTACACAGCTAAAATTACTCATAAATGAGTCATTCGTTCCAGCTGAAAGAGGATTGATCATTATTCACAGATAATGACCATAATGGTCTACACACAGATGTTTTTGTAAAGCTTCAGTTTTAATTGGCTTGCTCTGCTTTAGAGCTTGATTGCTTTTTGAATGAGTCTGTCCTTCTGTAACGTCTTTTGGGGAATCAGGAACAGGTTTCATTTCTATTTGGGAAACAAACACCTTTGTATTAACTGCCCTGTTGATGATCAATAAAATGACTCTCAATCCTAGACCTGTATTGTTGATGCTGGTATAATGATTTATTTAAAGATGGATGTTTAAGGTTATCCACTCTTTCAGATGTGGTGAATTGATCTTGAAAAATTAAAGAGCTTTCTTTAAATGAAACGTCTTTTTGCAGCCCTATTTGCAGAGCATAAATCTTTTAAACCTTTATTTGACTGTATAATTCATATTATGAGATTTAAATTCAAATGTTCTCTCCCTCAGGACAAACCTAATACTAGCATATGAATCAAATAGTTGCAGTATGATAAATTAATATTAAATAGCACCACGAAATGTCAACAGAGTGGAAAAAAACACAACAAACACAAACTTTACAGAGCTCAAGCAGCCAAACACCCACTTCCCCCGATGGACGGCTTGATCACGCGTGATGAAAGCCAATGAGCTGCAAATCCCCATCTCCTTCTCCTGATGAGGTCTGACATACCTCACGGCATGATACCTGCTCGCTAACGCTGACAATTACCATCTGTAATTAATTGTCACTTGTATTATGCACATGAGGACGGTCCAATAATTGTTCATGATTGCACAATCACAGACTAATTCGTTTGACTTTATCAGCATTTAAAAAGAAGAAGAGCTGGAGAGAGAATAAGTGGGTGTTTTCTTCACCTTCTGGAAGTTATTGGACTCATAATAACAACCGAGCAGCATTTTAACCAACCAGATTTCAACATCTTTGCGTGCCAACACAATGCTATTGTGCTTTAGCATGTTGCTAAGGTGTTGTGAAGTCTCTATGATATTAATGTAAGTTATGGCACAGGTTGCTGTGGTGTTCTGAGCATGGCTGCCGGAAATAACAAAAATAACGTTTGCATTTATAGTTCTGAAATTACATGTCTCCCTAAGTGGCGCTGTTGCTCACAGAAGCAGACACTTTTTTAAGTGGCTTTATAAATAAATAATACACACACACACACACACACACACACACACATACACACACACACACACAATGATATTGAACATACTTGTTTCTCTGAACATTTTAATTTAACATTTATTCTAATTTTAAATGTGTGTACCATGTCGGAATGCCTGTTTTTGTTTTGGTATGTGTCGAAATCACTTTGCCAATTTACACGATAGTATTTCATCACCCCGGGTTGCCAGATGTCAGAAAAACAGCATGGAAGACAGCATATGAACTTGGTGACAGATTGAAGATTCTACCAGACCTAAAAAGCCTCGGCATCCATCTAAAAGCTCTATAACCAAAGTCATATTTAAATGTGGATAAATCAACTCATCAACTTACAGTGTAAGGTTCAAACTCGGATCGCTAGGTTCATTTATGGGAAAAAGTCTAATTTTGTTTTGAATCAGTGTTTTGGAGCTCAAAGTCATGTGATCTCAGCGAACTTTGTTACGTTATACTGTTTGGAATGTCAGCTTGTTTGCCGCTAGATGGTGAAGATGGAACCCATCTGAAGGTTTTAAGTGATCTCAGTTTTCTAATGTAGGTTCATTTTTAATTAATGTAAAAAGGGAAAATAATATTTCATTGCTTCTAATTGACCTATTTACTACAGTGGCCCAGTAATGCACAACACCATGAAATCGCCACATCATATCGCATAGGACTAATTTCATAGTGTTGTGCTTATTTCACTGTGCTTGTTTCCGTTGTGTTGTGATAATTGTGTGTTGCAGCTTGTTCTTGTTGTGTTGCGACTTGTTTCCGTTGTGTTCTGTTTTTTTTGCCTCTGTGTTGTGCTAATTTCCTTTTGTTGTGACTTATTTCCATTGTGCTGTGCCAATTTCGTTGTGTTGCAACTTGTACCCATTGTTTTGTGCTAATTTATTGTGTTGCGCCTTGTTTCCTTTGCGTTGTGGATATTTTGTTGCGTTGATGAGATTTCGTTGTTAACACAAAACAATCACTACACATTAATAAAAGAATACTAATTTTACAGAACCTTCATACTTAACAGTATTTAATTATTTGAGAAAATATTTGTATAATATACATGGACTGAGTTTGTGTTGTATTGTTTAGACCATCATGTGTTGCTAGCGAATCATTGGTGAATCATTTGGAGTTTTGAAAAGCTTAGTTTCTCCATCATTAGAAATCAGCCGTGCCACTTTCACCAGAATTTGCTTTTTGGAGAGGTGTATGTCAGAGTCAGACTATGATCTAGGTCCTATGCAGACATGTAAAAATACGATCAATCGTTCCAGCTGGCTAAAATGATAAAAGTAAAATCAATGCAAATGCGGAGAAATATGGCGGCTTATAAAATTCACTGGCCTTATATATGGAGAAATATATGAGACATCAATCTCAAATGTCTCAATTACATCTTTGACACGGCCTGTGGTTCTGCTGACCCACAGATCAGCTGTGGTCTGTTTGTGTAATTTATGTTCTACATAAATTATCAGCCATTGAGAAAGCACACGAGCAGACGCTCCATCAACAGCTGTTATTGACACGGGGCACTTTGCAACTAGACTTAAAGATAAATCACTGTGTGCTTATTGACATTTGGGAAATGCCGGCACAGGTCGACCCGCACGCTGGCGGCATACAAAGCTGTGTTCTTCCTAATCCAGTTCCTCACAAACGTGTTTTACAGTTTCATTTTTGCTGAGGGATTTACATGGATTCATTTGGAAATCGTCAGACTGAAACAATGATGTCAATGACTGCGCAGATAAAAGAGTGGCATTTCTCCAACATGATGAAAAGAGAGCACCGAATCTCAGAGAGATCCTCTATCACGCTGACTTTTACAAATATTCTAAATAAAAAGGTTCAACCTTTTAAATTCCCCATTGATTTAGGTGCTGTTCTTCTGTGCCTTTGGGTTTTAATTAAAGTAAAGGGTATGAGGCCTTTTAAAATGAAGGTTTAGCTTTTAAAAGCCAGGGTGAGAGCAGCGCTTCTAGGAATGAGTGCTGTGTTCATGGCTTATATTTTTTTTAATGGATGGAGGTGAAAGAATTTCCTCATTGTCTGCACATATGTACTCTTGGCTTGAAATGAAATTCTTTGAAAAGGAAATTACCTGGGCCGCTGGCGTCTAATGCCAAAGATTGGTTGTGCAGTGGTAAAACTGCTTCAGCATTTCTAAAACAGTGTGGAAGTCGATTTCAAATTAATCTCTAATCAGATGTCTGGAAGTGCAGAATCAATCAAATTAGTTTCCAAGACTACAATCTGGTGACTACAGTTTGAGATAACTGTAAAAAACACCCAGTTCAATATTGCCTGACTCACATTCACTTGGTGTGTTTGGATGGTTCATTTAAGTCAATTGAATCAGTTCAACTCAATCATTCAAAAGAACCATTTCAAAATAATTATTCATTCTCATACACGTTGGGTTTCTGCAACTTGTGTTTGTTTCCTCAAAAACGAATCCAGATTTTGTCTCAGGCTGTGTGAATGTCAGTATGTGCTCCGGGTCAATGTGTGTGTGTGTGTGTGTGTGTGTGTGTGTGTGTGTGTGTGTGTGTGTGTGTCAGTGCAAGCTAAGAGAGTCTGATTGTTCAGTGGGTCAGAGACACACTGTTGGGTTAAACATGGGTTTAATTGTGCATCAAAGTGGATTATAGGACTTCTGGCCATAAGTTCCACCATGAAGTGGCTACAGATCAGGACTGGCAACTGGAAGGTTGTTTGTTCGAGCCTCAAATGGAGTGAGCCATCATGAGCCTTTGAGCAAGGCACTTTGCATAATTCTTGTGCCATATGAAAAACTGCAAATTAATATAACCACTAACTTTGATGACACTAGCTTTCTCCATATATTATAAAACACCTTTTTCCAAGGCGACTGTTCCTGTAATACTGTACATGTGCTGCATGTCAGTTTGCATAAATGTGTCTGCTAGATAGCTGCTTAATTTTCAGAGCATTATTAGTAATTTTTCTGCTGAAATTTGTGGAATTATGTTAAATTGATTTAAATATGATTACATAAATACAGCTGAGAGCAATACAGTGTTATTGGTAGCTGAAAAAAGTGTGTGTGTGTGTGTGTGTGTGCATCTGGTATTTATCATGTTATATGGACCAAATGTCCCCACAAGTATAGTAATATCAGCAAATGTTGACCTTGTGGGGACATTTTTTGGCTTATAACAAGCTTATAAATCACAGAATGGTGTGTATTGAAAATCTGAAATAGCAGAAAGTCTTCTGTAAGAGGTAGGTGTAGGGCGATAGAAAATACAGTTTGTACAGTATAAAACCATTACACCTATGGAGAGTCCCCACAAAAAATGAAAACCAGTGTGGGTGTGTGTGTACATTTCCATTTCACAAAAGGTTCTTTATAGTAAAAAAAGCATATTTAGATCTTTATACAAAAAAAGTAGAACCCTTATTTTTTTAAGTGTATTTAATTTTATAATATATATATATTATTTCCCAGGTTCTCTAATGGAAAATGTAGAAGATGCTGGAGTACTTAAAGCAAAAGATCGAAAAGATCAGGTTGTTCGGTCAATGGTACCATTGATTTCTACTGACTTAAACACCCTATAATATGATGTTTGGGGTATTAAGCAATGCTCAGAATGGCCCTAGACCATGCTATGGTATGAAATAATCATGAGTCATGTAGCAAAGCTGTCTTTAAAGCATCTTCTTCCAGTATTTCTGCAGTGACAGGTTTCAAATAGGCCACTAAACTATTTATCAGATTGGATTTCCACGTTTCCCAGGATAACCCAGACACTCGCACAGGTGAAGATGAGCAACATAAACCTGCATCTACTGTTTTCATGATGACTGTTACACCCACACGGCTGTGAGGAAAAGTTTATTCTCCAAAACAACACCGATGTCTCATCAATGTCAAAAACTCTTCTCTAACATGTAAATATGCATATCGCAGTGCAGGTGTATGCAAGCGTGGCTTCTGAGTTAAGTGCATTTGGGTTTCCCTTCAAGCAATTCTCCAATCAGAAGTGCTCATTTTAATTCAGGTGGCATCCGGATAAACTAAACAAATAATTCTGGGATTTCGTGAAAGGTCCTGCCCTCACCTCGGGGGCACCAATCACAGCAGACGGCCACCGGATGAGTGATTAGACGCCAAGCTTGATTTGACCTTCAGGGTTTGTTTTTGCAAGCTTTAAAAAAAAAAAAAAAAAAAATAAAGAGCGTGACATGATCTCTTGATCTCGCTCCCAGTCTCAGCTTAGACAACAACACATTTTTTTGATTGCCTGCACATACAAGATTCACTCCCTCTGAATAGAAAACAGCTCTGAATGATTCTTTTCAGAGGGTTTAAAAAGTCTTTTTACTTTCAGCACTTGATATAGTTTTATTTTTGCTCTGCTAAGACAGTGAAGTGATTGATTCAGTTAGTCAGACTATGGTGAGTGCTTGTGAGCAACTGCACTAAATGATCATCACAGGTTATTGCGTTCAATACAAACACTGTTTAAAGTTCCACTTTCCAGTCCCATGGCCGTGAGTGATTCCCCTTAAACTTGTTAATGGCATATATATATATTTATTAAAAAGTGAAACATCACTGCAGTTACTTTTTACCAGCTGCAAATTAAAGTAGGCCTATGATAGGCAGAGGTGTAAAAAGTACTCAAAAAACGCTTTTTGAAACGAAACAAAATGCAATGGCACAGGTCAAACATGTATATCTAGTGCAGCAACGACAATTATAATGCAGCACAGTGGAACACAGGGGAAAAAATACAGGGAAAGGGATTAAAAGGAAACTCCATCCTTTCCACCCTCATGCCATCCCATATGATTTTCATTTATCAGATGAACAAACTAAGAGTTTTAGAAAAAAACTCACGTGAATGGGACATCCAAAAACTACACAAAGTGAATATGACAGTAACTCATGCAACCCCTGTTAATGAATCAGTGTCTTCTAAAGTGAAGCGATGTAAGAAGGATACAAATATTAATATTTTAAACTAGACAGGCATGTTCACTTTGTGTGGTTTCTGAAGTAGTTCTGTCCCCTTGCATTATCTGGACTAAATATCTTTGCTTGTGTTCATCTTAAGAAAGAAAGAAAGAAAGAAAGAAAGAAAGAAAGAAAGAAAGAAAGAAAGAAAGAAAGAAAGAAAGAAAGAAAGAAAGAAAGAAAGAAAGAGACTAATTAGATTAATTAATGAGCAAATCATGTAATTATTAAGATTTTTTTAAATGTATTGACAGTCCCAATTCCTACTCAATGTGTCATATGTGACCATGGACCACAAAAGTCGCTGATGAAGATATTTAGTAAATGTCCTACCGTAAATATATCAATATTTAATTTTTGATTAAAAAAAATATATATTTTCAAATGATGACGGAAGAGATGAGTTTTCAGGTGTCGCTTGAATATTTTCAGGGATTCAGCATTCCGGATTGGGGTGGGAAGTTCATTCCACCAGCCAGGAACGGTGAATGAAAACGTTCTGGAAAGTGATTTTACATTACAAATCATTGTTGTTTACAAATAACTATGATATTAAGTAAAGATCATGTTCCATGAAGATATTTTGTAAATTTCCTACTATAGAAATATAAAAACTTGATTTTTGATTAGTAATATGCATTGCTATGCATTTCATTTGGACAACTGTAAAGGCGATTTTCTATTGTTTTTTTGTTTGTTTTTTGCACCCTCAGATTCCAGATTTTCATCTCGGCATATCCTAATATTGTCCTATCCTAACAAACCATACATCAATGGAAAGCTAATTTATTTAGCTTTCAGGTGATGTATAAATCTCAATTTCAAAAAAATGAAATTTAATTTGACTCTTATGACTGGTTCTGTGGTCAAGGGTCACATAAATTTGATTCATATTGTGGAACGTATGTCTTTATAAACTACACATGCAACAAAAGAACTCAATTGTGTAATTTTTTGGTACATTACTATCACTGGTACGTTTCACTCCATATATACACACACCATATATAAACACACACCATAAAGTACTGACTCATAAGAGTAATTTGCTTTTAAATTGGACCACACTGGTCGCTTTGTATTTTTGTTTACTCGTACAGCCTGCAAATGGAACTCATTAGAAATACGCTTCTAGCCATTATTTTGCAGTAGACATCTTATTATTGCATCACATTCGATGCAGACAGCACAGGTAAAATATGTTTTTAGGAGCTGAAGCTTCAGTGGGGGGAGCACCGCTCATGAAAAGCAGTGCAAGAAACATTGGCCCACAGTGTGAATACAGACAGCTAGACAACCGATCAGAACAATTACATATATATGCCATTACTGCACTGAGAAAATCACGATTTTAAGGACCAAAGGTTTTAGGGAGGAAAGGACTGATCCAAAAAGTCTCATTAAAGGGATAGTTCACCTAAAAGTTACAATTCTGTCATCCTTTACTTGCATTGCAAACCCGTATGACCGTATGCGGTTATTTTCCTCACACAAAGCTGTTGTGTAATGTAGTGCAATTTTTTTTTAACCATCCCTTCAAGTGTCATCGAAAAGCTGAACTAGCATTTCAAGCACCATAAACAGCCTTCCTGCAAAAATCCTTTAAAGATAAAAGATCTACAAATCACCTTAAAAACATTACATGACACATCCACCCTCCATGTAGCACTCGGCTTTGAATGTGAACGCACCGCAATTACACCGTACAGTAAGGTGCACACAGCCGACTCTCTGAAAATCAATCATTTGGGATTGTTTTTTACAGTTTTAATGGGTTCCTGTGACCTTGCACCTTGTATTCTTTGGAGTGGAAAGCACTTCAGACTTCAGCCTGTCGATTTTCCGATTTTAGAAATAAGTTGTGGCCAAATCATCCAGGTCAACAGAGACCCAGCCAAAAAGTTTAGAACTGGGAACTTCACGCATTTATCCAGAAGGAACGATATGCTTTTGAAATAAATGTCTCCATCGTTTTGATATATGCGATGGCTGTTCGTGACAGTGGCAGTTTGTGGGTGAGCTGTTCTGTGCTGTGGATGATATCAGATGCCCGGCTTGCATTAGTCTGTCCACTTTATGGCTGCAGCCAGCGCTTTCCTTCCTCTTATCTGGCGAGAGTTCAGAAGTGACGGATGCATTAGGACATGCACTAGTAGATTTCAAGAGCTTAAATCCATTTGCTGGATTATCACTTTGAGCCCCTGTGTAATGACATGGCTCAACCCCAAACATCTTCCAGGATGTCGGACACGAAGGGTCGTTTTTTTAACACGACCCGCGTGGCCCTTTTTAGAACGCCAACGCTGCTAACAGTTGCATTTCTCATCAAGCGTACAGAATCTAACTAATCTAATGTACATCTAACTCCTTCCTGTTATCATCAAACAGAAAAGCATGGCGCTTATAATGCCAAGGTCATGGGTTTGAATTCCCATGGAAAGCAAGAACTGATTAAAAGAATACATTGAATGCAATGTACTGTAATTGGCATCTGCCAAGCGCAAACTCTTATATCAGGTTCAAATTCTGGGTACGATTTTTATGCAGGTCTAATTAGATTTAGTACAATTCAGCAAAAATCACACTATGAAAACAAACAAAGAGGAAAAAACAATACATTTTTAACACTGATACACATTCACACATTGAAAAAAATGAATATGAAAAAAAAGAATTAACATTTGTTTTTTACAAATTATGAATATTAAACAAACATTTTTTTTTTAAACTTTAACCTTTTAAACAAAGGAAGTATTGAAAAAGCTCAAACAATCAGGATTATTATAGTTAACTAAAACTGAAACTAAAATCATAAAAAAATAATTACTTGAAATAAATATTATCTGAAATATAAATATAAAAAAACAATAATTTAATTCAGCTAGTTTCTGAATTGTTTTAATTTAGTTTAACTTGATATACTAATAAAACTAAATTAAATATTAATACCTATGTAGAAATATATTTAAAAATTATAAAAAATTACAAAAACAACAAAATTACACAAAATTTAACTAAAATGGAAAATATAAAATTGGATTCGAAATATTAATAAAAGTATCTCAATGATACTACCACAAACAACAGAGAATGGCGCTCGTAACGTCAGGATCATGGGTTCAGGGGATCAGTTCCCAATTAAATGCATTTTCTTTCGATTAAATGCATTTTCTTTCGATTAAAGGTGTCTGACATAAAACACATCCCTCTGGTTTCAGAGACCAGGTTTAAGCTAGTCCTAGACTAAAATTCATGTTTGAGCTGTCTCAACTGAAAATATCTTGCATATATGTATTGCATATAATATTGCATATTAATATCTTGTTATTGTTCTGTGTCAAGATGCACACCTTAATGTTTTCTTCTAAGGCATTTTTGAAAAAGTTGCTTAAATATCTTAATTTAACTAAGGCCTATAGTCCTGGCTTAAGCTAAGCCCCGTATGTGAAACCGGGCCATCAATTTTTTATTCCAGGTCATGCAAATACATTTAAACTGATCCACAATGCAATGGGAGGGCTAAACCAACCTCACTTGAATTTTCAAGAAATTGACTCACAAAATAAACTCCCAGAAGTGCCCAAAAGCATCGTAGCCTTCAGAATCAATTGTGTTTTGTCAGCCAAAAATATTCCTAACACTTACAAGATGCTCAATAATAGTGCAAATCTCTTTAACATCTATTTTAGATATTCAAAGAGGTGTTTGCCCGTTGAAATGTGAGTGCCTTACTTCCAGGACATTAATGCTCTGCAATTGAATAACAGAAGAAGGAGTCAATCGTTAACAGGTTAAGGGGGTGGCAGGGCTATCTTGCCCTGAACTCGGGTTACCTTCTGTTTCATCATTTTTTTCAGTTTGCTTGTTTGAATTTGTGCGTGCGTGTGTGTTTTTGCTCAAGCAAGAAACTGAGCATGCCGCATTACTCTAGTGCCATCAGACGGCGAGGGAGGCCATCAGCAGCGTTGCATCTGTAAGACTCTGCTAATTATTCTCCTGCCTTTATTAGACTATACAGCTATCAGAGAGAGAAGGGGAAAGACATCATCTCCAGCTTAATTCTTTCCCTCACTCTATCTATCTATTTCCCGTCAGACTCTGGTCTGAATGAGGCCGCTCGCTTTTATCACACAGATTACTTCACAGGGTGACTCCAAGCCATTAAATTCTTATCTGTGTCAGAGCTGAAATATGATGTTTACAGTCCTGTCTGGCTATTAGTGTTAGAATTGAGATCTCTGCACGACAGGCTCGGTAGACACTACAGAATTGATTAGGTGACCATGTCGCTTGATTTGAATGTGGAAGCTGTATTACACGCCAAATGATGCACACCGGGCATTAAGATGAACATTATGCCTAATTATTAGACTCTGTGTGGCTGTGCGCAAATATGATGCAATAGCTTCCCCTGATGACATTTTGTCAAAGATAAGCTCATTAAACACTAACGTTAAATTAGACCATTCAACCCTAAACTCTGGACTTTTGGATTTCAGGGTATTAAATGATATAACCTACCTATCTGTATGGGATGTGCCATATTTTCCACATTGTTGCATATATTCAGCTCCAGTGACGGTCCATTAGCGCCATCCCATGGACAACGTGCGTTACTGCATCTATAATAATAATAATAGTGGATGTTTTGGAATCAGATACAGATTTTAAAAGTGTAATGTTTACATACAGTTACATACAATTCATATAGTATGTTTATATATTTAAAGACCTGAAGGAATAAAAAAAAACATTACTACTAGGCTACTACTTTATGTATTAACACAAACATACATATTATAATTTCTACAAAATGTAAATAAATCACTTCTTTTTCAACGCTTCTGTGAATGGGCAAGACTTCCGGTTCATCAGCCGCTGTAGGGAGAAATAGCGTGCAGTGCAGTAAACTGTACAACTGTTTGCGCTACAAACTACTGTGTTCATAATCAAGATACTATATAAATATTAGTGATGTGACGTTCGACACCGAGGCTTCGAAGCTTGTATCAAAAAACGAAACATCTCACATTGAAGCGCTGTATCGGAGCTTAATTCGTTTTGCCAAAAGCACGCGTCTGATCCATGACGTCTGAAGCTTCATTCACCTGAAAACCACGTGACTGCTTCAGTATCCGCTTCAGACGAAGCGAACCTCAGCTCCGTTTCCTTTACATTATATTACATTAAATAATACATTAGCATTGTTTTATTTTTATCCTAATTTATATAATAAGGTCAAATGAACTTTGCTATTAAATAACTGTCTAAGGACTGAGGGAGAGTTAACATTGAAAGATCACAGATTTAATTCATGAGTTTGTTTGATTTATTTGAATTATTTTAGTGGTAGTAAACCGACACAAATGAATGACTTTGACAATTGCCATATTTGTATACAATTAATTAAAACTAAATTACAAAGGAATCAGTAGTAGAACCAAATTTGAAACCAGCAGCTGTAATGAATCACAACACTTTGGAAGGTGTTATTAATTTTATGACACGATAGCCACAGCATGAACCGTTTTAAAAAGCTTCGAGTAATGAACCCTTTTTTTTGAAAGCTCCACTGGTTCAGAACGCTTCACTTCGCCGTCACTAATAAATATAATACAGTAAGACACACCAGTTTGCAATATCAAGCCGCAAAACGAGCTGTTTTGTACCTAAATATATCTGGAAGCTTCGCACATAAAACTTACAAATGGCCGCGCCCTCGGGTCTTTGAACAAAGCGCGCATTCTGTTGTTTCCATGGAGCACATTTGTCAACGTGTGCCGCTGACCTACCTTCACTGTTGAGCCGCACTGATATTTACGACACTTTCACTCAGAAGACGGCAGTATGCGGGGACACATGTGGAGTGCGGCGTGCGTTTCTGCATTCAGAGTCCTGACTCGAGTTTGTGTGTCATCGCAGCGGGTTAAAGCACCCCTTCCGGTGTCTACAGCCCACAACGCCTCTCTCTTCATTCCATGTACTTCTGTACTCGCCAAAGGTTTGATGTCAAGACGACCTCACAACAGGAAGATGTCACAGTCCTTGGCGCAGCGGATGGTCTGGGTAGATCTGGAGGTAAACAGCGGCAGATAAACACAATAAACAGGACAAAATATTGTTTAAATGATTTCACTGAGTCGCCTTTAAGTCATAATCAAGATTTTTTTTTATTCAACGAAACGCAAGGCCTAACGTACTTGACTAAAGCCTGTATGATCAAGTTTGACACTTGGTTTTATTCTGGATGCTGAATAAATTTGCATGGGTTTGTATAATATACAGTATGTAAAATATTCAAATAAACGATCTGCTTATATAGCAAGTCCAGCACAATATGTTCATGTCAAAACGTCTTTGCACAAGATTTCGAGTCGTCACTGCAGCTGATGGCCAGCTGACATGCTTGTTTACCAGTTTTTGCACATAGTCTTTGGTTTTGGTTCCACCCTACGCAGGAATTTTTATCCAGGAACTCTTTACAGAGAAATACTGGCTGAAGTCCTCACAGTGATTGTGCAGATACAGGATTGACAAGTTTTCAGTGTTTCATATTAATGCCACTGTACGTACTCTTTCAGATGACAGGGCTGGATATAGAGAAGGACCAGATTATCGAGATGGCGTGCATCGTTACAGATTCTGATCTGAACATCATTGCAGAGGTGGGGTTTTTTGTCCATTGCATAAAAAACATAAACGGCATAAGTCTCATGCAGTCAGAATTAAAGTTAGTTTTAAGGGTAATCCACACATTAGTGTACACCTATAAATTGACATAATTGGATTTTTAGTTAAGTTTATAAAGCACATTTAAAACAACAAATACTGTACCAAAGTAGAGCTGCTCTATTATGTTAGCTTAATTCCTATCATGTCTGTTTCTATGTATATATTCAGCTATATGTATATATGACCTCCCAAATACCGCCTGCATGTAATGTCATGTTTCACCCCAAATAAAAATAATGCTTTAAAGCTAGAAAATTGTTGGTTGTTGTTGTTAGGGGCCAAATCTGATAATCAACCAACCAGACGAGCTGCTCGATGGCATGTCAGCCTGGTGCAAAGAGCATCATGGGAAGGTGAGTAGTACAGATCGATGCCCCTGCTGAGTGTTTCCTGTTTGTGTGAATGAACCTGTCTGTGCTTGATGTGTGTTGTGTGATTGTGTTCTGTATGATGTGTCAGTCAGGGTTAACTCAGGCTGTCAGGGACAGTCGCATCACTCTCCAGCAGGCGGAGTATGAATTCCTGTCTTTCATCCGACAGCACACGCCACCTGGACAGTGTCCTCTCGCAGGTAACCAACCACACAAACTGCTGTTGCTTCTTTTGCATGTTGCTGGTGTAAAATATTATGGAAGCTTATTTCTGCCATGGAATAAAAAACTTTTGGTCTCACAATTCTGACTTTTTTTCCTCTTAAATGCGAGTTTACATATAATTTTTTCTTCATTGTTACGTAACTCACATTTACATCTTACTATTCTGACATTTCTTCTCTGTTTACATCTCGCTGTTTTTACTTTTTTTTTTCTTTGTCTCACAATTCTTTTTTCATTGTTGTTTCTGTCGTAGAATATAAAAATTGTGCGATGCCAACTTTTTGTCACAAATCTGACTTTTTTTTCTTCAGAATTGCAAGTTTAGTTTACATTTTACATGTTTTGTCATTTAGCAGATGCTTTTATCCAAAGCGACTTACAAATGAGGACAACAGAAGCAATCAATTGTAGTATTAAAACAACTAAAAACAGATCCAAAGCTAAAACTTTATAAATACTACATATACACATTTAAAAAATAAAGAAATTCAATAAAAATGACAAATGCATACAAAATTTCAAAACTGAACATTAAAATGAAAAACAACAAATAAAGCTAAGAACAATTCAAAATGTTAAAGAACAGAAGGTAGAGTATAATAATGATTCTAACATAACACTAAGCCAAACACCAAAAAACAACTACATATGTGTGTATGTACAACCACACAGTTTAGACTGTACATCTCCCAATTCAGACTCAATTGCAAGCTATAAACTCGCATTTGTGAGTTTGCATCTTATGACTTTTTCTTATCATTTATTTATTATAGTTTACTGTACATCTCAGACTCATTTTTTACATCTCACAATTTGAACTCTATTCTAAAGTTCTGGAAAAAAGTCTGAATTGTGATATATGAACTCAGAATTGAAAGAATAAATAGCTTCCTAATGCCTCAGAGAGTTTGTGTGGTATTTTATCCACAGGGAACTCTGTTCATGCCGATAAGAAGTTTCTGGATAAGTACATGCTGCAGTTCATGCGACATCTGCACTATCGCATCATAGACGTGAGCACCATTAAAGAGCTATCCAGGTATTTTCCCCATTAAGGTTTAATCAGATGACCGAGCGGTCCACTGTTGCCACATTAATGCAGGCAGACGTGCTTCAGCATGAATTAGAGAGACTATTTTCAAACATACAGAAAGTAGGTGGTGATGTCAAAATACTTTCTCCTTTTTTTGTCATTCTCTTGCTTAGACGATGGTATCCAGAGGAGTACAGTCTCGCACCGCAGAAAAAATCATCACACAGGTCTGTGTAAATCACACAGGTGTTTCACAGCTGTATTATTGAATACCACATTTAGCATAGCAAAGGATCCTTTTATGTACTCCTTAAATATTTAAGCATAAAGAAGAGTTGTTTGTCTAATCTCAGAATAATGTTGTGTCCGTTTGAATTTTCAGAGCGCTGGAAGACATCCAGGAGAGCATAAAAGAACTGAAGTTTTACAGAGCGAATGTTTTCAAAGTGAATGAGAAGAGAAAAATAGTCCAAAATGGTGATAAGACATCTGTGAAGTAATCTCCAAGAGTGGTTTTAGGATTGTGTGCCGAATTCTCCCATTTGGATGAAAGCCTTTGCGAATACTTACTTGAGAGAATGAGAGCAAAGCTTCACGTTCAAGTCCCCAGTGTTTGTTTCCTGTTTTATTTGTTGACTCTGCAAATAGCTTAGTTTAAAAAGAGAGAGAAATCCAACAAGTTCAAATCTATGCAAATAACTCATTGTTTTGATCAAGTTCCTTTTTATCCCTTGTGTTCCACTTTAGAAATCTGATTTGTTGCTGGATCATGTCAGTTTGTAGTAATGAAACACAAGTGTGAATTGCATATGTTCTTCAGTCTGAGAGTGTTTTCATTACACCCTTTGTTTTTCTTTTAAATAAAAAACATTTGTTGCTGTTTTTGGAGGATATTTAATGTGATTTTGCTGAAAATTTGTTGTTGACCTACAACTACAGTAACCGCAATCATACGGCAGATGGCAGTATACAGTCAGGTAATATCTCGAGCACGTTTGCGCGGGTGATAGTGAGGTTGTCGAGTGAAAATGTCACGTTTTTTAAACTTTGTTAGGTATTTGCGTAAAAGGATATTGATAGAGGGAGGGTATTTTATCTGGAATTAAATGGAAAATTGGCTGAATGCTACATAGCAACTAGCACATTATTTTCACTATTGCCACATATTGAAACTTCCGAATTCAGCATTTCTTTTTATGGCAGGTGGTTGGACGGGATTTAGTGACGTCACCCGACAAGGAAAGTTGTTTGAGGCAGCGAAAGTTGCTACGTTAAATTACAAAGACTGAACTTGTCTGTTAAATGTGCGTTTTTGAATCATGTACAAAAGTGTATTAAGAAAGTAAGTGGGACCAAACTGCTCAATTGTTCAAGTTTTTGTTGTGACAGCTTTCTAATCCAACAATTATGAACGTGACTTAACCTATAGTTGGTCTACTAGTTAAACAAAGCATGCAGGGATGTCATTGCCTCTTTAACTCTCTGTCGAGGTTGGTAAATGTTGCTCTCAAAAGTCACTTTGTTGACTTTTGTTTTAATGTGACCGGGACTGCTGGGACTTCAAATCCTGTTTGACTGGAGCAGCCCAAGCTAACACGAGCACTCTGTCTGTCACTGCTGCCACTGGAGGATCACAGGTTTGATTCTACAAGGGAAACTTTAAATAGAAAGACAATGGGCCAATGCATAAACCATGTACTGTAGTTTCTGTCTTTTCTCCCCCTCAGAATCTTTCTCCCAGAGGATGAAGAATATCCTCATTAGTGTTCAGGACAGACAGCTCGTATCTGGCCATATCTGTGTAACTGAGTGTTTCCTCTGTTCTGGTCAAATGATTTAGAAACATTTAATCATTTAGCAGATGCTTTTATCCAAAGCGACTCGCAGATTAAGAAGCAATTTATCATGAGAACCACCAATATTTCCACTACAGTACAAGTGTAAGAAATGTATTTATTATATGTAGTGCCTTTGTTTATGGTTGTAAATTGGTAACTTGTGTGTCTACTGCAGGTTCTTTAAAGTTCTGATGATTTTAGCAGATCAGGTGAAGACTGATAGCTCATTCCACCTAGGAACGGTGAAAGTAAAGGTTCTAGAAAGCAACTTTGTACTTCATGGTGAGGAAGCCAACAAAAAGACCTTTTTACATTTCCATAAATTGCTTTTTGTTATTTGGAAAACCAGCTATGTACTTGTCCTCTTAAAAATCTAGAACTCAATAACAATGTAACATTAACAATTAACAACAGAGCTCTTTGCTGCACCTACTGTAAAATAGAAAACAACCTTTATTTTTAAGAGTCTACTCTACTGACATAGTAAATGTTAACCGCAGAAGAAAGAGGTACAGTCTTTCTTGGGTCTGCCCAAGGTGTCACTGCTTCAGTCTGCAGGTACACAAAGGCCACCCAGAACCCACTGGACTGGACCATTCTGAAGAGCCAAGACTTGCAGCTTTTTCTAAAGTGCACGTTTGTTTATGATGCAACAATTTCTTTATAAAATCGTCTAGCCTGTTTAGCATGTTCTAGTGTGTGCAAGAAGATTGTAGTTAAAGTAATATTGAAATGTGTGATTATTATTAGTCACTGTTTCTTTTCAAATGGCTTCATATGTGGGTGTCTGTTCAGGCCACATTGGGTTGCAGCTCTGATTGTTTCTGAATGGCCCGGCATACAGGGGATTTCCTGAGGGTGCCTGATGACTCAAATTAAGAGACATAATTAAGACTTTTGGAGTGAATGAATGCGGTGAATCAGCTTCTCATACACCAGAGTAAAAACATTCTCCATGTTCAGACACCAAGCAGAAAGTGGATTCTCTGGACTGAAAAGATCAGAAAAGACTGTAATTGATCTATTTATGCACCTCTTGATTGCTTACTCGAGTATTTCTGCTATTTGCATCCATTAAAGGGCAGAAACAAGAAAGTCTAAGATGAACTAAGAACGGATCAATCCATCATGAATTCATAACCCTGAACCAACAGAAGCTCACGTAATTACTGAAGAAGCCTTGTAATTTATCACTTTTATTCTGAAAGGCTCCTTACAACTCATTAAAGGTTCATTAAATTTATGCTCTGAAAAATAGCTCACATTTACTCTAATTTAATTACCTGCCGATTTTCAGCACTTGAATTGTATAGACCTTAATATCGCTGGATGCTCCTCGCGCTGATATTTCATATTTACATATTTTTAAATGTCCAAAAATAATACAGCTCATACCTTTATAGCTGTAAGTGCAAACTTTTGTGTTATTGTTTATTTTTCATTATTTGCAGTGAGACATTTTACATCTCCCGAAGCCCTGACACAGATGAGACATGGATCAGATCGGCTTTGATCAGAGCTCAAAATCAAAGGTGAACTCTGAACATGAATCTCACAGACGTTTGTGACACATGTCAGGTGAGATAAAGTGTGTTTTTATAACTTTCAACAATATAAGTATTAACATTTCACCTGCACGTTTTGGGAAAATCCCCATTTCAGATTTGATTAGAATGGAATGCTCTAAATCTGGATTCCGTGTACAAATGACAAAGAAGAGCAAGTTTCACAGTTTTGAGCTAAATCTCACACATTCATAGGCCCACATAGGCTATTTTTGCATGCTAACATGCTACTTGTGCTCCAGATGTATAATTAAAATAAGATCTGTGGATATTTAAGTTATGAAATAATGACTACAAGTAGCACAAAAATTGTTCATGTGCTTGATAAATGTAATAATCATTTTATAGTCTTTATACAGCAAATTATTAGCGTAAAGTGCTTGATTCATACTATTTAAAAAAAAGAGTAGGTGACATATAGTAGGCTACATACCATGCAGTACTCATTCACTAAGTAGTCAGCCAGTGTTCCATTCTGAACATAGCCGAACGCAAGAGATCATATTTTGAGCTGTTGTTGGCAGTATTTATGGAATGACATTTAGCTGGAAAATGAGTCTTAAGCACCATGAATTTCTGCATCAATCATTTGTCATTGTAAACCCAATCCAGTGGAAGCATGCTAGTGTTAAAGCATTTAGCTCTATTATGCTGTCAGTCAGCGCTGATGTCAGCATTGTTCTCCAGTCCTGCCTGCCAGTCCAGACCTTTATGAGGAGAGTTTATCCAGCGGAGCCGCACAGGCCAAAGTGACAGACGCCACTCTGATACTTCCACCCGCAGACCTGCAACACAGACTGACAGACATGTTCTGTGCTTGACAATATAGACACATATTGTAAGCATTAGTTGTTGTTTTATAAACCATTTAATAATTATGTGTGTTGTGTAATGACATTAAGACATTCATATTGAGTGTGCAAATATATACTATTTGGCAATAAACATTTATTTCCAAATTGTATCTACAGGAAGGACTTTGATGCCAGCATCTGTCACTTAGCACAAATCTATTCGCAATATTCAAAACCTTCCTTTAAAATATGACCTGAAGTTTCATCATTGCAGTTGATTTAAGGTGAAGCTTCATAAATAACAGGTACGTTCTGAGGGAAAAAATAGAAGAAAAGGGTGAGGGAAAACAGGAGCAAAAATCAAAACGCCGGGAGCCTGAGGGAATTGTCCTTTAATGAAAGGAAAAATAGGCCATGGTACATGCTAAGTGAGAACGGGATTAGATGTGCAGAGAACAAGAGGATTTGAAAGGAACAGGTCATGTGGTTATTCAAGGTTGTTCTGTTTGGGAACTTTTGCAGAAGTCTGACAAAGCACATTCAAACCACACAAATTCAGATTTATACTTGCAGGCCATTTTAAATGCCATTGTAATGAGGTGAACCAGGTCAGAAAATGATCCGTCTGTTAAATCAGCTGTATTCAGCAGTGTCTATCTGGATGTTTTCTTAGCAGAATAGAATAGTTAACTGAAAATAAAATATAAAAAACTTAAACTTGTTTTATTTCAGCAACATTCTCATTTTCATTTAGTTTATCTTACTGTACTAACTGAAACTGACAGAAAAATAGACATATTTCAAAAATAATGTCAAAACACACAAAATTACAAAAACTTTAACTAACATTAAAATGAAAACAGAAGATACAAATATTATAAAAAAAAATAATTTAAAATATGATGAAAATTATAATATATCTTGATGCTGATAAATGTAGGATTTTTATTTATTGATTGATTTTAAATAAGAAATGCGTATTCTATTTATTTTTTTTTACTTTAAAAAACATAATGAATTTCTTTTTTAAATAGTTAAATGTTTTAAAGCTAAATTTATGTGGAATTCAAGTTGATTGGTATACCCAATAACAATGTAATGTGATGAATAGCGACCTGTAGATTGGC
Source organism: Ptychobarbus kaznakovi (assembly GCA_027422405.1). Lineage (NCBI taxonomy): Eukaryota > Metazoa > Chordata > Actinopteri > Cypriniformes > Cyprinidae > Ptychobarbus > Ptychobarbus kaznakovi. The sequence continues at coordinate 4,912,233 of CM049796.1, read as the reverse complement.
TGATATTGATGAAAACTAAAATATAAAAAAATAATTTTACAGTATATAGAACAGAATGTGGTCACAAATGCCACTGTTTCCTGAATATGTGCCTTACTCTAGGGAAATTACATTTTCCATGGAAGACCAGTAATTGAAGCCATGGAAGATAACAAAGGCAGGTGCCATTCTGATCAGGTGAAGGTAGCGGGACATTTAGAGAATTAAAGTCACAGTGATTTTGTCATAGACATCTCACAAAGGCCTGGCAGTCTCTTTATGTCTTTTGTCTTTTTCTTTTCTTTTATTAGAACACCTCTGAAGGTCATCTCAAGCATTAGAGAAGCACTGTGCTGTTCCACGTGTCTTTGGGGGCTTTGGGACTGGAGGAATAAAACATCTCATCTGGAGCCTTTGAAGCACGTTGCAGCTGGTACGTCTGACTCATGTCTCTTCTGCCGCAAATCGACAGACCTTGTTTGGGTTTATCAAAAAATCATAAATCATGCTGCTGTATTCCCTAACCTCATACTATGCTCATCAGTTAGATGGTTAGATGTGAGCCGGATTTTAATTAGATTAATCTCTTAGATTGCAGCAGGCAAAGAAGAAAAGCACAAATTAATTCTGACTTGTCCCCAAATAAATAATCAAACATATTTCAGAATATACACTATATTGCCAAAAGTATTGGGTCACCCCCTTCTAATTAAATGTTTGACTACTTAATAATTTCCATGAGTACAAATCTTAATGTTTAAGCATATAATGATATTCTAGGGAATTGTGTGCTTCTAATTGTATAGCAACAGTTTGGACAGAACCCTTTTCTATTCTAACATGACAGTGTCTCTGTGTATAAGACAAGAATCAAAGAGAAATGATGATTCAGTCAGTGTGGAAGAACTTGACTGGTCTGCAGAAAGCAGCTGAACACCTCTGGTGTGACTTTAAATGCAGACCTTGAGCCAAAAATTCATCACCAAACTTTAGATGCTTAATTCAATCAAATGTATTCTTCAAAAAGCCTTATGATTTTTTCCCCCAAGTTGAATTTATTCGAGTTGAACCAAACTCTTATTTTTACGTGTTGTCACACGCACTTCAGTATGTGTGTAGTAAACAAAACCGCGCGTCTATGCCATTCATCCATACAGAGACACGCAGAACATGCAGAATCCATATTTAAATAGTCTTTTTGTTGCTTAATATTTACAGATACTAGTCAATATCACAATTTGATTTAGGTGATGGTAATGACATACTTTTGATTAATTCATTCCAAATTTGACAAATTCCATAACATTCCGTATTGTATATTCCATTTTTATGACTGGATTCCGTGATTCCATCTGCGTATTCCGCTTCGTAGAAAATATATACTATTTACTATATTTACTAATTATTTGATTTTTATTATATAATATATATATATATATATATATATATATATATATATGTGTGTGTGTGTGTATATGCATACTGTATTGTATTAATTGCATTTTTGCAATCAATTCAATTAATACATCCAGTATTTCAGAGAACAAATTTTGTTTTTAATAATTATTTTAATATTTGTTTATTATGTATTGGAAAACAAAACAAAATGCTAATTAGGCAAATTATTATAATTTCTTTATGTAGTGAATGCTCCACTGTTTGTTCAGCCCCCCCCCCCCCCCCCAACCCACATGCATATAATTTACTTTCAACCTCTTTAGAGCTTCTGAAAAATTACGTCCCATCGATTTTGTAGGCAAAGAGCAGTGGATGAAAGTTCAGGCAGAGTAATGCACATACAGAAAGATGCATGCCAACGAGAGAGAGAGAGAGAGAGAGCGGAGGAAATATGCTGACGTGATTTTCTGTTATATGTGATTGTCTCATCTTGTAAGTGACGTTATGGATTAACTATTGACATGCGCTTGAAACAGCCAGCGCAACAAGGACACGGGCATTAGGACAGAAATGCTCATTCGAGTGCAGCGTTTTGGAACAAAGCAGTCATGAGGAGAGACAAGTGTTGAAGGAAGGTTGCAGCATGTCTGTAAAGGTTCTCGCAGGGGAACAGGAGGTTTTAAATTATGCATGGCCAGCCAAATAGAGTCAGGATGTCACTCTGCAGTATGTCTGTACAGAACAGGAAACACGCATAGTCGGACTGCTCGGGGAGAAAAACAGAAGGGCCAATCCTGTTAGTGGCTTTGACACATTAGTGCCGTATATTAAAGAAGTCGACTCTCAATGCGGACACTGCTGAGGTCAGCGCTCCACCTCAGCTGCCCTGCAGGAGGGATTGTGCCGGGTCTGATGTCCACTGTTAGTTGTGTGATTAATCTCTTTATATGGCCCAGTCCAATGCAACAGATCTGTTTAGTGTAAGCAGAACACATTTAGCGGTCTGTTTACTGAAGGTCAGTGCGCTCCGACTAATGGCAATCATTACAAGAGCCATAACAATCTAAAGAGTAATTGGTTATATGAGGATTCAGGTCGAGGAGATTCTCTTCAGTCAACAATAAATGAAAAAAGGAGGTTGTATATTTTCAGTCTTGTCACAAATTAAATGAAAATTCAATATCCACATTGTCTTGGATGATAGAAACTGCAATAGAGTGAGTGTGTTCATATTTAACTTGTATCGTTCTGAGGATCCTTTGAGTGTTTTTTTTTGCTCTTGCTCATGGTTCATGCGAATGATTAGATGGACAGTATTCAGAATAAGAGGCAAAACTGGAGCAAGATGCAGTGTTTGGTATTTTATTCATTGGACACTTAGGACATAGATCCAAATAAAAGCAAAATTGACCAAATATACTTAAGGTTATATTTTTTGTATACTTAGGTTATGTGTTTGTTTTTATTGTACAAGATTTATCACTCAACATTACTCCAAAGAAATACATATTAAATTGCTCAGCCTCTAAAAATACTTTTTGGCTGATGTCCTCAAGCCTATTGTTCTGTTACTTAAAGAAAATAAATAGCTAGTGTTCCAATTCAGGTCTAATCAATTCAGATGTGTGGTATTTAACACCGCATTGTCCTTATCCAGTCAATTCCACGTGCATAAAGTCTCCAAAATCGTTGAATATCTTGTTTATTTCCGCTTCTATCACATTACGAAAGTAAAATGATTTGCAAATGCCATTTCATGTTAACTTTAAAGCCTGTTCAGACCAAGAATGAAACAAACCATGGACGAACCACTTGTATTAATTAGCCCTCACAGTGATACGGTGCATTTCTATGTTTCAAAAAAACTCACTCTGTATGATTTATAAATGCGTTTTAAATTATGGGGACACTGAAAATGTCCTGGCATAATCACCTTCTCCTTGTAATACTATGTCATACCCATGTCATTATACAAATCTGGTCCTTCATGTCCACATGAGCTTTTATTAATTGGAACACACACACACACACACACACACACACACACACACACACACACACACACACACACACACACACGACACACACACACACTGACTGTGTGTGTATATATATATATATATATTAATTATATATATAGTATGCATGCATGTATGTATGAAGGAATTGACTATATATTTTCAGTAAGTATTTTTAGTAACAGTGTAAATATATAAAAGTTTCTGTCATTTGATTAATGTAATGCATCCTTGCTGAATATAAGAAAAAACCTTACTAATATAACTATATTGGCTGTTGAAAAAAACATTTAGTACACTATCTCATATTTAGTTTTACTGTATCTCTTCTTTGTACCCAAGTAAGGTTTCCTCTGTAATGATTAACAGGAGCTTGAGGTATTTGTCCTAAAGTGATCTCCACACTGCTGGTCTGGTGTGGTTGTTTTTATGGGGCGCTCTGAAATGGCTTTTTGATGGACAGCGCCGGTTTGCCTCCAGGTCTGCTGAATTGAATATATCCCTGTGTACTCAGCATTCCGGTGTCTCTGTATCACCATGACAACTGCTATTGTCTGCTGTCACTCCCGGTCGCATTTAACATCTCATAGTTCAGTATTCAATATTTTATCACCTGTGACCTATTTTAATCTTTACTTCCATGTGATTTTTAAAAATAAATGCCTCCATTCACTGGAGATAAATATACTGCAGAGTAAAACATTTGAAAGTCTCTCATTAATAGTTAAAGTGTCTGTGCGCCCATCCCATCTGGGCCTGTGGCCGCTGGCTGATCAATAACTGATCTTGTGTCTCACTGACTCCAGATTGCTTTGCAGTCCCAGCGCTTTAATTGAGCGTCTGACTTTCAGTGCTTTCCTCACTGGTTGATGGTTTTTAAGAGTTCCTGCCAGACGCGATTTCTTTAAGACTGCAAGGGAAGCTCAGCTTCCCCTATAATTGTCAAAAAATGAATGGTCAAATATATGTACTATTATGTTAACATTTTATTGACTAAAAATGCGTTTTAAACACGTTCATCTCGAACGAAAACAATTTCGTTCAGAATCAGCTACTTAGGTCGGCTGACTCGATTTCCTTCTCATTCATTCCCGTAGCGTACAGTGCATTACTCTGTTGAAGCCCAGCGTCCATTGACTTCAATGGGGCTGCTTTAAACAGTTTTTTTCAGTGCTTAGAAACAAGACGGTCATTGGATAATGCTGCGATTATGTCCCGCCCACGGACGCTCAGCGTCTCTGGGATGAATGGAGGAGTGGGCTGGCCCGGACTCCGAGCGTCTGCGTGATGATTGGAGGGTCTGTCATCTCTTTTTAATCCACTTTTATGTCCTAAAACGCTCGTTTTTTGGGGTCGACAGCTTATAAAAACGTATTTATTGTTTTTTTTTTTTTTGTTTTTTTTTAGCTTGTTTGCTATACACATTGTCACATATCAGCTTTTAGACATTTTTTTTTTTTTTTGTTATAAATAAATGACAAGGAGGCGGCAGCTTCTCGCAATGCAAAGAGACGGTTGGTGTGGGCGTGGGCGTGGTCTTCAGATTATGACGCGTATCACTCTGTGTCTCCATTTCCAACTCAGTCCCATCGCGGATTTTGCATGTGTAGTCGAAAGACAAACTGCTGCAACCTTCATCGTATATTTCACACAATTTCACACCACATTCATTGTTTCAGTTTAACATAATTCCCACATTTCCTCCCGTTGAGTTAAATATATATATATATATATATATTAGATTGTTTGTTCATTAATTCATATAGTCTGAACTAGCCAGCTAGCAAACTGCACACGATGGCAGACAGTGCTAATATTGTCGACCTGATTTTGGCAAAGCCATTAGAAAGTCTTCCTTACGAGGAGAAACTTAGAATTAAACAGCAGGGCAGATCAACACCTAAGATTGATTTAGTGCAAAAGATAGGGAAAAGTAACAGGTCTTTTCAGCTCTCCTGGTATGACAAAGTTAGCTGGCTGACTGGAAGTGCTGTGAAAAAGAAAATGTACTGCTGGCCATGTCTCTTGATGAAACCATCTCATGGATGTGTTGTTTGGTCAAAATTGGGGTTTGGAGATCTGTCAAACTTTGACAGGGCATATAAAAGGCATGAAAATAGCAATGAACATGTGAGTGCATGTGCAAGATTAAGTTGCATGGGCAGGATCAGGGTTGAGCATGCAATCAATGAAGGTGCTCGCATTCAAGTGGCTAAACATAATGAAACTGTTAAACAAAACAGGGCCTTCCTAAACCGCCTTATTGATGTGACATCCTTGCTTGGCCGGCAGGAGCTGTCATTTAGGGGACATGATGAGAGTAGTGAATCATCCAACAAGGGGAATTACAGAGAGTTCACAGAAACATTAGCTAAATATGACTCTGTCCTGTCCACACAATTTGAGTCCTCAACTGTGTTTTCTGGTATGTCACACACTATTCAAAATGACTTGATCTCTGCTCTTGCAGCCACCATTTCTGATCAGATCAGAGATGAAATTCAGGATGCTCCCTTTTTTGGATGGCAGGTGGATGAAACCACTGATATATCCTGCCGTGCCCAACTCTCTGTCATTGTTCGCTATGTGGATAGTGCAGGTAAAATTCAGGAGCGCTTCATTGGATTTTTTGATGTTTCTGGGGGGCGAGATGCTCAGTCCGTTTTTGATGTTTTAAATGAGAACATGCAGGGCTACAATTTTAAGGATAAGCTTGTGGCACAGACCTATGATGGGGCTGCTGTCATGGCTTCAGCTCTCAATGGTCTGCAGGCCAAAGTGAAAGCAATAGCCCCCAGTGCAATGTTTGTGCATTGCTATGCACACAGACTGAATCTGGTGCTGTCACAGGGGGCCAAATGCTTGCCTGAGTGCAGAATTTTTTTTGCATCACTCTCTGGGTTTGCCACATTTTTCTCAAAATCCACAAAGAGGACGTCTTTTCTGGAGTCTGCAGGCTGCTCAAGGTTGCCCAGAAACGCTCCTACTCGATGGAATTTCACATCACGGATAGTGAGCACTGTGGCAAACAATTATGATGGCCTCCTGCAGACATTTGATAACATCATTGCAGATACGACAATGGATGATGATACACTGGATTGTGCCAAAGGCTTCGTGAGGAAACTGGAGGATTTTGAGTTTGTGTTCATGTTGTACACATATGAACAAATCTTCTCTGAGACTGATGTGGTCTTTGATATTGTCCAGCAGAGAGCGATGGATGTTCTTTACTGCAAGAAAAGAATTGAGTCTCTTCTTGCATTTGTCAAAGAGAAGAGGTCAGAGGGGGCTTTCCAAGCTGTTTATGCCAAAGCAGCACAGATCTCACATCAGACCCAAGAGATGAGCCCATGAGAAAGCGCCGTCTGACCCAATTGCAGGATCCCCAAGAGCGCTACAGAAATCTGTACATGGCCATCCTTGATAACATCTTGGAGCAGATTCCTCGACGTTTTTCAAATTTGGAAAGTATGCTTTTCTTAGAATTAGTCAATCCAGGGAAATTTGATGACATGAGACAAGCATTTCCAGAGGAGGCCTTCCAAAGTGTCCTGAAAAGTTATGGCCATCACTTTGATTCAGGGAGACTGAGGTCTGAACTTCAAGTCCTGTATTCAGATCAGGACTTGCAGAGTAACAGGGGAAAGCTGTGTGATTACTTGGTGTTCCTTAAAGACATGGAGTTGGACAGTGCAATGCCTCAGCTTTACAAACTGTTCTCATTAGTGGCAACAATTGGAGCTACATCTGCAGGTGTAGAAAGGAGCTTCTCCTGTTTAAAGCGGCTCAAGTCCTACACCCGTAACACAATGGGCCAAGGCCGTTTAAGCAGCCTAGCTCTGCTGGCCATTGAGAGGACACTGGTCAAGTCACTGGAAAAGACGCCTAGTTGGTACGACAGGGTTACAGAGCATTTTCTTGAAAAGGAACGTAGGGCAGAATTTACATATAAATAAATGGACAATTTTTATGATTTAGGCCGAAAATGAGCTTCCCCTCTTTAAAAGATCAGCAGCCGCCACTGGTTCCTGCGTGGGTTAGTGTGTGAACTGCAGTGCGTTCCCTGTGCCAGCTGCGGTGGCTGCATCTGTGCTTGCTTGTTCTGGATTGGTCTATAGAGGATTTATCACACACTCTGAATTCCCATCCAGTCAATACACACATGGAATTCATGTCTGATTCATCTCTGGACTAAACATTTTGAACTTATTTCTCTCTTTCTGCCTTCAAGTCTTATGTACAAAAGCTATCACTAGGGTTGGTACCTTTGTAAAAAGTACTATTATGTACAACAGCTGCTAAAATGTA